>JANVCC010000020.1:46012105-46413599 GCA_025345505.1 Todiramphus chloris collaris
TCTTTCTTTCTTTCTTTCTTTCTTTCTTTCTTTCTTTCTTTCTTTCTTTCTTTCTTTCTTTCTTTCTTTCTTTCATGGTTTTATTCTCCTCTGTTTTATGTGAACATCCCACACACTGTAATTAAAAGTCATGAACAAGCAATGTTTGTTCCCTGTGTGCCTGGGGGTTCAATGGAGGGAAGAATGTCCACTGATGCCCACTACCTTTCAGGTCATTTGGACTGACAAATTTGTGACAGTTGATTCCCAGAGTCTGAAGAAAGGAGGATCATCACAAATTACAGCATGGACAGGACAATTTTACAAGTTACAGGTGTAGTTTTAGAGCAGGAACAAAATCTGGATGGTATGCTGCAGGGTCAGAATATATACGCTCTCTCTAAATCAAGGATGCTCAGCCTCTGATTTCTTAACTTGGAATGTACAAGAGACTGAGATGAATTAGCTGAACAAACCAATATTCAGGGGAAGGTGCAGGTGGCATGAGCTGATCTGGCAGCCCCACCATTCTGATTCCTGATGCTGAGATAGTGATGCTACTAGCCCAGTGACTGGAATTTGCAACTCTAAGAGCAAGAATGAGCTATTTGAAATCAGAGTATTTTATCTACATTACTTTAATAGCTTTTCTAAAACTTAGAAATTCATGAAAGTTATAATCATTTGACATTTAAATTGGTTTGTTTTTTAAAAGGAAAAGTGCATATAATTTAAATTAGAAATCAATTTTTGCTCTTTTTCAGCATTGATATTTACCCACTTAGGAAAGAAACATCCTGGTAAGCAACATTCCCTTGGCTGCCAAATATGCCCAAGGAATAAACAGCCTAATAGTAGCAACATTTTCACTATTACTGCAGACAAGGTTAAGAAACTTAAATATACAGGCAAAGATTGTACTGGGAGCAACAGTACTGATTTTAAATGGTGAACATTTGAAAGGTACCAGCCCACCACCTTCTAGCACTTTGCTTAATAATTTGTCCCTTGTAGCAGCTTTTAGCAGACTATAGCAGCTGGAGTCTTCACTTGCGTTACAATAGTTTTTTGAGGTCACAGCACCTCTGACTTCTGAATACAAAAGAAATAGCAGCTCTGGGAGATGCCACCAAAACTGTGACTGATGCTGCTTTCTTATGAGCATTTAGGGAGCTCTTCCTTTTATCTGGGTCAGACAAAGATAGGACAGCTAAAAAAATGTTCAACATGACTACCCTGCTTTCTCAGTATCACATCAAGCTGATCACACACTGAAGCCCTTTATGTCCCTCACTTCACATCAAACAACTAGCTTTTGAACACTTTGGACAATTTCATTTAACTATGGCAGTGGCAGAAGATTCAAGGGTATGAAATTCCTGATAGTTTTGTAAAAATCAGCAGCTGCCTAAACTACAGAGAGCTCTGGAGAGGGAGCCAGGAGAACTTGCCTGTTGCCCACACCATTCGGGAG
Organism: Todiramphus chloris collaris; assembly: GCA_025345505.1. NCBI lineage: Eukaryota > Metazoa > Chordata > Aves > Coraciiformes > Alcedinidae > Todiramphus > Todiramphus chloris. The sequence continues at coordinate 46,013,559 of JANVCC010000020.1, forward strand.
CCTTCAGTGAGTAAGTAGTTTTTACAAGCCTGTCTGTCTTTTACCCAGATGGCAAAACCAAAAAGGAGGATAAGACATGTGAAAATGACTGAAGGTATTCCAGGATAGAGAGGCAAACAATGAAAAAAAAAAAAACCCCGAAGCTATAAGGAAACCTGAATTTGCTAGTTTGACTGGTTTTGGAACTAGTTGGTGACTGTTGTAGATAGCGATGCGTTTTAGGTGAGTCATGCCAGTAGAACTGTGGTGAAGACTAGCTAGGTGCTACCAGTAGCCAGTTTTTTTTGCTACCAGTTTTGGCAAGGACAGGAAGAAAAAAAGGAGATAAATCTTGTAGGCTGAATTCTCTCTGATCTAGCCTGTGAAAAGCAGCAGAAACAAAATGAAAATATTTTGTAAAAACAGCACATGAAAAATAAGTTACTTAGGGCTACTTTATTCCCCAAAGAAAATCAATGTTCTTCAGAATTTCTAGGGCATGAAGTTTGGCAGGTATCACTTATTCTAAGATATTTTCAAATGCTTTTTTTCTTTTTTTTTTTTTTTTTTTTCCCAGTGCAAATATAGTTTTTAGTATTCTCATTGTAATTTGTGAAAACCTAACATATTTCAGTAAAAAATGGCTACTTGAATACCATGTAACATTTGTTCAAATTACAACTTTAGCACAGGCTGTTAGCTAAGATTAACTGGTTTTGTTCATCAGGTAGAATCAAGTTGCTAAATACTGCACATTTTAATGTATGAGCCTGAAAATAACTGTAACTTGACCTTATCCTGGGCAGAAATGCCTGGGTAAATTGGAAAAAGAAAAAAAAAAAAGAAAGAAAGAAAGAAAAAAAAAAAAGAAAAAAGAAAAGAAAAAAAGAGAAGTTTGGCTTGAGAAGTAGTTATCTGTATGTTATTTGTTTCTCATTCAACTCTTACCCACGTTAAGCTTTAGAAAATAAAATCAGAATTTAGAACTAGCAGTCTTTAAGGTTTATCCAACTAAACTGATTCAGCAGAGTTCTTGTATGTTTTTCATTGTGCTATGGTAATGTTGAACATGTCTCTCTGATGCTGTCAGAAATTTACCTCATTCTCCATTTCTCTTTGCTTGCAATTTTTATTTTTACCTAATCCCCATGAATTCTGAATTTTTTATGAAAATAATTACTTCCATGAAATTTATCCTCCCCCCCCCCCCAAATGTCACATGGCAAATCAGTTTCAAATGACTGCTGATAAAAGAATAAAATCATGTAATGCTTCAACCGTGTAGTCTTCTGTAAACCCAACCTCTCTGGGGGATGATGAGCACTTTTTTGATACCACCCCAGCAGCGATTGCTTTTACCTAGACTGTAATCTAGAGGAGGAAGTGCCATGCTTACCTTCTACTCTGTGGCTGCCCCAGGATGCTGAACTAATTTAATGAAAGTAATTTATGTATCCCACTGTGGGATAAGAGGAAAGACAGCTGGGAGCAGACAAAAAGGGATGCTAAAAAGGACTAGACCTCCAGCTGCTGACCCACAGAATAGAAAGATCAGCACTAGCAGCTGGCACAATCTAAAACTATTAACTTTAGTTCCTCAGACTAGAACAGCCCAGGACTGTTTAATTCTTACTTCATATAGCATCCATCTAACTACAACCAAATAAAGATAAACATATTACTCCTAAAAATATATTCCTAGTACAGGCTATCATCTCCTGCAATTTTCTGAAATAGCAACTGCTATTTGAATTGCTTTAAACAATGAAATCAGGTGCCCCCCTATAAATACATAGTAAATGATACATTGGTTCAGTTTTAGATCATTTTATGGCAACTGAATGCTATTTAAATTTTTGTTGCATTCCTACCAACACAATTTTTAAACATACCATGTAAGGGAGTTTGGCTTCCTCTCTGCCTGGAAATTTCAGTTCAAATTATGGATATTCCTTCATCCTAAGTATTTATGCATTTATAGTCATGTGTGGCATATATATCTATGAATAAGTGCATATGCAAAATGTGAACCAAAAAAGCAAAATATTTTGTCTCTGGCCAGACCGGCTGTTTGTCTTTAATTAGGTTCATGTTTACCCTACGGAGTGCTTAGGCCTCCCAGTCAAGTACCAAGGCTCACTGGGTTGCGCAATGTACTGGCATGTTCAGATGTCGATTCTTCCTACACACAGTTCACAAAACACAATACAACAGGTGGATGAAAGACATGTTGCGTGGGGGTGTTTTGGAAAACTGAGGTAACAACAAACCAAAGAGGTCAGTGGAAAAAGAGCAGTCAGTTTACTACTTACCATTATTGGTTAGGTGATTTCTCTCACAGATGTTTTGGATTTGCTTGATTTGAAAGACAGATCTAGAAGCCAGTGAGGAAATACATACGTGAATTGAGGAAAAAAAAAAAATCTTCAGTGAGCAAAGACTAGCATCCCATAATACATATACATACAGATACATAAGCAGACCAGGATATGACAGATAGCATATACAGGCACTATATATTATAGCTAATAGCACATGCTTCTGTGAGTTCTTCTCAGTTGTGAGCTTCTAAGACAAAGACTATACAGTATCTCTTGTTTACAGACACACAACGCAGCCCCTATATGCTACATAGGTATTACAAATGCGTCCTGCCAAGATGGGCTTTTTGTTTTTCAGTCAGATTTCTCACAGCCCCACAGACAGGCCAAACATGTCAGCTTAAGTACTGATGAACCTGGTGCTGGTAACTTGTGCTGCAGAAGTTCAGAAGGATCATTATGCCCAGCAAGTTAATGGTACAATATGCTGAGCAATTTAATTTCCATTTATTCTTCTTCGTGTCAGCACATGACTGATTTGTTTTAAAATCCCAAGTATTGGCAACGCACAGATGTGCAGGATATGTGTATGCAATGTTTGCAGCCATGTCACCTGGGGCAACATCACATGGGATTTGACAAGATAGGCAGGTCTGGGGTTTGGCAATACCGGGATAAGGAACCCATACAATTACTGCAAGAGCTAATGTTGGGTACTTGTGTTCTCAGCGCTACTACACAGAAACTCTGACGCTGCCATAAGCTGCATGGTACTCTTCCAAAAATAATGGCTATCTAATGTAACAAGCATGAAGAATGGCTGGCTGTTCCTGTCCGTGTGTCCAAATGATGTCATCATCTTAGGAAGAGCAACGCGATACTGAAGCTAGGAGGTTTGGGTCTTGTCAGCAATGATTGTGTGGGGCAGAAATTGTAATGGCAAATGAGAAAGGTGGGAATCTGCGCACAGAAACCAGGGATGAGAGCTGAGCAGGCTCCCTGTGCTTTGCAGCCTGGGTGGGAAGAGAAGCCAAGCAGTGTCAGGCAGAAGCAGCTGGAGAAGAAAGAAAATAGGAAGAACAAAATGGAATCTGTATCCCTGAGTTTTTCAAAGAGTGGCCTGTGGCCAGACATGAGAGAGTTAGGAGAAAAAGTGAAACAAATAATGAGCCCAGTATACAGAAACTGTAAAGGGAAAGGGCAAGAAATCCCCTTTTCTAGCACAAAAATAGATGAGGCAGAGAAACAGTGAAAAATGTAATTTCAGGTTACCTTGCTGCATTGAATGTATTAATAGTTTGATTCAGTTCTGTTATTTTAAATGAAGACAGAAGAAAGGAAACGGTATAAAATCCTTCTTACAAGCAGAAAAACAGATGAGACAGAAAACCAACACAAAATCTAATTTCAAGTTACCTTGCTGCACTGGATCTATCTATAGTTTGACTCAGTTCAGTTATTTTAGATATACATTTAAGCCTACATTATTCTTTACTCTCCCTTCTCATTCAAAATTTATTTCTAAGGACCAGTTTTTGTCTCAGGCATGTGCATGTAAGTGTTACTACAGTAAAATGCAGTTGTTTATGGGTATCTGAAGGCAAGAGGACTAAAATCTGCTTCAAGTGAAGAGGCAGTTGTTAAGATTTTAGTATGACAAGGACTGACTTTACAGCCTGATCCTCCATCCTGCATGTTCCAATTGTATAAAGATATTAGATAGGAAGGTGTTACCCCAAGTTAGACAATATTTTGAAACATAATGCATTCATTTAATTAATAATAACTAATTTGAGTCCCTGCATTTATGAATACCACTGGGTTTAAAGTTCTTGTAGACTAAGAATTTATCTTCAAAGGACTATTAAGTGAAAAATTTACCATCCACAAATAAAAGCTGAGAAGACATTTAAATAATAGCAATAAGAAAAGCTGTTACTATGATTAAACTTTTAATGTGATTAAAGCATTTTGGAAGGATTACACCTAAAACCTGGAAAGCACAGTAGAGCTGGGGAAAGAAATCCAAAGGTATTCAAACTTGGAGATGAAGAATTCAAGGGATGGAGCTATTTAACTCATCACTTCTTCATCTGAAGTAATACAACTCCAGTATAGGCACTTCAAACCCAGAGACTGGTGCGATGAAGTGAGGAGCTGAACTGATCAGAGTTTGGGAAGGCAACATGAACCACAGCTAGCAGTGGTAAAAAGGACACTTAAAAGGAAGTTGATGCTGTCCTAACATAAAATTACCGACAGTACTATAATCCTCAGTGCTTGTGAGGGTGTGAAGTACCACAAGAATAGATCTGACACGCTGCTACGTCAGTTTGAGAACTGAGGATCGTGGACCACTCTTCAGGCACGCAGCAGCCTTGCAGAAATCATCTCCCCCTTGTTTCTCCAGAGGGAGCTTTTTTTCTACACAGCTCTGCAGTATGAGGAGCACAGCCTCATTCTAAGACTATCACAGCACTTTGTTGCAGTTTACATGTCAGTGACATTGGCAGACTATACTATTTTCAAAAGATAACCCCAGAAATGTGTAAAATCGTGCAGATCTGTATTTACTTCTGGGAAGAGTGAGCTGATCCTTAATTTTTACCAACCTGGCCAAAGATTAGCTCTAGAGGGTTCATATGATGTATTGAAGAGAATTGTCACTAAAATCAGATCCAACCTTCTTAGGCAAAGAGCTATTGGATTAGATACACAGCTTCTGTAGATTCTGGTTGCTTTATTGAAGTCAACATGCTGTTGGGAATTAGTATTAGCTGAGAATCTGGCTTGATGCAGTCAGGCTTTAGAGATTCAAAACTAACTAAATGAAATGTCATTTACATGAGAAGTATAGTATCAGAAGACAAATCTGTGTAGAATAACACTCCAAGCTAAAGTCTGATACCAAATTCACCATATCTCACTGAAACATGGAAGTGGGTGGGACCATCTGAATCCCAAAGTCCGTCTTCCTAATGTTTAGTCCAGAGAGGTCAAAAGATCATCCACTCCTCAAATACCTGTATACCACAAGCGAAAAAATACTTCCCAATACCCTACTACAAGCTTTCAGCCCATAGCAATGACTAAAAACTCTGGCTTTTCTTTTTTTTTTTTTTCCTGAATGAATGACAGTAAGTCTCTTCACAGATAAAGTGCAGAAATACTCTACCTCCAAAATTCTGTTTCCAGCTGTCTTTAATAATCAGCAATATTTCTCTGCATATTGGAAAAAAAGCAAAACCAAACTGGGAATACTACTATTGCTCAAACTAGAGGCCATATTCCCACTACTGTAGTAAGACAGTTTCTATTTGGGATAGTATGCAACACTGACACCAAAGAAATCAAGAGACAGATTTAGTAGGGCCGTGCTGTGATCTCAGGCTGACAAAGAACAACACATAAAAGGCCTCCGCTACACCTAAAAGAAAAAAAGTCAAGAAAAGAAATATTTAAAGCTATTGTTGTTTATAATCTCTTTTTTTAGAACTGTATACTAGGTTTTGTGCAACATGGATTTTTAATGATATCTGGCTTAACTGTGTCTTTGAATATAAGTGAATGTTGCCACTCCCTGTATTTTTCAGAAATTAATCAAATGGGATGTACCCATAAAATGACCTTTAACTGCACCATTTTCTTGTATCTGCAGATTTCATCTAATCATTGTACTTGATTCTAGAGGTGAAGATTCTCCTGAATAGAGTCCACATATTTCTAAGAACAAGCGGTTCAGATATTTCTATTCTAGTTACCACCACACCACAAGAACTGAAATAGCATCAATTAAAATTGTCATTGACCTCTTACAGAGAACTGATATAAGTGCCATTCTCCCTGTGTCCCAGCTGCTTTTTATACAACAGGGTATTTGATTTCCTCTGAACATCTGATAGAAAGATTAAACTGTCCAATGTTTCTAATTAAAAACAGTTTGTGTTCTACAGTGGATTTAACTACTTCATTAAATCACCTATTAAGGATCTCCTCACAGCACTATTTTCAGTTCTTTCCTTCAATCTGTAAATTTTTCACTTACGGCTCTAATAGAATCATCAGGAAGCTTAAATATTATTCCTATGCCAAGTATCACAAAGATGTAATTAAAAATCATTACCACTATTCCGTCTGCCACTTATGTGCATTGTCAGTGCACCTGATTCCTCTGTATGCAGAGCGTTAAGAAGTCTTTAAAATAATGTGGTGTGAACAGAGAAAATGTCCATGTTATCTAAGTACAATTTAAAATCTGCATTTATTTTACAACATCTCATACTGCTCTTTCTCAAGCCTAGGAGTCTCTGGTCCAGCTCACAACCTGTGTGCCTTCATGGGAGTGAAATGTTTCTCCTTTCTTTTTGGGAATATTGCCAATACACTTCCTTGCCTTTTTCAGATGCAACTGTCCTTCTTTGTGTCTGTTTTGTTCCGTTTAGCTCAGTGTAATGTCAGACCCTTTCTGTTTTGTGTGTATGCATGCAGAATTAATGGACTTCGTCTACTACAAAAAGATATTGGCAAGGGTTTGGTTGGCAGCAGACAGAGTAAGCACATAACTCTCTTAGTGGCTTAGTTACCCTGGTTGCCAGCCATATTCAATATTGGCCTCAAAGACCTTCCTCTCGACCTTTAAAGCCTTGGGGAATCTCGACCCGAGCACCTTCTCCAAGTGCAATTCCCTCACCTTCCTTAGTACCATACAGGCTTACCTTGAGTCTTCCCTGTCTCACCAGCAGGTATACAAATGTACTCACCTAACTAGCAACTTGACTGCATGATGTTTCTCCCACAGAAATCTCCAACTTACTGTGATCACCAAAGTTACACAGAGATTGCATTCAAGTTTTTTTTTCCTTTCCCCCCTACCCCCCAAATGCAGGTTTGGCATCCAAAGTTATACAGAAGTCCTATATTTTTATGTAAATGCTATATCTCATTGTTATAAATTAAAATACAAATTAAAGGTGTTACTCTTGGTCATAATCTTCTCTTAGAAAATTAATACTGAGATTTAAGAAATAGGTGACAAGCATAAGAAACAGGTGACAAGCATACCCTGAGCCTCATGGCCATTCATATTACTGGATTAAAAAGCCTAAAAATAGTGAGCTCTCTTTAGTATAAATCAATGCACATAATCTACATTTCCTTCCATCCAGTAAAAACTTTAATAATTAAGTCATGGTTATATGCAATAGATAATACTAATTCAATTTCTAATTCTTGTGACCCCCCCACATCCATGAATAAACCCATAAGCATTCTCATTTGCATGTATACCAACTAAAAGGTCTTGATTTTGCAGTGCTTGTATACACATGTTCCTCTGCCTAAACACAACCTGCCCTAGCTAATATCCAAAACTGTGCCTAGTAGCAAACTAAGTTGCTGGACTGGACCTAAGAGCAGGATTTATGTTTTTAAAAAAATTACTTGAAGAAAATTAGGTTATATTCTGAAAATAAAACACGATTTAAAATAATTTACTGCCAGCTTTTTGGGTACAAGTCTAGATTATGTTAAAGATGCAGTAGTTATCTGAATATCCTTTCTGCCTTCTGACTCCTTTGGATTTTATGGCACTTGCCTCAGTGCTGCCAGTAGTAACAAAACATAACAAGTAACAAAGTTTGTGTCTATAGTCATAAATGCATCTGCAAAACAATTGCATGCAATGTAGCCACAACTGCATTTCAAATTATCAGTTTTAGCACCAAACTCAAACTAACTGAAAGGAGTGTTTAAACAATAGTCAAAAAATATGTTCACTAAAATCAGAATATTTTCTTTCTTTTGTATTTACTTTGCAGGGGATTTGCACACCAGTCATCTCACAGAAATGGTTTTCATAGATAAAAATTGTTAAGTTTCTTTTTAAACCAGTCCATCCTTAGCTTCCCAGTAAAAGTTCAGCTTTTCCAAATATCACCTCTTGGCAAGCATTGTTTCCAAAGAAACATGTAGTTGTGCTTGAATGGAGGGCACAGCTTGTGTTTCTAAAATCCTGGTTATACTTAACAAAGTACTGACACAGGCCTGCATTGGCAGAAGGCTTATTTCAGAGAGTTAAAAGGCAGCATAAACCAAGAAAGCTGATCCTGGCCTCTTTTCATCGTATTGGAAAGTTTGGCTCAACTCCAGTCTTGCCTCAGTTTAGGGAGTAGTTAAAAAACTACTTGTCAGTATAAGAAAACAAAATCACTCAGCCACTTTACCTTTCTGGGATCATTTTCCATGAGGTCTGTTTCCTAGTCTTATTCCATCTGCCAGGGCTTTCTGTGAAAACTCGGACGTTAACATGAAGTGGATGTGATAAGAAATGCAACTGATACCTTCACTGTAAGGGCTGCCACAGGTACACTGTAATTGCTACAAATAAGTAATCATTTTTTATCATAGTAAAAGAAGGTGTGGTTTGGTTTGCACTTGTCAGAGGGTCTGTAGGAGTTTTCACAACAGAGAATCAACACCGCTTTTATTTTAGCAACAAGAGCTGTTCAAGTGATGGTATTTAAGGAATGAGGTCACATATTCAAGCTGTTTAGATACAATAGTGTTCAAAGATGTCAGTCAGGCTCCAAGTAGATAAAAAGTGCATCAGCTTATCAGCCAGGCATTTCTAGTGCTGGTGTGCTTCCCACATTTAATAAAGCAAGGCATGCAAGTGAACTCCATCCTGGCACAGAAAGACGCTTCTGAAGCTCTTTGCACTACACAGTACAGTTAGAAAATACAAGTTATGAGACCAGATGCCTGTCTCTGAATGCCTGCAATTCAGTGGTTCAAGGAGAAAAAATAATAATAATAATAAAATAAAATTAAAAAAAAAAAAAAAAAAAATCAGTGTTCTTACCTGAATCTGTAGTTTTTCTCTGTGTTAGGCAAGGTTTCAGGAGGGAGGATGTTGTAGCAGGAAATCCTAGGTAACCAAATGCATTTCAGTTACTATATTAGCAAAACTTACCCAGTAGTGTAACGTAGTAATCTGGCTTTATAACTTCATCCAGATATATTTAACTAGCTTGGAAGACTTTTGGCCAATGGCAGATCAACAAATTGTTGATAGTCAAGTGGTCCAAACCTGATTTACCATATGCAATTTAACTGAAGTCAACAGGATTATAAACAATGATACCAGATATTTGATCCACAACTTTTACAATAAATTTATTTTCAAATGTAGTAAGTTAAAAAAAAAACCAACTTCCTTTTCCCTAAATCCATGTAGCATGATTATCCAGAGAAGTTGATCTGAAAAATTTTAATTTTATCTCTCAACATATATAAATCCAAAGTTTTTGCACTCCTGTAAATTTCTTAATGGTTAGTAAGTAGTAAGTCCTTTCTAAAATAAAATTTTAGATATAAATTTTTTTTTAAATAATTTTTTTTCTAAAATAAAATTTTAGAAAGAGTATTTGCTACTGAGGTTTTAATAAATATATTTCTGACGTGTTTAAATTATTTGTTACGAAAGAGCCAAAAAATAGGAATTATAATAGCTTTTCTGAAGAATTTACACTGACCAGGACTCCACGCTGAAAAGTATTTATATGCATGAGTTCAATACAAGTATTCAGATAAATAAAATAATACCTGTGTATAAATGTTGCAGACTTCAGCCAGGAAGATAATAGCAGTCAGTACAAATCCACTGGAATAGTCTTCAATGTATGTAGGATAAACCAGGCTGCCAGGCAGTGCCCTGTGTTAAATTTTTATGAAACAGTTTATACCCAATATATTGCCTCTGACTTCATAAATGCCAAACAGTTTATTTCCAGGCCTCACACACCTAGCAGATACTTACATTAGGCTTTAGTAATTTACATTATTACACAGATACCAAGATTGGGCCTTTACACTAGTAAGTATTTCAATAAAACTTAGTACTAAGTTTCTAGCTTCCCCTAAATTGTATTTTATTGTTTGTGTATAGAAGCTTCAAGATTGTAACAGCAATGAAAAATATTTACAGCCTAGTTTGATTTACATTGCTTCATGTTTACATAGAAGCCAAAAATATTCAACAAGCCTCACCTGTACAAGTGAATTTTACTCAAGGAAATAATCCAGTGTTGCTTAACAGCAATCTTTAGGTGCATAAGAAATCAGCTCCAAAGAAAGGATGACCTGAATTTCAGGAATTAACCCCGAGAATTTGCTGAAATGCCCACTCCCATTTTTTTTGTACAGCCCAAAGGGACTGCAGAATTATCCTTAATATGATACCAGAAATCCAAGAATACTTAAGTATAATTGAAAGGTATCACAACTTCAGACTTTTCTAAATGTGATAATATTTGTTATGTTAAAGAGGAATAGAAGATGGATGGGTAGCAACCTTTAGCAAGGACTTGATTCACTGCAGTCATGCACACTGCATGACAGAATCCTTCTATTCAAAACATCTTTCAAGCATAAAAAATCATAGAATCATAGAATGGCTAGGGCTGGAAGGGACCTCTAAAGGTCCTCTAGTCCAACCCCCCTTCAGTAAGCAGGGACATCCTCAACTAGATGAGGTTACTAAGAGCCTTGTTAAGCCTTATCTTGAACATCTCCAGGGATGGAGCCTCAAGTACCTCCCTGGACAACCTGTTTCAGTGTTCCACTACCCTCACAGTAAAGAACTTGTTTCTAACATCCAATCTAAATCTACTATTCTGTAGTTTAAAACCATTGCCCCTCATCCTGTCACTACAGGCCTTTGTAAACAGTCCCTTTCCCACTTTCTTGTAGGCCCCTCTTTAGGTACTGGAAGGTCGCTATTAGGTCTCCCTGGAGATTTCTCAGCCTGTCTTTGTAGAAAAGGTGTTCCAGTCCTCTGATCATTTTCGTGGACCTCTGCTGGACTTGCTCCATCAGGTCCATGTCCCTCCTGTACTGAGGACTCCGGAACTGGATGCAGTACTCCAGGTGAGGTCTTACCAGAGCAAAGCGGAAAAATCACCTCTCTCGTTCTGCTGGCCATGCTTCTTTTCATGCAGCCCAACATGCAATTGGCTTTCTGGGTTGCAAGCATGCACTCTCTGCTCAAGTCCAGCTTCTCGTCCACCAGCACCCCAAGTCCTTTTCTGAAGGGCTGCTCTCTATCACCTCATCCCCCAGCCTGTATTGATAGTGATGATTGTTCTGGCCCAGGCATAGGACCCTGCACTTGCTCTGGTTGAACCTCATGAAGTTCACCTGGGCCCATCTCTCCAGCTTGTCCAGGTCCTTCTGGTATCCTGTCCCTCTGGCATATCAACAGCACCACTCAGCTTGGTATCATCTGCAGACTTGCTGATGGTGCACTTGATCTCACTGTCTATGTCACTGATAAAAATATTAAACAGTACAGTTCCCAGTATGGACCCTTGAGGGAAAATATCAAGCAGTGAGTTAAGCAGACAATTATATCACTAAATTCTGACCAAATAAACAGCTCAGTAACTATCGCTTTCCAACTTTTAACCTGGACAGCAACCATCTGAACTGTATTCAGCATTTATCTCTAGACAGAATGAAGACATGTGGAGAGTCCAACTGTAAAAATGATCACTGAAAGTATTGCTATAAAAAGTGAAAGTACTGAAGGGGCATTTAAAACTGAGTATTTTCTGTTTGGAAAAAGAAAACCAACAAAACTTATTCTTTTTAATGTCCATGCTGTATCAATCATTCTTTTCTTTCTCTTCCCCCACCAATACTGGACATAGATAACTTTTGTGCTTTTCATTCCAAAACGAAATTAAAGCCTGTTTGAAAAAGACTGACTTTTCTTTCAGGAACTTTCATCTTGCTCTTTTGGCACTGTTTGTTGTTGTCTCCTTAGTTTAGCACGTGCATGTAGTCTATGTACCTGAATCCACCCCAAAACAAAATTATGCCTTAGGCTAAAAATAGCAAGCACGTTGATTCCAACTCCCTGTTGGAAACATAAATTGTTTATATTTACTGAAAAAGAGGAAAACCTGTTGCTACCTACTGGAAATCTTCCCAAAAGACAAACCTGATTGAAAGATCACGTCTCTCTAGACAGTAAGTCCCTGGACAATCTCCCTGTTCTCCAAGGCTCCCACTGGAAATTCTCCTTCCTGTTTAACTCTCCCCATGGTGGAAGCTGACAGAGAGAGGCACAGAGCTCTTCTTAAGGAGTGTTTACATAACATCGGTTATACACACAAATTTCACTCAGAAAGCCTAGCAATAGTGAGTTAGTCTTTCAGTTAATGTAAGCTGTCATGTCAACTCTTTTGGTTTGGGGTCTTGTGGGTTTTGGGTTTTGTTTTGTTGGTTTTTTTACAAGCATGGTGGCATTACATTGAACATCCATGTTGAGGTATGACAGGTCAGAGGTGACAATTGCTTGGTTTCTAGTCCTTATTACACAGCATCAAGGCTGCAATAATAAGGATTCTGACAAGCTTTTTCTTCCTTCAAAGTTTTTGACTAAAACTCTCTTGTCTGCACAATACAATAAACATCTCAATAACTTCCCAAACAAATGAAACCTATCTTAAGTTGTCCATTAGGCAGTGTTCAACCATGGTAATTCACTTCCATTATAACCAATTAGTAGGGTGTTAAGTGCATTTTACTACTTCATTATTTCACGTTATCAAAATGCTGGGTGATCTGCCCTGTTCAAATGTCTCATTTCATGGCTGAACAAAAGCTATCATAGTCATTTTACATATCTGATTCAAAAAATCTGCCATTGTTTCTTACAGATGGACTTCATGGAGAAATGAATGATTGAATCTATTTCAGTTATTTGACAGACATAATAGCAATTACAAGTGTTTCTAATTTTCTGTTAATTGAAGGTACATTACAATTATGCTACACACTGTAGTTATTTTGGCCAGATTGTCAGCTACAATAAACCAGCAAACCTCAATTATGTTAATTAACTTGTGTAATTTAGGCCAACTGAATGTAACTGCCTTCAGGATTTTTCTGTATTTTTATGCTTGCCCATGTTACTACGCTTGTTTCTTGTGAAGAAGCTGAATTACTGACTGTAAATGCAAACAGAGCTAAGTCCAGAAGAGTGAGTTTGGAACAGCCTCTTAATTTCTCTAATAGACATCTTTACGCAACATCTTTAAAAAGAAATACACCAAAACTGGAATGTGTTGTCATCTTTCAGTCAGCTATTACCTCACAAACTATCCTTCCCTTTGACAGCCACAGCAGAGCCTTCTCCAGTTTGAGCTTTCACCAGCAGAAGTCTGAAAATGGTGTCAGGGAATTGATTTAGCCCAGTCACACAAAGATGCTGAGTAACCCTGACCCTCACTGGGAGTCATTTCTGCTGCTGTCACTTCTGAGTCATTACATTTTCTGAGGAAGCAGCTTCCTCTGCTAGCTCAAACTTTCTTCTCTACATCAGTGCTGAGTTCTAAGTATGCTTGGCAACTTCCCACAAGAAAACAAAACATCCCGGTAAGTTCATTTGGGGAAGGAACAATAGCTGATCCTTAGCCATGACTTACTAAATACTTCTGCCATCTTTTTGCTTCTTTTCATTACACAGGAGTCAAATCCTTTTTAAAATTTATACATTCAAATCCTCAAAATGAGGATTCTAAAAGCAACTTCTGACCTCACACCAGCTCTCCCTGGCTTCATTTCCTTTGGTCCACATCATCTTCCTCTTTTCCTCTATAGCTATTTTCATCTTTTTATGCTGCTTTTCTTCAAACACTTTCGAATGTTTTTACGGTTTTTAAGCAAAAACATATTTTAATTTTTTTTTTTCCTTTGGGGAAATAGTGATAAAATTAATTGCTGAATAGTAAAGAGGACACACAGTTTTGACATGACAGGAAATCTTGTCCCCCAGCCTTAAAGTCCAGACTACCCCAACTCCTTGGAGAATATTTCCATGAAATTCAAAAGACATTAAATCTTCATCCCTTGACTCTGACATAGTATAGACACATTCAAGGCACTGTTCTAAACTAGGATATGCTCTCTCTGGCTTACTTCTCCGGCTTACTTCTTATGTTCTCTCCGGCTTACTTCTTAAGTAAGTATTACTTCTTAAGCAGAATTAATTATCTTCTACTTATATTTCTTTGTAAACATAAAATTTGTCTCTGTATGTTACGTAGTAAAACCAAATCAATTTACCATTTATTTTAAGATTGTGTTTTTCTTATTCAGTGCCAGGAGAGATGATAATGAAAAGTCATGTACTTAGAGATACAGCTTGGTTATTTTACAGGCAACTTAAGCCATTGCACAACCTACAAATACTTGTCTCTTCATGATAAGGTAAGATCACACCATACTACCTAAACTTTTTTACATGTCACTTGTTCTCTGTAGGCTGGCAACATTTATGTTCTTAGACAATGAAGTCTTCAAACTCTAAGCACTGGCATTTGAATCTTTTCAAAAATAAGGATATATAAGCACAAGCCAAGGAAGAGGCAGGCATAAGAAGCTTTTTTTCAGCTCTGGAAATACAAAGCCATGCTCTGGAGAGTGCTGAAATGACTTTTCTTTCCCAACCAATCTATGTAATGCCTTTACAACACCGGCAAACCACAGACAAGCTTTCTATAACAGCCCCTTTTTAAAACTTCACACATCTGTCAGAGTCTGATAGCTGATCGGTGTTGTGCCACTTCAAGTTCTGGTCAGGGGAAACTCTCTCACTTGCAGTGTACTCAGAGTTAATCACCTCCTTGCAGTTCTTTGGGCTGAGTTTCAAACTGACAAGAAGATTATCACCAACTATTAACAAACATAAAGTTTTTTGTTAAAAAAAAAAAAAAATCACACACACCAGGATATCACTCAGCTCTAAGAAACATGCCATGCAAAGTTCTAATATCTCAGGTGTACTGAGCCAAAAACTGTAGCTTAAACTGTCTATAAATTTACCCTTCTGTGAAAGAAGGTTTCTCTTTTCCATCTCCCATTGTCCTTCACACATTTTCATCTGACAAAGCACATTTTTCAAACCAGCACTGGGGCAATATGTTCCCATAGACACCCCAGTAGGAAGCCCTAATTAAATAATCTCTGTATTCTCCCTTTCACCATACTATAGCAGCATAACCATACTGGGCTTTTGGAAAAAGTTGATGGCTCCATATGTTAGAGGGCTCCATATACTTTGATAAAAGCTCAAATCTTCTCAGGTTCATCTCTGAAAAAAAAAAGCTTACCTGTATTAAATGGGTTTTCCTTTCCTGGCTTAGAGCAGGCCTTCAGTCTCACTGCAGCAAAAACGTATCATAAATACATACAGCCGTTTTTTCTAATTGAATTATAAACATCTCTGGTTTTTGGTTTTGTTTTTACTATACACACAGCAGTATTCTCGGTTCATAGACCTCCCTTATGCTTTTTGCAAGACTTCAGAAGTGAAATATTGAACAAACACACTTCATACACATTGCATATTCCAAGCTTTCTGCAAATATATTGCAAACATAGGACACCAGGGAACTTACTCCACGGTTTTCCTTGAAATTGGAATTACTTACTAAGCCTGAATAATAAACTAAAATTTTACATTTCTTAATCTCATCAACAGAAATGCTGTTTGTTGTACATATTCTAGATCATGAATATCTGGAAACCCGAAGCCTTCTAAAAATGCGGAAGGTGGGCTAAAACAATGTAGAAAATGTGAGGGTTTGCAATTTTTCTCTCTCCACAATGTTTACACAGCATGTCTGAGTGTGCAGATGCAGCAGCTTAGAGGAGCCAGGTAGACATGACAGCTAAAGAAACTAAGTGTCCAGAACCTGGCAGGTCACAAGAAGTGAGGCCAGCCATGTCTCATTACTTACTGCCTTGGGGATGAACAGCATTGGGGTAGTTTTCTCCCATAGACACCCCAGGAGGAATTCTCACTTGAGAACTGAAAGGTCTCATATGGTTACACTGTGAGAGCTGAGCACAAACCCTATAGATAATGACTAATCATCTAAAAAGATACCGTGCTGATTTTCCCAGTGAAATGTAACAGCTACAGAAAATCCATTTAAAGTCTGTCAAGGATGGGTGAAAGAAAGAAAGGAAAATCACAAAGGCGCTAATTCTTCATCTTTTTCCTTTTTAGTCATTAGTCAGAGCCCATTAAGCCCAGCTACGAGTTCCCTATTAAGGACAGAAGACCCCTGCAGATATAATGGGGAGTTTGCATGAGAGGAGACCCCTCACAGCAACCTGTGCACTGCCATCTGCCTACCACCAGCTTGCTTCATTACCGTGAAGATCTTCCATTAGGGACCTTGAGCCAGCTGTGCCCTCTTGGTTTGAGTCTTGAGCTGTGTCACTGCAACAATACCAATAGCCAGGCCGTTACTCTCAGGTTGTCTGACTAAGCAGATTTTGACTGAGAAAATCTGTTACTTCACCACTGGGACCAAATTTTTATTTCAGCTCTAATCCTGCAGTCTTGGAACTGCAGAATATGGGAGTTAAGTCTTCTGAAAACTTCCTGACATAAAATATATTAACTGCTGAAAGGTTGCCTCTCAGGGCAGTAAACCTGGTGCCTAAAAGCAACTTTTTGTGTTCATGGAAGTAACATGGCAAGCTCTTGAAGGCTGACTACAGATATCTCCCTCTTTACATTCTGCTCACACTCAGCTCTATACTGAGCGAGCTGTTTTTGTTTGCAGATGACAGGGTTTCTCAGCAACGTAAGAATGTGAAGTAGAAACAGCATGTGTCAGTAAGAGCAAAGCAAAACGTCAGTCTTGGTTTCCTCTCACAATCTGGTAGTTTTCCTTTCATGTATTTCCTCTACTACACTTTTTGCCTGTAGATTACCGAACAATTTTCAGAGCTCATCTCAGGTGCACTCCTGCTGCATACACAAAAATATCCCAAAAGAAAAGGGGAAATAAAGGCCATAGATCGAAGTACAGAGATGAAATGGTTCTGCTTCACACACAGCTAGACAATACAAATAAACCGATACAGATCCTGTTCTATACTATTGGGAAAACCTCACACTTGATGCAGTTTTAGGTCTGTTGAGAAAAAGAATTACGGCTTCTTATATTAGCTCTAATATTCATCCCACCTGGACATTGTGGGTTTCAGAATAATCATACTGGTGGCTAAGTTAAAAAGGACTCTAATGATCAGTTTTAATGTTCTGGGAATATGCATACTAGAAAGCCATTTGAAGCTTTTTTTCTTAGTGCTTTTGTCTTGGAGTAGAACCATTGGTCTCTTTGGCCACACTTGACTGCAAATAACATTCCTCAGAACTGATGTCACCACATTAATTAGCTATTAAATGCAGCCCCCTAACTGTTCCTGGGAGCTGCTTCTTCACCACCAGTAGAATTAATTATCTTTTGCATCAAGCCTCAAACTGATAGGCAAACAAAAAAAAAGGGCCCAATGTAGCCAACACCAAAGCGCTCTCTGTCGTTTACACAGCCCTCTTCAGCCTAGAAGCAAGAGCTGCCTTGAGACTCAGCACTTTTGGGAGGGTCCAGCAAGCTATCTAAACCATATTCACTTACCAGCTCTAGCTTTGTTTGCAGAAGTTGAAACGAAGTGGAAAACAATACCAACAGCTCCTCTCCGCTCAGTTCGATTTGTCCTCTAATGGCTTATCTTGGGTAAGGAAAGAAACTTGTTGCTGGACACCCTCCATGCCTTCCCAAAAGGAGTAAAATAGAAGGAAAGAAATCATGTCTCAATTTCACTATTCCCAGCAGGCTTATGTCCTGTGTACTGTCAATCCAGTACTGAATATTTATATCACTATCAGTCAACAGCCTGTGTTCTTTCACAAACTGACAGCCAAAGTGATTTCTCACAGCCAAGCAGCTGCTATTCTTCTCTGTCCTTTACAAGGGCTCAACTTCACAGTCACTAGATAGAGAAATATCAGGATAAGCAAGGGGAAAATTCACGTGTTCGTAAGTCTCAAAACAAGAGAGCAGACAGATTCATCCACAGTCAGAAAGATCAAGGGCACAAGAAGCAATGCTTTTTTTTTTTTTTTTAATCCAAGATCTTTTGGAAGAGGAGTTGCATTAGGAGACTCTATAAGAATAATATTAACATTTTGGTAGCTATGTCTGTGAACAGAGTGGTTTGAGCATCGCAACAGAGGTGACATTTAGCTGGCCACATGCCTGGTAGCTTGAAGGGATCAAACACTCTGCCTGATAGAGGAGGTGATGGATTTCAGAACGGTGCAGGAATCATAACTAAGCACTTCCAAAACACTGGATGTCACCCTGATTGTTCATCTAACATGTCTGCCACATGACTAAAGCAACTGGGATAGAAATACTTCTTGTCAGTGTCATTCCTCTATTTTGTCTTCATTAACAGATGACCAGATGGGACAAGTTTTAAGTCTGCAGCATCTGTCCCACACTTTCTTAGCAGGATGTGGGGAATATAACATTTCACTAATAATACTTGGAGAAGTTATCTTGTAAAGAGAGTCGCAGACCTATTCTGTGACTCATTCATCGGACAAGGGCTAATTCAGCTTGCTTACAGTATGGAGCCAGAATCAACTTCTCAGAATGTTTTGTTTTCAAATCTTTCCTCTAATTGAGGCTATTTACTTATCCAGGATAGTTCCATTTTATTTTAATAAACTGTCTTCTGAAATTGTTATGTAAGAAGCAGGGTTCTCCTTTCTAATACCAAATACAAATCTCAGGATGTTAATATTTATTCCTCTTCTAGGCTGTCCACTGTTTTTGTCAGTGGACTGGACCCAGGGACATTATGACTTAAAGAGAACAAAATTTCATATAAGCACATTTGTTTTCCTGTTCTTTAGTATGGTTCACAGATTCATGACAGTGCCATTTTCACAGGAGTGTGACTCCAAGGTCAACACAAGATCATCTTTGAAATGTGTTGTTTGAAAAAATAGTTATCATTACATATACTCTTCATTGTTCCCTGAACACTGAAAACCACATAATTTTGCTAAAACTGAGTTACTAATGTGAAGACTTTGAAATGCTTGTACTGTATAGTTCAGAGGAGGCTTCCAGGAGTTCCAATAAACATAAGAAAGAATGAGAAATGCTAGTATTTTTGTCTTTTCCCATCAAGCCTTGCTCCAGCTTGGCACACTGATTTACCCCTGCAAGCCACTATTTCCTTCTGCCACAATCATCTAGATACCCTCTTCTGAGACACAACAAAGAACCTCCAAGAAGAGAGAAGACGCAAGGTCCCTTCTGCACTGTATGTGTCCCAGGACTTGGAGGCCATGTGCTTGGCATTCAAAGTACCCACCTGCTAAAGCAAGCTGCAATTCAGGTGCTGACAGATAACACCACTGCTAAGTTCTGTAAGGACTGGAGCTTTGTTCCTGTACAGCATTTAACTTTTTGGCTATCATCTTCTGTTATGAAACCAAATATTTGCTAAACTTCATCCCCAGTCCAGGCCTATGGTGGACTGCTTTGACAGCATGTGTATGCACTGCCTATGAGCCCCACCACTGTATCTGTATTTCATTTATCCATGTCTAGAACAATAAAAAGAAAAAAAATGTTGATGAAAGGATAAAAGCAAATATTAAGATAGCTGTGTTGCAACAGACCCTCTGACCATGTTTAGGTCAAACAGTTATAATAAAAAATAGGGAAAATAGCTACGAACCATATAGGAAACTGTGAGCCCTGTTCAAAGGTGGTAAAACCAAAAGTCTGGAATATAGACCTTACTTTTTTCCTGTTTCTGAAGCAAAAGGCTGAACAGGAATAGGTTCAAACTACTCCAGTCATTGCTAGATGATGGATGACTTCATCCAAGTTGTAATATTCATTGAGATTGACAAGCCTTAGAGGAGACAAAAATTGCTTGTACAAATTGTAGCACAAGTCCCCAGGCTTTGCACCAGAACAAGAGAGCTCTGGCAAAACCTGGTGTTTCTTTACTTAGGAAGCACTCTGGTGTGTGTCAGATAAATATTACAGAAACTCTTACCAGAATTGGAAACTGTTGGTTCAAAAAAGTATTGAAGCTGTAAAGATTCTTTACTAAATTTGGCCAAGTTAATTTCAGACTTGGCAGTTAAACCCCCAAACAGATTACAACAATACTGGTTTTCCCAGATCCCAGGTTCTTCTAGCTTAAGCAGCAGTGCAGTTTTAGGCTTCTGGTTCTTTATGCAATGGAAACTCTGTTATTCTGGTGCTACTAAAATGCAGAACCATTTCTGCAAGCAAAAGAGGAAGAAAGCTGCAGTCACATGCAGTGTCACACAGATGAAGTCATATACTGGCATAACAGCAAGTGTTGTCGGTTGTCAAAGGCCATCTGTAGCCAGCAGACTTAAACTGTCATCCTGGAAAAAGATGCAAACAAGCCTAATGGGAGATTGCATTATCCTCTCCCTGGCATTCAATCAAACGAAGCTTGTTCCCTGAACAGATATAGGAAACAAAGGGCCACATTCTTTCATTCTCTTTTTTCCCTTTTTTTAAAAAGAAAATAATTATTTTTTGGCAGTTGATGTATTTTCAAAATGACAGGCAAAACAGGAAGAAGTGAAGAACTCCAGAACTGAAGAGTCACTTGTCAGCTGCGAGTTGTGTATACTCACTTGCTGCTACTGGGAGCAAGGGACTGCTCCACTGTTTGCTCTGCAGAAGGGCCTCATGGGATTTTGATCTGAATCATTTAGCAGTTTGCTATGTAAGTGATTTGACTCTCTCCTTGTGTGCTTTCTCTGTTTTTGGGGGTGGGGGGAGTTATTTTTACTGAACACACTGTGGGAACTGCTGGAAAAGGATACTAGATGAGAGATCCATTCCTTGGAGCAGGACATGGATACACACTTAGAGATGTCACATGAAGTGTTGAGCACAAGGACAGTGATGGCTCCCAGTACACTCTGTGTGTCCTCCAAATCAACCTGCCACCGTAGACAGGAGATGCGCTTGGGAAGTGTTACGCATTCCACCACGTGTAGGCCCCAATGTTGCAAGAGGGGAAATATTCCTATTCTGTATTCTAGGAGGCAAAGATAAATGTGCTTGGTTGGTTCTAGTGCAGGCAGGGGCCACAGAAGAGAAGCACTGAGAACTGAAAAATGAGTCTTGGGATCTGTGCCTGGTACTGATGCAAATGAAGGTGAAACTATACAAACAGCAACACAATCAAACTATTCATCATTCCTTCATTAGCAGCTTTTCTTTGCAACACCACCACCAAAAAAAAACCCCAGCCTTCCCTCTTTTTATGAACAGACCAAGAGGATTGAAAAGAAAGCTTAATTGGTGAGCATACAGTATGCACACTGTTTGTAAGACCATTTGTCATGCAAATAAGATAGCCCTGAATCCATAGGAGGTGTTAGTGTAATTCAATTTACACAACCTTTGTAATACAGAAACTTACTAAGTATGTGATATGGAATCTCAATTTATGGCAAAACAGTTGCCTGCTATGAACAGGAAAGCTTCCAGCCGCAGCACCAAGCACATACAACCTCTACATTCCAGATAAAATCAAAGACCTGTTCTCTTGCTCAGATTTACAGGAAAGGTAATAATGCATACAAATCTAACATGCTAGCCTTGCTTATCCACATGAACACAATTTTTGTTAGTGAAAAATTACTAAACTATTTGATAACATTTTATGTTCCTTTAACAGAATAAAAGTATTTCATGTCCTGTTCATTTGCATGATCTAACATTAAGGTTGTTTTCATGTGTGTATTACACTCTGGTCTCACAGAATTCCATACTGTCCATCTGCTAGTCATTGCCTATTAAAACAACTTCACTCCAGCTTCTTATAAACCTTTGCACTGAAATTTTCCATCTCAGCAAGAAATGATTCAGACATTTCCAAGAAATAAGCCAGGGAGAAAAATATACTACCATGACTATATTTGAAAAGAAATCTTGAGAGGGTTGGGATTATTGTTTAGGTTTTTGTTTGTTTTTTATCTTGAAGAGCATGTAGCTGGTAAGATGAGCATCTTGATGGCCCTGAAATAAATTTACATATAATCTTTAGAAAATTTCTAACTCATATGTACTTCGTAGAGTTTCTTGAATTTGAAGCTACTAAATTTCTAGAGATCCCAGAGGCTTTTACAACTCTGTATGCTACCCACTGGCATAGTGTGAGCTCCAGCAACTCACAAGGCCTTTCAGCTGTAATTGCTGATCCCAGATGCTAGAAGGCAGGTACTAAAATGAGGTCAGGAACCTCCCTGTGCTCTTCCTCAGGGCTGTCTGCCTCGCAGTTATTTTCTTCAGAGAACACATGGGACACATGGACTGACCCAAGGACACTATGAAGGAAAGGAGCATAATAGGAGAAGTCTTGCCTGCCCAGCAACAGACAGCTGATTCTACCTATTGAAATTTTGACCTATTAAAATAAAATAAAATAAAGCATCTATCTACAAAGATCACAGATGGGTACCCTGGGCAGCACAGCTTGCTTGTTATTTTCCCCTTTTTGTTACAGTTATAGTATTTGTAGCACTGATTAATACATCACTCACTAAATGTTGGTATAATGGTGCTAGGAAGATGTCTGTGCTCTGTTTACAATTTTTAACCACAGGGAGACAGGGAGAAAACTGGGGGCTGTATGTTCAGCTCAGACACTTTGGAGGAGTGCCCTGTATCACACTAAGATACTGCCTCTGGCCTGAAAGAGTAGCACTGATGCAATTCAAAGTATGCTTGCATGTCAGCTGAAACAGAGTGCTGCAGCATTAAGATTAAGTGAAATTAATACTTCAAAAAGAAAGTGTAATACTACCAGTAATCCGTAAGTGATGTGAAGGACTCCTTCAGGAAAAAGAAGTGAGCTGCAGAAATATCATTAAATTCTATGGAGGCACAAGGAGGAACAAATGAAACTCAAGACAAAAAGGGATTAAGCCTTTGGAAGCAGACCAACAGTCAAGGATTCCTTGGATTTAAGGTCAGCCTTAGCCACTGGCTGCATTGCAGAAATCGTATCTGAACAGATTAGAATAAATGCAGATTTCAGCACTGTGGTGCCTGAGCCTGAATACTTGCCAGCCCTGTCCTTGATTTGACTTATGCTCAACTCTAGCCCAAGTCTGAATAGCACTTCAAATCATGACTGATCAATAAGGATCTTTAATGCATGAGCTGTTCTATTATAAAATATACAATACAGAAAACTGACAGAGGGAGACGAATTCACAGAATAAAGATGAATTTCAACATAGGATGCACTATTAGCATATGCAGTATGTGCTTGTGTGCCTGGATCTTACAGATAGCTGGTAATGTGGACATGCACATGTGTTTCTCAGAATCAAGTACTAGTAAAACAAAAAAGATAGATGGGAGTTCGGTTATAGCTGGAGATTATCTGTTTCATCTGTGCCAGACATAAAAGTCAGAGTAGCTAGATAAAGATGACCAGGTCCAGAAATTCACGAGTTGCTCTTCCAAAATACCTTGTCAGTCTGGAAGGAACTAATTCCTTTCAGTCAAGAGCTGGGGATGCAAACCAGCAGGAATCAAAACTGGAGAAACCAGTTTTGATGAACTGTCCGTGCTGTTCCTAAAACATACACAGCTTCAAGTGTGAAGTTTTAATTCTACCTAAAATTAACTCTGCTGATACTCATCAACCTGGATTTATTTCAGACTCTGGTTTTGCATCTACCTTAACATGAAAATAACATGCCTTTAGAACAATTTAAAATGCACAGCTGCTGAACCTGGTTAAGCATGACTCAGAAAGAAACATGAACTGCACAGTAGGAAAACATAGTCCTTGCCCTGGGATTTTACAGTCCTAGATCTTGATTTTCCATTATTCACACAGCTCTCATTTTACTTCATGAAGACTGCTCTTAGGCAATGGCCAACACACAAGTGACCATATTGGGGCTTAAAAGCACACAAACCAGGATCCGGGACAGAGCAAGGCGATGAAAGCTGGAACATTAGTTCACTTCCTCTACAATTTAAATCCTTAGAAATTGGAATTATATGCAAGGTGCAACAACTCTTTTGCAAAGAGAGGAGACAGGAGAAATGATGAAGCCCTTGACCACCCTTAGGTGCAGTTCTGAGAAACAGAAACCGTAACCAGCTCATACAAAGCTTCAGATGACCTGGATGGATGAAGGCCTGGGGAAGAACGAGTCAGTTTGTCCATCTTTATTCTAAATGCTTGTTTTCACCTTAAAACCCCCAAGCCCTAGTCAAAGGTAATTGGGCCTTGCACATTTCTCTGGAGGATCTGCTCACCACCCTGCAGAGCACACATGTACAGTGACCAAAGGTCACCAAAAGCATGTCTTTATAATTCCTTATTGTTTCCATACAAAAACTGTGAGATTTACTTATTTCAAGTTTACTTGGTTTTCCTTCTTTAAGTGAAGATTACCTACATTTTGTAGATGATTAACAAATTTTCACAAATAAAGAAAAAGGTCATAAAGAAAACCAATGAATATTTTTGACAGGCATTTCAACCTTAAAGGCCATTTACAGAGGAGAACAACATGGTCACATTTGCTCTTTGAATTAAGAAACAGTAGTAAAGCCAGATGCAAATATAACAGTATTTAAAACTGGATACCTAATTAAACTCCACAGGCTAGATAAAGAGAATGATTTTTTTTTTTTTCCCATTCATAATTTTCATTAATTTAGTTTAGTAGTACCAAAATAGAATTATTGCTATTTCAATGCAGTTCCAACATCTCTTTATAAGGAAGAAGGATACAAGTCATGATGCCCTTTTACTTCACCATGCTTTCTTGCCTAGTTGCTGATGCTAGTGCAGCCCTTAAAAAATTAAAGACAATCTCTAAAAGCTACTGGCCCTGCCTAGTATTTGTTATTTGCAGCAGATAAAGATTTTCCTATAGCACGCCTAACATTTTTCCTGGATTAAAGAAGGAAAACCAGAATTAGACAGATCCTTATGGAAGCCTGAGATACAATATATAGAAACCAAAACAAATTCTAAAGGAGCCCAGCTTGTTTGACTGAGACCCAGAAGCTCTCCAGCTATGGCAACACTGAAGAGAGGCTGCCATGGGATAATTTTCTGTTTCTAGACAGTCAGGTTCAGGGTCAGGTTGGATACCTCTCAGCTGCTTTGCAGTCTCCAGAGCAGACATGTCCCGAGGGAGAAAAACTGTGACCTGCTGAAACCCATACATTCAGTCTACAGTCATCAGGACTATACCATTGGGATTACATCACTGCTTGAATTACTTTTCCTTTTTAAAAACAGTCTTTTGAGATGCTACAGCTCAAAAATAAGCAAAAGAACAGCAACAGAAGTACACCGGATTTATAGTTTGGGGTCAATAGCTATGGTGAGACATAAACAGTTCTTATCAATAACTCTTATTTCTATATGCTTAAAAATAAAAAGGAACTTAATTATTCTTCAAAAGCCCTTGTGGAGGAACTAATGAGTACTGATGGATAACTTTTGTTATCAATATATGCTTGAGGAGCTCCTAGACAGTAGCCAAGACGATCTATTTGCAAACAAGATGTCCTTTTGACTCAATGTTAGTCTGCAAGAAGAAACTGATTTTAAAGCAAAGGCACAAAATGACAGTCGTATTGATGCACTGAAAAGGGGGGGGGGGGGGGGGTTAAATGAATCACGGATGCAATTTGTTTATGGTCATATTGTGAATTATGAAAGGGCTGGAAGAGAGTAGCCCAGTATCTACCTGTTTATTTTGAATGTCTACAGTTTGCCAAAAGCAAGAGGATGCCTTTGTCAGTGGATGTACAATGTCAAGGACAGCAGTGTTCGCCACCTTAGCCAGCCACTCTTCATCTATCTTAAGAAAGATTAAGACATATTTCTATTGGGTCAACACTGTCTCAGCGCTAGGGAGAGAGTTATTCTTCCAGTTTCTTCTACGATAGGTTCAATTATTATTTTAATTTTACACAGGGGAGAACGGCAACAGAGACAAATCACATCACTTAATTAGCATCCCCAGAAAACTTGACAGTGTAGTTCTACATTAAACTTGGTTCTCTGAAAGAATACATTTATTCAGCATTTATCTCTATCTTTATCCCAGGAAACATGAGCAGCTCAACAGGTATGTTTGCAAATTGCTCCTTCTCTGTATGCGAGGCATCAGCGACTGCAAACGGATGCAGTCAACCAGGCAATGTAGAGCTATGGCAGTCAGGGCTTCTTCATTGCAAGGATGTTTTAGACAAGGATGTTTTCAGTGACAGTATCATCAAGTCCATTGGGGCACAATTTACAGATACAAGCAACATTTATATCCACTGACTTCAGGGGGATACACAGCACTTCAGGGGTCATGCTGGAAACTAAGTTTCATTTTCTGGAGCAGCAAATCAAGATTGGTATTTACTGCAGAGAGCTATCACAAGGGTTGCATAATGTTAGCAGAGCGCTGTGAGCGTGAAACATGCCTCCTGTCATTAAATACGTGACAGATGTACCTGCAGAGAACTCATTAATTCTAATTTCTATTCCTGTTAGTCTAGAAGTATTAGCATATAATTGTTAGTTTCTAAAATATTCTGGCAAACTTTTTTTAACCGAAAAACTGTGTCAGCATTTATTTTGGAATGTCAGATGAAGTCTGTTCTTTCGTATGCCCCTCAAGTAATGTGTTACAATAACCTCAATTACCTAACAGGAAACATTGGAGGCTCAGCAAGAAGGCTTTCTGAGAGCCTTTAAGTAGGACTTGTGAAATTTCTTCTCAGTCAGACTAAATGAAGAAGCCTTCAGTGTGACAAGAAAGTCCAGAATGGACGATTCTGAAAATGAAAACCCAAACCAATGCACATGTGATACACAAACAGCCTGTAGGGCAATTCTACATGTATTTTCAGATTGTACTGCAGTGCCCATCATGGAGCAAAAGGCTGAGTGAAGCAGCAGCCAGCAGTAGCATGCTGCAAGTGCACTGTTAGGAATTTCCATACCTTCTTTTCTTAAAGAGTATGCTAGTTGATGAAATACTGAATTTCTCTCTTCTGCTATTTTTTTTATTCCCCCTGGAAGTCTCAACATCAGTTCATTCTACACAAAACCGAAGCCCGGAATTCATACCAGATTAATGAGTAGCCATGTACAAAAGCCCTGCAGAAGTGAATACAACCATCTTAGTGACAGAAACAGCTCACATTCAAAAACTCTGCTTCCCTAGTAAGCATGGCAGAGGACCACATGTTGTTCTGTACAATAGCATATGGGGACTAGGAACTTATTGTATGTTTCCCAGACTGCAGCTTTGGGGACGAAATCTTCTATCAGCTTAGACCTCTCAGCCTGCTTCTAGCATCTGGTGACTTGAAAGCCTGACAAGGGAAAACTTCATTCAACCACAAATATATCAAAAGATAGGGATGTGCAAACGAAGCACAGCAGTATCTTTGCAAACACTACCAACTGTGTATGAGAAACTAGACTGTGAAAAAGAAACACAGCTTTAATTGTTTTGTAATGCTTAAAACACTGAGATTTGCAGCAATTACACCCCTGGCCAATAGCAAAGTTGTAAGTAAACATAATGGCGAATAGATCCTTGCAGCAAATAAGCTGTTTAATGATTTAATTATTTTGTGAGGAAGCTAAAGAAATGCATGAAATCAATGTCTGGGAACAAAAACACTTGCAGAGCATGGTGTCACGAGTGTGGCCAAGGGAAATCACAATACAGTTTTGCTGAGCTATTTCCCACAGAAAGTGATTACATGATTAAAGGGTATATAAGAACCCACATACTGTGGGAATGAAATAAATTTACATAGGCAAATCGGGGCAAATTTGCCTTTCTGCTCACTCATGCATACCTTATTTCTGAGTATTTGGTTTTCACGTCATTTTTCTGTTAATCTAGAATGCAGATCTGTCTTGCTGAAGCTGAGTGTTGATTAGATATATGGAATAACAAAATAAACCACCATGCAGCAGAAAGCCTCTTCTAGTTACTCCAAAAGCAGCTGCTACTCAAAGTGAGCGTCTTACAAGATTTTTCTTCCAAGTATGCACAGTGAGTTGAAACACTTTGCATAGTATGAGATGTTTTACTGCTTCAGCTTGTCTTTTTATTCCTACTAAATATTCACACACCAGACATCTACCTCTGACTTCTTTTTGTCTGATTGTTTTTTTTGAACCAGTATGGTGTGGCATCCTACCACGAATAAGAATTCACTGTCTGCTTAAGTTTTTCAGGCAGATTCCTACAGTATCTTGCACTCTTCAGTTTCATAGGAACTCAAAGTCCCAACTGAGTAGGATAAAAGTCTTTGAGATCTGTTTCTGAGCAATACCATAACTCTTAAGCCTCAATGATAGTTGTACTCCTGACTAGTATCCGTGAAAAAAACCTCACCAAACCACAAAGTGCTTTCTGTGAAACAAATCAAGGTGCATAAGCAAATAGTATACTGCATTTCTGAACAACTGGTAAGAAGCAAACCTTATGAAAGGGTAACATTTCATTACAGTGTAGCACCTCTTCGAAAATGGTTTTGGTGAGTCTGCCTGATGAACTCCTGCTCAGTTGGGCATGTTTTCTTTGTGCCATTCTGAACTATATTGAGGATTATAAAGAGCACTTTTAAAAGAGTACACATGGAAGAAGAGGGACAAAGGAGCCAGTAAGGGGTCAATTAGTTTGACAGAAGCCATGGAATAAATGGAAATTATATACATCAATTTTATATTTTCAATCCACTTGGAACCTCTGTAGAACAGTGATACACAATCTATGCTATATATTAAATAAATGCAGATAATTAACACATTACATTACATGCTACAATACCTTGAGAGTAATGTGTTCTAAGCAACATAGGTCCCATGTACTACACAGGTTTTTATCTGTAGGACTAATGAAGGGTATTCATGCTACTCTCTCACAGTCAAGCTGTTAGTTTAAATGGGACCAGCTCCTAGTGTCACAGACAGCAAAATGCTAAAAGGTTTAACAGGCTATTTGGCAGGAGACAGACAGAATAGATTCAGCTGCTAAAATTGTGGTGCTGACATTTTGCCCTTTGTTACCAGTGCTCTCATCTTTCCCCATAGAAAAAATAAGGGTTGGAGGGTGCAAGCTGTCAGTCTATGAGTTTCTAGTTAGGCTGCACTATGACAGCCCTACTTCACAATGAGGAAATTATTTCCCAGGAATATTTGTAATTTGTTGCTATTAAAATTTTAATTAAATACAGCTTTGAGACACTAATTAACACTTAATAATTACATGTTCTGACTATCCTCCACACCCATCATCTAGACAATATAAAAGAATAAACAAAAATGGGTGCACAAAGTATCTGCATGTCATGGCCTCTCTTCCTTCCCATTGAATTCAACAATTAAGTTCTGAAATAATCAGAGAGCATTGCCCTAGAGAATAAATTGCCTAAAAGTAAAATTTTGTATCTTTACAAGCTGGAATTACACAAGAGTTTTAGTATTAATTTATGGGTCACAGTTTTATTTCCAGTCATACTGACATTTTAAGGCACATAGGATGCACCAGGGAAAGGACATCTGAACAGAACTGTGAAGACACACTGGATACCCTGAAACAGTTAAAAAGCAAGACTGAGGCAGGAGGGGTGAGGGCAAGGAAGAACAAGAAGAAAGCTGTAAATCAGATAAAAGCCAATATAAATTCTGTGCTTTTCTAAAACAGAAAAGGGCCAGACAGTTTTTTGCATCCTTCACAATTAATAGGCCAGAGCACTGCTCCCAGAGTTCTCTACTCCCTCAAGAATGCTTCTCTAACCCATTTTAATCCCTCTGTGTGTTTCACCTGAGCACTGAGAGCAAAGGAAGAAAGCTCCCACATCTAGGCATCCCTTCATATTCTCTCCAATATTTCTGAGAGTAAAGAAATGCTTGAACATATGTTGCAAAGCATGACTAAGCAAAAAAAAAAAAAATCATTTCTGACATACCATCAGCATTACACCCACTCAAGCAATTATTTATTTGCAATTAACTAGCCTTCTGCAAGGCTTTATAAGGGTTTTATTTATTATATGCATTTGTTTCTGACAAGCCACTATGTTTGAAGTGAAGCCACACCTGGAAACGGGATTTTTTTTCCTCCTGCCATGGGCATTGCCCTTGGAATACTGCAGTGCTTCTCTTCCTTTATCACTAGCACTGCAAAGCCATGTCTTGCCACAACCAACATTCAGACAGTTTTAGTTCTTACACACAGCAATGGATGATTGTCGATTTGACACGTTACTTGCTGTTCTATGAAGTAATTTAGGAAGATATACTATGTGGGGTTTCTTAAGAGAAGCATATAAAAAAATATTCTGTACACCAAAGCCAATGATACCAGAACCCAGTGACTCTGCTCTTTACTCTCAGTATTCTCGGGCGCCATCTGCCGGTATTTTATTAATTACTGACACCTCTAATGCCATTAAATGCCTGTGTCAAAAGTTGAATGTTTTCCTCCAAAAGGCAATTTCTCTTCCAGAGGTGGAAATATGTTCACCTACAACTTCTAGTAAAGGTCAGGAACACAGATCCTTCCAGTTTTCCTCTGCCGGTACCCATGGGAGCTAAAGGTGGGCCAGGAAAGCTCACCCAGCATGGGACACAACCGAGGTGGACAAACTCCAGGTATCACCTTGGCTTTTTCTCACAAGCCTATGATCTGCGGGCAACCTCTCTGTCTCTTACATCCTTGCCCTAGAGGACAGAATTCAGTAATGCTAATCACCGCGCTCAGAAGTTTCCTGCCACCAACAGCAAATCATCACAGCAGCCGAGTGTGAATTTTGCCCAAGCTACTAAACCCTACAGTACATTCTCTTTATACTGTTGTTGCTAACCCAATATATGTCTCACACATTTACACAACCACTGGTCCTAAGCCACAAAATACTGGGTTTGACTATGAATATGATTCTAAGTCTGCAGTCACTCTGACCAGAAGTGGAGACTGTGATTCACCTTCTTAATAAGGGCTAAAAGCAGGTATTGTGCCAAGATCTGTACTCAAAACTATGAATCTGCATTTCCCTGCAACTCAGAAGCACAAGGATGTAAGATTCCAGCTCATGTCTATTCCTAGTCCAGACATACCCTCTCTTTGCAGACAATGGCACCAGATGCTGTTCTAGAAAGAACAAACTGTTGCTTGTAGGGCTCTCTGTCATTCAAAACCCAACAGAATAAATACCTCTAAGAGTCAGATACTCTCATTAGGCTCAAGAGAATTAGGCATTATTCACGTGTGACAAACAGAATCTAAATTCACAAGTGTATGAATCAAGAAGGGACTTTCCAGAATCATTTTGGAATGAGAAGACCATTTGGCTGTCCCTCTTCGAACAAACCTTCTGCCACATGTAGGCTCTGGAATGAGGAAGAAATTAAGCTCTAAAATTCTCTACCAATGACACAGAACTCAATTTGGAAACATTAGCTAAAGAAAAATAGAAATCTGTTCCTACAACCACAGCTAGGAAGACAAATTGAGTACACTCACTGAATGGAAATTAGAAGTATTTTTAATAGCTGGGCTTAGCAGAAGCAAGTGTACAACTATTAACCATATCATACATTTTTTTTGGTCAAAGGATCAACCCTAAGAATAACTAAAACCATCACTGTAAGTATCTCAATGTAAGGAGGAACTAGACATTTGTAACTAATAAGGGATGTATAAATCCTTATGCATACAAATATTTATTCCCATACTGGGTGCTGAAGGAAAATTCTGAATATAACTACCCTATTCGAATATTCCATGAACAGCTGCCAGTTTCTTATTGCTCTTCAAATCCCAGCCTGGAATACAACTGTTGGGATTCAAATTCATGCAGCATGACTTGACGGTGAGTCTAATTAAAGATACAGCCCTGCTGCAGCTGTAGGGAAAGCAATGCTGGTTCAGCTGTGCATGACACAGCACAGCGGTTCTGCGACACCCGTTTCACACGTACAACATTTAGTACATCACCAAGTCACCTTTCTGGGCTCCTGGCCAACCCAGTTTCAAATATCCCAAAGGACAAAAATATAACCTCCCTTGAACAACAAACACTTCCATAATATTCACCCTGTTAAAAATTACATCCTGATAATCAGAATAATTCCAGACTTTCAGATGGGAGAAAAACAAATGAGGAGAGAACCCTAAGAGAGGATAGAAGATACAGAAATTTAAGGAAACACAGGCAATCTTTGAGCTGGGAAAAATAAATAATGGAGATGTTTCTGAGTAAACAGTAGGGAATGCTTAAGAAAGCAACAATGAATTCGTTAAAAAAAAAGACTGAAGGAATGTCAGAGGACAGGCATATCTTTATTTGTTCAGGTAGAAAAGACTGTCAGCCGGTGGCCCTTCAGCTGCTGTGTAGTGTTTATGTCTTTCACTTTTAATTCCTGTAAGGGAGTCTGTCTGGTTTGGGGTTTTTGTGTACTTCCTTTTCACTGAGCTTTTCAGTAGAAGGAGATATAAAAGCCCAAAGAATTAATGGAATATGATTTTGATTACCATGCTGCACAAGAGCCCCCATCATAAACAAGACTTCATTTGCAGGGTACTATATATAGAACAAAAGACAATCAGTGTTTCAAAGAATTTACTGTCTAGGATGAGAGACAACATATGTAAATTTTCTAAAGGGAAGTAATGAGATAATAATATTGGCCGACATGAGATGTACTAATAATACAGTTGTGATCAAGATTTTTGAAGGCATCACTATAAGAATTCATATCAGAACTTTGCAAAAATTACTACAAAAATGAACAAGTTGATCCAAACAAAATAATTTGTCACAATTAAGAAGAAAAATCTAGTTGTTGACAGAAATTTTTACTTCAATGCAACCTTTAAAGACTGAAGTGATTCTTTTTCCATATGGACCGTGTCAGACACAATGTAAAGTTTTGGGTTTTTTTCACAAAACAGGTATCAGAGAACAGCAATAAAAGGTATGTGAAGGAAAACCTGGGTCCTTCACAAGATGTGATAAAAAGAAATGTCAGTTTCACCAATCACTATTAATTCATTAGAAATCAGAATTGCAAAGAGAGAATGCATTAAAGCCTACAGAACGTTCATGTTCTGTTTCTGCTGAAATAAAAAGTAATAGCTATTAAACCAAACGATAATGAGGAGGTAACGCTTAGAACTAAGAAACATTAATTTTTCTCCACTGTTACATTTAAAGAAATTTCAGTAACCACTCCTCACCTTTAACAGCTTTGATAATGGCATCAACACTGCAAATGCATTTGTAGAAACACTGATGGAAAGTGTGTGGCATTGTTGTTTGGTTTTTTAAATATTTTTTCTGCTCCTAAAGAAGGATGATCACAGACATCACCTTCCCCTACTTGGTAAGCCAGTTACCAAGACCCTAAGATACATACCATGATCTCCTGAAAGCCAAAGGGAGAAAATACCCCAACTGCTGAGGTCCTATTGTTCCTCTGAAGGATACAAGTGTGTGCCTGAATAGCTTTGCTGTTGGCCCAACACAAACATCAGCTTACATTTGACTAGATCCAATGCCTCATACCATGTTTACCAGCTAAAGGCGCCTAAAGGACTCCTTAAGTCCAGTATACAGGAGGATATTAGTACTAGGCACCAGGCACGTCATTTGACCTGCTCACCTCTTTCAAAAGCCAAGAAAGGGAAAGAAGCTACTCCAAATGGGAAATATAGAAAGAAGCTTAACTGAAGCATTTTGAAGCAGCCTCTGCCACCCTTGTGTATGGAACAATGGCTGGTATCTTCTCTGAGACAGGTACCAATATTCTCCCTCCTCTTTCATCCACCATTTCTATAGTCCCTGGGAAATCTCTCTCCTCTCACTTCTTACAGTTTCCTCTGCACTTTTCTGCTGCTGAATGATCTTGTTGCCTGAGCAACTGCATCTGAGGAGGGGAGCAGGGAGAACATTCTGGTCCAGTTGTGTGCTATTGGCAGCAGCACTGCAATCTGACCCTGCGATGCATGATAGTGACAGTAGTAGACTATGGAAAATAATAATTCATCTGAGTTAGGTGCCTTCTGTTGGGTGTAACCTCCTTCCTAGGTACTGGGGATTTTGTAGCCACCTTATATTTTTGTTCAAGTATGAATAAAATAACCTAACACTTAAGACTGTCAAACAAGTAGTTGTTTAACTTATCCACACATATATTCACAAAGCAGCCACCTATGTTACACTGTAACTCTGGTCCTAATAGAACTCAGAAGTACTAATTATCTGGTAATTCATCTCTAGAATCACAGTAATCCACTTGAGAAATTTCAAGTTATTATGATGTGTTTCTCTCTCTCTTTGCTCTTTCCATTGTGTATTTTAGAATTCAGAAAAGCAACTAGAGCAAAAGCATCTATCAATGACCTTTCCAGATCCACTTCAGTATTTGTACTTTGCTTTCTTTGCATCTTTGCTGTCTGTCTCTTGGCATTTGAACAATATCTGGTAAAATGAGAATGTAGCCTTGGTGTTATTGCTGTACAAGAAATAATAATCTCTGCAAGACATTCAGCAGAGATTTCTTTTCTAATATTGTTTTATTGGAAAAAAATAATATTTTTAAAAATAACATTCTGCTTATAAGGTTTTGTGTTCCTTTAGTATATGAAACACTATGGGTTGCCTCCCCCCCTCCCATGATGATTTATGATCAAAATGATTGTCATTGATGACTTGCTGCTCAGCAGATTGTTGGAGGGAGGGCTGTGCAGTTTTTCCTGTGTTTGACTGAAGTATTACTGTGAACATATAGCATGGAATTGTCTGTGTTGATACTTCTTAACAGATACTAGGACCAGTCTTGTTAAAATAAAGCAAAAACCATCCCTTGCAGACCTTAATGAGTGTAGCTACTATGACATTTCACCCCTTTTTTATTATTATTTAGTTTTTGCTTCTGAAGTAGAAATATAGATAGAGGTTCCAGTTACATCAGGGGCTAATGGTGAGTTACTGGGAAGTGAATTGACCTTTTAAATTTCATAACAGTGTGAGCTTCGTTGAAAATTAATTTACTCCAGCTTATCAAATCTGCCTCCAGCAGCTGTGTGTTTGCTAGTTCTGTGCCCTGCACTGTATTTATAGCACTTTTTATATTTATGTTTTGGACTACATTTCTTTTTGTTGAGCATAAAATGAAGAACAACTATAGTTTAAGCTTGACAGAATCGAACCACAATAGCTTAGAAACTAATACTTCATTTTTTGCTCTGTTATCTTCAGAGATAACCCACTTCCATTTTCAGCTACCCAGCAGAATAGTCAGAGTGAGTACCACTGAAGCAAAACACAGTCCAGAATTTGCAGCTTACTAAATTCAGTGAGCAGCTTTAATTAATGAAGTCTGGTGCATTGTGACTAGATAGCAGATTCCATCAATTCATTTGGAATAAAACTATCAGGATTTTTTAACATACCTGGAAGTTTCAAAGCCATCTGTCAAAACAACGTTAACACACCTAGGATTTAGGTACTTGTGCTTGGGAGCGCTTAGATAATTGGTCAGGTACATCCAGCACTTTCTCTTCAGTAGTTCTTTCTGACTAATGGCTTCAGCAAGGATGCAAATCAGGTGACTGTATATACAGCTTTCAAAAACAGACAGGAAGTTCACAGAGTCCAAAAATTCAGTGAAGAAAAAGTCATAAGGCCAAACATCCTTAGTGTGACTCATGGAATTCAGTAGGATTAGAGAGGATGGAAATAGACCATATTTACTGTAGTAGGTCACCATGCTTATATCATTAATCTTCTGACAGTGAAAGATTGCTCCCTACCATCCTGTGACTTAGAGCTTGAGGATAATTGGCCTGTGGAGATACAGAAAAACTAGAAATAAAAAAGTGAAATAATGGGAAGAGCCTGAAGAAACAACATTAAAAAAATACTCAAAAATCGAGTATCTTAATTTTTCTTAAAAGCTCCTAATGACTATCACTGTTGAACTCTTACCAATATAAACCCCTAACAATATCTTTATCGTGTATCTGTTTATCAGTACAAACTATTTTATACTGCTGACCCTTTACATCTGATTTGCACTTGTTGAAAGTTGTATCGCAAAATTTTATTTTGCTTTTTATTTTGACTTCAGAAAACCAAACTTGCACATCATCTAAGAGTTCTGTGATTGAAGCATGGAAAAAGTTACCTAAGTTATGACTATCTCCTCTCCATAAAACTTGCTGGAGTAATGTAAAAAAAAACCCCACCTCACAAAGACAAGAATGTAGTAAAAAAAATACAATTATCACTTTTTAAAATGTCTTAGTGGGAGTGAAGCAAAACCATCTTATATGTAGTAAGGTCACTCAGCTGGGAAGTCCATCTTGGATGGGCTTTTAATTTTTTCCAGTGAATAATGAATTAATTAAAAACAATAAAATGAATAATTAATTAATTTGAAGACAGATCAACTCTATGAAGCACAGCTGATTATTTTCTCCTTCAGGTGAGTGTCCTGGGCACTTGGCTATGTAACTAACCTCATAACATTTCCTCCCATTCCAGTATCCTTAATCTCCCATTCAGAACCTGTCTCGTGAGAGCCTAATTTCTTCATTAAACCACAGTATAAATCTGTGGCTGACCTTTGTGAAATTTGCATGTGAAGGAGGTGAGTGCAGCCAACATTCAAGTAGAGATAGGAATTAGGTCAGCTAGTCAGAGCTTGGCAATAATAAATTGCACATGGCCATGAAGCACTGTACCTATACATTCTGCTCATTCATGGAGTATTTTTAAAACTCACAATCACTTTATTGCATTTTGACCAGACTGTTTTATCCAAGTCCAAGTCTGTCAAACAATGTCAAAATGATAAATTCTGAGCTTGACTAATAAATAAGAGAAAAAAGAAATGTGAGCACTACAAGTATGCAAAATATTTCACAGTCTCTCTGACCAGTGAGGTGACCAGACAGCTCTCCTACTTCTTCGACTGTGAAACTTGGTAACTCTTCTTCAAAATAATGTCTGATATTGGGTACATAAAGTTTTGTAAGGAATGGATTTTTAAACTTGCTTAGGCATTTACACCTTTTTGAAATTCCACCATTTCTTCAGATGTAACTTTGTGCATTTGAATACTACTAAAATTGTACTTGGGCTTTTAGGGGCACTGGGTAAAAGTATTTTGTCACCTAGCTACATAGAATTTTTAAGACTATTTTTATTTTTTCAAGACGAAGTGACTGAAAATTCTTGAGGTTGCTGAATAAAACACACGGATCTAAATCATTTTAAATCTCAACAGATGATTAACAACTGATTCCTGGACTGGGAGACAGCAAGTTCTTCTGAAGGAAAATAAAGCACATAAGGCAACACCAGTAGAGTCCTCCCCATTAATTGTTGTGTCTGTTCTAGGGAGTATACATTTAGCACAGAATTTGCATTGTTTTTCTTATGCAGCATGATTTCTAAAACTTCCAGAGAACACTTAATACAAAACAGCTAGCAAGGAAATAGGCCAACTAAAGAAGTATGTACCTCAGGCCTGTCATTTCATCATATATCCCTGCTAGAAATCACTTGTGTGGAGTTAAAATGGCTACAAAGAAAAAGAATAAAACTTTGCGGTTTAGCCCATCACTCTCTTGTTCAATTTAACAAGCACTTTCATTTTTCAGCTGCTGCAAATACTAAACAAGAACCAGAAAATCACTCTGGGGACAATCGCAGTTACATCTGCACTGCTTTCTTGCATGTCAGCTGTTGTGCAGTAAGAATGTCAGTGATCTCTTTGCTCACATTTTTCATCCTTTCAGTCAAAATCTGATGTATGCTACACTGTAAATTGAGTTACAATATATGCAGTGTATCTGAGGTCAAACATCCCATCTTATCTTATAATCAGTGTGACAATTAATCAGATAATGAACTTTTGTCACTCATTAAATATCTAAGATATAGCATCAGTAAAATTAATATACATCTGCCAGCATAAAATGAAAGGAGAAAATTGAACCTGAAGTTTCAGTAGCCATAGCAATGTATAATAATAAATCAATTTTAATCTAGCATGGCCTGTCCATTTTTTCCATGAAGTTGTATAACTGCTTTTTTACTGTCACTTTACACCTGCTCTCTTTTCTCAGCATATAAAATATATCTGGCCTCTCTTTCCGATCCCTTACTTATGCCTGGCATTTAACTATACTTCAGGTTTGAACTTTACAGTGCAAGTTGGTCACAAGTAAAATTCTAGAACTTCCTAACTGAATTAAATTATGTAAGTGGGAAAAGAAATAGCTATTGACTTCTGCACTCATCATGTTTGATGATAGCAGACTCTGGAAACAGCTCTCCTGTGGAATCCTACTGCTCCGCATTTATAATCAAAAAGTGCAGAAGTCTGCAGTCCCTCAGGTGGTGTGAAGCTGAGTTAAGGAAAAGATCAGGTGTCAGTAATGAATGCTCTGTTTCTGTCACAGAAATATCAGTCTGGAGAGCTGAAACAAGCCCAGTCTGGAAAATAAACACTGGACGCTCCCTGCAATTCTAATAAAACCAAGCGGTCTCCAATGCGTACTAGCCTGCACAAACAGCCTGCGATACTTTTTTTTTTTCTTCCAATTATAAGGAGTTTCTCAGGGCTCTGTTCTGTAGACATGCTGTGTTCAGAAAGCCCACAGAAGCCACCAATGTTGACCTTCTCACCTGACTGCTCTTGGAGTATCTGCACCAGCATATCCATTCTTAATGTCAGGATTACATTAATTTAAACAACATGAATAGGAAAATTCACTAAAAGAGAAAACTGCATTCTTAACTTGTAGTTCACCCTCAGTAATTCTGGGAAAATGTACTTGAACATTAGTCAAAATTCAGCTGCTACCATATGTAACCTAGACATCACCTAAGTAATTTCTTCCTGAACACACTCTTTAAACGGAGGCTTTAACAAATTTTTAAAATACTGTTCTCTGTCAAAATGCTGCATCAATTTCAAAAAACAACAGCTCACCTAGGAAAAGATGTGATCCCCTAAGACAACTCCAAAAGCATCCTGGCAAGGCCCTACTTCCCAGGGTCACAGAATTTCCCATTTTCTACAGCACTGAACACACTTCAAACACCACTGATCTGGCCACTGATAGATTTGAACCAGTCTTGAGGTAGAATTTCTAATGTTCATTACAAAGAGTGTATCCCAAATAAAATTTGCATAGATCCCAAGCTCCTTTGAGCAGTAATACTTCACAAGCATTTGGAAACACACTAAGTGGCAGGCATTACTAGAAAAAAAATATTTCACACTATTTCAGAAAACATTTCTACCTTTATGTATTTAACTTAAGGGCGATATTTACAGGCCATATTATTCTACACGTTGAAAACTGAATTTGCATACCCTTCCCTGTTCCTAATCCACACAATACTCACAATATCTGTAGACTTGTCATTTTTTCTCTTTTAAAGAAAGTTCTCTTGAGAATCCTAACTCTGAAGATTTACCTTTATAAAAAATATGGCCCAGCAGCTTTTTAAAAGTGCCAAAATATATTTAAACTGAAACAAAACAGTAGAAGTTATATCTAGCTCAGTCATGGAGATATCTGTTCTTTGGGAACGTGCAGCACTGTGACGAAAGTAAATGACATTCAGTACTCTTCCTCTTCCTACTGGTTGTGGGCTGAGCGTTACAAAGAGGCTCTGCCAACACGCACCCAGTGACTCTGCTGGCGTAGGACTGCAGTCAGACACCTTCCCTTCCCTGAGACTGAATCCCCCATCTCTTCATCATCAATTGCAGAGAAGATCCTGTGCTGCCTTACAGCGTAATATGGTCCTCAAATCACACAATCCCCACAGCAATCCAAGGGGCAGGTAGATGAATCTAACTTAAGCCTAAATTTGTTCTAAGTAGGAATTTGTTGTATTTTGGCAGGATTTGTTAGATTATCTTGATAATCTAACTTGTACCATGACTCCAGTGATAGCCTATCAAGAAAAATCAGCTAGACCAAGGCACTAGGGTTATGTCCACACTGCACAATGCCCTTTATCATCCAGCTCCCTCAGAACAATTCACTTGGAGCAGTTTCTCTCACCTGCGTGGATTCTAAATCCTGTGCAGTATCTTCCTCCAGCACGAAAAAACTAAATGATGGCCTACTGAAGCTGAGAACAGGATGGAAAGTATATGCATACTATTACCATACCAATCCAGAGTACAAAACACCATCTATCTTTGACACTGAGGATACAGTTAAAGAAAATGCAAACATGAACGCATTCTCACACGAACATATTGAAAGCGACAAATAAGTGATATGTGATGGTAAAATAACTCTCAGCAGTTTCTTCAAACCCTACCCTCCTGTGATTCTGCATGCTTTTTTTTTACTGCGGTTTGTATAGAGCTAAAAGGCTTCTTCACTTGACTACTGTAAGAGCTCCCTCTGTTGTTACACAAAAAAAAAACTTACCAGAAAACATGTTCCATTATCCTTGCAGCTTTTCCATCTTCAAGTGGTGCATTTTCAAACACTCCACCCTGTGAGCGTGAGAATCCGGACGACTTTCTGAGATAACTTTCCATGCTTATTTTTTGCACAAGCAAATGCTACCTTGTTCCAGTCTTCCAAAGTACAGACAGCATCGTTCAGAATAACCTGTTCCAGTGCATCTAAGAGAAACACAACTGCATATAAAGATCTGTGCTTGCCCTAATAACGTTTGTACTATTTGTGTCAAGCATACTGCACAAATCATTCACTGTTTTTACGGATGGATGATAAATTCTAAAACTGAGTTTAAAAAAAGGAGAAGAAAAAAACAGAAAAAAGAAAACTGATCAAATTAAAGACACAGAAGAAACACTGCTCATTTTAATTTAAATAGCTTAAAGGCCAAAATCCCTGATTACTCTCAAAATCACTTCTGAAACCCATAAGAGCAATAGAATGGCAGGGGAGTTGCAGCCAGTGAAGTTAAGGGCAGTTTAGGGGAGCCCTAGAGATACACATGAGATGTTAATAACCATCCCTGGATGCAGAAAATCTAATTTTCAGAAGCATTATCTTTAAATTTAAGCACTTCTTCTGGTAAAGTTCAGGCAAGTAAGTACTAGTTTGCCTGCAGAGTAGTTCCAGGGCTTGGCACTTGGTGTGTACCTGGTTTGTTGCAGCTGTCAGCCCTTGACTTGAGTTCATGCTGCCTGAAGAGCTTCTGCCACTTGAGTCTGGCATCGTAAAAAAAAAAAAAAAAAGTCCCTCTGAAAACTTACAAACCCTACAACAAAGCAAGAATACATATAGAAGAAAAGAGGGGCACTGCCAGAAGGCAGCTAAGTAGAAAGGAACCTAAGAAAGAACACAGGGTACCCTTCTTTCCTTTCCTCTTTTGATTAATGAACTCATGATCTACCAGAAAGGGACAAATCAACCTTGGTTTTGGAACTGTAGTCTATGAGATCCCCCACAGCATCCTAATGGTGTCCCCAACAAAATGCTGTGAAGATTTTCTATCAGTTGTGCAAAAATTATTTCCTTACTTCATCAGAGCTTGCATATATTTTTTTATCTGAGAATATTTTCAAACTTTTTTTAATTGAAACAATCTTAAGCAGATGATTGCTTAGGAAACACCTTTTACAGCATCAGTGAACCTCCATTTTCCTGCCAGTGACCTCAGAAGTTACCAGGTGGGAATAAAAGATACAATTGTAAAGACCAAACTCTTAGTCCACTATTCCTCATTGTCTAGACTCACACTCTCATTCTTGATTTTTCTGACATTTCACTTTTACTGACTTTATTTCTTTCATCTTTTTAAATTTTTTTTGGTGATCTGACAGAGGAAATCTTGCAGGTTGACAATCGTGTCTGATTTTGCCCAGGCAGGAGTAGCATTTGCAACTAACGAAGTGTATCTGTGGGAAAGATGTATGTGATCACTGCAGTCATCCAAATCAAGAAATCTTTATCATAGTATCAACAGCGTCTATGTTAGTAATTGATCAATGTATGGAACCTAAACTTGTAAGATGGGAAGAAAAAAAAAAAGCCTATGTCACATAAGGAACACATCTATATTAAAAATATTTGCAGATATGGACTTGAACCTGAGCTTCAGCTTTTCTCTCAGCTCATAAGGCCAGTAAGCATAGGAATTCTTGGTGTGGGTCTTTTCCTGCTTAATGATATACTTTTTCCCCCTTCCTTTTTTCAATTCCACCACCCATCTGTCTAACTGAGATGTTTGGAAAGAGTATCCAAGCTGAGCGATTCTTCAACACTCAGGCTTGTACAAGAAAATTCATGGGTTGCTTAGTTTTGGAGTTTTCTGTTTGTTTGCTTGTTTTGGTTTGATATATTTCTTTAAAAAAATATTTAATCAAGAAGAAACTCTGAAACTAGCAGAATAACAGATTTACTTGGGATAGGCTTAAGGATGTGCTGTTTTCTCTGGGGTGACAAAGGTTTCTGAGGGTATTTCTCTTATATTATGAATTTCCAATATTACCTTTTCAATTTTTGCAGAATTCTTCTGAATATCTTTTATTTTGGAGAGAAAAAACAACTAACACAAGCCAATCAACAAAAAAATAAGCAAACACAAACCAATTGACAAAAAACCCACAAGCAGCAACTGTTACCTTATTCTTTTTGTGCATCAGGTTGCTGGGGTATCAGTATCAAAGGCCATTGCACTAGCCTTGCTGTCACACTGTTCTGCCCTTCTCAGTAAAGCCTGGCCCCCATTTTGCCCCATTATTCTACTTCAGAATGCATCTGGTGAGATGATTGACTCTCTTGACAATCGCACTATGTGTGTGCAGCTGTGGAACAATACTTCCTTAACATAAGACAAGAAATGAGGAAAGGTGAGGAATTTACTCACTTTTCCCTATTTCTCAACCTCAGACAGTGTATTTTAGCAATGCAATAGCCTTACTTTGAGGCTATACTGTTTTCAAATGTGGAAAGAATCTGTGTGTGTTTAACCACCAGTTTTTCTGAAAGCAAACCCTTTGCTGATTACACCTTAGGTTTGACTGCACAAGAATTAGCATCAGGATGTGAAGACAGAAACCTAACACCACATTAGCAAGGTTTTACACAATCACTGGCAGCTTCCATATAAAAACAACAAAATAATTTAAACGTTTAAAAAATGTGAGAAGCCAGCAACAAATAAATTATTAATGTACAAGTTAAAACAACATATTTTGATTTAAGCATTATTAGACATCATTTACTTGTCTTCAAGCTCCATTGCTCTTTTCCTATACTATAACAGAGTTCTGGGCTCAGATTCCAGACTTCTGTGAGGAAAAAAATGCATTTCTTTGGCCATTCTTGATTCTGGAAATAAATGCCTCATATTCCTGTCTGATCGAAGCCAGGATATTCTTGTGTGCAGTAACATGCCCTATTATCTATGAATGCATTTTTGGATGCAATATTTATATGGAGAAAATGAACTTTCTGAACTTTATGATAAGCATGGTAGGTTTAAAATAAAATGAATAGACAAAATAATATTCCTGAGAGCAAGCTCCATAGTGTTGCTCTAATATAATAAAAACCAGACCCAAAACCAAGTAATATCGTTCAAGGTGATGAAAATACAGCAAAACTTTACATTGTGAAAGACAGCATCTAAACTTGCCTCAGATTTGATAACCACAAATATTATTAAAACTAAGGCAATCAGCACTTCCTTGAATAGGTG
Source organism: Todiramphus chloris collaris (assembly GCA_025345505.1). Lineage (NCBI taxonomy): Eukaryota > Metazoa > Chordata > Aves > Coraciiformes > Alcedinidae > Todiramphus > Todiramphus chloris. Next base: position 46,057,534 of record JANVCC010000020.1, read on the forward strand.
CAGTAACCACAAATAATAAAAGAGATTTTCTCTAAATGGGCACCAAATGTCCTTAGCGCTTACAGGTGTGGAAAACCAAAGGAGCAGGGGCTGTGCATTTTAATGTCTTAAAACAGCAGTCCAACTCCAGATTTAAAAGCAGACCCAGTAACCCTTGTTCCTATCCATCCAGAAAATGAAATTTTTTTCCTTATTTATTATTTCCTTATATCCTTGACATCTCCCATCGCAGTCAGTGTCTGAAAAAGGCAGACACGATCAGGTAGGCAGGAGTCCTTCAGGAACTTCAGCAATGAATTTTCAGCCCAACCAAGGTTCTGGCAATGCTAATACAGGTCATATGGGATATATGTCATGGGGTTTTTAATTATGCAGACTTCCCCCTGTTTTAGAACAGCTTTATAAAGCTTTATCATTTAAAAACTGCCATAAAGTTAAGAAAAGTAGTTATCAAGCATGAACCCTGCTGTAACTTGTTAGTACAAATTAGCCATAGCAGCTTCTGTGTGACTGCAGTGTATACACAGGCATAAAAACCAGCTGAAAATATACCAGTGCTTGGTTTGTTATCTTTTTGTTTTCAATTGGTCTGCTTATACCTTTTTTCCCCAGAAGACAAAGAAGCAACAAACCACTTTATTACTGTTCATTGCTCATTTAGCTGAAAAATGTTACCTTGTCAAATGCATTACTGTATATAATCAGTCCTTGCTCAGAAAAACCCAGTCTCAGTTTCTGTCAGTACCTACGTTCCCATGCTCTCCAGAAATCTGTCCTTCTCAAAAAGGGTAGGAAGGAGGACAAAACATTTCTGTTTCTCCACTCCCATTTGATGGCTTAGCACAGCAACCCTTTTATGCAGCCTGAACCTCTTTCCTCCTTTGTTCAACTACCTCAGACCAGAACCTTCTCCTGTTAAAATTGTTAAAATAGCATCAGCTGATAACTCACATACTCAAGCAAATGTTCATTCTGCTGTAAGCTTGCCCATATTCTAAACTAAAAGAGGGTAGATTTAGACTAGATGTAAGGATTTTTTTTTTATGCTGAGGGTGACAAGATACTGGCTCAGGTTGCCCAGAAAGGTGGTAGATGCCCCAACCTTAGAAACATTCCAGGTGAGGTTGGACGGGTCTCTGAGCAACCTGCTCTAGTTGCAGATGTCCCTGCTCACTGCAGGAGTTGGACTACATGACCTTTACAGGTCTCTTCCAACCCAAACCATTCTATGATTCCGGTATTTGCAAGCAGAAAAATCACCTAATTTCCAAGTTAATGTAAATCTCGCGGCTCCTCCATTCCTGATTTACCTACGGCTTTTCTAATTCTAAAAATATTTGCCCATTTGCCCTAGAGAACCTGCAGGTGGCAAGGTGGTGGATGCCGATGCTTTTAAACAGCCCCCCACAGGGCTGGACCGAGGGGAGGGCACAGATTTCTGGGATTTCACCCTGTACCGCAGACCTCAAGGAAAAGAAACCTAAAAAAAAAAAAAAAAAACAAACCCAAAGAAAGAAAGCACCAAACGCAATCCCAAAAAGCAAAAGCCACCAGGAAAAAACCGCCTATAAGTCCCCAACAGCGCCCTCAGAGCTGAGGCGAAGAGAAAACGCCTCCTCGCGCTTCCCGCCTCCCCTTGCGGCCGCGGTGCACTCTGGGAGCCGCAGTTCCCCCCGCCCCGCCGCGCCCGCTCCCATGGCGCCCCGCGGCCGGGACTACGGCTCCCGGCAGGCCCCAGCGCGGCTACCGGCGGCGGGGATCGCTGGGAGTCGTAGTCCCGCCGCGCCGCCCACCCCTCCTCCGGAGCGAGTGGAAACCCCGTGCGGGCCGGCGCTGCGCTCTTTCGGGGAGCCGCCATTCCGCGAGTAGGTCGCGGGTAAGTTCTCCCTCCCCGGCGGCACGCCTGGCTGCGTACCCCCGTTTCTTCTCCATCCCTCACCGCCTCTCCCCCGCAGGTGCCGGCCTCGCCATGCAGATCTTTGTGAAGACCCTCACGGGGAAAACCATCACCCTCGAGGTGAGCTGCCGCGGACGCCTCATCGCTCTGCCCCGGTGGGTGGGAGGGGTGCCCGGGGAGGGTTTGCCCCGCGGAGGTGCGGACCCGGGCCTTGGGGCCACGCAGGCCGTTAAGGCCTCACCGCATCCCGGCCCCGTGCGGGCCCTGCCCGCCTTCCTTGGGCTTTCAGTGCCGTCCCCGCTGGGCCGGGCGGTGGCTTATGGAGCCCCGAAAAGTCGGGATGCACGGAGAAACGCCGGCCCTGCTGCTGCCCGGGGCCTTGCCGGGCGTGCCTGGAGCTGGCTGCCCCACGGAGGCTGAAATGGCCGTGACGGAGTAGGTGGTGCGTCTGAAGCTCCTCGTGGTTTTTCTGCTTCTCTGGGCTAATTAAAAGGCAAAATGCATTTTCATCTTGTTGTTTTGTTTCATAATAGGTTGAGCCTTCTGATACTATAGAAAATGTAAAAGCTAAGATCCAGGATAAGGAGGGTGAGTTTAGAATGCATTTAATCTTTCTGTTGATGACTATCTTATACAGATGTGACTGTCTATAATAAAACAATAGGTTGATACAGAATGTCATAGTGTACATTCCTCATTTAATCTTGATTTATGTCACCATTAGGCATTCCTCCTGATCAGCAGCGACTGATTTTTGCTGGTAAGCAGCTAGAAGATGGACGCACGCTGTCTGACTACAACATTCAAAAAGTGAGTAGGAAAGGCCGAACAGAGTTCTGTAGTAACCAGGAAGCTGGCACTGTCAGAGGAGACAGAACTTTGCTGCTGGGCCTAAGAAATGTTTCTAAAGTATTCAACCAAATCACTTGATGTAATCAGTTATAGAATACCATGTTGGAAGGGACTTCAAGGATCATCTGGGCTGTTTTTGGCAAAGGCCTGGTGTAGACAAGCTGGCCCAGTACCCTGTCCATCTGAATCTTAAAAGTGTTTTATGCTGGGGACTCCCAACTTCCTTGGGGAGCTTATTCTAATGGCTAATTGTTCTCATTGTGAAATACTTTTCCTCATGTCTAGTCAGAATCTCCCCAGGATAACTTCTACCCATTACCTGTGGTCTTTTCCATGTGGCTCCTTGTAAACAAGGAGTCTCTATCTTCTTTGTAGCTACCCTTTAAAGTACTAGAACACGGTGAGAAGGTCTTCCCTGAACCTTCTTTTCTTAAGGCTGAACAAATCCAGTCCTTTGGCCTTTCCTCTTATGTCAGGTTCCCAATCTTTGGATTTTCTTTATGTCCCTTCTCTGGACTGTCTCCAGCCTGTCCACATCTTTTTTGTGTATCACAGGGACCAAAACCAAACAGTATTCCAGGTGTGGCCTGACAACCATTGAGCAGAGCGAGTTAATCATTTCTTCGTCTCTGCTGCTGATGCCCTTAAATTTAGGGTTGTATAGCCCTTCTACATGGGCAAGTACTGATGCTAGGACCAGAACTGACAGTTGCTGCAGCCCAGGCTCTAGTTTCAGGTCAGAAGAAAACAATTTTAACACCTTCCCCTTCCAGAGCCTCCCTTCCATCAGGCCTGGCACTGGGCATGTTGTGGTAGGCTGCTTGAGGGGGCTAATGAAAAAAGATCCTGCTTGCTTTTGCCAGCTTAACCTGACCCTAAGGCCAGCGAGTGCCACTAGAAAGAAGGAGCAACAAACAGCTGTCAGTTTGGCTTAGTTACATCATGAAACTGTTTTGAAACTGCAGTTAGAACTGACAATCGTAGTCACAACAGATTTTACAGTTATTGTAAAATTCCAGGGTTTGAGATGCAGGAGCCCACCATTCTCTGGAGCCTGTTCATTTGCAAACTGAATGGTGAATAATCCTTTTAGAGCTCTCCTAGTTGCCTGGAGCTCGAGATTTACTTTCTGCAGATAAATGAAAAAGCCCACTTAAATGTTACTCTTGAGAAGGCATTCTGAGTCTGTTTCATGTGCTTTATAAATAGGAATCAACTCTTCACCTTGTGCTGAGACTTCGTGGTGGTGCCAAGAAAAGAAAGAAGAAGTCTTACACTACTCCCAAGAAGAATAAGCATAAGAGAAAGAAGGTTAAGCTTGCAGTGCTTAAGTACTACAAGGTACATAAAACTAACTCTAGGAGAAACATGTTGAAAACTTAGCTCTCACGAGGGAGGATGTGAAGCCTCTAACTAGGCTGCTTATAGCCCAGTGTATTTAAAGGCCTCCTATTTGCAAATATCCCATATCTTAAACAGAAGAGAAACTGACTGTTGCAACTGGGCACTTCAGAACTTTGCCTCAAGAATTTTGATGTAGTAACTATGATGAAAACTACCTTGCCAAAGAAAAATACTCAGAACTATCCTTGGTGCTCAAAGGTAGTGAGTGTATAAGAGATATTGCCTCTTTGCCCTTTGCAGGTGGACGAGAACGGCAAGATCAGTCGCCTGCGCCGGGAGTGCCCCTCTGAGGAGTGCGGAGCTGGAGTCTTCATGGCCAGTCACTTTGACAGACACTACTGTGGCAAGTGCTGTCTGACATACTGCTTCAATAAACCAGAAGACAAGTAAATGTACTAGACAATAAAGAGCTGAAGTTCTGTACAGTTTAAGGATTCATTTGTGCTTCCTGTGGCACTGCATTTCCTCTCTTTTGGTAAGCGAGAGAAATCTGAAACTTTGGATGCTGACTGCCAACTAGGGTGAAATACTATGACTAGAACTGAAGCAAGAACTTGTTTTAAAGAGTGGCTTTGGTTAGTTAAGTCTCCTTCAAAGGAGATAATAGGTAGCAATGTCAGAGAAAAAAAAAACAAAACAAAAACAGAGACACTAACACTTTAGCTAACTTTAAAAAGTGATCTTTTCAAGCATGAGAGGAGTTGACAGTATAGTGGCTCTAATCTGGAAAATGAGGAGATCAAAAAAGGTCCAAAGCCACGTCTACAAGTGGGTCCATGCTAGAGAAAAGGGTGGTAGATTTCTGCTAACAAAATGCAGATACAGGAGCACTGAGAGGGAGAAAGAATATGGCTTAGATATTTTGGAACCAAGTCATCAGGAGCATTTACACTGATGGTTTCACACACTTGAAATGCTTGCAATTAATTGCAGTTTATCCCATGTTCCAATGAGGCAAGCTGGTTGCATGGCAAGATTTAAAAGAACATTGTTCAGAAGTTCATGTACATCTCTGAAAGTTCATTTAATGTTAAGAGTTGAAGGCTAAACAGGAATTATACATGTCCTTTAGTGTTAATGTATTTTAAAATCCTGGATCCCAGGAAGTTGTCCGTTGAACTTCTTTATCTTCATAACAGACAATTTCATCTCCAATATTGAATTCTATATACTTGTCCAAGCTCAGTCCACAATCCATACCTGTTTTTATTACTGGGACATCATCCTTATGATGCTTCAGTGATGATAAAGATCCTGCAAAGAGAAAGTCAAAAGGAAAAGCCTGCCTAACATCAGAGTGTAGAAGTGTGGTTTGTCCTTACAGAATTAATGCTTCACCTTGTAGCTGCAAAATGAAAGCAGGAAAACTTGGATTGTGAGCATTTGCAGGAAAACTTGGATTGTGAGCATTTGCAGCTAAAGCAGGTCACACAAGTCCTCTTCCACAGTAAATCCTGTGATGTTCCTGCTTACCTACCAGAGCTGGTGGTTAGGAAAAGGTCTGGATAACAGGGCACAAGGGCATTTTGCAGCTTTTGTCTAGTTGAAGTAACTCCATCCTAAATAGCATACAGGATTGCCCTATGATTGAATGCGTATGTTCTGAATCAATTTCACAGGGAACTAGCAGTGTCTAATCCTGAACACTAATTCTGTGGCAATTGCACTTACCTTTCCAAATAACATCCCCATTACGGATTAACTTAAATTTCATTTTTTTGTCTAGCAGCCCCTTCTGTACTCTGCATCCAGCTACTGGAACTTTGTTTTTTCCTACTGTTACAGAGAAGATGTTGAGAACAGAAGCTTCCCCTAAAAAAAAAAGTAAAGTTGTATGAAGTACATGAGAATAACAAACTGGTAATAAGTAGAAGCAAGCTACACTCTTCCACTTACCAAGCTCTATAACAAAACAGAAAAGCAACTACAGAGGAATATCAAATATTTGATAGAACAGGAACACTCCATTAGAAAGTAAACTTCAGGCCACACTGTGAAGCAAAAATTTAACATTAAAGTCAATGTTAACTCACCTATTGTATTCTCCACAATAGATGAGGGTAGTCTGCTATTTAGCTCATCTTTCAAGTCTTCAACAAGTTTGTAGATGATATTGTGAAGCTTAATTTTTATTCCTTTTTTAGCGGCCAGCTGTTTAATACTTTCATTGGCTTTCACACTGAATCCAAATACAACACCTGACAAAACAGAACAATTGGCAGGTGATGACTACAACAGATCACTCTTCGAACAGTATGTGAAAGGCTCTGGTGAGTCTCTTCTGCCACGTTGAATTTGCAGCACAGGGTAGAATTAGCTGTCAGCAAAACAAACAGCATTTTACTACTTTCCTTTCAAGAAGATACCTTCTCCCACTATTGCACATCAACTGGTACTAACCTGCCTCGCAGCATATGGCCAGAAAAACCTTCACAGAAAGTTTTCTGATGACAGAACTGGAGGTGTCAAAGCATAAACTGATACTTGCACACAGCTCACCAGAGTTTATGTAAAGGGACAAGGGCTGGAAAACCATCCTGGCTGTCGAAGTTATGCTGGAAGTAAACTAAATCATTCTCATCCACCTGTGGACTGTGGCAGGTCCAAGGACCCCATGGCCTCTATAGCAGGTGAGAACTGCAGCATATGAATGGAAAAATTACCGACACAGTCTTTCGTATTACCTTTAGGCGCAAAGGGAAATTCTTTTGTAAGCTAGTTGTCTAGCTTTGCTCTGTTGGAGCATCATAAAGCAACCTGAGTGAAAAGTAAAGAGTTTAACCTTAAAAATTCAGCTACTGACAACAGCTTCTCAGAGTTCTATTTCCCTAAGTTTTCCAGCCTTCCCTACCTGCTCTACTGTTGGAGGTCAAAGAAAGCATTTTTAAGACAAATATAAGTTTACCTTATTGATGCTAATTATTCTCAAGAAAACAAAGCCAGAAGGGTGCCTACACCTTTCATTAGAGCTAGTACCAAGTGTAAATGAATTCTTAAACACACACTCACCATTAAATGTTTCAGCAAGACTTATATCAGTTTCACTGATATCTCCCATTCCAAAATGAATTACATCCAATCTGCATTCATCATTGGCATCATAGGTCTCCAGAATGTTCAGAATAGCTTCAACAGACCCATCCACGTCACCTGCGTGTATAAATGAAGTACCGCTGACTTTGTAAAATCGAAGAAACACTGAAGTAGAACTAAGGGCATGACAACTTCATACTATGCAGCGTAAAGTCTTTTGACACCTATTGTTCTTACTGATTTTCAATAGCACATTAAAACATACTTATTAATTCCAAAAATGAAGAGAATAAATACAGTAGGACCAGAGGCTGTCATTTATAGGTCAAGATGGCACAGGTTTTCAGCTGCTACCCTCACACTTCTATATTACTAAATGTGAGGTCAAACCATGTTCCTCCTGTCTCACTTTAATACAGAATTGTTCTTGTCCATTTTGCTGATCACAGAAATCACAGAATAACTGAGGCTGGAAAAGACCTCTGGGATCATCAAGTCCAGCCTATGACCCCATACAGCCACATCGGCTAGACCCTGGCACTAAGTGCCACATCCGGCCTTTCTTTAAACACATCCAGGAATAGCGACTCCACCACCTCCCTGGGCAGTCCATTCCAATGTCTGATCGCTCTCTCTGTCAGGAAGTGCTTCCTGATATCCAACCTAAACCTCCCCTGGTGCAGCTTCAGGCCATGCGCTCTCGTCCTGTCACTAGTTGCCTGGGAGAAGAGCCCGACACCTGAGCACACTGCTGGCTCATGTTCAACTGGTTGTCAACCAGCACTCCCAGGTCTCTCTCCACCGGGCCACTCTCCAGCCACTCCCCCAGTCTGTAGCGCTTCATGGAGTTATTGTGGCCAAAGTGCAGGACCCTGCACTTGGTCCTATTGAACTTCATACTGTTGGCCTTGGACCATCGACCCAACCTGTCTAGGTCCCTCTGCAGCATCTTCCTACCCTCTGGCAGATCAACACTCCCTCCCAGTTTGGTGTCATCTGTGAGTTTACTGAGGACTCAATCCCTACATCCAGGTCATCAACAGACATGTTGAATAGGACTGGGCCCAGTACTGATCCCTGGGGTACACCACTGGTCACCAGACGACAACTGGATGCAGCACCATTCACCACCACTCTCTGGGCCTGGCTCTCCAACCAGTTTTTAACCCAGCGAAGGGTGCACCTGTCCAAGCTATGGACTGCCAGCTTTTCCAGGAGGATGCTGTGGGAGACTGTGTCAAAGTACTGCAGTACTGCTGCTAATACAGCTTGTTTGTTTTTTTTTTTTTTTAATATATATATTTAAATTTATATATACATAGGCACTTGTATGGGTTTTACTCAGGTGTTCCTGGGTAAGGGGGTTCGGCTCATGAATTTTCTGGTTGCTCTGGTCATGCTGGAAGTGCATCCTGACCACTGGATGTTTTCTGATGTCCCTCCTGTTAAGAGTTCAACAACCTGTTCAGTTTTTAACTGATCAAAATTCTGGTCACAGGAATTTTGTTAACAGTTTAGAGCTATGCTTCAGACTGAGCAATTGAGAAGAACAAACCCAATGGAGCAGTAAACAGAACAGGACAGTACCTTTAACAATTAGCGACAGCACATTTTTGTCCATCTCTGTTCTCTCTTTAGGCTTTGAAAACATGAGATGTTTGTTGGCCTTGTACAGCACTGCCTTCCTCTGTCTCCAGCTCAGATGTGCTAGCTTCTGTTGCTTCTTCTCATACTCCATTCTGTGCTCCTTTTGCTTTACTTCAATAACTTCCACATCCCTTTTCATCCTCTCCTGTTGTTCAACATAGGTTCTCCAAGACACAACTTCATGTGCTCTTTGCTGGGCAAGAAGACAGAAACATTACTTTTCAAATCACTGCACTGGAGAACTCCACATTAATGTAGTTTCATCCTTTTGCACCTTCTCTACAGGCTCACTCATTTTCTCTTACATTTCAATCAATTAACAATAGGTTTTGCTGCAAGGATGGCAGAGGATGAGCGCAACAATTTCTTCCCTGGACTACAACGAGATGACTCAAGTCCTATTTTTATGGTGTCTCTGCATTGCAGAAGGGAATAAATTACTTTTTGTTCTTTGATGTGGTATTTGTCCATCTCTCACAACACCTATTTCAAGCAATATTTTATGCGTATTATTTTGTCAGAAACTAGTTCTCTGATTCTAACGTTAAAACACTGATACCATTAAGCACTGGATTGTTCTCCAGGTAAGATGATAGTGTGATTTTAAGTCTTCTGTGCCTTTAGAAAGGGAACACTTTAGAACACATCCCACATCACCCCAGAAGAAGCTATTCAGGACAGCGTTCACTGCGAAGTGTGGAGGAAGGCAGGATGACCATGAGAAGCAAAAGCATGAATCAAAGCTGACTCATCTTTTAATTCCAGAAGCAGCCTGCTTTCTTCACGTGATTATCAAGCAGGTTAATCTGGATGCACTGAGATGAGGAGAGGACAGTCCAAGACAGGAAAGGTGAGGGACAGTGCAAAATAAAGAGGCAACATGCAAATCCTCATTCCTCTTAAAAGAACACCTATCTCAGGCCTCTTAACACCCTTTATCTTTCATTAAATTATTCAGGTTATTTAGAATGAAAGCTAGGACTTTACTTTTGATTTGGTTCCTTCCCATCCACTTTACTGAAGCGCAATTTTCCCATTAAACAGTTCTTTCTGTACCTCAGATTCTACTTCAAGAATTTCATCTCCTGCTGAAGGGACTTCCTTCCAGCCCATGATTTCCACTGGGATGCCTGGAGAGGCTGCATCTACAGCTTTGCCATTCTCATCAAACAGGAAACGCACTTTGGCCCAGGTCTTTCCTGCAACCAGGACACAGCCTTTTTTCAGTGTTCCTCTCTGGATAATAGCTGTGGTAACTGGACTAGTGAAAAGCAGAGGAGAAAAATAACAGACAAAATTAAAGTGACTTTGCTCCCTGTTTTCACAGTTAGCCTAGGTAAGCAAACACGAAACAATGCACTTCTCATGGACCACAGAATATTCCTCTGATACATTTTAAAATGTTATTAGCAGTCTAATGAAGTGCCTTACAAAAGTCCCAAAGCCTAAACTGCAGTGCAGATCAATCCATCATTTCTGCAGATCAACACAAAACTTGGTATTTGTGAAATCAGCAACAGACTGATTTTACATGTTAAGTGAAACTCTCCACCAAAAAAAGTGAAATAAAGTCACAAACTCCAACCACTTTCTAGAATTCAGTTCATTTTTGAAGAGGGCAGAATAAACCTTGTTTACAGAAAACTTGCAAAAGGATTAAAGTATTTTAAAGAGCAAAATGTTATATGCAAAAATTGTGTATGTGTTACTACTAAACTTCACCATTCCCATTTTTAAATGACACTAAATAAATACATCTGTTCTAGCATTTAAAAATATTTCCTGTACTTACAGGATTTCATTTCAATGATATGGTAAGCTTTGTCCTATCAGTTTATAACTCTCTTTCTGGCTCTTATGCTGTAGAATAACATTTCAAAGCTTTAGTTACAAACACTGCAAATAAACTGTTGAGGTTTTATATAACAACAACAACAACAAGTAGTTCAATATTAAACATAAATATTGAGGTACAAAACACCTGGGCAATATCTCAACACTGTTACAAGTTGCTTTGTTAAAGGTGGCAGATTACTCACCCTTTCCCCTTGTCTTTGCGAGACTCAATTACAGTCCCCTCTACCAGACCTGTGGAATCAGCCTTCAGTTCCAACATCTCTGCTAAAGCAACAGTTGCTTCTGCTAAAACCATCAGGTTCTCACCCTGTATATATATAAAAAATTAAATTTTAATTCAATTTGCAAATAAATAAATAAAATTAATTAAAAATTATGACATCTACCATCCAGTCGAGACTACAGGACATCAGAGACAAAACTGTTGGTCTGATTTCTTTTTTTTTCCCCTCTGCTCTAGTTACATTTTATACTTCACAAGCTGTCAATCAGTAGATCCAGATCTACAGGAATTAGGGCAAGTATGTGTGCATTCAGAGAAGCCATTTTTATTTTTACCTATTTAAAGTGTAAGGGCATGACTTCAAAAGGTCTTGAAATTGCCTGAAACCTTAGAAAATTACTTTCATTGAGAAAGACAGCAATAAGGCTAAGATACTGTTGCATAACTCTGGATAAAGCCTCTTTGGTCAACACAGGTTCAGATTTTAGTTCTGTTTTTAGCTACCAGTTGTTCACAAGGCCAAGATGGTAAATCTTGTAAGACCACTACAAAACTATGTTCCAATGATTAGGTATGTGTTAGGAAACATTTATTTATTTACCCTCATCTGAATTTTTCTCTTCAAGGTTGTGATAGTGTTGTGTATGATTCCACACTGATTTTGTGCAATGAGCAAATATGAGGAAACAGCAAAATAGACAGTATATTTCCAGTAGAAAAAAAAGAGATGTTAGTGCTCACTGAACATCTCAGCCTCAAAATACAATAGTATGTTTCAAAGAATTATGCTGAGAGCCAGCAGCACTGAGCTTGTGATAAGGTGTCAAGTACCAGGAAAATAAGCATTTTATTTCCCAGATGCCCAATCAAAATGCAGCTGTATGCACATATTAGAGACCTGTGAACACCATCATTTTTTCCACTAAAACTTTACCTTGAGTGCAGAAATATTTACAGCTTGAACATCACCTCCAAAATCTTCACAGACCACATCATGAGCCAGTAATTCCTTCTTTACTCTTTCAGGATCAGCTTCAGGTTTGTCACATTTATTAATGGCGAGGATAAGAGGAACTTTTTAAAAAGAGAACAAACAAACTCATTACCAGCCTAACCAAAACTTGCTGCTACCAGCACAACTGCAGTAAAAGGTTAGAGCAGGTTATGACCACTTAGAACAAATCATCTCACTTGGTGCCTACTCCCTGAGCAGCCAATGAGATCTGAGCTACCATGAGTAAGATGAAGGAGATATCCTAGTAGGAAAGGGGGGAAAAAAACCCCAACAATAAACCTTGCACACACATTCTATGAGTGCTCATCTCACAAACCTGCAAGTCCTCCACAAATGTTAATATTTTAATATCTTTCTGTATTACTGCAACATTAAGTTCATTTTCAAACACCTTCCTGGGGAGAAGGAACAGGACTACAGCAGTTACTTCCCAAGTTCTGTGGCTTCCAGTTCAAGAAGTTTCTTTTGAGAGGTAAACAGAGATTTGCCAAGTGCTCACTATTTAACCTGCATAGCAACAAGACACCTTGTATATCAACTTTTTGCACTGGGTTTGCCACTCGCTTCAAAACATGGTATTAACTAGTTAAACACTGTACCTCCTGCATTTTTAGCATGTTGAATGGATTCTATGGTTTGTTGCATTACTCCATCTTCTGCTGCTACAACCAGTATGACAATGTCAGTAACATGGGTACCTCTTGCTCGCATGGCTGAGAAAGCAGCATGTCCAGGAGTATCAAGAAAAGTTATCTTTTCCCCAGAAGGCAAATGCACTGTGAATAAACATATACGGTACATGTTAAAACCAGCAATTCACATAGCTTTATTTGACCTAAATCTAGCATCATGCCTTTGAGAATTTTAAAAATAATAATGACATATTTTAGGCAGACAGATAACTGTTGGCATGGAGGTCAAAGGTGCTTTTAACTCCTCAGAAAAGGAATAGTGGCCTGGGATCCCTCCTAATCCAAATCAGTTGAAATTAAATCTCAACTGTGCAGCAGATCTACTTCAAAGTTCCACCCACATAGTTATGGCAGTCATAAGAAGTTATGATTTCCTTTTTCACTGCCTACATATAAACTGTTTATGTCACAACATTTTTTCCCAATGAACTGGCAGCAAGCCAGCCCATTAAGCAAGACAGAGTAAACTGTTTTACACACAAGCATGTACACTTGAATCATACCAAGAAAAGCACCAATGTGTTGTGTAATGCCTCCTGCTTCCATTGATGCCACTTGAGTTTTTCGTAGACTGTCAAGTAAGGTTGTTTTCCCATGATCTACGTGGCCCAAGATAGTAACAACTGGAGGCCGTGGTGTTAGCAGTGCTGGGTCTGCAGGAGGCCTGCAATTAAAACAAAATCCTGTTTTGTAAATGCCAGCAGAGTTCACTGAGTGACATGCAGGCCCACTGTGGCTAATGAAGAGACATTTACCAGAACTCCATGACAAACAGGGGAGGCTATAGCTTCTCCTCACTGTGATCACAAATCCTAACTATACCACACAGTTAGTCCTCTCAGCACTCAGTCCTACTGCTGCATCAGTTGATACAGAACTTCCGTACATCAAAGAACAGGCTTTTCTTCAGAAAATGGCATAGAAAAAAACTCACCTAAACCAAACCCCAGTGTCAGTTTTATGGCCAAATCAAAATAGTAAACTTTACCTTTTACATATTATCAGATTGTGACTATATTTTGACTAGGTTAACAGTTGCACTCGATGATCTTTTCCAACCTAAACGATTCTACAGTTCTGTATCTGGTATGATCAACATACCATCAGACCAAAGAAAATACACTATATGAAAAACACCTGCAGAAACAAAGAGGACAAAAAGAGCCAAAAAGAACAGTTCACAATTTACCTTTTCACAGCATCTGTGTTTTCTCTTTCTTTTTCCTCTTTCAGTTTTGCTGACTTATACTTCATTCCTGACTTTTTAACAATTAGCTTGATATGGTCTTCATATAAGATGGAATCTGGCTCTAGTGAATCAAGATCAATGTCTGTGTATAGCAGCGCTTCATAAATATGATCTGTAAAAAAGATAAAGGCATTTAACAACTACATCCACAAAAATGTGGGACAAAAAACCCCACACTTCATACAGTTTAAGACTTTTTCATTAGTAGTTTATATTGTACTACTAAGTTTCATTCAACAAGTATTTTTCCTTCAGCTAGATTTATCTAAAAGTTCCTGTGACACTATGTACTTGCAGAGACAAACCTGATTCAGAAAGATTGACTGAAAATTATTTATTGCCTCATTGGATGCTACAATCTTCCTTCTCACTCAGATTTTCATAGCCTTCTTTCCCATTCTCCCCTAAGAGCAAAACAACTGAAACTCATCTAAACCAAACAGCTAAGAAGTCTTTCAAGGAGAAAGGAAATTTGATTTATCTGTTCATATGACACCAGAAATACCAAACATATCGCAGCAATCAAAAATTGTTACAAGCTGACCCAAGTACTGTTGCAGAAGTGTACAGCAATATTTGACAGACTTCTCTGCTGCCCTCCTCATTGCTGAGAGGGAAGTTTGCCAGAAAAAGTACCCAACTGGATAAAAAGAGATGGGAGATTTGCATTTTACAGGTATGGAATTATTTCAAATGCCAATAGTCAAAAACATGCTACTAACCCCCTTAAAACATCACTGAATGCTGCTCAAGTTGAGCCACTGAACAACAAATAATGGTTTATGGAATTACAAGCACAAACCTGCTTCCATAACCCAGTTGTTAGGGCAGTCACCTAAAAAGGGGAGTATTTCCAGACAAGTCCTGCCTGATCCCAGTTAATCAAATGACTTAATGAAATACATATTGCTCCTGAATCTAAGATTCCTGCTCCCAGGGTTGGATTACAGGCTGAAGCTCTTTTGCACCTGCTTTCTTTACCCATGAGCTATTTAGTCGCAAGGGTCCAGCTTTGACAAACCAGGGTGCAATGTTTTTCCTTCCAGAACAGTTTAGCACTTAGGGAACACAGTCATAAAAAAGCAGCCTATGTGGATCTAAAGCCTTTCAGCCAGAGAGGGAAGAGAGTCCTAGCTTCTTCATATTAAAGTGTCTTGCCTGGAATTTGGATGGCACAACTTTTTTTTTTTTTTTTTCCTTCTCTTGGGTCTGCCACTGCCAATCAGCATCTTCTTTGGTGTGGGTACAACATACCCTGCTGAGGGAGGGATTAGCAACCACTAACTAATGCCATCACAGACATCTTTGCCTTTACTGCTCCTGAAAGCAGCACGATAAATTTTAACTGTTGTGCTTCATTCAATCTCAAACAACAGAGCAGGCCTCTCACCTATGTCTTTACCCATGGCTTGTGCAAGCTCCTCAACAGTCATCTTCTGCCTTATCTCCACTTCACCTTTTATCAGTGGTATCTTCTTTCTCTTCTTTTTTGTCTCCTACATGGAATTAGACATGTACATAGGAACACATAGCTGGTATAAACTAAGAAATAATAAAAACAATATTAAAAAGACAATGGTCTCAAGCCATATGACGCAGACATTTTTTAACTACAATACTAATGAATTACAATAAATGAATGACTCAACACATCATACTATTTAAAATGTATAGCATACTAGACAATCTTTTTTCATATTTAATTGTTACAAACAAGGAAAAAAAAACCCAAAACACAGTAAAATAATTTTAATTTTTGCTTGTAACAATTTCCTCCTGCCTCTGCAAGATTCATGATGCTGCTAGTATAAGCACTTCGTCAATATTTGAGAGGGAGTCACAATACGGTCATACATTACGTATATTCTGTCTTATAAACCTATAGTAACTTCTCTATCTTCACTAATAAAGCACTTTGGGATTTTTTTTTTAATTTTTTTTTTTAATTAAAATGCTCAAACTGAGCTCTGTTACTTTGAAGTTTCACATAAACCCAGAGATTATTGGATTTTGTCAATTACCTCCTTTGTAGCTAGATGTCTGCGTTGTGGTAAGGCAACACTGATTAACTTGTCTTTTTGCCAGTACTGCTGATAGAGAAGAACGGACCACACAGGATGTGCAGATGACTGCACAGGCTTCCATTGTGCTCTGGAAGCTTTTCTGTAGGAGACAGTACGCAGCTGCCGACAAGCATCATGTAACAGGACCAGATTTTCAAACTTTAGTATCAACCCTCGATTCATTTCCTCGCTGAAAATACAAAGGACACACTGAAATCAGTTTCAAAGCTGAAAGATACTCTTTTCTCTGATAACACCGACAGGAACACAAGGCACAAATGTTATGTTTCAAAACAGGCTTTTTAATGCTGACAACGTAGAACTATTTATTAACTGTTCCCGTTTTTCAGTGCTTCACCTTTCTCCCTTATCCCACCATAGGCACACAGATCTAGTATCACCACAGCTTACAAACCTTTCACCTATCAGTGATCTTCAATATAAATTACTAAAGTCCCCATTTCAGGTTCTTTGACACTACCTAGAAAAAAAGACAGGACACCTGTGCTTTTTGTACTGTATTGATAGTTATCCAGGTGCAACCTACCTCTCTAAACCAGTAAAACACATGTGCAAAATGCTGGTTACACGAGCATACACCACCCATCAAAGTCTGTAGCGCTGTAGTCATACCAGCACTGTCACATGGTCAGAAACAGCCTTTGAGGCTAGGCCTTGGCTCAGCAATTAGGCTTTCCAGGATGCTTCTGACAGACCATCCCACATCTTGTTTTAACCACCTTAACTGTAGTTTGAGTCATTTTGCTAATTATCTGTGCAACAATCTGCTATTTGAGTTGCCGCTTTTGTCCTTCTGCTGAATGGTGTACCTTTTGCCTTCTTTCAAAGGTGGCTCTGCACCATCTTCCAGGCAGCTCCGAATGAAGGAAACGCTACCAGTCCCTCTCAGGACGGCCGTGGCCCCTTTAAAAACTCCCGCGGATCCCGGTACCTGCAGGAAGTGAGCAAACGACAAACTAACCAAGCAGAAACAACTCCGACCCCACCCCCCGCCCGCTCAAAATGAACTTTAAAGGGGCAGAAGCAGTGAAGCCGAGGAACCCTGAGGAGCTGCCACAGGGCGCTGCGCACACCCGAGACTAGCGTGGGGCCGAGGAGAGCCTGCACAAGCTCGCCAGGTCGCTCACCGCCCGGGTCAGGCGCACCCCTCCAGCTCGTACTGCCCTTCTGCTCATCGTTTTGGCTTTGACTGCAGAGCAGCCGCCAGGCTACACAGGCCGTGCGCCTAACGAACCGCGTTCACCCCTTGAGGAGGGGAGAGGGGGCGAGGGGCAGTAACACGAAGGGGCCGCCTCAGAAACAGCCTCACCCTGCTAGGAACGGCACCGCGCCGCAACCAGGCCGGCAAGTCCCCGAGAGCTGCCAGCTGCAGCCCTTCTCGAACCCGCAGCACTCCCCCGATGCCCTTCCCCCCGCTGTCCCCCGTGACGCGACAGCGCCGGCCGTGACAGACCCGCTGAGGGCACCAGACTCCCGCTCCCTGCCGGACGCCGAGCGAAGCGCTCTCTGCGCAGGCGCCGGGCTGGGGGCGAGGCGGATGGCACCGCGCCGCCGCAGTGGCGGGCCCCGGAGCGGGCTGTCGGCGGGATTCCGCGCAAGGGAGGCCGGAGGATCTCTCGAAGGGCTGGGTATCTTTTCCGAGGGGGTCTTACCCTCGTTCTAGGGTTTTGAATTATTATTATTTTGTAATATATATATACACTTGGCTTTGTTCTTCTCCCGCCTACCAGGAGATAGTCGCTTGTCTTTGCAATGTCTTCCCACCCACCTCCAACCCAAAGCTTTTACTGGGGCCGATTCTCTCTTGGATTTGGCACCCCTGAGATATTATCACTTAACAGTCTAGGGAGAGCAAAATAATAAGAGGCTCTGTAAAGACTTTTTCAAAAATCCTTAACGCTCCCTTGTCAGTGCCGTCTGTGAAACCCAGAGATAATCCCAAATTACATTTCAGGACATCCTTTAGCCTTGGGGCCCCCTTGGGACAGCACTGCTTCTGTGGTGACCTCCATCAGGAGGCTGCAAATTGTGCGGGATGAGTAATAACCATCATTTCCTCTAGATATGTTTGAGCTGTGCATTGTAGAAGCTTTGCCATAATGCAGGATTTGGGGTGATCACATTGGTGGTTTTCCATATGCTTGCAATAGGCAGTAGCTATGTGGTTTGCTGCCCTCAACATCTCCCTTCAGCAAGTATTTGGTCATTTATGCTGAGTGTTGACCAAAAAAAACCCCCCGTGTCCTGTATTTCAAAGGCACCATCTGCAGAGGAATGTGCCAGGTAGTGAGATCTTAAAACACACAGGGCCCTCCAGGGCTTCTCCAAAGGTAAAATGGGAAAAATAATCTCAATAAATCATGGTAAAAAACCTTAAAATACCAAAGATTGTACAAAGGGCATTAAAGGCAGTCTGTGTTCCCGCACAGGGAGACAAATCGGGTGGAAAGCCAGCACAAGCAGAGGGACACCAGAGCACTGCCAGCCTGCATGCCGAGGGCAGTGCATCCTTCATGCAATGGGCCTTTCTGATGAGCTTGGGATTGACCTGGAAAACGTTTTATTTGAAAGATAAATTTAGCACGCAGAACAGTCACCAGAGTTTACTGCAAATCTGCTTTTTGAGTTGATCCTCCATTGGATGCTGCCTGGAAATCTTTCTGTGCACTGCTGTAAGGCTGTGGGAATTAGCATGGGATCGTATTTTATCCACGTCTCTTAACCACAGATGCATACTGTTCTAATTTAAAGCTTTATTATAGCTTGCCCATTTTTCTGAAGGGCAAACTGAAAACAAATAATTTCTTATGTCATAGGTCAGAACGATGGCTTAGAAATAGAAATATTTTCCGCTTAAATATGTGGTCATTAATGCTTGGCTTAGTTGCAGTTTTTGATTACTACTGGTTGCCTTAAAAAAAAAAAAAAAGTTTGATTATGCAGTTCTCATTTTTATTGCGTATCATTAACTGAATGGTTTACCTTACTTTGATTTTCCTACATCAGAATTTTTCTTAACTATCTTAGTTTGGAAGCAACATTCTCAGAAAAGCTGTACATAGGTAACAAGCTAGCACGTGAAATTACAGTAAGCACACGTACAAAAAATTTAATTGGAAATCAGTACGTGAACTACGGTTTACATTGGATGTGAAAACCCAGAAGGTGTCAAAGCAACGTACTGTTCTAATGTCACTATCTCACAAGGCAACAGACAGATTAAGAAACAAAATACTTTGAGCTGTGTGGTACAGGAAAGTACAGGGAGAAGGGTTCTGGAGGTGAGGCTGAAGGAGGATGGCAAGAGGCCTGTGGAGCTGTAAGACAGGAGGGACAGCCATTTTTCTGCCTCTGAGGAGACAGCAAAGCTCTGGTCTCTGCTGTGTGTCGGGATCACAGAACTGTGAAGGTGGGACAGCACCTCTGGAGACACTCAACTCCTGGCTCAGGCAGGGTCAGGTAGATCAGGTTGCCTTGGATTGTGTCCCATCGGATCTGGCATATCCTCGCAGATGTGGGTCCTGTTCCAGCGTTTGGTTTTAAGGCCAAGGGCCTCAGCAACCAGCCCTGACTCGCCCTGCTTTCAGTTCCATCTGACGGCCACGGCTGCTCAATTTTGAAGTGCACTCCGTGTTCGCACAGTAACAAGAAAACACTCAAAAATCTTACAAACTAGAAGCATTACAGCAACAGCTCATTCGGCTGCACAGCAGCTCTCCCAGAGGCAGGAGCCAGCAGGGACACCGGATTCCCGCGCTGGGGCCAGGCCGCCATTTTGCAGCAGCAGCAGCAGAGGGTGCCGCTCGGCGGGACGCTGCCCGGAGGAAGGGGCAGGGCAGGGCGGGGCGGGGCCGGGCAGTCACTTCCCGCCCCTCTGTCCCAGCCCCGGCGGAACGCGACGGCGATGGCAGCGGCGCCGGAGCTGCGGGAGGCGCTGGCGCAGCGGCTGCGGGACTTGGGCATCAGCACGGTCACCGCCGAGCACCCCGAGGTAGGGGCCGCAGCCACCGCTTCTCCGCGCCGGCCCTGGCGCTGCCCCGGCCCCTTCCGAGCGGGCTCCGGCAGCCGCGTCCAGGCGCGCTGCCTCTGGGCACCCTCGGCACCTTTTCATCATCCGGAAATAAAATCGCACGTACGAACAGGGGTAATTTATGCCCTGTACGTGATTTTTCTAGCGTAATCGCGTATCGATATTGAAAGCGTCCGACTTCGCATTTCTTTCTAAATGGACCTACAGCTGCTGGCCCTGGCCGGCAGCGTCTGGGGTTTTTTAGGCTACCTTGAGCACAGACACAGAGTCGTTCCCCCTCCCCTTTTCCGTCCCCCAGATCCCCTTCACCCCCCTCCAGCTCCCCGGCATTTTCAGGGGCTACTGGCCCTCCACTTCACCGTGAAGGCACCAGCATCTTGGATGCTTTGCAAACTTTTCCTCGCTCACAGTTAAAATTGCACTTGCCACGTTGGCTGCAGTGGAGCCGCAAAAAGGAGCAGGTGGGGCCCACTTGCTCTGTGTGTGTGAGGCGTGATAGTGGTGCTACGTACCTGAGCCAGAAATGATTCAGACAGCATGCAGGAGCAGTATGTCACATTTTATTTGTGTTATTTTAAATTTTCTTCATAGAAGGGTACAGGTTTTAGGCCGAGTAGAACATTCGCTATTTTCTAAGTATGTAACAAAAGATACCTGCAAGTACAGAACTAAAAGTCTAACGGGATATAGAGTCTTACATAGAACTCATTGTATTTTCTAGGTGTTTACTGTTGAAGAGATGATGCCCCATGTCCAACACATGAAAGGAGGTCACAGTAAAAACCTTTTTCTTAAAGACAAGAAGAAAGGGTTCTGGCTGGTGACTGTTCTGCACAACAGGCAAATAAATTTAAATGATCTTGCTAAAAAACTGGGCATTGGAAGTGGAAACCTAAGATTTGCTGATGAAAAGGCCATGTTGGAAAAACTAAAAGTGGGCCAGGGCTGTGTGACACCCCTTGCCCTCTTCTGGGACCAGGGAGATGTGAGGTTGGTGCTGGATGCCGACTTTCTGGAGGGAGGCCACGAAATGGTGTATTTTCATCCAATGACTAATTCTGCAACCATGGGCTTAAGCCCTGATGACTTTTTGAAGTTTGTGAGATCAACAGGCCACGATCCCATCATCATACATTTTGATGAAGACAGGGAGTAGATGAAGTTCATTTTTCTGTTACTATGCTCAGATTTTGTAAATCAAAATTGGTGCAAGTCTCATTACAAATAAAATCTGAAAAAAACAGGCTTACTCCTTTTTTATTTTTTCAATGGGTTAAAGTTTGTATCGTACAGTCTTGCGAGAAGAAAATACTGTCTTCAGGTTATTAAAAATTTAACAGAATATTCTTAAAAGAAGACATGTGCAACCTACCACTAAGTAATGAGTAAGTAGAGGTGTTATTTAAATACTGGTTTTTAATAAAATGGATAAAACCGGAACTTCCCCTGCATGGTACTGGCCTTGAAGGTTTAAATTTAAAATAACAAAGCAATTTAAAAGTTCTAAAATTTGTCAATGCACACAGGATTTGAGGCCTAGATTGTGTACCTGTACCCATTTATCCCCTGCTACATGTTGCTTTTTTAAAAATTATTTTTACCCAGGGAAACAACTACACTACAGAAAATGCATTTGATTGTCTACATTTTTAGTTGCATTTTCACTTTCACAGTATCCTCCCCTTAGGAAAAAATTACCAAGTCTTGTGGCAGTTGCCCCAGGAAGACAGGGGCACATGCCTCACACACTTCTAGAGCCCCTCCACAACCAGCAGGACAGGAGGGAGCCCTGGCACCAGCCTCTCTCCTGGAAGAGAAACTTCATGGATTAATGTTCCTGCAAGTTCTTGACCAGATATATTAAGTCCTGGGAGAAAAGTTAAAAGAGCCCAGAAGTGTATTAACATTTGTGCACAATTTCTACAGATTCATGGACCCGTGGAGGCCATGCTGCTTCTGTGCTCCACCATACCCTTAACCAGCACCTAGAGAAGTGGAAAGAATGGTACAAGTAGCTTCATTTGAGCTTTTCCTTGCAGGAAGAGGACTGCGCCTTGGTTGAGAGGAGGCCGATTGTGCTTCCAAGAGGTGATCTATATTTAGTGTAGAAACATATCTACTATCACATGAACAAGACCAGTACACTCTCAACATTAAATTTCTAATCTCATTCTTTCACCTCTTCTCTCCTGCCTAAAATGAGTATCTTCAAACAGATGGTGTGTTGAAGACAGAAGCAGCAGAAACTCCATGAGGCCCAGTAAATATACTGTGACAATGAGTACTCCCACAAAAAGCAAAGCCAGGGGAAATAAAAGACACAGAAGAGTAAAATAAAAAAACTCCTAAGAGGACTTGTGATCTTGGATGACAATCTACTACTGCATCACGCTAAAGAATGTGATACTAACAGTAATAAACACTTCAAAAGAAACACAAGGCAGAAATCAGCCAATCTGACTCAGTTTCATTCTAGATGACCAAGACAGTTCTGTGAGAACATCAGCACTGGTGTGTAGGATTGATTGTTTTTTGTTTGGTTGGTTTTTTTCCTTTCTGCAAGAAAGTGGGATCTTAAGTTCTACAGAATGAACAACTACCGTAAACTGAGTAAGAAAAAGCGTCTTCTAGGGCAAGGAAAGTTACTTTACAAACATCCTTACCATGGTTTCCTTCGTTTCTGAAGGATTTGGCACCTAGTCTCAGAGACCTGAACTTGAACAGAAGACTTCATGACAGACACTGAAATTCTCCACCTCAGATAGACACAAAACAACCCCATCTATCACAGCAGTCATCACAGATGGGAAAGATGTGACCTAAAAGTGTTGAAGCTAGAGGATGAGTCACTCTAAAGATGTCAAGGTAGATGTGGTCTTCTATTTGTTGTTAAAGACTTGAGAGGAACATTTGTTACTTGGGAATACGGAGTTGATGAATGAGCTCTGGATTGACCAGTAAGTTACTACATTAGCTAGATATTAAGATAGTCTTGTATGTCTTTAAAATTTATATTGCCCTCTGCCTGCCACTTGCTCTCCCTTCCCTTTAAGGTTTCTTCTTTGTGGTACCCCCAAAATCCTTTATTGCTTAAAAAAAAAAAAATTACATTTGACTTGTCACGGTGTTTAAATCCAGAAAGCTTTAAATATGAAAAATTTTAGAGTACACAATAGCAGTTTACTTCACAAATCTTAAAATCTATACTACCTAAAATTTAACTACCTTTGCCCTCAGAATTCTGAGATTCTGAGACTTGTCACAGCAAAAATAAACGATTGAGCAAAACTGAAGCCTCAAATACTGCATTTGGCAAATCTATACCAACTTCTTTTTGTATTTATTTCTGAAATTAGTGTCTTTTATTTATTTAAATTATACCAAAATAGTGTATAGGTAAAAGGTATGCAGGTCTACGCAAATAACACAAAACTACACACCGTCCAAAAAAATTCTGCTACAGTTTTATGGGTTTCCTTCCAGAAGAAATACTCAATGCACACATCACCAACTGAGCACAATGCCATTACTTAACACCAATATCCTTCTCGCAACATCGGTTTCCAGAGAAAGTGTGTATAAATGTACACACAAAATAAGAATAAAAATTATTTGGTTTGGCATTTTAATAACATAATTAATGTATACAATGTCAAACATTAAAAAATCAATATGTAAAGGAAATTAACAGTTTTAAATAAGAGCTTTTAAAGTTTTGTTTCACACCTAGGTACATTCCTTTAAGGCAGTTTTATTAATATCAAAGCATTATTTACATATACATTATCATCTAACTCTAAAAATCAGACATGAGCTCCTTTGTTGAGACTTCATAATGTCTTGGAAAAAGTTTAGAAATATATGTTGGGAATGTTACTAAATCCTCAGCAGACTAGTGGAAAAGTAAATAAAAATTATACATTGTCTAGTACTACAATCTCTTTTGAAATCTTGAAGTAGCAGTGACAGATTTGGCAACTCTTGTGATAAAAAAGCTGTGTGTGTACTCTATTCTAGTTGTATTCTGTCCAACAGCTGCCATGTTCTTCCCCTGGGAGTTTGTGTTTCAGAAAACGTGAAGTGGCTCCCAAATTTTAAGGGCACAGACTGGAGAGATTAAGAAAGGAAAAGTAATTTAAAAATCATCAGAGCATGGAGAACCCTCCGACTGTCCCACTGCTCTAACTTCTTGGCAAAAGAAAGTGCTGGGAGAAGTGGATTCTGATCTTTTAACTGCAGGTATATCCCTCCCTGGTGCTGCTTTTGGCTAATTAGCAAATACAACCCCAAATGCCACTCCGGCCTCTGTACAGATGCAGATGAAGTGGGTCAAAACCTGCTTACAATGGCACAGGGAGGTACTAACCAGGACTGGCACACAAACCTGTCCTCTCACACAGGAAAACTACTTCAGTTTGGGGATGAGTGGGTTCATTTCTAAGACACGTTATCAGTTAAATAATAGTTTTCAAGTTTGTGACTACCCTGGCTATGATTGCATGGATGCTTTAAGAAGTTGCAATAATACAGAAAAAGTAAGCGTAGAAGTTCTGATGGGCGACTGTGGATAACTTAATGAATACAAAAATAAGCTGAGCTAATGAAATGTCAGGAGCTGCCTGTCTGACAAAAATGACATGTCCACATGAGGCGAGGGCATGTTAAGTAAGACCAGCCATACTCCTTGCAGAGGAGCATGTGCCACGCAGTCATGGCCATGTGTCACACTTGCCGAATATCCAGGGTCTCGGAGAATCTACCTGAACACACACAGCTGCTCAGATCCTATGAATAACAAAACGGCATTTGGCACTACAGTTTAAACCTTCAAGACACACATGTTCTTCTAAAAATGATAATGCTACCAAATGGTTATGGTTTAATCGTTTGAAATGCATCAGACGTCTGTTGTCAGAGAGAGCTAGGAGAATCCAGTCACAATCAGACTCCAAAATGAGCTTGAAAATATAATCCAGAATCCAGAGACATTTTCCTAATATGTATGGTATTTCAGTTCTCTTTCCTAACAGCTATACCTTTACTAAGGGCTACCAGCATTCCAGATCTCCTGTCTTTGTCTATGAAATTCTGAAAAGGCAACTTTTACTTCACTCTTTGTGGCTCCTCCCACATTGCAGTACAGGAATGGCACAGGAACTAGGCATGACACCAGATTTGTATTGCTTAAGAGTATTCCTAACTGCTGCCATCCATCCCATGTGCCTCTCTGATGACATCTTGTAGCTGTCACTGCAAGGGTTGGAACACCCCCAAATCCTTCTCAGAAACATCACAGTATCAGCTGCAACATGGGAAATTATCCCAAATGCAATCGAGCTCAGGCTGCCTACAAAACCATCGTGGAGCTGGACTTCAGGAGAGCAATGGGCTTGTATCCTTCCTGGGGTTGCTCATCGACATCAGTAACCTGCAAAACTCACCATGCTTCAACTGAAATAAGTGAAAATCCTGACACTGAGAATAAGGGACCAGAAATGGATGCTGGTGTCACTTGATAATCAAAATAAACCAGTAATTTTAATGAAATAACAAATAACTTCAGAGGAAGAATGGAAATTCTATATGGTCCAAAAGGTTGGACCACATGATCCTTGAGGTCCCTTCCAACCTGCAAAATTGGTCCTGTTTCCACTTAAGAAACAAAAAAAAATGTTTAAATTCTCTGTTAAAACAATCACAGGCTAAACCAAGTATTGATATTGTAAACACAAAATATGCTGTTTAAAACTAGATCTTTTAACATGTTTTATCATAAAAAGTATTTTAGAAGTAAGTTGCTTTAAGAAAAAACCAAAAATTCCTCTTCTAAAGCTTATTCCTGTTTTTTCCCCCTTTGGACAAAATTTCAGGAAAATAACAAAAATAGGTATGACTTGCCATCATGCTTTCTGAATCTGCTGAAGTGCATTCTCTCTCCAGTGACAAGTGATTCTGTTCCAACTGTCCCTGACATCCTGAGATTTTATAGTAAGGGCAAAGCCTGTAAGCCTGAAGCAGCAAGCTGTTGTTAGGTTGAAAATGTAGCGGCTGTACTGCACAGTCTGACTGGCAGCGTTATCAGTTCATGCTTACCTTGGCTGATGTGAATGGAGACAGCTGTAGGTGAAGTTATCTACACACCTGCTGGTAGACGAGACTCTAGGAGCTTACACAGTTAACTTAACCCTCTTGAACAGGAATCTGAATGTGCTGATTGATTTGTAATAAAATACAATTATAACTCATTATAAATCTGCTTGTAAATTCACTTCTTTTGAGCTCTCTGCAAATGTTTTCAAGACAAGTGTATGCAACCACCGAATGTACCAACAACATTTGTTGACTTTAATAGAAATTAATAATGAACAAAGTATATCTTACTAGTAAAAGATAATCATAAGGGGAACTGATTGTAAAATGCATATGATATTATTTACATTTCTTTTTGCCATCAAGAAACCTCCTAAGCCACAATCAGCTCATGTCAAGATACAATAAAAAAAAAATTAGTCAATACACAAACATTGTAAGACAGTTTTATCATGGAAATGCCATCTGTTGAGAACAGTTGTATATTAAAATAAAAATTATCGAAAAATCATACCTGACAATTTCCTTTCAGAAACTTCTGAACATATATATGCAAAATAACTTGGGAATGTGAAAAACACAAATGACAATTTCTCTATAATACGATTATCCCAAGATTCCCGCTTTTGTTAGTTACCGAACTTTTTCATGTATGTAAACAAATTTTTCTCTTGCAGTATGCAACAAAAATCAGCATAAACTTCTTCAATAGCTATTTCATGCAGATTATGCTAACCAAATAAGGCAGTGAAGTGCCATAAGCTGTGAGGTTTTTGTATCTGTATATACAGTCAATTTCAACAAAATACTACAGCATTTATTTTAGATTTACAGAAGTAAATATAAACTGCTAGTTACGGGTTTTTTTGGCTAATTATTAGCAGAAGCTTAAGCAAATCAGTGGCTAATTTCATAAACAGAAGATAAAAGAAGTTGTTTGCTTTGTTGGGGTTTTTTTTTTGTTTGTTTTGTTGTTTTTGCTTTGATTTTTTTTTTTTCCCTTGAAGTAATTCTTGAGACCTTAAAATTCTTGGTCCTTAGGGAGATGAGAACTGTCCTTTATTCAGTAGATCTTAACAGTGCAATGTGCAATAATTCCTAAGACCATCTACATATTTTCGGCAGTAGACTCCAGTAGAGCTCCTTGATTCAAGGAAGGAAGGTAGGTAGGTTTTTATTTCTTGCCTGCTCTAGTCACGAAGAATGTAAAAAAATTCCCTTAATTTTTATTAATGATTCCTACAGTCGCTGTCTTGTTACTTCAGATATAAAGGCTTCACACTGAGATACTGAAGGACACTTTTCTCTCTGTGTTCAGTTGAAAGGTAGAAAGAGAAAAGAACATAAGAAAAGCTTAAAGTGTAGAAGTATAAAATACAGAGTTAAGTCACTAACAGAACTAACAGCACTAATAGCATGCATCAAAGATGTTTTAACGAAGTCAAGAAAAGGACAGAATGCCAAAGACAAGCTTTATAAAAAGGCAGTTTCCTTGCAGTATAGAGTACTTCGTATGTTTTGTTAAACTCTTCCTTTAGATTTGTCTGTCCCTTTTGAAGAACTGACTTCAGTATTTACTTCTTAATGTGATTTCTTTTAACTTTCTTCTTCAGAAGATTTGAAAAATAAAAATAGAAGTAATTTTTACAGGCAAAAGGCTAAATGGGATGAAGTTCCCTGCCTACACAGACAAAATAACTGCTGTAAAACAACCTGTTCTGGCTTAACTAATAAGCAAGATAGAAGCCAGTTAAGCAAGCGGTATTTACATCTGGTTAATGCAGTGTGCACTTGTTCTTATATGTAATGCTGTTAGTTTGTTGTAAATGAAATTAATCTCATTTACATTTTGGGCAGGAAACTCACCACTTGGCCCACATCTCATGTAGTGGGTAATACAATTAGGAGCTTTGTTGCTCCCTAGACCTGCTTTTTGAATTTCTGCTTTCTGGGATAGCTTCCACATCTGCAGAGAAAAGCATTTCATATTATTCAGTGTGTTTTTCAGGACATGAAAAAAAAACCCCTCATGCATTAAAATACATTCTACCTTTTTTTTTTTAAAGAGGGAAGGACAGAGGTGAGGGACAGAAGAAACTCACTGGAAGTAGCTACTCAACTACACTCATTAAAAATCAATCTGCATTTAGACTAACCAGGTATTATTTTCAAAGCCACAATCAGGTACACTTAAGTAGATACACTAACTCATGCCTGTATGAAAAAAAAAAAAAAAAAAAAAACAACCCAAAAAAATCTGATAAAATCAAGGCTGAGTGAATGCAGCAGAGCGCTAAACCCATTTTTGCATTTTTACCTGCTACACACTGACAAAAATGTTTAAATTCAGTTCTGAAAAACAGAAAATTATTTTTGCATGCAACTGCTTGAACATGCAGAATGCAGTATCTTAATTTACTTTTCCCTTAGGGCAAACATCAAGCAAACCTTTAACTGCAAGCAAATTACTGAGCCTGAACAACAAAAGCTTTTTTGGCCAGCAGCCACATATTTAGTGATTATAATTACCATGCAAAGCCTTAACATATCATTTTTCGGGGCAGCAAGGACTAAGGAATGAGCAAGTGCACTGTGTGTTCACAGTCAGCCATCTGAATGGCCGAGGGGCAGCAGCGATTGGGTCAGACAGGAATCTCACAGATCCATCCACTAGTTGAGCACAGACCAAAAGAGATGTCCATGACATTATTGTAAAAGCATAAAAACCAAAAAGTGTAGGAAAAAAAAAAATCTCTACATGAACACATATTTTTCCTTTCACATACAATAAATAAGTGCTGATAATTTTTCAGAGATATTAAAATCTCTCGTGGCATAAAATCTCTCTCACACTGCTGCAGCTGAACTCAGCAGAACAAAGTTAACAGCACAGGAAGTTATTACCCTCAGAACTGAAATGTAATTCATTGCAAATTTATAAAACAATGCAAAATAGTTGTTTGAACTGCTCGAAGTTATTCTAGAACTCCTGCAGAAAGGATCTGAGACACTAGTGTCAAAAGACATTCAGTTATTCTGAAGTCCTTTGGATTTAAGAGAGGCTGTTTTAATGCCAGCCTCCTGCAATGGAAAAAGCTAAGACACAGACTAAAAAGGCATTAAATATCCGCATAAATATTCACTATCAGATTTGGTTTGTGTGAAAGCTTAGTGCTGTAAAAAGAAATAGAACAATGCAATCTGAAGTGCCTCACAGGCAGTAGCTGCTGAAAATGTACTTTGTTGCGTTGCTAGCAAGGTTTAACTTCACTTTACAGGGGTAACCTCTAAAATTCCTCTTTAAACTCAGGCCTTGCTCATGATTACAACTGGGGTTCGATGGTCATGCTGGAGAGCTCACAATAAACGTCTCTGGTGACAATACTGGTATTTTTTGTAACTGTGGCAGTCTAAGGACCTAAGCAAGACAAGGCTGGCAATGCAGATAACAGCACGCCTGAAAGCTTATCCAGTTTCCCCAACAATAGCACGTGATCTAAACAGAAGATACCACCTCTGGCTACAAACCCCATTCTGATCGCAACAAGCGGTCTTGCTGCAAGATTCTATGATTCTGTAAGACAGGCTTGCAAAGACACAGGCTTACAATCAGTTAAGAAAAGTACAAATACCAGTAGCACAGTGTGAGTTTATAATAAGTACTTTCAGAGATAAGATTTTCTCTATATATTTCCTTAAATATCTCACAAAATGTATTCTGCACACATTGCTTCAGATAACAGCACTGTTCCTCTCAAAGCTAATTCAAACATATCTACAGATCAATGGAAACAATGTCAAATGACATGTCCCAGACCTTGCTGTGTGAGAGTAAATGCATGTGAATTTAAGATTATATTTCAGATTTGGATTTGTGTGTGTTTGTTGTAGGGGGTTTTTATTTGGTTGGTTGTTTTTTTTGTTGTTGTATTTTTGTTTTCATGGCGAGACAATTCTAGAGGGAAGAAGCATTAAGTAACAGCATGCTGTGAACAACATTGAAGAGAAGCAATTTATCAGCCCAGTACTAATGGCTGCCTGCAGACATGGTAAAGAAAGGCTCCTTACATTCTGAAACAGGGATCTGACCCTCTACAGAACATCTCTGAAACATCTGACTTTCTCCTCTCATTCCTTTTCCCCACCTTGAAACGCAGCTGGAGCTCCAGAAAGTTATCTCCACATTTTATTACCAGCTCGCCTGTACAAAATGGAGACCCTATAGACTAACTTAAGAGATGTAAGCTGCTTTTCTTGGGGGAATAGTGTATTTGCAGTACTTCTACCCCTCTCTAGTTAAAGACCAAGAAATTAAAGTTCAGCCCACACAGCAGTACCAAGACTGCCACAGAACTGCTGGCAAAATAAATTCAATTGGAAAAAATCAGACTATGACATTCATTATTTTTAATACTTATTTTCAATTTTAAATATTTTCCCTCTAGATAATAAATTCTTTTTTTTCTAGTGTGTCATTTTGGCCTGCATTAACTGTCAGTAACTATTTCCTCTTGCAAAAAAAGTGCTAGTGTGTAAAGCCTAATGTAATTGTAGTTTAAGCATAATACATTTTAAACTCTTAATATACAATGAAGTTTCAAGCAATTGCAGAGCCAGTGGCATATTAAATAATTACTTTTCAACATTTCTCTTCAGCTGATTATCTGAATTTCATGAGTTATTGGCTTAAGCATTCCTATACCTCTATAATTTTGCAAACAAACTTTTGGTTTTGGGGTTTTTTTATTTACCTATGTTAATTTAACTATTTTTGTTACACATCTTGTTTTCTATCATATTAGTGTTACTTTTATTAAGAAGAAAAAATGAATTTCCACCATAATCAATAGAGGCCTTTATTGCTGTACATCACAAGGAGTCTCGTAGAACTCTTATTTGACTCCTAATAAAACCATACACTTCACCACATTTGTACACCAGGCATGGAAAGACAAAGAATACAAAAGGGAAAGAGGTGGAAAGGGTCATTTTTTCATTACAGGTGCTGCATATCATGTGACTATTTGTTACCTCCTCATAAGTATTACCATTGATGTTTAAGATTATGAATGGTCTTTGTATTTATTGATGTTCAAATATTTAAGTAAGTATGAACAGAAACTAGTATTTATTGTGCAAGCCAAAGGCACTGAATTATTGTGCTGTATCTTGTTCCTTGTGCAAAGTGCATTTATGCCAGGACACAGCATAAATGAAAAGGGTAAGACACTGAAATGTCTCTAAATGCTTATTTTCATTAGTATCTCATTTCTGAAAGAAAGGGATTAAAAAGAAAAAGAAAATAGTTTTACTCCAAATATATAATCAATATGTTGCTGATACATCGGAAAGCACAAGCGCAACAGAAAAGTACTTTCTTTGTACCAGGAATATGTTGTTCACTGTGCCATTTTTGGCAATGCAGCATGCAATTGGTTTCACATGCACTCAGTAATGTACAGGAAAAAAACCAAAAAAAAACACCAAACCAAAACCCAAAGATTTATAAAGCGTGACAAATAAAACTATAACGCATATTATAAAGACTTTTCAAGGCATGCAAAATATGTACAGTGCAATTAATGTTTCATGCGAACTTTGGTGAGGTTACAATTTTACATTCAAACATGCTAAGAGTACACAACTCAGCCCTCTGCTGCCGTTCTTAGAAAGCAGTGACCTTCAAATCTAACAAAAGTATTTTTCATTGTAGTGAAGTTTTCTCTAAATCCAGTGGCCACTGAGAAAACCTGTGTGCCATATCAGACTATCTAGACAGATAGAAAGAATAATAATAATACACCTTCCTTATCATACACAGCCATACTCATACCACATGGTTTTATTATCTTCAGAAAGCAGCAGTGGGGATTCAGACTCACTGGTGTTTAGGCGGGTGGCAGGACTGAACTCCCTAGTTAGATCGGACCGTAGGTCACTAGGATCAGATCTGGGATTAGCACAAGACTGCTCTGGATTTTTTGGTACTGATCTAAATGCTGACCGATTTGCCTGATCACTTGTTTTTGATGTAGATCTTTGTGGCAATCCACTTATATTACTAACCAATTCAGTGTTAAGGGATAAAAATGGCGGAGCCACAGTAAAACATCCTGTGCTGTCATTACCAGATATACTAACTTTATCATTAAACACGGTTGTGCTTAGCAAAGTTCTCTGAAGAACATTTGACCTTTCCATCCTGGAAGTCCTAGGCACATCAGTGTTATGTCCTAAATAACGCGGTTTAGCTGCATCGCTTTGTGGAACACAATCTACTCTGTAATCCACACAGTGAAAAAAATTAGAGGATAACTGGTGTGCTGAGTACTCACTAGAGGTTGATGGAACACTTCTGTCAGCGGTGGATGGTGCTGGATCAACTGATACAGGCTGTCTACTGTCCTTAGACAAAAAATCGTGAATGCTTGTCCTTCGCGTAGTTCCTTCTGCCGTAGATATCACGCTGCTTGCACGAGGTAAGGTAGCGTAAGGATTGCAATCTCTTGATTGTCGCTGTGATACAGGTGCTTGTACCTTTTCTTTAACTGATTTGGCCTTCCCTTGAGCGCCTGATGTAAATTTTATTGGAGAGCTAGTAAAGTAGGTATCTTCAGTTTTACGAAGGCTGGGCCTTACAATTTGTTCTGGTTTAATGGACCGTCCATCTGAGAAATCAATGGTATTTTTCACACTTAACGATCTCACAATACCACAACCAGCAGATGGTTTTCTTAGCTTTTCCCTTCCCATCAGCTCCACGGACTCAGATAAGCTTTTCATGACTTCATCTAAAAGATTCTCTTCACTTGCAGATTTCATCTGCCAAAAATATGAAACATCTTATAAATTTATACATTGACACGTTGACCTTTTTTAAGCAATCTTTGTGGACATAAAGAAAGAACAATTCTAAAATGGTTTGCATTTTTAAAATTTCTCATATCTAAAAGCAGTATTAAACATTTATGGTACATACTCCTGAGTTTTCTGTCCAGCTTACAAGCAAGTACTCTTAAAACTAGGTGTCACATAGTTCATAACTATCTAGAATTACTTCCTGTTATACTAATTAACTTAACAAATCAAATGATCAAAACTTCAAGTTTATCTTCTCACTAACTTGCCCTCTGCCATAACTCATTAATACTTCCTAAGCACTTTCATATGGGCTATTATTTTAGCTTATACTAATCATCCAGAGCCAAAAGCTTAAATTCACTGTACACTCAAACAATAAAGACAAAAATCTCAGTGAGTAATCCAAAGCACATAACATTCAGGCATCCATCGTGCCTAAATGTGGACTGGACAGCTCCCAGTTTTTTCTTTTTGGAGAAGAGATTTCAGAGCTAGGGAAAAAAGTTGAGGTGAATACTATTCACAGACTATGTAGAGAAAGACTGCAGTCTTCTGCAAAACAGTACGAGACAATTTGGTAAGAATTAAGCTAAGAGCCTTAAGGAAATGCTCTGCAGTAGGCTGGAGAGAGAATCTTGAATACCCTCCCAACCTGAATGGTTCTTGAGGAACAGCATCTCATGAACAGCACTGGACTACACTTGATCAGTCAGGGGAGTTTTTTTTTTTAATTTCTACTGCCAGAAGAGTATTGTCTAATCCTTAAAAACCAAAAATCCTTGTCAGAGAGAATAGAGGCAAGAGGTTATTTTAAGCATCTAACAAAAAAATTGAGAAGCATAGTCCAGACTCAGGTCACTACACCAGACCACCCCTACCAATTCCACTGTGAATGCAGAATTGTTCAGTTTCAGTTGTGGTGTTATAAGTCAATGGAGTCTGATCCTGACTCTTGATAGGCCCTAGTCACAGTAATGGGCCTGCTTTATCCCAGAGTTATCAAGGTTTCAGACAGAGCTAGTCAAGAACTAGTGAAGAACATTAGAACACTTGCAGAGACAAGCTGATTCCAGGTTTCTAACAAACTGTCCCTGATTTACAGAAATATTATATTTGTCTTATCTCTTTCAGATTTCAGTGAGCTCCAAGGTCAGTTTCTTTGCTCAGTAGAGTTAAAAAGATGAAACTGAAGCAGACAAGATTCTCTCCTCAGGGAATGAAGTACAGCTTCTTCCTTCCTGTTGATGTAAAGCAGAACTGACAACAGCTCTTATTGAACACAAGTGCTGAACTGGAAGAAGAAAACCTACTCTGAATTCATGGCCTTCCATCTGAACTCTGATGAGTGTACCACACATCAGTACAAGGGACAATTTTTGGACAGTAGAGATCAACTTTTTTACCTAATTCAGAAACCTGGAAAGGATCAAGCTGTGAAATTCTAAATGACTCTATGTAGTACAGCAAGTGCTGTTTACCAGGACACAGTTCACGCTACTTCTTAATGCAGGAGTTACTAGTATCTCCACAAAGTTTCAAAGCCATTCTACTCACTCTAAGTTTTCTATTAATTCTGTGTCCATATATGGGATAATACATTGTCAAAATATTTTTTAAACTAACCTCGCTTGAGGTATTCTTGTTGCTTTCTTCTAAAAACTGCTGCAGGGTAACAACTTCACTTCCAGGTGAGCCAGTTTTGGTCTGTTTTGCACGACTCTCCAGTGTTTCAGACATTCTTTGCTGGAGCACAGGACTAGACCTCGTGTGACCTTTCAGATACTGAATAGGACTGCTGCTGCTGCTAGACCAAGCCTCGTGTTCATGTAGCAGACTAAATTCTCCACTGCTGTGACTCTGTGGCCTGCTTTGATTGTTAACTGCACCTGCTTTTGGGGTAAATGGTATTAAGTATTTCCGTAAGAAAAAGATATGAAACCTGATATACAGATTAACTTTACTCAAATCTGGAATGCTACCAGATTCTGTTAATAATAGTTCTATTTAAAATACTAAAAAATCCAATTGTCCTTTTTCACTCATACCAACAATATTATTAATATAATTGCAATCCCCTGACTTACCTGTTACAGCTCTTTGAACATGACATGATTTTTTTAAATAAAAAACCACCTTTCATTTATAATCTGGGCTCCCACCTATGTAATACTATAATCCAAGGGGCTAAAGAAACACCTCCACTCCTGTTAAGCATCGTTGTGAGGCATACATATTAATATTAATTAGTTTTAAATTAAATGAAATACAAAGGATGGAACAGAAATAAAAATATTTTCTTCAACATAATTCTTCAACAAGCACTATTCAGCAATACTGCTTCACCACCAGTTCCTGCCGTGACTTCTACCATTTATTACAACTGTGACCTGAAGGAGGCATATAGCATTAAAGGCAAAATAAATTCCACAACACCCGTTCTTTTTATTTTTCTATAATTGTGAATTGCTTAAAAAAAAAAAAAAAAAAAAATCACTGAGAATTAATCAAGTATTTCCCACTTCACATTACTCCTAAGAAATGGACTTCAGTTTGAAGAAAGATAAATTGCTTACAGCAGAAATTTCTAATATTGCATAGAACTGGGACAAAGACTACCTCAAAGGACCTTTTATAGAAAGGAGTAATCAATCAGACAGAAGACAAACTAATAAAAGTCTTAAGCTAGCATTCACCTCTGAATTTCCAAACAAAGAGATACTGTTTAATAAAAGCAAGCCATAAATATTGAATGAAATCCTGAGTTGGCAGTGTTCTAGTCTAGTAGGTACAATGGTCTCTAGCTAGAATGGCCAATATAAGCAAAAATACACCAAAGCTCATAATATACGACAATTAGAAAATACTGTTAACTCCAGGAAGGTTATTGATCTTTCCAAGATCAAGAGAAGGAAATACAGAAGTTTACAGTATAGAACTGCAGATGCCATTTTGTCCTGTTTGTGTTGTACGCTGCACACCTTTACAACAGCAGTGTGCACGTGGTAAGGTGCTAGGAGGAAAAAACAGAGCAGCTTCTCAGCTTAAAGAGAAGTGACTTTGAAGTAATTTTGGGGGAATTTTTAATTTTGTAACATTGTTACCTGGGTTAGGTTTTATTTAAAATAAATTTGTAATTTCTATACTAATATCAGCCTTGCAATATTTATGAAAAACGTGAGTTCTGTTAATACTTGTATCCCCTCCTAATTTGAGGAACAAAGGTTATAAAATCCTTAAAGAAAAGCATGCTGTGGTGTGTGCTGGGAACTTGATTGTGGGGTAGGGTTTTTTTAACCTATACAGATGAGCTCACAGAGAACATAATAGAAATGAAGCATGTATGTAAATTCACCTACAGCATACCTTTGACTTCATGGAGTGAAGCATTGTTATTGCTATTGCTAGTGGATGTTCTGCCACTATCAAGGCTGGCTGGTCTGGAAGCTAAATGGAAAATTAGGAAACACCATGATGAACAGAATTTTAGCAGATGACACGGTACCTTTACATTCTGATCACAGAATGCTCAGAGGCAGGAAACATGCACTATTTTGCAGGCTGAGCATGCCCATTGTCAACAAAGCGGTTTCTTACAGATCAGAAAGCGAAGGGATTTCCAGGCAGTCCAAGAGGACACTTTAGAAAAGGGCACTACAACAATAGTAAGGTATGAGGGAGAGGAAAAGAGAAATAGAGTGCACGTTTAGAATTGGAACAGACTGGTTAGTGGGAAACCAGGATTTTACAGATGAAAGCATGGGCGTGCAGAAAGCTGCTCATGATTAGGTCACTTACAACAGATTTGACAAGGAACCTTGCACATTGTTGAAATACCACGAACAGGAGGAGCAAGAGCATCTGCACAGATAATGTCCTTTACTCCTATCCAATACAAGGGAAACGCACTGTTACCACCTCCAAAAGTCTTTGTTGCTCATGCTAATTTTCAGTGTTTACAGTTGAGTTAAAACTTCACTTCTAAATAATCTATTATAGCTTTCACTTCATAGCTTTGCTTGATGCAACATGTAATGATTTTATAAAATACAGTACTTGACAAATTTAGGTTTCTTTAAAAAATACACATTGAAAAATCAGGCCAGATTGGGATTTGGGCTTTTTAGGATTGAAATAACTTCTTTTATTCTACTATTAACTCCAAATATGTTTTTACAGGGGAACATGTGTTGATCCTGTTCAGATGCACTTCATAGAATACTTTCTACTAGAGAGTTAGAACACCTGAAGTAGTAGTTCAGAAAGAAAAGAAAGAGTAATCTGAAGAAATGATACTACATATTCACAAGATATGCAAATCACAGAAAGCATGCTCACTTTTAACAATGCCATTCACTGTTTTGCAAACTTTGTTAACATTCACATAATACATCCCGAATTATTTAAAGTTCACATCTTACCATGAACTCTTGATCCTGTACTAGAATCATCACTAATACCTTGTGGACTTACATCTTCAAAGGATGCAGTATCTATACAGAGACATAAAAGCCAATGTAAAATAAAATAAAATTAAAAGATTATAAAAATATTTACCAGCTGTAAAACATTAAAAAAATAATTTTCAAACTAATTCATTTTTACTCAAGTAACATTTTGTAGGAAAAATCCTGAAACAGTTTTTAACTGCCATTATTAAACCTATGCAGTATCTTAACACTACAACTTGGTTATTAAGGCTTCTTTTTGCTGAAAAATTTTAAAATACAAGTAAAACCAGTATTTAGATGAAATTGCTGTTACACATAATCACATCACGGTGCAAAAAGCTGCTACCTATACCTTTATTATTTAGCAACTGCTTGGATCTGAAGCCTGTAGAAGAGTTGACAGTTGCAAAGTTGATAGCTGTAGTAGAGAAGGCCATAGCTCCCAATTCTTTCCTCCTTTTACCCGTAGATATATCATCAGGACCCTCCAGATGCTCAGAACTACCTGTCCACTGTCCTCCTGCTAGGACCATGGACTGCACCAGGTCATTCATGGCTGGGATGCAAATGAAAGCAAATGATCAGCATGGTCAATGTATTTGCTTTGGTTCTTATTTTTGTATTGCAAAATATTTGACAGTTTCCTAAGCATTAAAAGCGCACTGAATACTGGAAGATAGAAACACGAGATCATGACATGCAATCAGCTCAGCGCATGAGAAATGGTGTGAGTCAGAGCCTTCTTTCAGCTCAGTATGGTTCTTACAACTGATTTTATTAGGTATAATTGCCATGCTTGCGCTGCAATGGTATGTTAGAAGCCTTGATATACTGTTGGCAGTGATAAAATGGAATGAATGGGGATAAAACGGGCAAAGGTGTTAATACAACATATCGTCAACAATGATACGGGATCCTTGTACAGTGCAGGTTACTGCAGGGATACTGTATTTTACGTAATAACAAAGAAAAGGATCTGAAGAAGATGACATCTGATGATATCCACCTTGATTTCACAAAGCTAGAGAAAACTGTCCACCCCTCGTTAAAAAATAAAACAAAATAAATTAATACATTTTGGCAACAGTAACTGATGAATACTTGAAAAGTGACAGAACACCAGAGAGCCTTGCACTACTTTCTACACTTTCTTTAAACAAAAGAAATGACAGTGATTTCTTAACAAAAGGCTTATGAAACGTGTAATTTGGAACTATTCAGGTTAACACGGTGCACTGTAAATTTATATACACAGAGACATGTGTATATAGACAACTAGGTATATAAATATATGCAATCACAATGCACTGAATATATATATATGTGCGTGTGCTTGTGCATGTGAATGTGTAGGTGCATGTCTGCACATATATAAAGTATTCAGTGTCAAGGTTTAAAAAACAAACAAAAAAACCCCCAAAAAAACCCCGAAAAAGAAAAAAAAAAGCTCCAGCTCCTTGTATTGTAGCAGGACTTGCACATTGCAAAATAGGAGGAAAAATACAGCGCAGTCCAGGGAGAGGTTAGTGAAAAATTAGTAATGGAAGCCAGTGTAGCCATTTAGCCATTTAAAAGAAGCTGAACTGTCATAAAGTCTTACACATGGAGCGACGGTAGAAGGCCTTCATTTTGTCTTTTTCCTTCGGTCTGTTCCTCAAAAAGGGCAGTCTTTTCAGTGCAACCACTTTTATGTCATAGCATGAGGAAAAACGGAAACAGGGAAATGAAAGAAAAAAAGGGAGAAGAACAGATGGAAGTTAAATGTTGAAACTAAGGACAGAAATGAATGTCTGAGTTTAAGCTATGTATGCTATGCTAAAAACTATCACTCTCATGCTTCTGTATGGTAATGACATATGAAACTACACCGAAATATGAAAACTACACTATGAAAACTTTAATATACTCAGAAATGCACTGAAAATAATGGTGGAGTGTAACACAGTTTGAAAGTTCTAACTGCCAAGCTCTTGAAAAAATAAATGTAACTTCTTTGTAGATGATTAGAGAGATTGATGATTATATAATTTTTATTGTGAAAAAAAAAACTTTTCTTGAACATAAGAAAAATGTCAGGCAAAAAAAAAAAGCCCTTAAAATGAAAGCAACTAAGTACAACTTGCAATTTAAAATATCTTCACATCATTATTTTTTGATATTAATAAGTTGGTAGTGCTTTGCCCTGCATGTTTCATAGGACACAACCTATTATCCGTCTTCATTTGTTACATTTTGTGCTTATTAATAATTTTGGTCATCTACTGTCTTGTAGGAATATTACATGGGCCTTATGCTCAATCTATTGTTTGGGTGAAGTGACTTTAATATTTTATTGAAATAATCCACTTCAAATCTGTAATAAGAAAAATAAAATCAAGATTTATTGACTGAAATGGTATACAGCAATTTTTTTCAGATAAAGAAAATACCAAAGAAATAAAAATAGTTTAAGAAAATCCAAATGTGAGTGTTGCTGTAACACCGTGGGAAGGACAAGAGGAAATTGAACTACGTAATATCAGGAAACAGAGTTAAAATTACAAATAGTATTAAAAGATGGAGAAGGGGGAAATCACAAGTTAATCTTGTCCTTAGATTCAGATGTTCTGCATTAGTAACTGACTCCTGGCAGACACACGCATTCTGAAGCATCAGATAAATGTTTCATGTGACTGCCACGCATACAGGAGCCACATGCAAACTGGCATGTAAAGATCTGGAAAGAAACCCATAATGAAATTACTAAAAGTTCTTATTTATGCAGATACGAAAGCTGTAGTCCAGTCTATCAGCCCAAGATCTGCGGATTTCATCTCTCTGAAGTCCCTTTTGAGACACCTGCTTTGTCTTGGTTTTCTGCTCAATCAGCAGCTTGTTACACAGCAGCCTGTATTTTATACAGCAGTATACATATATATATATGTGTAATATATATATGCATTTACAAGTGCACATGAACCATCTGGAAAGAGAAAGAAATCTCTCTCTCCATCACACTATTCTGTGTTTGACTTTGAGTGGAATGCAGTACATTTCACAGCTTC
Source organism: Todiramphus chloris collaris (assembly GCA_025345505.1). Lineage (NCBI taxonomy): Eukaryota > Metazoa > Chordata > Aves > Coraciiformes > Alcedinidae > Todiramphus > Todiramphus chloris. Next base: position 46,097,960 of record JANVCC010000020.1, read on the forward strand.
CAAGGAATGCACGATTGGCACAGCCACAAGCGTCCAAAACATACAAGTTTTCACAGTTGCAGAATGTCACTATTATCTCGACTGGAGAGGGACAGCAAATGCCATCCTCTGTCAGGTCCTTATGCCGTGGGGTGGGGAAGGACAGGGAGAAAAGAAAGGCGCATGTGTTACCTATGAAAGACTGGAGTACACGAAGTACAGTTTCACCTTGGAATTTTTTCACTGCATAGGTATACAGGTATTTTTTTAATTGCTTACATATTGTTGGAGATACTCCAAAATATCCTTTTTTGTTTGTTTGTTTGGTCTGGGTTTTTGGGTTTTTTTTTTTTTTTTTGGGTTTTTTTTTGGTGGGGTTTTTTTTGGTTTTGTTTGGTTTTTTTTTTTGTTTGGTTGTTTTTTTTCCCCTTCCCAGCTCAATAGAGCTCTCCTCCTCTTCTGGATCAGATAAATTAAATAAAACCCAACATAAACATAGATGATAACCAGCTCAAAAGAACCCCAAAAGCAGAGAAGCTGCTAATCCTCCCATAAACATGCACAAAGGAGACATCTAATTGTATATAAAAGTATTCAGCTTTGAACAGCTCCCTGCTGAAGGTCTATGAGGCACAGCATCAGACTACTTTTCTGATAGGTAAATAACCAGTCAGTTTTAACAGTAACGCCATCAAACCAAAAAGGTAATTCTGTTCTACTTTTGGTCCTCACAGAGAAACAATTGTTTTGCAACTTCTGTAATCCACTATAGACAAGGTAACTGATCCCTCTTAATTAAAAACATCCACTCTAATCTTATTAAACGGTAGCCAGAGGATGCTCAGGAGTGATTCACATCACCTGTGATTCTTGCTCATTAACAGAGATCACCTCCAGAAGGACTAGTTTCAGGATCTCGGCAACAGCACCAAATTGAAAACTCCACTGCAATTACTAAGGTCCTGGAAATCACACATCAGAACCTGTCCTTGGGTAAAGTGCAATTCCTCCTTGAAAAGAGGAATTACATTAAGTAATTTCTGCATAGAATACAACCAAAGAAACGTCTTGCCAAAAATACTGGAATGGTAGAGCTACAGCAGAAACAAGACACCAACAAAGTTAACTTAAGCAGTTTCCACTTTTTACACCTTTAAACCGAGATAGCAGGAGGACTACTTTGGTCTTAGTAATCATCTACTTTGAAGAACTGTAGTTAGAATTCAGTAACTTTTCTTTCTCTTTTCAGTATTCCAAGAACACAGTCTTGCTTTCTGAGCTGAGAATGAATGATAAGCATTGCACAATTCTGCCACTGATCAGGAAATTTCCCACCTTGTAATCCTCCTACTGCGTGCCAAAAACTTTCTGGGGAATTCTGTACAGATACTATTAAAATCCTGAAATTGTTTTGTTCATGCACACAAACAAATGCTAGGCAAACATCTTTTAAGTGTTTTGGTAATAGAAAATGGAGTCCAGTACAATTCTTTTACTTCTATCTACTACAATACGTTGTGTCTGCTACTGGTACAACTCTTTAAAGACAACAGGCCCACTATAGCCTTAATTCCTTGGGATGTTGTTAGTAGTCTGAAATAGCTGGAGTGGAAGCTAGCAGAATTTTCCACTTCCTTGCCTTGGGTTTCCTATGCAAAAATCTCAGAATGGTATCCCACCCCGCCCCCTGAGAAAAAAGGCTCTGCACAAAGCAGATGTCAGATCTGTGGTACTCACCTGATTCAACCACTGAACACAGATATGAAAAGCAGAGGTGCAGAGGAGCACAGAGTATCCAAGTTAAATCCAGTGGGATCTAACTTGCGCTGCATACAACAAGAGCCATGCAGGCTCCACCTCCTCTCCAGAGGGCCTCTGGAATCAGACAAGGACTTGCAGCACTCTGTGAGACTTCAGGTGCTGAACAGGGTAACCTCAGTTTTGCGCCAAGATCACCTATCTTTGCAAGAGAACAGGTCTCCTGAAAACACTGGCATGAGAAAGTGTCCTGTATCAGGAAAACAGTCTCCATCACCACCTTCAAAAGAAGAAAACCTACAGATTTCACATAGCAAATCTATTTATTGGTAGTGGTAACAGCAGGATAATTCATTTTGGAATCGGTATCTCCTCTTGCTTTCTCTGACAGGGGATATAGGTTAGGACAACTATACATCTTGAAGATCACTGTGTCAGGTACTGTGTCCTTCAGCTTTTGAGAACACCAACAATTCGTGCCAGTGACTGAAATTTGGGGAATGTAAGCTGTCTTCTCTTGACCCCTCAAGGATACAGAGGACTTTTCACCTCAGAACTTCCCTCCAGAACCCTTCATTCTCAAGATGGAGGAGGTCAGGATGGAATAGAATCTGGCTCTTCCTGTACCCGAAACTGCCAACAACCAACATGGAAAGCTACAACACCTGAGCATTTGCACAGACAGGCAGTGGCTTACGGTTGCTATCTTTCTTGTAGCTTCTTTCAGTGGAAGCTGCTACTGCCAAGCCACTTCTTACAGAAAAGGAGACACAGTATCTTGATATTTAGGATTCACAGTCATTCTAAAAGCAGAAGAAACGTGCACCATTACCAGTACTTCTCACACTGAGATAATCTTTTAACTTTCTGAGATGCAAACTGTCTCAGTAAGATCGTCAGCACTGAATTGGCACATAATTCATCCAAATTCTATCAAAAACAGTGGTTTCCATAGTGACATGTGTAATGAAGGAAGGTTAAGATCCAGAATTAGATCAGCCCTTCCAGTTTGTGGATAAATACACTGGGATTAAGGGGAACATGAACAAGGTCCATAGAGTAGAAAATTAATGAGGTCTGAACAACTTCAAACCTCTTTTGAGGATTAGCCACCGTAACTTCAACCATGGCTCCACCATGAGGGTAACTGCACACTACAAGGTCCCAAGTATCATGCAAAAGAAAACTGCCACATGAAAGAGCCCTCTCAGAACATGGAATCATTGACACAGATGCAGATGGTCTGAACCAAAGCATGCACAACCAACACACTTACAAACACAGCACCACAACTTCAGTCACTCCCAAATTCCACAAGACTTCCAGCTTGTATGTAAAAGCAACAGTTGCTTTTTTTTTTTTTTTTTTTTTAATTCAAAAGTACCTGTTTTGAACCTTAACAGACCCTTATGTTGAAAAACGCTAAGCTTCCCAAATTGACAAGCTGGCAACAAAAGTGATAAAATGTACTCTTTAACTTACTATTCAATTATTAAAAAAAACAAACTCATAAATATGATTTTAAGTTTCCCTGAAATAGTGCTTTTAGATGTTTTTAACTTTGACTAAGCTTCTGCAATATACACAGAAGAAAAAAAATACACCATAATGGCTTTAACCATTTATAACCCAGCAAATTCACAGCTGGCACAAAAAACCAGAATGTGCTATGTTTTGAAACCCAAGACATTACATTTTGTTTTTTAAGTATTAAAAAATTAAGTAAATTTTCATACACATGTATTCTGGTGCTTTTACATGCACAGCCAAAAATGCTGTTGGTGCATAATTATTAAATAGAATCATTTTATCCTCATAGCTTGGCTGTAATGTTATCTCTTAAGTTGTGAGAAACTGGGGTGTTTATGATTTATGTCAGTAGTGGATAATAATACATATAGATTAATAAAGGTACATGCTGCACAGAATCTGGCCTTTTACATTGTAGGCATCCTAACAAGATGGCTGTCAGGCTTTTTCAAGGTTAGTAAATTGTGCCTGGAATACTCAAGTCTCTCTACACCTCTGTAACCCTCCTCACTCTCTCAGCCACTTAACTCTAATCTTTAAGATCAGCAACAATTCACATCTTTATAAAGAGATTGTATCTCTGCATTAACTCTTCCTATTGCATATTCAACTGTTACCAAAATTCTTCATCACTAGTTTTGACAGATGCTGGAGGAACACCTTCAGACAGAAGGTCTTGTTAGCAACTAAAGGATATTGGTACAGCCCCAAGTTGGAAAGTACTTCAAAGATAGGGGAAAAGATTCATGCTAGGACAAGAGGGACAAACAAAAAATGGTACTAATGGCAGCATCTGACATTCTATTCCAAATTCTGCTTGTTTGACCCAGTAACAGTGCCTGCTTCATCTTACCCAGGCACCCTAAATGTTATTTTAACATACACATTTAGAGCAAAAGAAATGCTAAAAAGTAATTCCTGCCCAGACACTCAAGGAGCTTGCAAGAAGTCACTATAAATCAGGCTTCATTCCCAAAGACTTAAAAACCTATCTTTAAGAATCCCCCCAGTTATATATCCTTTTCCAGCACCTCTTAATTTTTAACCATATCAAAAAGATATTTAGCCAAGGACTATTGAAAGAAAAAAACCCATGTTTTTCAGTACTCACTACTACTCTTTTTGGTCCCCAAAGTCTGGCCATCTTCAAGAGAGTTTGAGCCCACAGAGGAACTATCCTGACTGTCCTGGTGGGGCAGCTGAAGAAATCCTTCACTGGATTCTGAACGGGTAGGCGTAAGGGTCACGGACTTCAAACGCTCGCGATTAACATCCTTCTTAGATTTTATCAGCTTCCTCATTTTCAGAGTAATCCAGTTGCCCCTCCTGTTACCAATAATACACTGCATTTATTATACATTAATTATACCTTCAGACTTTTGCTAATTTGTATGCAAGAACACAGACATGATTCTGCTCCCCTGAAGTTTAACAAAATGTTGCTTTTCAGCTGGAACAGAGTATGTCATGTGTTTATTATGTGATTTGTCTTTATTTTTGTATCATGTTCATCAGTACCTTCTTGGTGGAGAAGGTTCATAAAATTTATACTGATCCATTATCTTCTCCTCCAATTTCTCCTTCTGTCGCCTTAATTCATTAAGCTTGTCACTGTAAACAGAAATGAATGACAACATTTGCTTCAAAAATGTGTATATATAATGTATATACATATGTAGATATATATATAATGTATGAGCGGCATATATATATAATGTATATACATATGTAGAGATATATATATAATGTATGAGCAGCATATTCATACTCCTTAGGGCATATGTTATCTGAAATTTGTTACTTTTTATGAAGATTCTTATATAATACTTAGTTCTTATTGAAAAATGAAGAGAGAGCAAACAAGCCGTCCTACATTTAATGTTATAAAATCAAAAAAAAAAAATCCATTTGTCTTTATTACACAACAGAATTTCCCCCCCCTTTTTAATCAAGCGCATATATGCTCTAACAGAATAATTTTAACAACATATTCTGTTCTCTCAAATTCACTAAAAAAGTTTACAGATTACAACAAATTTAGGAACTTTGCTTGTAGTAGAATAAGGAATAAATAACATTTTTATTCCTCATTTGCATCATTAGTAGCGAACCCAGTTACACTGATGTTTTAGAATTAAAAATGTAATGATCATACTTTGAGTTACCTGCTTTTCATATATACATTTTTATTTTAAAAGAAACATTTCAGAAATAGCACACGTTAACTTTTGTGTAAAATGGAAACTTTTTTCTTTTTTTTTTTTTTTATTTAAATAAAGGCATTAGTGTAACTGCCCTAATCACAGAATGTCATTGTTTTAAAAACTCACATGTATTGCCTTTGCTCTACATGGAAGAGATCCTTGCTTTCCATATTCTGCTCAAGTAATGTTCTATTCTGCAGCATTAATGTCTGAATTTGATCTAGTAGATGTCTGTTTTCCTCTTCCAGATTTCCTTTAAGCTGGCTAAGCAGCTGTTAAAATATATGAAATGGTAAATGTATATAGATTTGAGCATATTTTACACACAGATAATGAGATTATCAAGAAAATTTAGGTCTACAACGGATTCCAACAGTCAAATCAAACTTAATTAAATCAGGACTCAACGGATAAAAGCCTTTAATAACCTTAATATGCATTAATAACTTAAAACATTTTACCTAAGGCATGAGCCAAAATTTTTGTCCTGACTGTATAATAGGCAAATTACTTGATTATCTGTAAACCAAAAGACTAGTTCTAAAGCACTTTGTATGATTTTATGGACATACAAATACACTTACATAATAGTTATAGTGATAACTCATGAAAAATAGCAAAATTCTCACATACCTCACACTGATTATTTAGTTTAGTTGATGTAATATCCAGTTGTTGGTACTGTTCTTTGAGTTTAGAAAACTCAGCTTCTAATCGTGTTTGTTCTAGTTTAGAACTGTTCAATAATGTTTTCAAATTCTTATGATCAGTTTGGAGAACTTCATTCTCTCTCAAGAGCTGACTGTATGTATGAGTAAGCCTGGAATTAAAAAGCACCATGAAATAATACATGCAGACAGAAGGAAGTGTATTCGCTGCCCACATTCCTGCTGAAACGTTCTATTTCCAAGGCTCTATACTATTACATAGAATACATACAAAAATTTCTTACTATCACATACTGTAGAGAAGTATATCTAATTTTCCCAGAAATACATTTTGTCTTTAAGCTACACACTCTGGGTTCTCCCAATGTTTAACAACAAAGCAGGACTTTTAAAAAGCAGACATCACAACTAGTTTTAAGATGCCACTTTTCAAAATGGGAGAATCTTACTAAAAAGCTAGAATTTCTTGCCAACATAAAGCAGTAAATATAATAGGAATAGACCAAAATTTGGCAGTCGTGGAGGGTGTGTACAGTGATTCCTGGGCTCCCTCTGGCCTTACTGGGCCCTGTCATATCCCTTTTCCAAAAACAACCTCCAGTTCCTACTAATACTCCTCACCAAAAGTAGAAGGCATTTAATTGTGAGGCTCTTTGCCAGGTGAACACATCTGAATGCTTCCTCTCACAGCGAGTGGCTTGCTCCCTCTACAGCTCACAACAGTACCGCACAGTGCTTGGCAGGGCATTCATCAAGATGCTCTGTGGAATTCAGTATCCTCCAGATAGAGTAATTATTTTTTCTGTGTGTTCGTTGGTTTTGGTAGTTGTGATTTTGTTTTTTTTTCTTCCCTCCCTGTTCAGTTTTTCTAAAGTAGCTGTATCACAGATCAAAGAACTGCTATAAGGTATGGACAGTAAATGACCTGAATTGCAGCATCTGGGATTAAGAAATGTGAGAGTACACAACACTTGTTTAGACTGCACTGGCAAGTGCTCAAAGCTCTACTAATACATATCTAAGACTTTTGCTTTACCTTTCATTTTCATCACGAAGTTTTTTATACTCTGCTGCTACAGTTTCATGTTTTTCATTTTGCTGCAGCATCTTCTCCTGTTCTGTCTTGAGTACTTTCTCCAGTTCTTCCAGGTGCACTTTCTGTTTCAGCAACTGATTGTACCTGCAAACAAAAATCATATTTAAGTTTACTTTTATTAAAATGACAAGAAAATAGAGATTCCCCCCCCCCCCCCCCCCCAAAGGTTATCTTTCAAAAAGTTTTAAGATCTTAATGCTATATTTTAATAATACTAAATTTATTCATACTAGTTATACGGTGCTTTTTGCCTTTTGCTCAGGAATAGCAAACTGTAATTTACTCATGCACATTAGCATTTACCTATCTTCTAAGTCCTTATGCTCCACCTCCAGATTTTTGTGTGCAGATTTAAGACTTCCATGTTTAGCAATCAGAGACTCATACTCGGAAGCTTGGCGTTCATGCAGGTGTTCCAGTTTTTCATGATCTTTGAGAAGTGAATCGTACAATGATTTCAGATCCTCACGTTCCTTGAGCACACATTCATTTTCATTTTCCAAAGCTGACTGCTGGATCAACAGTTGTGCATTTTGATTCATAAGAGATGTGCTTTGAGAATTAAGCGTGGAATTTTCAACCTGTAGTCATAAAGATTTTACAAGAGTTGCAAATCAATTTCATAGTCTGGATCATTTTTGTCTACCTCCTCCCATTGAAAGATTTCTTGTTTAACCCTTAGAATCTTAGTTAATAGAATAACTAGAAAGTTGCTAACAACCTTTAATGGGAATACCCACTGGAATATCCCAATAGACAATTCCAATTCAAAATATTCCAAGAGTATTTTTATATCAATATGTCATGAAAGCACTTAGGCATATGCTTAAATTGACTGGTGGAGGGGTGGGGGGGGAAATGAAATTATTATTTACCTTCAAATATCTGTTTAAATGTTACCTAGATGAGAGGCACATTTTCCTCTCAGCATTTACAGCTCTAGCATCAAAATACCTCAGAGAAACGGATCACCTGTGATCTTCATATCACATAAGCCAAATCTGTGGCATGACTAAAATAAAAGGAACGTTCATATTGGCATAGACTAAGTTTAAAAAAAAAAAAAAAAAAAGCCTTTACTGTAGAGAATTTCTATTGTGAACATAAAATCCTTACTGTACCCACATATCCTTTACAATGAGCCTTCAAACAGTAGCATCCATTTAACTGAGAGAAAGGGAAATAAAATAATAGCACCTGGAAGGAACTACCCACATCCTGTTTTACTGAATAATTGCCATTCACGGTTCTCTTCCACCAACAGTAATGTCAGCTCATCACTTTATATACATGTTGTAAGATCTGCTGGAAATCACTTTTCTAGTAGAACAGTACAGTTTCTCCAACAATTTTGTCAGAACAGTATTAAATGTTAAAGTCTTCAACATTAGACAGATTTAAAAAAGAAAAAACCCAATCAACAAACACTTTATTTTGTGTGCCTCTGGAAAGATTAACCTCATCTAATCCTTGGATATCTTAAAGAATTGATGATACCTAATATGCTTGTCACCTGACATGTATTAGGCCCAGTTTCCTCCTTCTTCCTATTAAAAGAATTGAAAACCACAAACCACTGAGGCTTCTAACACCCTTAGGGTATCTATTTAAGGAACACCAAAAAAAAAAAAAAAAAAAAAAAAAAAAAAAAAAAAAAATCTATCACCCCAGTGCACGCTGTTACTAAGGAACAAATCTCTTTCTGTTGGAACTGCAGCATTCTTTGTTACAGATGAGAAAGCTGAACCTTTCACTGGAAATGAAGTAATGTCTGATGGCACGTCTATGCTGTGAAACTTTCCAGACTGAATTCTGAGTTTGATTTAGTTCAGAATTTCCAGTTACCCTTTAAGACATTCTTTCTCTTGTATGTTCCTTACGGTTTTCAGGAGTAGTAATATTACTGCTATCTAAGAACAGTTTTGACATAGTCCATGTAGATCAGCTTAGTGCGATTCGTATTTTGCTAATATATAATCAATCTTATTTTCATGAACATACTTCACTTCCCATTTTGATTTAGAGTTGATGTACAGCTGTCTTATAATGAGCTTGAAGCTGTAAGCAAAACAGCTGAAATCTCAAGGAAGAACTCTCTTTCTCAGTCTATTGGGTATAACAGCATTCAGTCATCCCAGGCACCAAAAAGTACACTGCTTGGTGTGGTTCGCCACAAAAAAAAAAATTACAAACAAATAAAAGGCAGAAAACAATTCCTCCTCCCAATTCATTGATTCAGTACTTCTGAATATCTACAGTTAATTCACTCTCCATGTTTATCAGGTGGGAAAGGCCTCTGTTGCTGTGCAATTAATGAGGCAACAAAAGGAACTATATAGATATTCCTGTTTCTTTGACAAATGATATTATAAAATACTCAAAGAGCTCTGAACATATCCTCGTCCCTTTAAAATGCTGTATTTTCATGCCCATGTCCACCAGTTTTTAACAACTAGATGAGACATAGTGTGTGCACAAATGTTTAGTTGACAGGCTTGCTGCCACAAAGGGGAGTACTGTGCACTAATTAGATTGCAGTATGGTAGAAACTGCATCTGTGGTAAAACTGCTCTGCTTTCCAGCAAGAAACAGGATGATAACTTGAGGCATTCACAGAACACAGTATTTGGTTACTTGTTTAAAGACTCTTTCATTCTGATTGCCATTCATGCTCCATCATTTCTGACACTGTTTACTAATTTCTGCTGAATTTTGGACTTTGTATTCCCTCTAAGTAGTTGTAATTCTTAAGAGCACCAACAAGCATTAGATCCATTCACAAGAATATTTAATTTATCAGAGAGGAAAAAAAAAGATATATAATTAATAACCCTGTTAAAGTAAGAAGAATGAAATCCTAGTTTTGGCCAAAAGAGGTGCAAGAACATGTGGGCAAATATTTTTTTCAAGTCTTTTGTACTTACTAACATCCTGATTTTCCTCTTCGCTATGGTTTGTTTTTTGTTCTGTTTTTTAAACTCTATCCATAAAAATAGATAAAATACTAAATTTATTGGAGTATCTTTAGGTCAGGGAAAGAGTGTGTCCGATTTACAAGTAAAAAAGAATTAAAAAAATTATCTTAGAAGACTGTCTAAGACAATATGCTTTACTCTTAAATATAATGTTAAGAGTTGAAATTCAACAAACATGAAGGATTAAAACCAACTTCTAGGAATGTTAATATTGATCAGCAAATAAAGTATTATTTGAATGCTCTTAATGCAGATTCTTTGCACATTCCTTTCTTTTCTGTGCCTGGACCTGTACCAGAAGCAAAATGTGATCTACAATACAGTACTGACATTAGTTTTAAAGCTTTCATTTGAGAAAAAACTTTGAATTATTTTTAATTTTGAAAGCCAAATAGGAAAATATTACCTGCAGCTTGGCATTTTGAGTTTGTAGAGTTGTGTTTTGTTCCTGAAGAGAAACAGTCTGCCTTTGAAGTGCAAGTATCTGAGCCTGCAGATTGCTATTCTGTGTCTCAAGTTGCTTTAATTGTGTCTTCAGTGCTTGCTTCTCTGCCTGCAGTGTGGCATTCTTTGGATAATAAATAAATAAATAATTTTGAGTTCACAACTGTTTACTGAACTTCAAGAAAACCACCCCTCATTTCTCCAAAACAAAGCAGTGCAACTTCAGAGATTTACAGGGTGGAACGGAACTGTAAATCACCTTATATAATACAGTAACACACAGCAGTATTATCACTACAGGTTAAGATTGTAGAAATGGGTAACTAATATTGTACCCATGGAGAAATCGTAGAGAAATCTCCATGACTCATGTAAATAAGGATTATGTAAGAGGGATTTACGAGATATCTGTGGATTCAAAAGGGCAAATTCAGGTTTCCACATTCCTTTAAATGCTGATTAAGTGCTTTATGGCATCTGTCAGAGCAGAATCCAGCTGCTTCATAAACTATATTTAATTCAGATTCTGCCTGGTATGGAAACTAGGTGATAAAATGCATACTTTTTAAACAATACTTTCATTCCTATTACTGGCACAGTTCACAACAAATAATTAAAATCTGAATACTATTTAAAACACATCTTACATTCCTTTCCACTTCAATTAATCTATCTTTTACTTTCAATAATTCTCTAGTAGTTTCCTGATTTTCTTTCTCCCACTTATTGACAGATTGATTGTCTTCTCCGCTTCTTGGAGGAGAATTCTGAACCATTCTTTCCTCTTCTTGTCTTTGCTTGAGTGCTTCATAGTTCTTTTTCACCTGAAATTATTTAGGACAACTTACATTATATTTATAATTTTCCATTTTCTACATCCTAACTTATGACATGACCACGTTACTTTTCCAGGAACAGAAAATGTTACATCACTGTATTTGTAAATTCATTTTTGTGTATGTTTAGGGAGATGAGGTACAAATTCTTTCTGAATATGGATAGCTTAACCCTAACAAATACTTCTCTAACAGAAAGAGACCTCTATTTTCTGTTTTATTTCAGTGCTTTCAACTGTATCCCCCAACTTAAATAATAAAACCCTGCAACCAAGGAGACTATATTTCTTTTTTTAACCAGCCCACTCAGGCTGTTCAAGGTAGATCAAAAACTAACTGAAAATTTTGGCATCCCAAAGCAAATCAACTTCAGATTATTTATGCACCTGACATATTCCATGACCAATGAATAATCATTTCAACACTGGGCCTGTATTATTGCAGTTTTAAAAAGCAGTCATACCTCTGCCGTGTTTTATGTTACCCGAACAATGCCTATCTTGCACTGTCTTACATAGAAGGTCCAGTGTAGAAATAACAATAGCTGGTACAGGAGAAATTTTATCTTACAGAAAAAGAATGTTGTTCTCCTTACTGTTTTAAGTTCCTGACGGAGTTGCTGATTTAAATTGGTTGATTCTTCTAAACGAGCCTCCAAAGCAGCAATTTTTTCTTCTTTTATTTCGAGAGACTTCTTAAGTGTGGATTCTAATTTTGACTCCAAAAGCTTGTACCTACTGGTCAATGACATCACACACAAACAAGTCTGCATTTCAAAAAATTATTTGAGGTATTTACATTCTAAAATGTGCTGAGCCTCACAGCTACATTAAAAAAGTGTCTGAATGCTGACTATTTCAAAGTATGAAGACACTTCAGTATTTATATCCACATCCTAGGTCTAAAACAAACAGAAGATGGTAGTCAAAACCATTTCTGAATCCTTCTTTCTTTTAAAACATGAGACGCATACAAAAAGCCACGTTCAGACACACCAGTAGGGTGCTGGCTTTATTTGGATCATTAGCCTGTGAGCGATGACAGCACTCTTCCTTCTGGCTTCACTCCAGTGAATCCAGAGGGAACCTGGACTAAATTAGAATGTGAAGTATTTGAAGAGTAAGATTTTCATCAATTTCTATTTCCTGCCACTCCCAAAGAGGCGAAGGAAAGGGAACAGAGTACACTGCAGGTGCATACTCATGTGATGTATCAATGTGCAAATTGCTCACTCAGTCCAGCTGCTGATATTTTAAGACTGTTACCACTCCTGCTGTGCAAGGCTTCCATTTTTTACAGTATTTACAATATTGTAGGGCACCTAAAAAACCCAAACTATATATTTGGAAGAGAAGTGGTCAGATTTAGAATATATCACTTCAGAACAGTATCCCCCTTTTTAGAAAATACTGAAAACCACACTCATTAAGCACTTTTAAGCAGTTCAGTCACTGTACATCTGTTCAGAATCTGGAGAACATCCCACTTCTCCCCACAGCAGGATTTAGAACAAACCACTAAAATCCCCCTTTTTAATCTTGACTGCTGAAGAATCTATCAGTTTAGTGAATGGAATAGATCGTAAGAGACTCCTGAATGGACAACAGCATTAGATCTAGTCAGGAACTGGAGCAGAAGACCAATAGCAAGAGAATGAATAAGTAGAAAGCTGTCCAGTAGCATCACGTAGTAGGATGGGAATCTGTGATTTTAAGGTATGACAAGTAATTCTGAGGGACTTAAGAAGCAGTAGGTAGTCTATGACTAGTAGAACAGAGGGCATTTCATTTTCTTGAGCTGAAGCTTATATTTAGCTACAAATAAAAATTTCTGTTCCTGAAAAGTTATACAGTTATGCAGAAATCAAAGAAGGAAAAGACTAATAGCTGAGACGCAATCTCCAGTTTCCTTTTGAACACTTAATAATGAAAGTCAGTACAAATTTTCTAGTATTGTTGAGATTTGACTGTTTCAGGTGTAGTGGCAAAATACATAAATCATCTGTCTAAGGCCAGCAGCTGTTTGAAAGGTGAGAGAAAATGGAAACTACTTCAAAGTTAACTCAAACATAGTCAGCTTAGGCCCCAACAGAAAGACTCGGAAGTTCTACCAAGAACACCCAACAAAAAAAGCAAACAAATCAAAACACAAGCAGCTCTCTCCAATCAGAGAGAGAAAGATCGCCCATTTTTAATTTCTGTCATCAGAAAGAGAAGGGCAGACCAGAAATACACTAAGAAGTAACTGAAGCCATAATGAACCTAGTTTTCTACAGGACTGATGAAACAATTGCTAATGCCCCATAATACAAAGCAAGCAATCCAGGTGTATTTGGCTGAATGAAAAAGTTGAGAATAATGGAACAGCAGGACAGTGTCAGAGCACAATTTCAAACCAATCACTCTGAAAATAAATATTGCCTATTCACAGTCATCTATGTGAAATTGTTAAAGATAGATAGTTCTACATTCTGGTTTGAGAAGCTGCTCAATACAGTAGCACAGCCCAAATTCCTTCACATCTATTTGGCCACAAGCCTGAGCTCAGAGGTAGGCTTTAGGTAATGTTCTGGGTAAACTGCAAGATATAAAGCCTTCCCCATAGGTCAGCCTGAATAGGCACATCATGCCCAGTTTGATACATGGATGTTGCGTACTATCAGGTATTTCACCTGCTTTTGTGGTGCTATCACGTGGTCAGTGCTGGCCCATCAAGTCTGCCATAAACACCTTTCTAGACAGGCATTACCTCCTGCTGCAAGGCCGTCTGCGAAGAATTAAGCGTGAGCTGTTCTTAGGGCAGTGCAGCTGAGCAGCACCAAATTACAAGATAGCCAATGCCAGACTCGTGCCAAGTGCAGGTCAACCACTATGCAATGCTTGAGCCTGCTCCCTGGGCTGTGCTCCTACCTATATGTAGCAAAAAAAAAAAAAAAAAAAAAAAAGAAGCAAAACCCTGAAAAAAGAAAACCCTTTAAAAAAAAAAAAAGGGGGAAAAAAAAAAAAAAAAAAAAAAAAAGAGCAGCAAGTCCTTGAAAATGGAATACCCTTTAGTAGAGAACTATGGGGGCAAGACAGGAAAGGGAACTTATTTGTGCAGTTCCCACACAGAGCTAACCTGGAAGCAAAAAGAAGAAATGAAACGGGTGCCAGTTACATACAAACGGGTGTATGTTAGAAGTTCATTTACAGATTATAATCTAATGGAAGATGGATAAGACTCCCTGCTCCAGAGACATGTAACTTGAAATTTTCTTCCAAATTGTAATTTATAGATCCATTATAACATCATTCTGCAAAATGTGAAGGAAACACTAGTACTGTATGGCCCAAAGTCATAACCCATATAGTGTCAAAGACCAACTAATCTATGAGACGCGAACTCACAACATCTGATTTTTAGAAGTATGAGAAATGTATGTAAAAGACAAGTGCCATTGTCTGAAAAGTAGAAATGGACTTACAGATTTTTTTTTTTTTATGTAGTTTAATTTGGAAAAGCACCTTATAGAACAAAATTCTTTCCGTTTGAAGGAGCACCCACTCCAACCACTTGGAATATAGACTGTGATTTAGAAAAATGTTGCTCAGGATGGACTTCTTCATTTAAACAGTTTAAGCTTCAACTTAGCTCAAGGGCTGGCTCTTCATATGGTATATTCACACATACTATGCACTGTATGCTACACAGTAATGCTTAAATTGGAAGAAATCAAAGTTCTGAGGACTTCTCTTAACAGAAGAACTCCACATCTGTGAGCTGAGAAAGGTAGGAAAGACACCAGCAGAAAACAAGAGATGGTAACAGATTCTCCCTGCAGGATTCTGGCACCATCCCAGTATCAGAGCATCGTCAGCAAGAAAAGGAAACTGAAGAAGGGGAAAAAAGAAAAAATTGTTTCGTTTCCTTTTGATGTAGAAGGCCCAGAATCTATCTACATGTTCATGACATTCAGTTGTAATAACAGATCATGACAGCGGCTTTTTTTTTTGTCATCTCCTCTGAGAGACCACAAGTGAATAGCATCATGAAATAAAGACTGGCTAGAAGCCCACAGTAGTCTGCTTTTCTCCTGTCACAAATTTTCTCTAAATCCCTGCAGGGTAAGACAGAACATAACATACAGTAAAGGAAACAGATGTCAGGACAGCAGCTGCTTTATAATGGCAGGTGTGGCAGAGTGATAAGAGACACTGCAAAGATTTGGAGACACTCAAGTATTGGATACTTCCCAGCCTGTGTATGTGGGGCTGCAAACCCATCCTTTTGGTAGGAAGAATTAGAAGGGAACAGTTGTAAGGAAAGAAAGAGACAATTTAAGGTAACCGCTATGCGACAAAAGTGTAAAACACATTTCTGTCAGTCGATCAATCAAAAAACCAAATAACATCCAAAAAACCCCCAAAACAAACAACAACAACAAAAACAACACCCCCCACAAAAAAACCCAAACCAAACCATGCGCGCCCCCGCCCCCCCCCCCGTTTTTGGCCTATTATCTTTTACTGCTGCTGTTCCTGCTGATAACTAGAACATAAACCATTTTAATTACACACTGCTATCTACTGACATACTTCAAGCAATTTCTTAGTAAGAAAAAGCAGTAACACACTTTGACAGACAGATGAATTGAAAAACACATCAGCTTTCTTATTAATTGCAAACAATATCAAGTTCCATATTGGGTCTGTTAGTGCTCCTTAAAAATCCAAAAGTATCCAAAAAATCAGTCTGCAAAACCATTTCAACTCATTTCTACACTGTTCCAGATAGGGTTCAACATTCTCACCTGTCATCACTGCTCTGTTCATCATGCAAAAGACGCTCCTTGTTTAAGCCTATTTTTTCAAGTTCGTGGGCAAGTTTTTCCAGATCATTGTTCATTTGTTGGGTCTTCAACTTTTCATTCACCAAGTCCTTACACAGGAAAAATTACAGTCAGTATTATTGTATAAATAGAACAATGTAGCCTTAATTCCAAAAAGTGCTGAGGCAAAAGTCTTTATCACTACGTGACTTAAGTAACTCATTGTTAACTCCCCTTTCCTTCCAATTGTTACAGCTTTCAGATATATCAGATATTCAGTTTTTAACTAAAATGATTTCACTGCAGTTGTTTACTCCCTTCCTTTCTGTAGAACTGCCCTGTCAAATTTGGTGTTGGAACATTACAGCGAAAGGGAAAGGCAGAGCAAATACTAACATGAAGAATCTGAACAACGTTCATTTAACAGAGACTCCATCAGTCTGTAAGCAACCTTACTACATTAAGTGTAATATGCTTATATTATTCCATTTGATTATTGCAATTTATAAAGTTTATCTAACTCCTTCCTTACTGTAATCATGAAAGATGCTAACAGTATACAGACTAAAGCATACAAAACACAAACTTTTTTCAAAAATAGAGATATATTTTTTCTACATTACGAACAGATTATGACAAGAATAGTAACTAATTTCTGTTTACCTCTCGTAAAGTGACGAGGGTTTTCTTATCAATGGTAGCTCTTTTCACAAGCTCTTTATTTTCCTTTTCTAGTTCTTTCAGGCGTACACATGACTCTTTGTATACAACTATTTCTTTAAACAAAGATTTGTTTTCCTTTTCCAGATTACTAATTTTTCCATTGTTTTCTTCTAAAGTACTATCTTTAATTTCTGCTTGTTGTCGAAGCCTTTTATTTTCTTTTTCTAGCTGTTTTTTATCTTTTTCCAATTGAGAAGTCTCTTGTTCTAACAACTTATTCTCCTTTTCCAGTTGCTCTAGGCGCTTACTAGAGATTTTTAACTCTTCTAAGCTCTTTTGCAAAGTCTGATTCTCAGACTCTAAATCTTGTAATTCACTTTCTAATTGCTGGATCTTCTTATTACTGTTTTCCAGGGCTTTCTGCAGCCTTTGGTTTTCCGTGTCTAAGCCTTGGTAGCTGACTTCCAAGCGTTCCGTTTTCTTAAACGAGGCTTTCATGAGTTCAAGGCTTTTCTTAAGTTGTTCCTTTTCACTCTCCAGTTCTTTATTTTCTAATTGTAACTGAGCCACTTTAATGCTTGTACACTTCAAGGATTCAATTGTTCTTCTTAATTCTAAATTTTCTTCATCAAGTTGTGAATTTTCTTTTTCTAAGGATTCTAATTGATAAGTGAGATTTTTTAGGCTATCCAAAGTTTTTTTCAGTTTTCTGTTTTCCGTTTCCAGGTCTGAGTTTTCTTGTTCCAAGGCCTCTATCTTCTCACAAGTTATTTTTAAGGTAGTAATTTTTTTCTGCAATAATTCATTTTCTTTCTCCAGATGATGCAGCTCATTCTCAAGTTCTTCTGCTCTCTCCCCTTTCTCTTTATAGTGTTCCAGTTCTTTCCTGACTTGTTTCTTTTCAAATTCCATCTTATTTAACTTACTGCTGGTCTCTTTAATAGACTCATGAAGGATTTTATTTTCCTTTTCAATTTCTTTCATTCTCGCTTCAGCACTGATTTGTGAGCGTTGTCTTAGAGAAGCTACAGTTTGACTCAAATGTTCATTTTCCTGTTCTAATAGCTTAATCTAATTAGGATAGAAAAATTGTAAACTCTGGTGAACAACGTGCCAATAAGCAATTATTTCCATATATAAACTGAAAGCTACTAAGATAATAAGATTACATCATACTTCCCTTCTATTTTAAGTTTAAAAAAAATAAATGCATTCTCTTACTCTCCTGGCATTTATCTGAAGCATTACAAACATGGTGTGTGTATGCAGGTGGAAGTTTGACAACAAAGTAAAAAGTGAATCTTAAAGTATCTCCTTCTTGGATATTATTAGGTAACACAAAAATAGAACTAACAAAGCACTAACAAAAACAAAGCTGTACCTATTTCTTAGTGTCATTTCATTTTCACTTGTGTTTACCTAGATTTAGATTGTATCTCTTAAACACTGTAATTTCCAGAGATATGTGTCCACAGAAAAACAAAACTGCAGTCAATTTCTAAACCAAACTTGAGCTAGAGGGAGGTGTGGGAGCCACAGAAGTGTCTTTATTTCACTTGGAAAAAATACAGGCGGTCTGTGGGATATGAGGGCATCAGGCAGTAACTTTTTGGAAGAAACACAAAGTTGTCTTAATTTTTGAGCTATGGAGAACTTTGGACATGCCGTTCCAAAACAGCTTCCAGAGAACATAAATCATATTAGAACTGAATTATTTTCTTAGATAACATATTCCCAGATTTACTTCAAGGATAAAGGCAGCATTTACATCTTACTTTTTAGTATCTCTTGACTTTTTCAGTTACTCCAAATCACTTGAAATTATTGGGGTATGTAACAACAGACAGCAAAAATACAGAAAACTGTTTAGATCAATATTTAAGAATACACTAATAACGTATCATAAGGAATGTTTCAACAATAAACTGTTTTTGAGAAAAGCAAAACTGATAGTTGCAATGAAAAACAGACTGAGAAAATTACAGACTGTTCTTTCATATTTAACTCTGAATGTAACTATTAATTACAGGATCTACAGCTCTGTTCCCTGCAATGATAAACTGTTCTGAAACAATTAATGAGAAACGAAAACCACAACTTTGTAACACTTCTTTACACAACCTGGTACATTACTGAATGTGCAGAAGTACTTTCCAAGAATTCTGCTTCTACAATCCAAGCTTCTCAAAAAAACCCCAACAAACCAACATGATCCCTGCCTCCATAACTTATGATGAAATCAAATGAACCTTATACAGCCAACTCCAGTAAGCTTCAGTGCAGTACAAGACATGAGAGATACTGCTAATCCCTCACAGCTTCCAAGTATGCTATTTTTAAGCAGAAAGTCTCACTGAAATGTCAGTCCTACTCCAACACATTTAAAGCAAGACACATATCCCTGATGGTTGAATTGGAACTTAGGACTTATTCCAGGATGGTTTACTTCTTTCCACACACACAGCACTCCTAATGCAATGTATAAAACAATTATTGCACCAATGACCACTTCTAAACAAGACAAGCTGGCATATTTTCTTTTAAATTATCCTCATTGTTCTCTTTAAATGAAAGTAAAGTTTCAATGCCAAGCTCCCCCCCCATCCTTTTCTACACCTGGAATTTCATTTACTGGTTAAACTGGGCTTTTAAATTTTTTTCAGAATTTTTGAAATACAATATTTTGTATTCAAAAGTACTGTACTTTGAAATTAAAATAAAAAAATAATCAATCAAGAAGTATCAGTGGAATTTGTAAAAAGTAGCTACAGTTATACAGTTCTTCCTTTCTGAAAGACTTGATTGCTAAAGACGGGATGTCCAGAAGTTTCCGTAACTCTTGTTCTCTAGTGGCTGCCTTCCACAGGTCTCCTGAATTGTTCTGCAAAGACCTTCAGGTTTCAGCACCCATTTGATACAGATATGCCACAGACAATCAGTGCTCTCCCAAATACAGCTCAAAACTTTGACAAAGACCCAGAAGGCAGTTTCTGGCAGACAAAAATTAATTCTGTCCACTGACAAGTCACAGCTAGAAAACATGCTAGTACAGTGGAATATCATGAAACTGAATATGACGGTTCCTACGTCAGACAAAAAAAAAAAAGACTGAGCAGCACAGAAGGAACAGAGAGTCTTTAGTAGAGCAGCAGCCCAGCTCTGCTACACTGGTCTCTGTCAGAACCCTTCAAGGGACAGGCTGCTGTAATTCTCATTAATACTCCAACGTTACTTCAAACACTGCCCAGCTGTCTGGAACCTGTTTTCCTCCATTGAGAGATGTCTGGCTTACTGCCAAAGTTCCCAATTTTCATTTTTGGCTACACCCTTTAAGCAACCACAGCAAATGCACAGCTCATGAAAGCCACAGAAGCATTACAAAACACTAAGAAGTTTTGAAACTAACAGTGAAGCCTCAGCTAAAAATGAGTCATGTCTCTCACTAGCTTCAGGTCTTAGACCTGCAGCCGTTTTGCTGCAGATATGTCATTTTGGCAATTCTGCTACATTTACGGTCCCTTTATACCTGCAGGAAAAAAAAAATATTCACAAAAGGAGAACAGTGCAGTACAGTGCAACATCAAGACACTTGATTTGGCTACTTACTTGTCGCTCTGAGTTTTCTCGAAGTGCTTCAAGTGTCTTTTCAAGCTGTGCTTTTTCTTTCATTAAATCTTTACTCGTATTTTGACTGTTCTGAAGACTTTGTTTCTCTTGGCTAATTTCATTCTCTAGCTCTTCAAGCTAGGGAAAGAGAAGTAAGTTTTTTAAAATTACTTACAAATTACAATAATATTAACTCTTAGCTGGGTTGAAGGTACCCTTGTAGAAATAAAGATAGTTTAAAAAAAAAAAAAAAAGGATAAAATGCAATTTTCTATTCTTTATCTGAAACAATCTCTTCTAGGAATAAATTTAATTCTGCCAGAATTTTCTGCCTAGCTCCAAATATTGTGTCTGTAAAGTACTTTTACATTAAAAAGGCCAGATTTTATTAGGCTCTGGATATTACTCCAAGGATCATTTTTTCCTCTTAAAATTCCATTTTAGTAAGATTTATACTGCTCATCCAAGCTGCTTTTAACTTATAAGGGTTCAACGCTGTTATTTAACTATTTCAGCAGACACATGGTAATTCCTTTGCAATTAAATATACATATGCGTATAAATATATCGTTGTCAAATGATTCCAACTTGCAATGTTGCCAGACTGCAAAACTTTTTGCAAGTGAAAATAATCAAGTGTGATTTTTCTGTCGCATCTAAGTTATAATTAGTTACCTAGAAGCAACACACAGGTATTTTGAAATAATGATCTGCTGCAAGATGATTCACTAATTAAATTACTCTATTTGACCTACATAATTTGGAGAGTAAAATATTGTAGACCAGCACAGACAGATCGGCCAAACTCCTCTCGCTCACATGCTCACCTATTCATCGGACCATCTTCTCTTTCTCACTTGTGAATGAGGACACATGACCAAATTTTCCTGTTCAGACTTAGCAGTCAAGTCTTTAGCTATGTACACACACACGTTCTCCAGCTTAACCAAAGTTAACATACTGTTCTCAAGTATCATAAAACACTTTCAAGTACTCATTATGTCTCCAATATATGTTAATAATTTCCCCTTGCTCATATAAGACCTTTCTAAATAGAACGGTCACATTCTTACATCAATAAAAAAGCCTATCTAAAAAAGAGAATAAACTCTCCGAGGTGTTTTTCTTTTTTGCCATAAACTTACAGTGTGACACCATTTAGACCCTAATACCTTACCCAAAATAACAGCAATTCATAAAATTACCCTTCATAAAAATGGCAAGCAATGGTAGGCAATTCATACACAATTCAAACATACACTAAAGTTTACCTTTTTGCTAAGCCTTTGGTTTTCTTTTTCCATTTTCAGAATCCTTGAACTACTGCCTTCTACAGAACCCACTGCACTTTGTAGTTCTTCCACTGTCTTCAGCAAACTTTGGTTTTCCATTTCCAGCTTCAGTAATCTGCTTGATGTCAGTTCATTTACTTCGTGACCAAGTGATTTCTGGGGCACTGTATGAGAAAAGCACAATAAAAAATAAAAGGTCACTTATTGCCTGGAGTTCTTGGACTTTGCGTTTTTAAACTTAGGGGATTTAGAAGCCTTTGATGGTCCCTTCAACACCTTCTTGGTGAATAAAGGCAGACAGAATTTATGACCCATCTTCTTTACCCAGCAGACACCACTGCAGATGTACAGAAAGAAAATTTTTACTCATCCTACAGATCCTAATTGCAGCATAGATTTGTTTCCCGCAACTGAGGATGTATCTCTAAATTTCCCCAAGTCCTTTGCATGACGACCAGTGTATGACCAAGCACACTATATTGGAAGAATGAACACTTTTGCCACAGCTAACTTTACAAACTTTGATGCTAAGAAGCCTTAACTTGTGATCTGTGCTACCGATTATGTAAGTTTGAATGGCAACACAATACAACTCCAAGGTGTTTACATGTGTTGCACCTTTGTTTAACTGGACAAGAATCACAAGAACAGACACTTTTCATGTAGGCTGCATCTCCAAGGATACATGGGATGGAGTAAAAACAAAACAAGCAACAAAACCAAGACAAACTAATGACAACAATAGCAAGAAAACAAAAAACCCCACACTACCTTCAAACCGTGACATCCCTCCAGAGGACAAAGCTCTGTACTTTAGAAGTAATGACTTTTTATTTCCTAGTGCTGTCCACGTCCTTGAGCTTTCAATTTTTGTATTCTATCAGTCTACAAATATTACTTTGTTTACCTTCAGAAAGTTCAGTAGTCCTATTTATCTGCTCAAGCTCCCAGCCAAGATGCAATGATTCATCCATACTTTGTTTCTGAGCCATTTCTAGAGTCATGTTTTCCTCCATGAGTTCCTCAATCTTCTTTCTGTCCATATCACGCTCCTTAAAAATATTTCACATGTAATGTTTAAAAAATAACCCGGATAGAGAAGCAAAATTTCATCTTCTCTAAACTATCAGAAGAGTACTTTGGTACAAAATGTTGTAACAGGACTGGGCCTGCAATGAGTGTCTCACCTGGTTCTTTATAAACCCCTCTCCCCACACATGCTTCTTTAACAGGAGTAAGTTGCAGTTGCGACTTTCAACATTTTGCAGAAAATGAAAGTAAACAGAGGTAATCATCTGTCACCCTTTAAGGAAAACTGAAAATCACGAACCACCCAAGCAAATTATGACTTGATAATTTAAACTACTTATGTTTTGGAGAACTGCATAGAGACAGAAATAATTTAGGGAATAACCTTTAAAAAAAAATGTCACTATATTGCCAGAATTTTAACTATGAATAACCTCTTTTATCTAGGTATTCCAGTGACAACAGAGTATCTTCACAGAGAGGAAGGAGGGGGAACAAGCCTGATCCTGTTATTCTTACTAATGAATCTCTGCATTTCTTCCCATTGTATTTCAGCCATCTGATTAAACACTTACTTAAAGGCAGTAGCCTTTAGGAAGAATACTGCATTTGCAATTTTTCCATCCCTAGGCAGAACAAAAGCTACTGTAGGAAACTGTACCTGAAAATTGTTAGTAAATCAAGACAAACCTTCCTCCTCTCCTTCCCTGTTTTGACTGGATTTCTTTCATTAAAAATGGAAATGAAATTCAATGCATGTCAGTTGTCTTTGTCATCTTCCATTTACACTTACCATCTCCATATCATGTAATTTAGCTTTTAATTGTAGATTCTCTTTTTCTAATTCATGTAATTTATCAGAACGGGCTCGCGTCCCCTCTAACTGATCTTCCAACATGGTCTTTGTTTCTAGCAACACTTGATTGTCTTCCTTTAACTCCTGCAAGAATTAAGCAACAAAAACACTTGCAATAGATGTATTCCCACATTCATACAAACTTTGATATACAGCACAATGACTTTTAGAAATGTTGCTTTAATGCTAAAACGTTCATCTGGAAACTGCAGCAGACTTTATAAAGAACAAATTTACAGCAATGTCACATAACTGTACTGTATGAAATTTTTATAAAAAGAAAATTTTACATAACTTCAGAAAAATTAAATAGTCTCTAAACTGTTAAGAATAAATAAGGTGTCCATAATTACAGTCAACCTATAAATATCTCTCTGATTTGAGATGTGACCTGAAAAGATGTATTGCACGTATATGGACTACAGCTAAGAAAAAGGCTGACATCTACTAATTACAGGTGTCAGGCTCAAAACAAACACAAAATAGTACTTCATACACCACGTAACTGAATTGTGGAGCTAACTGCTATATGATTGTGTAGATAAAAGGGTAACATGTGTTAAGGAGTGATCAATTCATGCAAGAGAAGGCCAAGAAGCTCTGAAGTACCACCTCCAAGTATGATTTTCCTGAGCAGAGACTGCTGGAGGCTGGGAGAGCACAACAGGAAAGTGTAACCAAGTGCCTGCCTTGGTCTTTTACTCTCCCCTAAGCATCTACTACTGGCCACTCTCAAAGATGGAGACAAATGTCCTTTCGGACATGCTCCTTTCGGTCTCTAATTTATTTTAGTATCAGGCTGAACTCCCTAATCTTTGGGTTGCAGGAAATGGAGAATAAAACTTAAGAGAATAATTTTTTTACAGGCCATAACTAGGTTTACAGATCACCAGGCAAACTTACTTAAGCCCAAAGTCAGGATATGATGCTGAAAATGCAACCAGTCGTATTTGAAGGCCCTAAACAGCTTTAATTTACGTACATAGAGGATAAATTCTTTTTTAATGACATCTGATGAAAATCATAATGTGTAAAATCGTAACTGGTAATTTTACTCATGATATTAAGACAAAACTTTTCAAACTTCAGTACACAGTCAGATGCAAAATCTGAAAAAAGATCAGTGAAAATAACATTTACCCTTCATAGTCCTCCCTATGCAAATATTAAGTTAACTTATAATTATAATTATTAATATTATGAAGCAAAACAACTAATTAACATCTGTCTCTATTCAAGTGTGCTTGAAAAATCAGATAGTTTACAAGCTATGAAACATGTAAAAAACTCGTACATTTCTTACTAGTTTAAACATTCTATGAAAATTAAATTTCCAGTTTTCAAACCCTGTACACTAATCTCTTTTCCTTTACCAATTTGCTTTCAGTCCCTCTTAAAACAGTAGCAGATATACACAGGTTATAAAGTCATTCACAGAAGCTGGCTTTCACATAGCTCACGTACAACAGTTTGTTCATACACAGCCAGGCTGATGATGATGGTCACTACTCAGAGTGCCTGATTTTCCAACAAGCACACATACACTTATCTATTACATCAAATATACATCATTTGTGAATATAAATCATGCACTGGACCTCTATCACTGAGCTCAAGCTGATCATCAGTATCTTATTTAAAGTATGAGAAAAGAGTTGAGAAGCAGTTACCAGCCTTGGGTTTTAAGTGGCATGTGAAGGCAGCTTTGGAGCCTCCTCAAGAATGGATGTTTCAATGACATCTGCTAAGATCTGTATTTAGTGTATCCTAAGAAAGTTTCCTTCAATTTCACCAGATTATGTCACATTACATAGTAAGGTAATAAAATCAATTTCCACAAGCAAGGCTAAAAGCAAGTCATCTTCAAAAAAAAAAAAAAAAAAAAAGTCTTGGGAATCATGACTTTCTTTGAACTTCAGAAATGTCTAAAGCCCTTTTAACAACATCTTAATCTGCACAAGCTTTTAACTTTTAAACATTCAAAGAAAATAAGTCTCCTTCCAGAGTATACTATATCATTGGTCATTAGCATTATGACGTTTTTCAACTAGTATTATTTTATCCATGGTATGTCATTGTCCTATACTCAGGCGTTTAGCCATTCCTCAACACTTTACTTAGAAAATTACCTATCTTAGGTGACCCACAAGAGGAGAAAAAACCTATTACATTTATAGCATCAATTAATTCCTCCTTGGATTTCTGAATACATCATATATAACCTAAACAGAGGCTCCTTCTAGTCTTGTTAGCTTAGGGCTATGGTGCATATTGACTTCAAGTGACACTTCATGCTATTAGACACAGGGACCCTTACCCGAAAATTGTTATTTATCATAAAAAACTGACTATCATATATTCCAGAGCAAGAAGCTGTAACACTGTTTGTGCATCCCAATGTTTAAGTCATCAAAATCATTTTGAAAAAGAAACAGCAAACAAAACATGATGATTATTTGTTTGGTGGTTTTTTTGGTGTGCGTGGGTTTGGGGTTTTTTTTTTGTTTTGTTTGTGGTGGTTGTTTTTTGTTTGTTTTTTCTGAATATACCTCCACTCTAGCTTTGTAGAATTCAATATCATGCAGCCTCTCTTTATACCGGCTGACTTCACTTTCAAGCTTGTCGACTCGAATTGCCTTCTCACGAAGAGCATCTAATTCATCTCTATACACTCTGGCAGAACGGGCATCTGAGAGTAAATTCATATTCTAGAAAATAGGAAAATACAGAAATTAAAGGCAAGAATACTAGACAGTACATGCTGAAGGGTAACATTATTTATATTCATTATTTACATCAGGTAATGCAGAGGGATACAAGCTAATTCTGAGAAAGATAAAGAAAAAACCCTGTATTTTATAGGCTCAGTCCAGATTATATATTTCCAAGAAAAATGCACTGACCTTTTTCAAGGAGAGGTATGTACACATTTCAAAATTTCAGAACAGCATACTTCTTTTTACAGATAATATTGTCAAATGAGCCCAAATAATTTTATATACTCACACGACAATAATAAATGAATCAGATATTTGCCCTCATTATCAAGAGAGACTCAAAGCATGAAGAAAACCAGACAAAACCCGAGTGCACTGCTTTTGAGAAATGCTCATCACATGTACAGTCATGGGATATGTTGGTGGTAAATTGCTTGAATGTGGAAAGAAAAAAAAAAAAAAAGAGAAGAAATACTAACCGAACTCACAATATTTTTCCAGCATACTATGCCAAATAAAGGAATAAATTATAGAAGATCATGTTCAGAGTGCAAGTAAAAAAAAAAAAGCATGAAAACGTACTTATACAAAAAAAAGGGGGGGAGAATCATTTTGGTGGTGGTGGCAGCAACCTCCCCACCCCCTTTATTTTTAAACAAGAGATATACAAAACCCATACCTCTTGCTGAAGCCTCTTTAGTTCAGCTTCCATCTGTTCAAGTTCTTGCTTACAGTCAAGTAACTGCTCTGTCTTTTCCTCGCTTAAAAGAGAAAACACAAAACAGTTATATATTACCACAAAACTTGGCAAATGTCATTTTGTCTGAGAACTAAATACTGAGATATGGGAGACTTCCCTCTTTTAATCCAAAATTTCATGTCCATCAGACTGTAAAACTTAGGTATGCCACTACGCTTTATCTATTCTTTAGGTTTTAGTCTCTATCTAATCTTTTACATTTGGTCAGATTTTTCATAGTCCTTTAAACTGTTGTTCGGTAAGATTTCCTACTTATGCGGGGTAGGAAACATTAGGGTGTAGCAAGGGATTTTTTTTGAGACAAGATTTTTTTTTTTTTTCATTAAAAAACTCCAGAGAGTACACATGAGTGTGTACGAGGAGATTCACATCCAAAAGAAAACTCAGAATAATTTCAAAGTATATATTCAAAAGGTCCAAATATTTTGCAGAAGCAGATAGTGAACAATGGTGCCTTCTGTCACAGATCAAGTAAAGCCAATTTTAAAAGCGTTTTTATACTTCTGCAATTTTTCTTTTTCTTTCAGAGAAGGATTTTGGTTTTCAGGTGCCTGCACTCATTAAAAGATGACACCACTCAACCTTAATAATTTTATGAAATATATAATGGATTTTAATTTCGTGGAAACACCACAGTGTCTGTTTTAGTCTATTCAGAAACTTGTAATAGAAACAATCTGACATAAATGCTACAATTCTTACAGGCCTCATTCTTAACTTCCAGATAACATTTATTTCTCAATGCTCAAGAAATGAGTTCATTAAAACATGAGTTTGTTAAACAACCTGTCAAAGACAAAATACATAACATTCAAAACTCAACTGCACCTCAGAACAAACAGTATTCACTGTTGAAAAAACCTGCCATATCCGATATTTTGTACCCTTAAAAGATATATTGCATATTCGAACATGTTACTATGTTATTTAATATTTTTGAACATAAGTATGAAACAAAACAGAAGTAGAAAAGGGGGAAATAACTGAATGGACTGAAATACAGAATACAATGTAAAAGCAAACATATTAACAAAGAAAATATTTGCTTTAAACAAAACTACAACAGCTGTTTTTAAAAATGAGCCAATCTCACAACGAATGACCTTTCTGCAACCATGCGTTGTTTCAAAAATGTTGTTAACAGCCTGTAAAAGGGTTAATTTCAGTGGAGCTTGATGCACCATCACTGTCCACAACAAATATCAAAGCTTTCTCTTCATACAGGTGCTCAGAAACCACATGGAAACACAAATGTATTATGTTAGATTAACTTTCTATTAATGTTCATATTCCTTTATCATTGTTCTACACCCAGGACTTATTACAGAAAATTAGATGTTCAACTTCCCGTTCTGGAGTTTCTACACTACAAGCCTCAACTTGCTGTTTTGCATCCAACTGAAAAATAATCTTTACAGACCTTCTGCATGAAATTATATTAACTGCAGTGCATATTAAGCCAGGTATGAATATCCATTGCCAAACCAGATTATAAATAAATTTAAGCTGCGTATTTTCAACTCTAGAATGAATCTAATTTTAGGTTTACCAAATACATGCATCATTTAATACCAAATGCTACAGACAGAAGCTAATTTATCAAAGTCTAGTATTTTAAATATACAGTTAGGCGTAAAGAAAATTTATGAATTGAATTCAAATAGAGTGCAAAATGTGAAATGTTCTGAGCCATCACTGTTGCCCTAATTGCATGCTTCAGCTACAGACTAGAGAGGATTGTACTAAATTATACAGAACATAGCAGTGTTCACTATTTAGGCTATCTATTAACTGTCAATCAAACTAATAACAGCAATTTTTTCACTAATTTTCTTGGTGCAGCTGTTTATAGAATATCCTGGGCGGGCTCACTTCACAGACACATAATAATACAGACATCAGAAAGAAAGAGCCATATCTTTTTGTGCTCTATTCTTCATGAAGACCAAGATGTGGTTGGGGGAGGGGATCCTCTGAGTAAATCAACCAGATACTTAATCCAGACAGCTAGAGATGATCTTGTCAACAAACTCTGATAAGAGCAGAACAGCAAGCTGGTAATTGCAACTTATGCTACCTTCAACTTTTAATTTTATTTTACTTGTTTCCAATCTCCGTTAGATACACTGGATTGAAAAATATAAAATAAAATTTAAAAAAAAAATTTTTTTTAAAAAAATCTTCATTTATGCTCTTTCTAAACTACAGACAAATTACTATAGACACTGAATCTCTTCAAATTTCACATTTGTATTTTAGGTTCAGACTGCGCATACTTCACTCTGCTAAAACAACATTACACACTGCTGTAGGGAGAAACAGATTCTCCACTACACTATTACTGTTCTCTTTAAGTAACTCTTCACTACTGCTCGGATTTGTTCCTAGACTATGAAGATGACTAACTATCCCCTGATACTGAATCCATTTTTTTTATAAAATAGAAGAGATAAAAAAGGTTTTCATTAAGATATGAAAAACAAAGAATCAAAGAACTTTGTTACAATGGGACTGATTTTTCACAGTACCTGGATGAGGTGAAGGAAGGGAATATAGCCCATTGCTAAGGGGTCAGCACCAGTGGGAGAAGAAAGCACTCCCTTAACCATCTGAACATAGCAAGTTAGAAACTGTAAGAAGCTGTATCTGACCCAAATGATAAAATTTACTCATTTTACAAAGTATTGTATTTGTTAGACATAAGCAGACACCCCTTGACAGTAAACTCAAGTCTGTTTCACTACATCCAGGTTTGCAGTGGGTCAAGAAATTTAGTGGGGTTTGGTCTGCAGAATTTTCTTTCTTTCATTTTTCTCTGTAGAGTGTCATGGCAAATAAAAGTGGAAGAGTACTGAAAGGCGTGAGCAAAAAGTGTTGTGTAGACAAGGAATCTTCTATGCAGAAAGAAACAAAGAGATGGGGGGCAGGAAATTATTCTAATGATATTTTTTCCTATCTGCAACAAATTTAAATGTTTCATAAACCATGAATGAACAATAGATGACTATTTCTTAACTCTGTTTAAAAAAAAAAAACACCCCAACTGCTGATAACAGATTATTATAGCACCACTTCCTTTGTTAAGAGGACGGTTTTGCCACTAATCCTTGAATGGTCCAGACACAGCTCTTGCTTCCAGTCCTGTCTGCCCCATGTAATTGTTCTTGAGTGTTTCACCTCATAACTGCCTCAACTGCAAAGCTCTTCTCTTAGAAACACATACAAATATAGGTATATTAAAACTACAGTCAGACATTCATTAATGACAATGAACAATAGATGAAGCACAAAGCACTTGCCCCTGAAACAACAATATGGATGAAACATGTAAAAGAAGACAACACTGCATTAGATTAGCTGTATTTCTGTAAGACAAATAACTTCTGTAAAGCAGAGAGCTCATTACTATATTCTAAGTGCTCAAGAGATTGCTCAAACATAAGTTAGCTTTTCAAAAAGTTCAGTGTACAAAAGATAAAAAATTACTACAGTACTAGTTCACTGATTTCAGTATGTGTATAGTTAAAACATCAATATAATTAATCAAATTAAAAGATGAAAATTTGGATTGGTCACTGGTCCAAAATATGTTTACATTATAAAAACAACATAAAAGTCTTCCTGGGGTGCAATAACTAAAACAAAAATCCACTTAAAACTGTAATTTGACATTTGAAAGAATGAAGTATTTGTCTAGATAGTACCACTACTGTGGTACCGTACAACTCTGAACACACTTCTGCAATCCACATGTACTCACAGCTCTTGCCTAAGCCGCCTTATCTTTGCTTTGGCATCTGCTAGCTCTACTGACAGGTGCTGTCTGCTTTCAGTGCGCTTCATGCCAGGAGATCCACAAGGTGATTGTGCTGCTGATGCGTGAGGTAGAAAACGGAGACAGTCCCGTTCTTCTGAAAGTTCTATGATAGTCTAAGAAATTAAATTAAAAAAAACCAAAACAAAACGGGGGGGGGGGGGGGGGGGGGGAGTGGGGAGAGGAGAAAAAACAAAAGTGTAGCACTTCATTCAGAGAATTGCAGTTATGTCAGAAACTATCATTCATTGCCTTAATAAATCAAAGACTGAAATAAAGGCAGAAAATGGAAAAATTCTGCTTTAGGAGAATTTAGAGGCCCTACATACATCTCTACCCCTAAACTGAATAAACAGTCACAGCTGTTTAACAGTACTGTTTGTCTATTCTTAAACTACTCAAAGTTAGACTCTTAAGTCCACAGAATTACCAGTGCTCAGAACGGATTTGGTAATGAAAGGACATGAGTATCCTTGAATATGAGAAGGAATATAAATCTCTAAAGAAACTGGTGTTCTTCAGTGAGCAGCAGCATCCCTGCCAACTAAAAGAATCAGACCTACAGGAATATTCCTATTTCATCATATAAATAAGTGCTTTTCCAGTATGAACATCTCTTGTACATTAAAGTTACTTTTCCTTTATGTTGACAAAAAAAAACCCACCAAAACCAAAGCATTACCACACATCCTCTCCCCTCATGGTTAAGTTTCTGTTTTACTCTTATCAAAGCTGTGAACTGTAAAGAGTTGTTGACTGTCAAAGGAATATTTGGAATATTTGCAACATTAACATATTCACTATCTGGATATGGTGAGGCCACATGTCAAGTACTGTATTCAGTTCTGGGTCCCTCACCACATTGAGTTGCTGGAGCAAGTTCAGAGAAGGGCAACCAAGCTGGGTTCTAGAGAACAGGTCCTATGAGCAGAGGCTGAGAGAATTGGGAATTGTTTAGTTTGGAGAAGGCTGAGGGGAGACCTTATTGCTCTCTATAACTACCTGCAAGGAGGTTGTAGTGGGGTGGGTGCTGGCCTCTTCTCTCAAGTAGACTAGAGGAAATGGCCTCACATTGCACCAGGGGAGGATTAGATGAGAAGAATTTGTTTACTGAAAAGAGTATCCAGGTGTTGGAATAGGCTGCCCAGGGAGGTGGTGGAATCACCATCCCTAGAGGTATTCAAAAAACATGTAGATGAAGCACTTAAGGTGCTCTAGTGGGATGGTGAGGTTTTTTCATTTGATGGGGTTTTTTTGTTGACGGTTGGACATGGTCATCTTGGAGGTTTTTTCCAACCATGGTAGTTCTGTGATTCTGTGATCTACTGAGAAGCAATTCTGAGGCCACCAAGATGATTTGTAACTTACTATTTTTATTTAATACATTTCTGTTTCTTGATTCTCACAGAGTACAGTAATTATGCTTCTTTATGAGCCTGTAAAATCCCTCTCCTAGTATGGATTCTGCTCCAGTTCACTCAAATCTGCACAATAGGATACAGGAATATAACAGGCACCTTTCAGTAGCTTGCAAACCGATGGGTTACTGAATCCTGGAAACTTCAGCTGATACCAACTTTGGATTTTTTATTTCCAACTACAGATGAATGTTAAAGTTGTTTCAGAGTCTGGTCATGTGAAGAAGATCATCTGCTATTACAGTTTCTAGTTTATCACAGTATTCAACAACTTGTATGAACACCATGACTACCTGAAACAACTTTCTGGCAACTAGGAATGCTTGCTTAAATATACTACCAGAACACAAGTCAAATATTAATTATAAAAATGGTAAACTGTATCATCTTAAAAATCATTATTTCTTATATTTCTCTTAAGCAACAAACTACATCCATACCTCTGAGTGCTCATCTCTTTCATCTATAAGTCTTTTTAAATGTAATGCCATATTTTTCAAGAGAGGTTCAACATACTCTTGTGTCAATACAGTGACATCCATCCACTGCAGATCAAACACATTTTCCTGATTATGAGTTACCTACACAAAATTAAACACAAGAGAAAAAAACCAGGGTCTCTTTAAATTCTAAGTGTAAAAAGGAAGCATAAAGAAAATAAAGCCAAAATTCTAGGGGTCGATTTCTCTATATAAGGTATGAAAAAAACCAGTTAAAAGATATTAAATTGTATGCAACAGACTACAGTCTTATCTACCTGAAAGTAGTACCTTGTATGCTGTCAAAATAAAAAGCAAAAGGTGATTATGACATAATCTCTATCATGTATCCCATGCATGGGACTTAAATTATATTTTGGGGGGGGGGGGAAGTCTGCATGTGAACATTTCACTAAACTAACTTTGCTGTAACTTTAAGCAATTCCTGGAGCAACACACTTCCTCCCTGGTACTACTTTAACAATGTAATCCAAAAGAGCTTGATCATGAAATCTTATTGTGAATCAAGTTAAAAATAAAGGCATTTTTTGCTTATTAAAACCACTAGATACACAAGTTACATATTCCATTTACTTGGTTTTGAGCAAATGTGATTAATTAAAAGCACAAAAATAACAATATACCTCTTGAATATGGGCTGCAACTGCAGCTCTTGTGTCAAAATCCAGACCTTGGATTCTTTCAATAAATTCTTCTTTTTTCTGACACTAAAACAAAGACATCTATTTAATATACATACACATATATATATAAAATCACAAGTATTTTAATACTTCCTTTGTATTTCTAACCTAAAATGATAAAGCTGAAATTACAATGATCACATTATTATCCAATACTTTTGTTGACCATTAAATACTTGGTTTGTGCCACATTAATTATAACAACTTTTAACACTAATAAAATTTTCTTAAAATAGCTACAATTTTATGACAGCAAGTCCCATGGATATTTTTTAAGTGTCCACCTCTGGAACTCAATTTGCTTATTTAAGTTGTTAAGAACATATGACTGATCTATTTTTTTTCCATTTTCATTAGCTGAATGGTACAAAACTTCCCTACTGAGAACAGCAGTTCATCAAAAAGTATATTAAGTATGTGAAACAACTCCAGTAAGATGTATGGGTAAGTTAATTCTTCAGTACTTTACCATTTTCTTCCTTTCTTTACAGTATCAAGGGAATTATCAATATTGTAACTAATATCAGAAATCATATATACACAGATTGATATAGTCATACAATAAAACATAAGAGGTGCAAAGTTGTGGACATTTTAACCACAAGAATACCCAGATTGTCAAGAAATGCAGTAATACCACTAGAGGAAGGCAGGCCAAAGTTCTATACAACCTCAGGTATTAAGAGTAAGAAAAGAGATTGGTAACACAAATCATTCAATACAGATGTAAACATAATTAAAATTACCTGAACTGCACAACCAAGTAAGAGCAGGAGGAGTTTCTTTATTTCTTCAGTACCTGGCTCTATGAAGGAAACAAGAACAAAAAAAGGTAGGTGTAAAATGGTAATTTGAGTGTCTTACCCTTCTCCTCAGAAAACATCTTTTTTTTTTTTTCTCATTATTTTAATATAATTTGTTAACCTAGTTTGGAAAAGAAAAAGATGAAGAACACCTCATTTTCAACTCAACCTTTTTTGCTGTTTAACTGCCAACTTGCAGTGTTAACAAATAGCTTAACAGCCATAATAGCTTCAAACACTAAAAAACATAATTTCAGCCCTTTGTAAAGTTAAACTTAAGTGTGACATTTTCTAAAGTACTTTGGAGATCTACAAGAAAGTTTTCAACTGTAACCTCAGGTATCTCAAGGTATTTACAAAAGTGCTTAAATTATTTGCCACCTCTAAGCTGTAACAGTTAGGTGACAAGTTCATCAAATTATTTTATAAAGTTACATTAAATATTCATCTGCACATCTAAAAATCAAAATGTATTTCCAAATCTGGCTGTAAGCATCTTACTCTCCTAAAGAAGCTTAAGTTTAAGAACTCTTGTTTAGAGATAAGTAAAGATGTATTTCACTTTTTACACTCAAAATGTCCTCTTCCTGCTACTAAATATATGCTGTATCTAGAATATGAATGCCATAAAACAAAGGCTTTAAGGATGGCTATATCTAGAATATAGATGTCATAACAGGATGGCAAAATAGCCTAGGCTACTTGGAATTAAACTCTATATAATCATGTATCGGTTTGCTTTACTGAAACAGAAAACTATACGTAGGAGAAAACCACATAGGAATAATAGGGTCCTAATAGCATCCTTTCTACAACACACACTGGATTTCAGCCAATAGTTTATTTCAGCATTAGCCAGCCAGAATACATTCTATAAATCTGACCTATAAATCTGACTCTACTCTGTGACATAAGCTGGTATATCTATTACCATTACCAACAGATTCACTCTTGGACCAAATAGCAAACCTTGACTGTCTGGCATGCACTTAAGGATGCATAGGCACTCCTGAACCTGACCTAAGCTGATGAAGTTCCTTTTTTTGAAGGACTCGGTTGATAGTCACAGATGATCTCCAACGATCACAAGATGAATATAAGCATCTAAAAGAAAACTCAACCAGAATCTTCTTAACAAAATATCAGTTTGCAATCTTTTCCTACACTGGGAAACTAAGTTTATTTTGGATGAATCCCCACATAAGAAACTTACAAACGCTCAAAAAATTCTCCTTTGATTTGATCCACTACAGTATTTTGTAAGCAAAGAAAATGCAAAATCCTTCTTTAAAAAAGTTACAGATATGAGTTAATCTTGGTCAAAAGAAGAAATTAAAAAGTAATCAAGAAAAACCCTGAAAGGATACAGAACTCTTACTGATTTCAACCAGCTTTCAGTAAAGAGTCAAACTGGCTGCCATAAAGCAGAGCTGAAAGACAGATGCTAAGCTTCTCCACCTTCCTCATGGCTTGGGGATTCCTCTGTGCTTTTTAAGATTACGAGCCTTTTCTGAACACTGACTCAACCTGATTCTTTTAGAGGGAGATAAGTATAATCCTAATGAGCATGTCACGTTTAAATTTTTCAAAGACGTCTGTCAAGTAGATTTATAACAAAGTACATGAACTTAAATGGAAGACCTTTATCATCTACACAGGCTTCCTGTATCCTAAGGACTCAAATCATGAAGTCTTTTACATAGAAATAGTAAACATCAATGAATATGTTTCATCAGAAGCAAGCTACTTCAGCTAAAGGGGAATTCCACTTGGCTGCCTGTCTTAATCAATAAAGGTTAACCAGAAAATTGCAACAGGAAGAATCCATCCCAACATCTCACATCCCACATTCATTTATCCTAATAAATTAATCATTTTTTTGGTTTGTTTGTTTTAAGGGGGGGGGGGAGGCAATCCCAGAGCTCCTCCTTGGATGCTCATTTTCACACTGCTTCAGGATCACTTGACTGGCTTTTAAAACCTTGCCTGAATACTGTTTCTTTGTCTCTTCCTCACGTTCCCTGAAGGAACATGGCAAAATATTGAACAACCTCAGCTTCTCACTGCGACCAACCACGTTGTGTGTGTTTCTTCCCTTTTCTCCATCATAAATACAGAAACAGATCACTCTCCTCTGCACCCTTCCAACTTGCTGCACGAACTTTGTCCCAACCCCATCCAACCATTTGATCTTCCTCACGCTCACTCTTATCCCTGACTTTCATATCCTCTGTACCCTTCCATTCTCCTCAGCTTGCTCCCTCAGAAATATGAACTTCTTTAATGGGAAAATAGGAAAGATTAAAAGAACATTTGCCTCATCATTATCTCCTTTTTCCTTTTCCTCTGTAATTTAACTTAACATTTACAATCACAGCCTGTAGCTCTTCTCCTCCAGTTTTCTCCTCAAACTGGCTTCCTGCCAATTAGCTCAATTGAAATGTTTCTTGATAGTCTCCGCTGACCTCTTTTTTACCAGCATTCTATCTACATTTTCCTTGATTAGCCAACTGCCTCTGACAGAAACACGTTTCTCCTCCTGAAATCTTATCTGCCCTTGCCTTCTGCAATTTGTCGTCTTCTAGTACTTCTCTACTAATGATTCCTTGCAAAGCACTGCAAATGGGAAAAACTGGAAGACATTGCTCTGAAAAATCAGATCTACAGCCTAAGCTTTAGTGGACCAAACCCTAATTGTTATCAGAGAATTGACTTTTACTATGGCCACTCACTTTGATGCAACCAGATTTACACAGCAAGCTACTCAAAAAGTCACTAATGTTTGATTTTGCTACACTGGCCCATTAAAGAAAAAAACCAAACAAAACAAACAAACCAACCCCAACAAACAGCTTTAAATCCCTATAAGGATGAGGAGGTCTTCAAGTTGGCACAGCAAGATCAGTCTTAACTTTCAAAAGGGATAGGTTCTGGATGGAATCCAAAAGACAGGTCTATCTTCCAATTCAGCTCAAACTCCACAATGACCTCAAGTAGGAATCTGAAATGTCTTCAAGAATACTATCCATACGTAACAAGTATTTTTAGTATGTGGGCTATGCTACGGTGAAATCTGTATTTTCTCACACATCAAATAACATCCCCAGAGGCAAGTAATGCATACATCAGCAGAGGTTCCAGCTGCCAAACCACAAACAATGCACAGACTTAACTGAGGTCCCAAAACAGGAAGAAGCATTCTTAGTAATGACGAAAGCATAGGGTTTTATGTATACAACTGAATACTAAATTATCTTTGCAGGCTTTTGTAGTGCATTTTTAATAAAATTTCATCTTATACTACACAATACTGTTAAGATGTATTCTGTCTCAATATGTTACATAAAAAAATGTCACTACAAAACCAATACTACGATCTGGGCTTTTTAATCTGTTTTTCCACTAAATCTGGTCTCTAGGAAAATCCATGGAGTCTTCTGGAAACCTTAAGAAAGTCTAGAATCAAAATATAGGAGAACAATGCATTCTATTCTTTTGGAAAAGAAGAGACCACATTCACACTTCTTGGTGCATGACAGATTACAGCATCTACACATAAAAAAACTTAAAAGGCTGTGACCTCAGAACCAAAGCAGCAATATTCAAAAGCAGAAAGTAAAAATCAAAGAAATTAAATCAAGACACCTGCATAAATGGGATATATGCAGATGGGATATGGAAAGTATCAATGTTATGAACCCTGGAATTGAAAGTGAGGTAACACAGATGGTTCTTCTTGCTCATGAGAAAAATCTTGTCTCACACACACAGAAGCATGGCATATAAGACATCTTAAATAAAAAAAAAGCCAGGGGAAGCTACACAGCCTGTTAGAGTAGTTCCTAACCTCTCTGCTGAGGTGCTAGAACATCAGAAGTAGAACACCTGGGACACATTAGACCCAAGTAAATAAATTCTGCCCAATCCATAGTGGCTCCATGCAGGCCAGGTGTGTCTGCTCCGTGCTTCTGGAATTGAGAGCATGGTGCAGAGATTCCCAAGTGGCTGTGGATAGTCAGCTGGGTCCATACAGGCTAATTTTCTTGATCTGAAAATTGCAATTCTCAGAGCTGGAAGCAGAGAAGGTGGGAGCATGGAGAAGACACTGTCAGTTCAGGGGAGAAAGCAAGAAGGTAATTGAAATATTTTTCAGGTAATGATGCAATAGAAGCAGGAGAGTTTTGGGGAAGGAAAAACAAGGATTAGGAGTTAGTTCGATCAAGTGAGATGTACTGAACTGTCAATATTCTCACAGGTGGCTTAGGTAAAGAAAGTTGAAAGCATAGTAGCTGGGACTACTTTATCAGTGGCTCACTGCTTGCTAGGAAGTGCACTTCATTTCAGTATAAATCCTAATGACAGCCAGCGCTGTGGTTTGGACAGAACACATTTTTCGTAAAGTGTGGACCTTTGGTGTGAACAAAGAAAATGTCACTTATTATTAAACCACTTACTTGCTAGAAGTATTTACACAATAGTCTATTGAAAAGCTCAATCCTATATGAATTTTATTTCCAGTGAACTAATACAAATTATACAGATATAAAGTTTCATCCTAGTTAAAAGATAAACTTACCAGAAAAAGGATTTTTGCCAATTATTAATACATTTGGCAAAGACATCATGATCAACTGCTGCAAATTCTCCTAAAAAAGTTAATTAAAATATTATTACATCATATGTATCCAACAAAAGCAAACCTTAAATACTAACCACCAAAGAGAAATTAGTATCACATAAGTAGCTTAAAATTTTTCAGGTCTTAATACATACATGTTCAATACTTAATTATTTGGATTCCAATTAAAAAACCTTACATGTATGAATTACTTTTACAAAAGCCTTGTTTTATTGGTTTGCAAGATCATTTCAACATAGTAAAAGCCTCTCATGGCAATGAGCTGGTTTATGGGTCTTAAGCTGACTAGATTCTGTCTCTCAATGTAGCAAAACACTTTAAATTATTGGTGTTCACATTTCTCTGACTAGATTATTGATAGAGGTTTCATTTTTGTCTCTAAATTGCACTTATACTAGAAAAGATCAATTTCCTCTATTTCATGTCCATAGTATCAGTGACTTTGCCAAAAGGTGGATATGAAAATTACAGGTTTTCTGCTGCAGTTATGCTGGGATAATCCCAAATATAAAAGGTACAAAACCCTATTTGCATGATCAGGTGGAGTTTAGCTTGGTAAGTCCCCCACACTCAAGCAGGAGCTTTGCCTATCTACGCTATAGATTGTATCAATGGAGAATTTCTGTCAGCCAGTAATGGCCATAATCAGGTCAAATCCCCAGTCTAGACAGAGACTAATTCTTCTGAAGCAAAATAGTCTTCCTCCTGTTCCCAGATGTTTATTCACAGCAGATGCCATCCTATCAGCAGCTCTGGAGTCAGGCCTTTTGTTTTTCCACAGTGACAGATTCATTAATACATAAAATGCTCACCCACAAAAGCAACTTATTCCAGAATCACCGCCACTTTATATCCAAAAGGCACGTATGTGCCATACTGCAAGCTAAAAACCTCGCATAAGTCAACTCATTTTATGTCACACTTGAAAAATTATAGTATTTCTTGGAAAGCACCTGCAGAAATTATTAGCTACACCTATACTTGCAAAGTTCTCACCAGTTGATATAGGACAAAAAAATATATCCTAATTGATGAATATTAGGCTGAAAAATACGTACTCTCACTGCGTATGTCTATACAAATTATGAGGAGGGAGGAAATAGCTTTGGCCTACTAAAGTATCATGAATTTGAACCAAACATGACTCCTGAACTTCTGAGATCTTGATAACGACAATTTTCAAAATTAAAAAAAGTACATTAAATGCACCACAGGAAGTTTTACACCAATAAAAACCAGAGAAAATATAAGGAATTAAATGAATATTTATAGCTGCTACGAAAAAAAAAAAAACATATTCACACACTTTATAAAGCAGGGGCTTGGTGGCTTTTTTATTGTTTGGTTTTGTTTTTTTTCTGTAATAGCTCAAATAATTTCAAAACCCACCCTGAAGAATTCCTGTGTGACCTGCTCTAGGTGATCCTGCTCTAGCAGGGGGTGTTGGACTAGATGATCTTTCGAGGTTCCTTCCAACCCCTAACATTCTGTGATAATGCCATTACAAACCCTTTCTTACTGTCAAGCAGAATACAAGCAGGGCCAACCAAGAAATGTGGCCTCTATGGACTAATGAAATTATAATCTCTTTTCTTACGACACCTCTACCTTGCTTCAGAGATGTCTGCCACCTTTTCTGTCACATGGTGTTAATTTCACCAGCAAGCTCAGTGCAACTGCTCTGAATTTGTTTACTTTTGAAACAACTGCTTCTACTAAAAACCTGAAATTGGAACCTGTGTGCCCCAAAATTCACACGTCTTTTAACTGTCATTTAACCTGCAAAAATAAATCAAGCCTATTCACAAAATTCTGCCATGATTGTACAAACTTCTTGAGTTCACTGGCATTTATTCTATTAAAGACTCGCACACTGTCCCTCAAAGGAGGCTGACAGAGCATCCATTGGTGTCATGACAGCTCACTGTACTAAACCTCCCAAGCCCACCAAAACTTATAGGGGGATCAGTTCTCCTGAATCAGCCACTCAGAACAATTCCACACTCTTGTGCTGCGAGGAAACGTATAGACTCTAAAGACTGGTGTGGGACCTAGTAAGAACTCTTACTGTGATGCTGTAAGGAAATAAAGCAGCTTCATTGGACAAAGAAGATACAATTGTAACTACAGAGAAGAACAAAGATGATGAGGAAATAAAAAAAACCAGCTTGTGTAATCTAACATAACATTTTAGTTTTGAATGCTATGTTTTATCAGTGCAGGATTTTTGTCAAGTACATATACAACACTGATATAATTATTTGCTAAATTGATAGAATGTTTTCCACAGATGTTATAAAAACATGGGATAAACTATCACGCACAAGTTCACACTAAAAAGCTTTATGAGTTAAGATAACAAAATGCTAAAAATTAAACATCCTCATACCCACATATATCTTATTCCTACTGCAATACTCCAGATAGTAATTAATCTTGTACCTCAATACAATGATTATTTTCTGTGCTCCATTACTCTCCCATCTCAGAACATATAACAAGCATGATGCTTGTATAGATGCTGTGAGAGCTCTTGCCTCTGCCAAGGTGTACCCCAGGCTATAAGAGGCCTCTCAGATGGATTCCAAGGCACTGGCTTTTTTGCCTTGGTTAATTTCACAGGTGACAGGAACTAAAACGACCCCTTCTTGAAATTTGAGTTTGCTGTGCTAACCCATGCACAGGCTGCGGGAAAACCCCAGCTGCTAGGCTGCACTGAATCTGGGAGGAAACAAAGCCTACAGTGCATCCTTTAACTTCCCTCCAAACCCAGTAAACTACCACAGTGAATAAATGTTTGGAGAAACATTACCAGTCCTGAATCCTTCAAAGGTAAGCTGCCTACATACAAACAATTCTGCCCGATACTGTTGCAGCAGGACTGTCTGACACTGTATGGCTAGGGAAAGCTTTGTATTCAAATGAAGATCAGTACTGTAAGTGTTTGTGCCTTCTGCTGCACCAGTTGTGAAACACTATTGCCTGGTTGAAAGTGACCACCATCAGGAAATGGAAAAGCATATAGGTCATAGCAGGCAGCACTTTTACACCTGTATGTGGCAGCTGCCAAGAAAAGAATGCTGTGAAGTATGCCTATGTGCGAAGTGCTTGCTAGAAGGATGTACAGTGACTGACCACTGCAGTAAGCGACACCTGGGAATTTTCACTGTACTTTGGAGTTTTTGAAAACATATAGTATATGTGTATGCATGAAAACATAACATCAGTATAGGCTCTGCCATGATGCATTATGAGAGGAAGATCAAAAGATTTTCTCTCATAT
Source organism: Todiramphus chloris collaris (assembly GCA_025345505.1). Taxonomy (NCBI): domain Eukaryota; kingdom Metazoa; phylum Chordata; class Aves; order Coraciiformes; family Alcedinidae; genus Todiramphus; species Todiramphus chloris. Next base: position 46,140,320 of record JANVCC010000020.1, read on the forward strand.
CTCAACTTTCCTGGCAGAAAGGAGCAGGGAAGTGTGGAATAGAACTAAAAGACACACTGTAAGGGGCAGTGGTGAGATCTGTCATGTCCCACTATAGCATGCCCACGTACACCACTCTATCCAGGCTCTACGTCTAGAAGGCAGAGTACCAGCTCTCACCTGTTGCACAAAACACACAAATTCAGTGGCTATTTTACAGCTCTAAATTAGATCATCACTGTATTCACTATGAATTCCCATTTCATTATCACCCCACTGATTTTTTCCCTACTGAAAATGAAATTAAGTTCCAAACCCAGTAAATTTCATCACATTTTTCTTACAAAGATTCCATTGATAAGACAAGATGCACATGTAGTAATTTCTCTCATGGGCACAAGACTTGCTTCAATTCAGAAAATACCAACCAATACTGCTTAATGTACTATGAGAAATCAAGCATACAGACTATTATATAATCTGATTATCATTCACATACATGTGTTTCTGGACTCTACTATAGCTGTAGATTAAGCATGACAGAAAACTTGACCAGATTTATAAAAACCCATCCATATAAGCATCTCAAAATACTAATCTTATCTGTTACCCTTAAATGCATAAATATAAAAGAACACTTAAAAAAAAATCTAAGCGAAACATATCGTAAGAAACAATTACTGACCTGATAGTAAGTTTTTATTTGTTTCACCAAAATAGACAAATTTTGAATCCTTAATGATGCATCATTGTTTACTTTTTTGTTTATCCTCTGATTAGCAGACTTTGGATTACTGAAAAAAAATTAAAACACATTAAACATTAATCTTTAAAGCTCTACATAAAACAAATTATGTAGTTAATGTGTCAGCATAACAACTTCTCATCTTGGTTACCATGCCTTCCCCGCCCCCCCCTTCCGCAAGTAAGAAGTGACTGCCAAAGGCAGAAAGAAATAACTTGAAACATCTGTCTCCAACACAGCTACTCAGATTAGCACCCTTTTTGGCTATTAATACAGTATGTAATTGGGAGCACTCATTACAATTACTGGAGAATGAATAGAAGAAGAAGGTGGTTTTGAGGCTCTCTCTACTTCTCTCCAAGCAGCCCCCTCCATCCCTGACAGAATACAGAAAGCAGAACACAGCTGTAACATAAATATTCCAGCACAGTCTGCAGACATCAGGAATCGCTCTCACTGATGCAATTGGAATAACAGAATTCAGTCTGGCTACATTAACTAATGTCTATATACTGAAAAAATCATATGATACTATTTTACTATCACGAGGTAGAAAACCAGACTGAGTTTTTACTTTTAGGACAATGAGCAATATGAAACCCATCATTCTAAACACACACTAAGTTACTTTATATTGATTTACAGGTGACTGAAATCTGTCTACAAAGGGATTATTAACTGGAGTTTTTGTCATGTACTCTCGCATACTAACAGCTTTTCCTCTGGTTTATCTTGGCTTCAAAGAGGAAATCAAACCCTTTTTCCTTCATAAAGAAGAAAGAATCTGAGAAAATGCAGATGAGTCACCCTTTTCTAGTACCTCGTAAAATACCAGATTATTAACCACAGACAAGACATTGTGACAACCATGCATTGTGATTTTTCAAGCAAAACAATGCAGAATCAATGAGACTCCCCCACAACACCCTGTAAAAGCTCCAAGAATTCATTAGGGATGGCCAATGTGAAGTTTCTTAACTTCTACAAAGATACTTGATACGGTTGCACAATGCAACTTTGATATTTAACGATGCTATTGTATTGTTTAATGCTGTCAGATAACTGTGCAGCTGGCTGGAATCCTGCACTCAAAAAAGAAACTACCAGTTTTTCACTGCCAAACTGGAGGTTCCTGCAAGGGTGTCTGGTTTTATTCATCATTGTCATTAATGATTTAGGCAATGGAATATAGCAAAAAATTGGGAGGAATAGAAAAATTAAAAAACAACCAAAACCAAAACAACCAAAACAAACAAACAAAAACAAACAAACAAAAAACCCAAAAAAACCCGCCCCCCCCCCCCCCCCCCCCCCGAAAAAGGACACTATGGCAATTGAGAAGGATCCTGATAACGTGCCAATATGGTGTGACAAGCAGTGTAACAGAATTCAACATACACATACAGGGAAAGGTTTATACTCAGGAATCAAGCACAAAAAGAGGAGCAACTAGCTGTAATGCCATTGCTACACACCCCCACACCCCCCCAGATCATCAGTATACCATGTGAATCATACATTTCCATATAGATACATGATTACACCCCTAATGATTAAGTCTAAACAACCAACACCCCAAACTGAGCTATTCCCTCTACTCCACTGAATGCAGGAGTATCATAAATTATTTTGATGCAATTTATCACTTGAACTGGTAATTTCACATACTTTTTGTATGAATGTCACCATAGACAAAATTTACACATTTTTTTCAAGTTTAAGTTACCTAAACAAACTTTTCTTTGCCTTATACAGTTGGGTTTAGCATGCTTAGAAATTTTTAAAGATGTATTTGTCTTTTCTTCAGTTTATTGCTATCAGAATTTCCTGGCTTGTAAGAATTAATAGAAATAATGTAGAAAAAACATTGCTGGGAAAGGAAATCTGGTCACATATAAAATGCACTTCCAACACACAGTAATTTTTGAAAGAAAACCAGTAAGCATAGCATCTTTTTTCTCGTGTATATGAATATAAATCGAGGAAAATTAGGACGTGGATTCTTACAGGGGTAATTGCCTCATTCCTAAATGCTCATCACCATGTTCCTAAAAATACTATAAACAATTAAAGTACATTGTAGAACATACTAGCCAAAACTCATTATGTGACTAAGAAGTCATCTTGGATGCGTTAATTCATCCAACCTGTAGCTGCGAAAGGAACTAAATGGGCTAAAAATCATTATGCTTTGCATATGTGCAGAACTGAACTCCTTTCCAAATTGAATTCATTCAAATTTGTTAAAATCAGAAGAGAAAATCCAGGATAAATCCTGCTGACCTGATGGCATACAGAGATCAGCTGAAGTCTCCTATTTCTACATTCAGATCTCCAAAAGGCCGATTTGGGCCCTTAATCTTCATCTTTAATCTTAATGACTATCGGATTATCTCCAGGCTTTTTCATCATCTTCAGCAGCATTTCTACAGACACACATTTTAGATGGCTCTCCCCTTTAGAGCGCTCAGAACAGAGGGCACTGGAGTTTCCTGGATATTGTAATAGCTCTTATTTTAGTATCAACACAAAAATTAGTGTGCAACCACAAGAATTCAAACCACAAATGTACTAAGAACTCAGGCTTTACTCTTCCTCATTTCAAAAGATGTACCAGAAAATTTGGACAGATTTCGTAAGAACAAAAACTTTTTAACATTTGCATGGCACTGTGTCTTGATAATGGTATGTAAACATAAATCTTTACATGCTTTTAAGACAAACTGTTACCATCCCAAATACTACAAAGGGGAAATGAACACAGAAACAAGTTACTGAACAACAGCAAAACCAGTCATTGCCAAGGATATCTGTGTGGCGGAAGAAAAACAATGGGCAATTAGAGCTGAAAATTTCTTAGGACACAAATCCTTAGTTCCACATCTTTGTCATCACCGCTATCATGCTTTGCAAGACAGTATTTCACTCCTGGGGCTTGCATACAACAAAGATACAGCACATGAGCTTTGTGTTTTATCTGGTAATATGATTTTTTTTTTTTTTTAATCAGAAGTCAGAACAGCTGAGCAAGATCAGGAACTGTAAGGTGTCATTATACTTTGCTCTTCAATACCAGCCTTCCTCCTTGCCGTATGAAAAGAAACAATTCACATCTCTCAAATGATGCACTAACAGGTTACTAACGGATCTGAGCACTTCTAGAACACTTCAGCAGACACTTGGGAACGGTACTACGGAAAGTCATCCTTACATGTCATCTTCTCCATCTCAAGCCTCAGAAATCCAACAGTGTATCCAGCTCTACCAAATGATGCATTAACTAAGACCATCAGAAATTCTGTGGTATTATTCTTGTGTCAAAATTAACAGAAACATATCTGAAGATTGGTTTTAATATTTCAACAACTGTTGGAAGTAATATTCCTTTACTTCCACCAATTCACACCATGTGTCCCTCTCCCCCGTGTGTGTGTATATTTTTTGTTTGTTTGTTTGTTTTTTAACATGGTGCATATCTTCATCTATCAAGATCAACTCAATGGCTGACACACAATCCTTACATTTTATGGAAATTCCAGGTTTCTTTTTTGGTAAATGTTACACTATTTTGAGTCGAAATTATTCATCCCTGTATCTTAAACCAGAAAGCATTCAACTTTTTTTTTTTTTTTCTTCTTTTTCTTTCTTGCTTTGTTTTGTTGGCATGAGTTACAGGAAACAGTTTACTAAGATTGTGAATTTTTCTGGAAAAACTTGGGCCACGAATGTCCTCTGGAACTGCTGTCTTTACCACATGAAAAAACTCACAGTTACATTATATGATCCTCTGCTAGTGAAGACTATTAACAATCAAAATCAGAATGTCAGCCTCAGGACAATCTGGTGCATGGAATAAACTGATTTAAATAATCTTAAATTTTTCCAAAAGATGATGGTAGCAGACCTGACAGAGGTTCCCTTAACATTTTTCAGCAGAACTTTAAAAGAGATTATGGTAACAAGAAGTTTAACCTTTACTCTTGAGTATCACTAAAAGTTACTTAAATATCAATATTAACACTACTAATCTCTACCAATCTTTTTTAATGTAATTAAAAACATAGCCTCAGTAACTCGCTATAGCTAGTAGAAGTTTTATTTCTTTGATTTTGTCACTTTTTTATAGAGATTGTCACATTGTCTCGATTATTCTTCAAACACAGAAGGTAAATTATCTTTGACACTCTCAATCAATGCATGTTAGCAATGACTAGGACTAGGATGACTTGGAAAAAAAATGTTTCTAATTCTTCCCAGAGTGAAATTCTCCTCTCAGTACCTTCCAGAGCAAACAGAATTTTACCTCTGTACCATAGCAATTTAAATCTTTCTAACCACATTATGTCATGAAATGATTATACTTTATAAAAACAGAATATTAATAGGCCACCTACTAAAATGACCCACATGTTCAAACATAAACGTTTAAAATAAAGGCCTTTTGGTAAAAGAATCCTTCAGTGTTTGTATTGACCAGTGTTCCCTAAACTTCAGACACCATTTTCTAGCTTTCAGGTTATGTTTGAACTGTCAGTTTCGACTTGCAAAGTGTATTGAGCAGCCCAGACCAGGCCTGACAAATCATTTCTTGCACCATGATGTTACCAAAAGACCTGTGATTAGATCCTTCCTTCAGCAGGTGAGTCCTTATTTTGAAAAATAAATCCACCTTCATTCCCAATACTTATTCCCAGGCCTCATTCTCTCAAAGTCCCCAACTTTAAAGTTCCATCACCTTCTTAATCCACAAAACACCATTTTAAATAATCTTCATTTAGTCCATACAGTCCATCTTCTTAAGTACTGATGTCTTAACTGGTTCCTCTCAAAGAGGAAATAACATAGCATGACATTAGCTACCTATTTTCCGTTACATGTTGTTTGTATAATTCTGGTTTGTTAGACTGGTCCAAACAAGGTACAGACAGACAAATTTTCTTATAAAGCACTTGAAATAACTAATATGAAAAACTAGTAAGATGTAACACACATGTATTTTTCATACAGAAAAATTCTGCATATAAAGTGCCAAAATCTGAATTGCTTTCAATAGCATGCATCTTCAAAGTAGTTTACATTTTTGACAACTAATTTGTTACAGATTTTAGTTACTTGTTTCTATATGTTGAATTGTTTAATTTCTATCATTAAAAAAATTAAGAATTACATTTTTATTAATACTAAACAGTTCTGCTTATTAGAATACATTTAGTCCAGTAGCACTGAAATAAATTAGTACATGGTGCTGGGAATACAACAAAGTGCAAATGAAACAAATCTGAAAATAGAAGTAAACTTCTAAAATAGACCTTTATAAAAGATAGATTTAAAAATATTTTTTTAAAAACATAAGATTCTCATGGCTACTGTGCTAGTGACACTATAAACATTTTCAAGGCAATACATGCTCCTTTTATTAGGTGGAGATACTGAACTGCTTCAGTGGCAAATAGCCTAGCAAAATAGGGCAAATCTGTCCAGAAGTCAATAGGAAGCAGAGCAGTAAAAGATACCCTTAAGCAATTTTACATTTAAAAGCAACCTACTTATGACAAGATACATTAATTTCAATAGCAATAAAAACAGACAGAAGCATCTATCCCAATAATGCATTAGTTTAAAACTCCTGATTACAGAGAGAACTTCAGTGATTTTGAAATACTACCAGTGTCATGAGTTACAGATTGAGACCTCATATAATCAGGGATTATATGTCTTTAATTTTTCATTGACCAAAATCTATCACAACTGGGAATGTGATAGCTTAATGGCTTCATGCTTAAATCTATGCAGACTGCAAACCAGTTGTGTCCTTCTCTTGCCATCTGTTCCTTGATGGTACTTAATGATTAAGTCTCATATTATAACACACCCTCATTTTAAATATATCATTGTTTGAATGTATTTAAGTACAGTGAAATGCTGAAACATTCTACAAAGCGTACACCTCAAAGGGTAATAAACGTTGACTGTTATGCTGTGTTTTAGTTTACAGTAGGACAGCACTCACTTTACACATAAATATTGCTTAGCCAATAAACTTATATTTTTTGCAAAGACTCTTTAATTGGAATACTCTTGGTCTCTGACAAATATTTCAATCATGTGTATCAGATTTTTTGGATAGATTTCAAATAATAAAGCAGCATTTCCATTATTTACTATTATCAATAAAATAATAAACATGCAAAAATATATTTTTTTTTTTTTTACAAAGAAGTTTAATACAGCAGTATCCTTTTACTGTGAAAGCTAAAATTAAATCGGGGCCTTCAGTGGAAAATAATTTACAATCTCCAATTTGCTTTAAACATTTGAAGCAACACAAGACAACACAGTACACTGAGGCTATAAAGTTATCAGAAGCGGCTCTTCATACGGGACAGAAGACAGAAGGAGTGCTGGCCTTCACTGTTTGATCAGTTTTAGAATCATCAGCCGTGGCCAAAGTCTCGGCCTGCAGGAGTTACAGTATCAAAGAACGGGTCAGATTCTAAAGTACAATATTCTCAGTATCTGAACCTTGTGATCAGGCATGTTCTAGAAATGTTGGTACAAGGCAGCATACTTCAAACTCCTCCTGCAGTTATCAGTATGACCAATTTCTGATGACAAGGAGTATTTCCATGATAAACCTATCAAAAAGATAGAGGAAAAAAAAACCCCTCCTTTTCTATACCTCTGGCACATACTCATCAGGATTTCAGTGTTGCTAAAAATGGATTTAAATGGATTATTCCCTAAAGAATAATTCATGACAGACTATCCACTGTTGAAGTGTGCAGAGAACTAACTCAGCACAGTCTTATCTAAGAAAACAGATGGCAATAAAATCCTTCCACCTCTTGCAGAGCATCATGCAAGACACGCAAGCCCCGAGGCTGCAATGTATTGATGATACTGAACAACATGATGGCCCGGTGATATTACACAATGCACACACAGCTATTACAGCTGGAGAGTCACTGAAGGCACAAGGGATGTACGTTTTAGAGTTGCTCAAGTCTTCACTTTTGAATCCCACTTAGCCACTGTATCTTTGTGCACACAGGATCCTGTAAAAGGATGCTCTACTCCTAAACTGCAATAAACAAGCCAATGTTGTGATTTTACTAACCACTCTTATTTGGTTTTTTTAGCAGGCATTTATGATAATCTACCTCTTACTTGTAAATTGCCTGTATTTCTACCCCTGAGACAATACTGTTCAAGCAGCAATCAATTCACAGTTAAAATGGTCATGTAGTCCTGCAAACATCTCCTCAAGCATCCAAAGATATCATTACAAACACTGAGATATCCTTTACCACAAAATACAGTGCATATTGATATCTCAATTTAAGGCCATTTTGCTAACTTTGTACTTGACAAAGACGGACTACATGTGCCAAAAGTTCAACAAAGGAGTTTTGCCTCATGCTAATGTGAGATTTAGGAAGGTCTAACATCAAAAGCCTTTTGGCCCTTACAAAGAATCCCATTTCCCAGGATTATGTCCATCATAAACTATTAGGAAGCTGAAGCCCTGTGCTTATTGGGGGGGGGGTGGTGTAGAAAAAAGAAAAAACCAACCCCAAAACCAAGGGGCCTACAAGTTGACTGGCCAGTAGGGATCACAGAGAACCATGCCAAGAACACATGAGTAGATCCTTTGCATATGCAGACAGCTTTCCTACTCTCTGACTTAGCTCTGCAGCATCTGATCAGGCTGTACTACTCACAGGGTAGCTGCACAGTGCCTAAGCTCTCTTGTTGGCAGTCACAGCAGAGGAGCTGCCTAATTACTCACGGTTGAAGTGTGCTAGAATAGCAGTATCTGAAGCAGTGCCACAAGCCTTTGTGCCGAGTAACCCCTTCTCTCCCCTTCTCCACCGACATGAACCTGCTGTGCCTCATGACCTCAGGGCTGCTCTGACGGGTGGTCCCACTGTTAGTAGCATTATTTGCACCAAGATACAGCCCCTCATATCTGTACTCTCCCAGGTTTACATGTGAATGTGCAAAGAGCCAGATAAAATCATAGTATGTTCAAGAGATCTGATGACTGATCTTTAATTTTTCCCTCACAGGGTTTAAAAAAACACAAACACACAAGTTCAGAACAGCCCAGGCTCTTTTTTTTTCTTTTCTGTTTTCCTTAATAGTAATAAGGCAGATGCATGCAGGTGAGCAAAATGTAGGAGAAAATAGGACAGGAAATACAACACCTGTCATTTGCTAAGCACATAGTTGTGTCACTGAAACAACAACTCCCACGAGAATCTTACAGATTAACGGCTCTTTATCATCACGTTGGATGCAACAACCTTACTACTGTTGTTTCAGCTTGACAATCAGATTTACTCCTTTCTTATAACACTAAAAGGTACTGTGTCAAAAAAAAAAAAAGCCCAACAAAAAAACCCACCTTTCTGCCAAAGACTGAAAAAAGTGAATCACTACTCGCTGCACCAAGTAACCTGGGTGAGCTCCCCAAAACAATCAATGAGAATGCAGAGTAGCCTCTGCTCCACAACTAGTGAAACTTAATTTGGTGAAGCCATCTTGCAAGGTTTCACTGATGGAAAAGAAATCTATAGGATTGAGAGCATCACAGAACACCTAACCTTGGCACACAAAATAAACACTCCTAGGTATTAAAAGAATTGTGAATTCATAGAAGACAACTTGACAAGCAAAACTTTTTTTGAGCAAATAGATAAGAATCAGAAAGTCTGGCACAACAAATCTAGGTAACTTACAAGGGTCATTTTATTGGTTTGAGTTTTTCTATTTGCAAAAGGTCTAGTAGCAATATTGTTTGAAAAGGTACAATTAGACTGCTGTAGTACTTGCACTACGCTGCTTTGCAAATTAAACTAAAAAAAATCCTGGCAGCACAGGATGCAAGTGTCTACAAAGGACAATCAAGAAAGAAGATGGACATAGCACATGAAGCACTGGAGATAATGAATATTGAAGATTTCTTTCTACTGTAAGCATTCTGTGTTATTTTCTGTCTCTGGGTCAATGTTTATTACTTCTGAAATGAGTTCAAAATAAGATCTATTCAGATCAATACTAATTAACAGAGTTAACTGAAAACCATCTGACTTTGTGATTAACACCTCCATGTAAGTGACCATTAAAACACTGCAAACACACCCACAATAACCCTGTGACAACAGTGAGATTAGCTTTAAGTAAGTAAACCCTCACAGCTCTGAATCACAAGATTCAGCATGACTGGATACCAAACATCAGAGGGCATTAAAGTGAGAAAAATGTTTTTACAGTCTACCTTGGAAAGAACATTCTGCAAACATAGTAGCTTAGAAGAAACATCAGAAAACAGTTATAAAAAACAGAATAGGGCCAGAAAGTTGTCATCACAGATATGAATCAGCAAGCAGTACAGCAGAGAAGCAAACATTTATGGAGTTAATATATTTAAAGTATTATAAGAGAAAATAATTTATATAGGATTTAAAAGCAATACGTGCTTATGTCATTGCCTTTATTTAAGCTTAAAAAAAGAAAAAAATACCTCTTAAGAGGTTATCAAGTTTGGATATACAAGGTTATCTCTCAACACCACATTAGTATATACTTAGCATTACTTGATAATCATAGCACTACCAAAACTAATTTCTCCTTTGGAATACTTGGAAAAATGTTCGCTCATTTAATTTTTTACTTTGAACCTTGCTGAAGCTATAAATTCTCAAAAAATAATTAGTTAGCACTTCAGATTCAAAATAGTCTCACTACAGGTAAGATCAGCCTAGCGAGATGACACCAAAGCTACCTGAATATTGCAGTTTCAGCGAATAAGAGCTTAATTTGTGAAAAGAATGCAAACTAGATTTCCATTTAATACTTCTGGTTATAACACCATGACTCTAGAATTCCATTTATTATGAATTCATATAATAAAGCTTCTGTAAGTAAATGAGTAACAATATACACCTTCATCTTTTTCCGTATCAATTTTTAGACTACCAAGTGACAGATCTGAGCTCTTTGTATAGATTATTCAGGAGTATTAGGCAATTTCAAATGCAAGGCTCTTAGATATAAGGGGACTGCCAAAGGAAAAAAAGTTATATTTCTTGTAAAAATTCTATCCACATGAGCAACTTCATTGCTCTAGCATATTAACTGAAATGTTTTGCAAATTTTGTATCTACACAAACAATACTGATTTAAGCATGAAGGACCATACCCCTGCTAACTACCCGAAACTACAAGATAAACCTACATAGCAGGGTCTGCAAAAGAAATACATTCTTTGTCTGAAAACAGTAATGTTAATATTCTTGATAAAGATGAAAGCCAGCACTTTTGTAAGGCATTTGCCTACATTCTATCATACATCAACTAGTATCTGCATTTTATTTTTCTTTGTCATACACAATACTCTAAATATACAGCAAGTATATTCCCAAGCTACCAATAAATTACACTTTTTTTTTCCTCAAGGGCTTATTTAAATAAAAAGTCAAAAACTAGAACAAATTTCCCTGCATCTTAAAATAAGATAAAATTCTGTAATAAACTTAAGCAGAATCTATCTCCTATCACTACAGAAAAGGAAGCAAGTTTTTGAGCATGTTTAAGTGTGCAACACAGATTCAAAGATTCACTCAACAGCCAGAAAAGACATGCCACTTATGTGTTCATCCCTTACTATTCCCCAATACCAAACCACAAGGCAAGATAATTTTTTTGTTGTTGTTTTGGGTTTTTTTTCCTTAGAGTAAGCCAATGGGAAATCATATCAACCACAGTTTGGGTCAAGCAGTGGCCTTGCTTCGACTCAATGTCTTAGCATCAATTAGTCCAATGAAACGAAGGAGGGGCATTTTGTATATACCGCTATATATAACAATTGCCTAAGGGGCCATGCTTCTCTGAAGCATCTTAAGGCATGAATACATGACCATTTAAAACAAAGCAAACAAACAAACAGAGACTCCCACACAGTTATTACCAAATAATCTCTGACCACTGAGGTCATGTGCTCTAACAAAGAAGCATTTTGAAAAAACATTTTGATCCCTAAATAATTACTATGAAGGGAAAAGTGGTAGAGTATGAAAGACAAGGAAGGCAACAAACTGGTATTTAAAGAAAAAGGAGGAGGAACTGAAAATAAGAGGAACATAGGAATACAAAGCTAAAAAGCCCCTTCTTAACAGTAGAAACAAATGAGGAAAAATCTAGAAGTAAGCATCTCAAATTTAGCATTGAGTTAAGATGTGCTTGATTTAGCAATCAATTTTTCAGTTAACTAGATTAGTTTTTAAAAGAAAGATCAGAGCACAGCAGTATTTGCACAGGTTGGTGGTGTAGAGATCCCCAAAGTAGCCAGGAAACCTGAAGAAACACAGCCTTGTCAATGAAAGATGCAAGCTGATCAGCCCAGGTAAGGGATTTGCAGCTAACCTAAAACTCAGGAATTTACTGCTGCTATACTACCAAGAAACATGGCAACATTCTAGAGTGGCTCAAGGCATCCCAGCCACCTGGACTGGTAGAAAAAAAAAATGGAGGAAAACAAGTTGTGTATTGCCTTTCCTTACAACACGGGGAGAAGGACAGAAGCAGAGGCAGGTAAAGCACAAAAGCAGCCCCACAAACAGCAATAATTAGAGCCAGCCATAACTGGAAACTCACACAGCTTCAGTGCTGTGTGCTGCTAAGGGCAAATGATGCTCAGATGAGCCATCTCTGCCATCAACTCAAACCGCTAAAGCGCACAGCGCAGCATGAAACCAGGAGAGGTCTTCCCCTGGCTCCAAGTCATGCTTGTGGCATTCCCCACACAGTCCTGTGACTCCAGCTAAAGCCGACTCTGCCTTGTGTAAGGGCAGCTCGAGTCAATAGTGCTGCACTGTGCTCTGTGGCTCCATCTGCTCCATTTCCTCACTCAGGCATCTCTGCCCTGTACTCTTCAATGTACTATACACGTCTCTACAGATACAACAGCCTTAACTGAGCTACACCATAGCAGGAGACTGTCAGCACACTCTTGCTTACCTTTCCAGACAAGGAAACACAAAAATACGTGCTTACAAAGTGATTATTAAGTTTATTTTATTATTGCCAACGAATGCTTTGAAATAGCACATAGAATTCGAGTGAAATGCCAAATATTCTGAAAATAAAACTGTAAAGCCACAGTGAATATGCGCTGTTTCCTTGCCAGAATATTTTCAATGCTGAAACTAGTTATTTTGATTTTAGATCTTTCCACTAAAGTTGCTATTTGTGAAACAGGTAGATACACTTCACAGAGCACCTCTGTATCTATTGTTTAATTCAGATTTTATTCCCTGGGCCCAACTACTAGCCTAGACTAAGGATGGGAGAAGTAGTACACTACCAGAAGAAGTAAGGAAACAGTCAAAGACAGATACTCAAATTAACACATAAAGAAGAGAGCAAAGAAGTGGATGTATATATGCAGAGGACGATTAGATTATTTTCTTCTTAATCTTCAAAACACTGAAAGAAACAAGTGAACCACAGAATAGTTTACTGCATGGAAATAAATCATAGTAGACAGGATGAAGGAGAGCCAACATCAACTGTGAAAAATGGTACAAAAGCATAAAAACCCCCCTACTAAAACAGAGCCATAAGCAAAGATCAAACACTAAGCAATCCACTTTTGAGACACTTTTTTTCCCCCTTTAGCTATCAAAAACCCAAGCACCTCAGAAGTACAGGTATCTGTCTAAGTCCTCCTCTTTTGACCAATTCAAAGCTCATTGCAGATAGATGTAAAGTCTAAAATTAATCATCGTTACACTATAAGAACTATCTTTTCCTCTTATGTAATTAAAAGGTTTTAATTCCAGTGATTTCGCCCATAGTGCACACTCTGATGGATGACTTATTGAAGAATTTGCTTCTTTAGAAAAAAAAAAAATGGAGTGTTAGAAAAATCAGGTTTCCTTGGGAAAAATCTAGGCCCTAATGCTGCAGAACCACTCTTAAGAGCAACAATGCTCGCAGACTGATAGAGTGACAGCTACCTTGCATCTGGGGAAGCCCAACAGAACATGTCTGAAAACTGTGAATCAAATCCATTTGCCTCAAGAAAGCAAGAAGGATGCAGACTTAATATTTTACTTTTTTTCTAAAATGCATGCTCGTATTTTTACTGTAAAACTCACCAATATCTTTTTCCTCAAAACTTTTTTTTGCATTTCCCTGCCCAGTCAAAACTTGTCTGGGGCTGCCTCTTGATCTTTGGTCTTCTTCACAAGAAAGAGTTAACTGGATTGGAGAGCATGTTCCTGCACTCTTTCACAGAGCCAGGCAGCTGGCTCAAGCACTAGAGATGGAGCCCAGTTTTCAGGGAAAGATATAGGCAAGCCAGAAGTATGGGCTGGCAAGCTCAACTGTTTGGAAAAAAGTGTACAACTGAAGACTAAAGGCTCAGAAAAGGAGTCAATGAAGCAGTCTACACATTCTAGGCACATACCACCAGAGTGGTGGAAGAAAACAGTCAGCCAGTCCACCTGGAAAATTCTCTGGACACAAGAGGCCTGCGTGTGGATCAGGTCAGAGAAAAAGACTGGGAGAGCAGCAAAGGGAGAAAACCAGGAGAATAAATAAAATAATTCATACTTCAAAGTAGTTTACAGCATGTCTGGATCCAACAACACAGTTGTTGCAACGATATGGATAGTATTGATTAATATATCCAATTAAGACAAAAGTTATGAATAGTGACGAAAGCAGACAGGTTCACCAGACAGCAGATTACATTAACTGTTACAGGGTTTGATTCTAAACATCACTGATTCTGCATACCGTACTTGTCCAATAGTTCCTTTAAAACATCCATTTTCCCAGGTGCAAGGCACACGAAAAAACATCATTAAAACTAAAATACAGTTTCAAGCCTTTGTTACTTGACCAAATTAATATTTGGTGCAAAATTAATTTGATGCAAATTAATACGGTGGTGCTAAACATAATGAAAGTCCCAATCTTGTAATCACTCGAGACATCTGTTTTTCTTCAAAGGAACTAGTAAAACTCTTCCCAGTTTGGGAACCTCAGTTCGTACTACAAGACTTTCAGCATTTCTTACACAATCCTACTGTAATTCAATTAACAAATAACAGAGAATGAGACCTATCAGAAATTAAAATAAAACCACTCAGCAAATTAGTATTTGTGTAAGAATACCTTGATCTTTTCTCATCAGAAGAGTACATAAACAGTACAATACTAAGGCTAAAAAGAAGTAAATGAGGTGGTGTTAGGCTGTGGAAAACTATCTCTAGGACAGTGCAGTTATTCTTTTACTGTAATTGCACCTAGATGTGCAACAGGTGACTAATCCGTTGAATTATACTGTTTCATTTATTTTAGTAGTACACACAATATATTCTACTCAAGTATATCAGCACTTCATAATGTTACAAGTATCACGATATGGAGGTATAGCAAAGGTATGAAGTATTCTTGGTATGTTCCTCCACCTCCCTGCCACGGCAGAACACCACTACAAGGATCTCTTGCATTCTGATTTATTTCCAAGAAGCATGACCCCTTTTTGTATCAAAGAACACAAAGATAAAGGCTCAGATTTAGAAAAACAGATGGGTTTCTATCCAGAGGTATCAGATACTGACTGATCCCAGCAGAAGGCAGGTAACTGAATACTTTTGAAGAACTGGACCTAAATTTAAACAGGAAATGAGAGACATTCTCTCAAGTTAGGAGTTACTATTTAAACACTGGAACTTTCCTTAATTAAAAAACAACAACAACAACAAAAAAATTTAAACAATAAAGTTGGCCTGTAGCGCTTCAGAAGAGCTCTTCAGATGTAACTGGACACTGAACAAAAAGCTGTAATTTTCATGTGTACTACAAAGTCCAAAAAAGTCAAAAGCAAAAGAGATACAAGGAACATAATGAATTATTGTCTCTCATGTATGATGTACTAATAAACTCACCGCTGATAAAACCCCATTGTCTCGGTATCACTACCGCACGCTGACATCTATTTCCTCTGCCTGAATCATTAAAATTGTGGAAAATAAATTTGTTCTAGACAAGCACAAGGAGAAACAAATGCCATACTAACAAACTACTACTTGTAGTTGACGGAAGGCAGGATTAACTTTTGTTTAACTGAACAAAAAACTCCTCTAAGTAACAAAGCCACTTTTTTTGATTGTGTAACTGTTTATAAACCATGCCTAATCCAATACTAACACATTTATTGTCATAGAAATTGTTTTATCAACATTCAGCAAAAATAAAGTATTAAATTATACAAGATGCAGGACCACAGCACCTCTAATGGCCTTTACTTGCTCATGCTTCTAACATACTTTAAATCATCTTCTGCAATGGCTTTTCAGCCACAGGAACTGACCTACACCACCACCACGTCACTAAGTCCTTAAGCTTACAGGTGCACCCTCGCTATATTCTCACAAGAAGACATTAATTGCCTTAATTATCTCAAAACTAGCATAAATAGTAAGCACAGTAACACAAGTCAGGCAAAAAATAAAGAAAGGAAAAAACCCAGCCAAACAACTTCTAGGGGTGCTTTCCAGATGTTTCTGCACATGTCACTCCTGACAACTTCTGAACGTTTCTCTGTAGCTTCTAAGAGCGCCACAGCTCCTATCCACAGATCTCTAGTTCTCATGTGAAATCAAGTCATTGAGAGCTTAAAAAAAAAAAAAACCAGAAAACAAAAACAATAAAAAAAAAAAAAAAAAAAAAAAGAAAAAAAAAAAAAAAGGAGAACAAAACCAAACAACATCATGCTGGGGAAAAATAGTCCGCTTTTGAAGTCACATGATAAAATTTTTGCTGCCACATTTACTCAACATACAGTAGTTGAGACTGAAAGGAAAAAAAACAAATAAAACCATCAAACTAATAAAATGGAAAATACCAAAAATAAGTTATATTGACAATTAGTTGGAACTGCATCTTTTAAACATTTCTTCAAATGAAGACATGTTTAATAGCTGGATATTCAAAGTGAACAGGGCTAGAAGTTAACACTAGTTTCCACAGTGACTCCAGAGATAGAATCGATCTGCAAAACATGAAACATTTTTTCCCTCTCTTTCAATCCTGGCAAAGAAACCAAAACAAACTAAACTCATCCAAAATAAGAAAACAGTTCTGGAAACTTCAGTTCTAAGTAGTAATCACTGTAATACGTTTCAGTCCCCAAAATTCTTTTTTAAATAAAATACACCTTCCAGTATTTATTCCAGTGAATTTTATTTGTATGTCAGTCCTTGTACGCACACCTCTAGTTTGTTGTTCTGACTACCAAACTATGTTATTTTAAATTTATATCTCACATCTGTATTCTTTTTAATACATACACACAAAACTCCTTGTAAGTAAACTACAGTAACCATGGCATGTGGTCAAAGATGCACAAAGTCAAAGCCAAATCCAATGCACAGTGCTTTACACATAGCAATGTTCCCTCTCAGCAGCTTTCTGCTTTACATATATGGATCCCACATATGTATCAGATAGCAATTTATACTCTTAGTGTTAAAAAAATATTGATAAAGTTTAATTTCAAGACTATATTCTTCAAAATCACTTGATCCATTGCTAAATTTGCCTTCCAGCTGGCAAATGTTTTTACCAAATAGAAGCTCTCAGTGCTCAATGCGTGGTCATAATTGACAAGCTACTTAATTTTTATGTAGTCCAAGAAAAAAAAATAAAATTGTAAAATAAAAAGCATATGCTTCAGTGAATACATCACTTACAATTCTTGCTAAAATATGCCAGAAATACACTCAAGATTCTTTTCAAGAAGTTCAGTTCCACCAAGTTTTCCATGTTTCTCAATATTATAGATGCAAATACTTGGAATTTTAGTTGCTAGGTGATGAAGAAAATATAGGTTTCAAAAGGATATGAATTCAAACTTAAATGTAGCAATGTGTAAACCTTTTTACATAGATTCGTTATACAAGCTAAACACCAACAGCAAAAACTTCTGAAGTACTAACCACGAGTAAAAAGTATAAAGAATAAAAGGATGCCTATCAGTGAGCAGCGCTCCTGAGAAACAGCTGTCAACGCAAGCTGCTCACACAACTGATGTATCTATCCAGCCATCCATAAGCCTACATTTTTTCATACCTATACAAACAAAAGACAAGTTTCACTATAAAGACAATATCAAAAAAAACTCCAAACCATATAAAAGTTTTTTCAACTATCAAGACTTTCATATCACTAGACACTTGATAAAATGTTACTCTCTGGCATTCCAGTAGCAGGCAACATTCCAGTCAAGACTGTGATTAACAAAAAGTCACCATAGAAATTCTTCTAACGATCAAAATTTTCAATAAACTATTTATAAAACCATGTAAAAATATTTATTTTGTGGTTCACAGACAGAAGACATTTTATACTCTCAATTAAAGTACCAGTTTTACCGTACCACAGCTATGTGCTCTAATGTGGAAATGTGAAAAATAAGACAGGAGGAGTTAAAGGATGGTCCCCTTGCTCAGTAAACATTATGTGACTTGCATACAATGCTTAAATTGTATGTCATGTGAACTAAGATATGTATTAGAATCTTACTAGCCAAGCAAATTTATTCAAAATTTTGTCAATGAGCATGACTTGCAGTAGAACAAACCTTTATGCTTCTCAGTGGAAATTTGGGGAACTATTTACGATCATCCAATTTTCCAGCAAGTTCTCCATATCGTGATTCAGTCAGCGTTACACTATACATCCTGCAAACACATCACTTGGACACAAAACCGTACAGAGTATCTGCTATGTGCTGAAGTCTCCTCTTAACTGACCACATGACTACTTCAAGTATAAAAAAAATAAATTCACCAAGGTCAATATGGTGTTAAAAAATTAGTTTTCAGAAGAAAGCAGAGCATACAAGAGGAACAAGAAAATAGCATACAAGGCACAACTTGCACACACTTACATTTGCAGCATGACTTCGTTCAGAAATACTCCATCCACCAGCGCCACATATTCTTCCAGGTTGGTCCCATTTCCTCCAGCTAACGGTCCAAATGTCTTAACCTAAAACATAATCATTACCACCATGATACTAACTCCACCTTATTCTCTGCCACATGGCATTTACCTTCAAACAATGAGCAAAAAAAAAAAAAAAATTATATATATTTAATGTGAGAAAAAATGAATGCTTACCCAGGTGACAAGAGGGCTAGACATGAACTGCTCCAGAAGGGGTGTGAATATTTCGTTCTCCATTTTACAAAAAAATGGTTAGCATCAATGTAGTTCCTCTGATGCAAAATGTATGAGAAGTCCTTCACTGTAGCAACTCTGAAATGCTCCAAGGCTTTAGCTGGAGTAAGTGAACCCCATTTTTACCAAGCAACTGGCAACTGGGATTTATCTTCCTCTTTCAAGAAAAAATGCATTTCAATGTCCATCTACGCACATTTCAGCCTTTCCATTGATGTCTCTCCCTTCCTACATACCGAAGGGGTAGAAGGAAGGAAAGGAAGAAAAGAGGGAGGCTGCCTAGCTACTGTGATTCTGCATGAGACAAAAAAAAAAAAAAAAGGAAGGAAAAATCCGCTTCAGCAGCGGCAGCTCCTCAGAAAGGAAGGAGAAATTCCAGTAAAACTCTGCAAGCTCATCCTGCCCCTTCCCCACACACACAAAAATAAAATTTAAAAAAACCCCACCAAACAAGAAAAAAAACCCCAACCCAACAACAAAAACCACCAAAAAACCCAACCCAACCAACCCAAAACCAACCAGACGAGGGGAGGCGAAGAGGCAGGGACCCGAGACCCCCACTCACAGCCAACCCCCCCAGGCTGCTTCTGCACACAAGAGAATCCCTCTGCCCCCCCCCGCCCCCCCCACCCGCAATGGCACAGGCAGCCCACGGAGAGGGAGCCAGCCCCCGGTAGGGATGAGACGCTCTTTTCAATCAGTTCCCTTTTCTAACCCCTTCCCTTTTCCACCAAACTGCGACGCAAGCCGGGGACAGGACCGGCACACGCCGCCTCACCCCACAACCTCGCCCTTCCCCCGCGCTGGCCGCTCCCCTCAGCTCTCCCCTCGCCACCCGCCTTCGGCGCCTTGCCGCCCCCGGAGTCCCCCGACTCCGTCCCCAGCGCTGGGCTCCAGCTGTTCGCCTTCCGCTCCACCGTCACCACCCTCCTCCTCCTCCTTCTCCGCAGGCTTCCGCGACACCAGCTCCGCTTCCCACCCCCTTCTACCAAATAACGGCCGCCTCAGCCAGCCCGGCCGCACCGCATCACTCGCCCCCTCCCTCCCTCTCTCTCTCTCCCCCCTCCCTCTTTGACGGGCGGTTCCTGCGTATGGATCCCTCCGCCCCGCTCTGTGTGAGAAAGCCGGTTATCCCTCCGCCAGCCCAGGTCCCTTCCTCTCCCCCCCATCCCCCTCACCGCCGCTCGGAGGATGGAGGCGCAATTAGAAAGGGGCGGGGCCGAGGCGGGAACTACTTGTGGGGCTCGTGCACGCGCTCTGCGGCGGCGCGCGAACCCCCAAGGACCGCGCCGCATGAGGCGGGAGCGCGGCCTCTGCCCCGCAGCAGCAGGAGAAGCGGCGGGGGCCTGGCACAGGCAGGTCTGCCCCCACAGTGCGGGGTGGGGGGGGAGAAAGCAGATGCTCTTCCATTCCCCACTTTGGGGAGGGGAGGAAAGGTTAAAAAAGAAATAAAAAAGGAGCCCGTGAGGAAAACCTCTTCGTGGGGGAAGGAAAAGGGGTGGGGTGGGGAGGGGGAGTCGCTGACGCCCTTGGGGACAAAACCGGGAGTTGAGTAGCACGATCCGCACCGCAGCCCCACGCTCCCGCCTTTCAGGGGAGGAGGAGGGCGGGCAGGTGTTCCCCTGCTGGGGTGAAACCCAGCCACACCCACGGTAACGCACAACCCGGCTTGCGGGAGAGATTCAGCGCGGAAAGGAGCGCAGGGAGGGGGGCGACCTGGTTACAGAAAAGCGAACGATGACAAGCGCTTGGCTTGTCTCAGCTATTGTCCTGAAGCTATCCCTTGCCACTTGTGCTTCCAGTCACCAACACCGCATTAACGTAAGGGGCCGTGTCTGCTTCAGAGATTTTGTAGTTTACTGACCTAGCGTTTTACAAAATCTCACAATCCAGCTTCTCTTCCACGTAGTGTAAAGGGGATTGCAGCAGCATTTTTCCAAACACCCTTAGTTTTACACACACAATTAACCCCAACAAACCAAAACCACGAAACCCACCACAAAACAGTGCGGTAAAAGTGACAGAAATTAAATCCTTTTGAAAAAAGTCAGGAACAGCTAAACAGTATTTTTTTTAACCCAAATACCAGATACAATATTTGTCCTAATGGTTCAAGATTAGAAAAAAAAAAAAAAATCCAATCATTACCTTTTCTCCATATGTGAAATTGGAAAAAAAAAGTCTACATAAAAGATGAGAAAAATAAATTATGGACTTCGAAATATTACTATGTAATTTATATTCCAGTGATTTTTTTTTCATTAAACAAACTTGCATAGTTAAATGACTTCGTTTTCATTCTCAGAATTACAAGTTTTCAGCAAAATCAGGTCTTTCCCTCCCAAAACAGATCTCCAGAGTGAACTCGTAGTCCTCCTGTGAAACAAAATAAATAAGCAAGAGGGAAGGAAAAATCTGCAGTTTTGGATCTGAACAAGAATCTGGTGATCCATGGGTGAAACAACTGCCAATAAACTACTAGCCCTTAAAAGCAACTACAAAAGCATTTTTGTAAAAGCCTGACTAACCAACCGCTAAGCTCCCTGTATCTGGCAAGAGTGTATAATACGCAATTGTGCGTGCAATCCTGTGGAACTTCCCTGGCTCATCAGTTTGTTTCTTGTGGATTCTAATTAGGCAGTAATGACTTTGGCATAAAGCAATTTCTAGGAATTAGAGACAGGCTAGTAGAAGTTGATAGCCCATGTAGTAGTCACATGTTAATAACACCGTCTGACTCGTGAGTTCCTGAAAAACACACTGAGATTTCATAACACTCAAATAAAGATTTGGTTAAATAGTTCTAGATGGTTTTACTTCCATCCACACCATCCAGCTCACCTGCATTCTCAGCATTGCTGTTGGTCACTGGTCCTCCAGAATGACTACTGTATTTTGGATAAATACTGCATATCTTTATGAAATACACTGTGAGCCATTTAGGCTCAGATGTTTACAATTCCATATTAGAACTGGAGATAAATGCAAGAGAAAATTTCAGAAAAGGTGTCCTGAGAGTCGGATGAGTTTCGATTTGTTTTTGGTTTTTTTTTTTTTTTTTTTGGTTGGTGTTTGGTTCATTTGTTTTTTGTTGTATTTTTGTGTTGGTTGTTTTGGCTTGGTTTGGATTTTTGACTTTTGGTTTGTTTGTATTTTGTAAGTTGTTTTGTTTGTTGTCTTTTTTTTGTTTTTTTCAGACTAAGAGCCCTCAAAACCTGTGAAGAAGCTCCACAGTTTCTGTAGCTGACCCTTGTCAAACTATTGTAAAACTATTGTTTTTATAGTGTAAAACTGTTTGCCCCATTGTCAGGTCTACACAGACATCGATAAGAACACACTGCTGAAAGGGTAGCTATTTACAATATAGTAATAGCTAGAAGAAATTGGTTGAGCTAGAGATTGTTCAGTTGCCTTTAGTGTTCATCCTGTAGGCATCATCAGGATACCTATACATGGTAGGGATGTAGCTGGTACCTACTGGTGTAGTCAGGCTTGTCCAGTTGTTGCTTTCCCGGACCAGCTCACTCACTCGTGCTCAGCTGTAGAGTGTTGCAAAAAAGTTATTTAAAATGCAGCCATCAAGGAGAGGTGAGATGACTTGCTGTAGGACAGGGAGATGAGTCGTTCTTTGACAGACAGCCCTTGAAATGAATTAGAAGTGTTTGTCTTTGGAGACAGAAAACCAACTCAAAACTGAATATAGAAAGATTCCAATTTTAGCATAGCTGTCAGGAGTCTTTAGGGGTATTGATCTAGGAAACAGTCAGAAGGCACAGCTCCACTTGAAGTGGCAAGGCAATTTCATCTGTAGCTTATATTTGTCTGCAATGTTTTAGCATTTTTTACCTGGTAAGGCTCCTAAAAGCAAGTTTGATGACTACACTAATAGTGGCAAATCTCAGAACTTTGTTACTACAATTCAGTACCAGCTGAGGAAGTCTGCAAGTTAACTGATGCAGAAATAGAAAAGGTGGGAGGCAGGCAGATGTTTATGTCTCGAAGTGTGAGGTGACTGAAATCCTTTTTCCTCTACTCCTCTGCCCTAGGAAGACAAAGTTTCTCAGGTGTCTAGTGAGATGTATTCCTAGACCAGTACTGCTTCCTCAAATAGCAAACCAGTGGGCCACCAAAGATGTTAAGGACCCATCTTTGCTCCTCCTCTCATAATGCCAGCACTGTACACCTCCTTAAGATCACACTCCTAGCTTTCAAATTTCATTACTGTATATGCAGATCTCCTAAATGGAATGATTCAGTTTGAAATCATCTTCTCCATGGAAAGTAAAATACTCTATTTTGGCTATAATAGAATTGATAAGACAGTCTTTTACTTTGAAACAACAACATGCAGAAATATTTTTATTAAACTGAAGTTTTCATAGTTTTAACTATTGTAGGAATGCATATTCAGGAATATTTTTAAACTAAAAAAATTATTTTTATAATTAAAAAAAGGCACAGATTTGTTCTTTCACATCTCCATTCTCTAGAACAGACCTGTCAGTGTTTAATGCCGCGTGTGGCCTACTACTTCTGAAAGAACTGATTTAGAGATTAACCTTGTTATTTGAAGTGTAGCATTTGTTCTTCTATAGGTAAAGCATCCCCACCTCATTTCTATTGCATCTCCTTTGGTACCACAAAGACTCTACATAGAAGACACAGAAATTATAAACAGTCAGTGCCTAGACCCCAGGTCTGTAAACTTCAGAATTACTTCATGATCTCACTTTAACTTGTTTTTCTCATAGCATAATTTCCTATGCCTGTTGTTGCAAAATAAAAATAAAATTAAAAAAAAGGATAATTAGTAGAACAGAAAGTGATGCCTCAAGTCCAGACAGCAGGAAAGCCTAACTGTGTACAACCTCATTTACCTTGTCAGAAGATTTCTCGTCAGCCCAGCCCACAGTGAGCCAGGGGAGGGAACTGTTTTGGTAGAAGAGTGTAAGCAATCTGCCAATCTCTAGCTGATGCAAGAAGCAGTGGTTTTCTCTTCCTCTCCTACGTAAGAAAAGGAAGGAGGGGGTAGAAAAAAGCTCTTGCTGCTGGTTTTGCCTACTGATCTGCACCGCCAGGTTGCTAGACCTTTCTTTGCCTGGCCTGATAGAACTTCAGAGACAGCAAACCAGGAACAAAGTGTGGATGCTTGGGATCCGCAGCAGGGTTATGAAAGTCCAGTTAACCTTAAAATTTTCTGAATGTGGGCTGACTTAACAGGACAGTGGGTAGTGACAACTGCAAGCTAAAGACAAGGACAGCCACCTTCCTTGTCCTGTGTTTGCTCCCAGAGAAACCTGTTTCCATGTCAAACCAAGGCTATAGGAATAGAGGGGTCTATAAAAGGAAGACTAAAGGCACTAAGTGGTTGAGTCTTAAGAATAGCTAGGAATTCCCAAAGGTCCCACAAGTACAGTGGACTAAAAGTTACTTCTTGTTTCACAGGAGTGAAAAGAAAGGGAAATGCCTCTGCAACATGAGTAACAAAGTGGAAATTCCACAAAAATTCTTGAAGATTTCTTCCCTGCTACTGCATCTGCTCTGATTTGTCCAGAATTCCTCATCAATTTGAAGGGAACTTTCTCAGCAAAAACTGTAAGTAACCTCAGAATGAGAGTATTTTGAGTGAAAAGCCAAGAACAAAACAGTAGGGGCTTGGGGAAAGTGGCTGTTATCCATTTAAAGTTTTTACAGATCCAAGACATTTTACAGTTTCTATCCAATTATACCCAGTAGAAAGAAACAAGTATAGAGACAGCTGTCAGGGAATATCCTGTATGGATATTTGTGATCCAGGACAGTTCTCTGCATCAGCATCAATGCAAATGTACCAGAATTTTCTGACAGGCAGAATGCTAGTTGCAAGAACAGGTATTTACTGTTTCCAGCCATGCCTAGCTAACACATCCACATCAGTCTGGTTCCTTTTTAGTGACGTGGATATTGAATCCATCATTTTCAACTGAATTACAATTAAAAGTACAATCTAACACATTCACACAAATACAGCTGTCACTTCTAATAATGGTACATTATAAAAAATAATCATTTGCTTGATTATAAAAGTTCTAAGTACTTCGCTAAGTTTTGTAAATACACTGCACGTTAAACTCAGGAGAAGTCAATGCATTATATTGACAGGGGTAGAACTGCAACAGTAGCACCAGATGCTAACTCCTACTGTATCACTGAATTGCACATTAGACAAATCTTAATTTAGTTGAAGAACTACATGTGTTCTTAAATTGTGAAACAGTTGACAAAAGTATTATATTTAATATTGCTATTCATCTGAAGAGGGAAGTGCTTACAGCTTTTTATTCCTTTTCAATCAGTTGGACAGGCAGGAAGGGTATTACTGTGGCAAGTCAGCTGATGTGATCGAAAATAAACAGCAAGGTATTTATCTTGATTTTTAAATTTGTCATTCCTAAATATTTCCATATGCTTAGACTCCAAAGGGAATGTCAGACAAATAGTGCCTTACAGAATAATTAATTCAAACTTATTACAATTCAGATTTTTCCTGCTCTAGCCAATAAAGCATTTACCTGCATCTCTGACTGTCATCTATGAACTACAAGACATTGTCTATGAATTTCCCTTTGTTATTTGCTGCATACAAAGAAAATAGATTTCCACACACACACCTCTAAAGGCAAGTATTAAACATTACAGCACGAACAGCAGTTCCCTAGGACAACAGCTTTGGTACTAACTTGTGTTGTGGCCAGTGGAGTGAGACTGAGCAAACGTGCTTCCTGACATACCTTCTGTCAAGCAAGCTTCTGCCAGGATGAGGAGTGTTTCCTACGAACTGGGTCAGAAAGATGAATTATAGGGCATGTTACGCATTTCCTCTGACAAGGAGCAAAGCACAGCCCAGTGTGCTAATTGTTAGCAATTACAGCTAGCTGTGTATATGCAGATCCGTGGCTAGAAAGGCAACACACTGTAATTGTATCAAGAAGCACTATGCCATTTTGGATCCCCGATGTACAAGAAAGTTGAGCTGATTTTCTTCTCTAGCATCTTCCTGTAGTATAGTCCACTCTTGCCATTCAGCTTAAGAGAACAGAAGAGGTTTTGTGTCCCCTGTGAAAAGCTTTTACCTCTTCAAGCTCCGGTTGCCTCAGTTTTGTTTTACTATGATATTAAGTTTGCTTGCTTCATACAGCACCATGTTACTGGTAATTGCCTCCGTATCCTTTTCCACAGACTATTTCTGGTGCCTCCCTACTTTCATCCATGCTTGTGGAGTCTTGATGTCACTTGACCCCAGTAGCTTGGACAATGCTGGCATGAAACCCATATTTATCAGCTCAGCAGAGGTTATTAGCTTTCATTTCCCATCAAACCCTGCATCACCTTTGATGTTAGCATGTCTCATTAGAGAGGCATTCCTCACCAGCTGGAGATGCTGTTCAGGATCTTCCCAAGGTCAGCAAATAATGAACTGGATGGAGTACATTTCTGTGTTTGAGATTGCAGTTTGTGTACATGGCCTTCGTTATGCCCACAAGAAGAATGGAAAATATACAGCACTGAGAATATAATTGTAGTAGAATCATTTCTGTTTGAATCTCTGTTCTTCCGAGCTTCCTCCCTCAGGATTATCTATTCATTTTCACATCTGATTTTACCCCTGGTTATTTGTCAAATTATTTACATCTGAAAACAGCTTTTCTCTCTATGAAATACTAGTGAAACAATTAAAAGCTTTTAAGAAATCCCTATTTTGCCTTTGGGAAAATCCTTTGGCAAGCTTGCAGAGCTAAAAACCACAAGTTATTCTTTTACATCATTACATGAGAAAGACTGATATTAAAACATGTGAACTAATTAATAGAAAGAACTAAAGGTCACAAAAAACCCCAAAACCTAATGCTGGATGAAAAAATGGTAATTACAATTACTAGGTAGCATTCCTGATTAAGCTTCTTGCAAGAGTGTGGGTGATAAGACACCGAAAACTGGGAGCAGCCTACTCGTTCACACTTCTTACAGTCAACCATGAACTGCAAGACCCCTTTGTTTGCATTATGTCCAGATGGTTCAATTCACTGTGATACCAGTTTAATTGTGAATTCAAATTAATTGGAGATGAACACAAAATTGGAATTCTTACCTATTCCTGGTCATCTCTGGAAAATATGCCATAAAGTTTTGTAAAGGCACCTCAAAATTCCAAAGCACCGATTCAGTGCAGGGTTTGTGAACTGCAGTAAACACGAGGGCTGTTTTCAGTGGCACACAATTACTGTCCCGTTCATTTCATCTTCACTTCTGTTACGTCAGCTGAATAAGCTAATGGCATACGGTATCTTCTATAGTCTCTTAGGACTAATCTTGAGAAGGAATTCCCAAGATTCCTATTATATATACACAATCACATAGCTACCATTATACTAAATAGAGAAATGATGTTGAGTAGAAGCAATGAAAATAGTGACTGCTATAATGCGTTAACAAATCTGAACTTCTTAGCTATTTCCTTTTCTCTTATTTTCTGATATTTTTACCTCGTTGTCTTTTACCCTAACTTATCCCATTTAAAAAAGTTTTATTTAAGTATTCTTCTATGATAGGTAATTTTTCTTCTGCTAAAACCTACAGTGATACACTTGGTCATTTTGTTTAGGCTTTTCTGAACCACTGTCATATCAACAGCTGTTTCCTGTATATTCCTTTCCAGTGTCTAAATGTCTTCCTTGTGTAGATTCTTCTTGACAGCTTTATATACCTACGAAATGCTGTATTTTTCCCTAAGGTGGTCACACAACACTGAAGATCTTTATGACTTTTACATACTGCTCTGTAACAAAACTTCTGAGATCATCTAAGTTAAGGGTATTACACAGTGTGCTGGTGAGTTAAAAGGTCAAAGGATGGCTTTCAAAAGAGTAATTTTCCCCTGTAATTTCAGGTTTACACCTGTATGTCAGATTATTAGTTCTTTTTTAATCTGTTATGAAGCAACTGCTCACACAAGTGAATGCTTATTAATATAAGCATTTTTTTAAAATGCTACAATCATTGTTTGTTTAATAACTGGGCAATATTAGAATTCCGATGTCTGTGTATATCACAGATATCTTGATTGCAGCTTGATAATTTGCACGTGGTCCAGAAAGCAGTTCTTTTTGCTGAAGATTACTCCTTCTAAATATTAGTAACAGATTAAAAAAAAGTATAAAATATTAACCATAAGTAGAATATTGTAGCCCTTTTCATGGTGTTTTTCAGAAAACACTATACTAAACTAATAGTTAAAAAATTATTCCTTCCTTTCTGCTACTATGACCTAGAGGATATTTTTGGTCATAGAAGTAGTCTCCCTTAACAGTCTACCTTAAAAAGATGAGATTATTCTGCTTGTTCAGTCTGTATCTCTGTAAAAGGAAAACACCTTAACAAAGAATGGTTTGTTGCTGACCTGCAGCTGGTTATGGTATTTAATCTGAAAGCCTATTTAAGTCCTTAATGGTAACATATATTCCCTCTCACTCAGAGGAGTATTTTGCAAACAAAATTAATTAACAAACAAGGCTAGCCAATTTTGTGCTATAGTTTAGACTGACAGTCACCCAGAAGGGATGTTGGCACTAATAACAATCATTATCTCAAAATATCAGGAAGTCTTCTGACTCTGATGAGGTCTGTGCTGGAGCTGAGGCTTTCATTCTGGGGTGATGCATGTGGAGCCCAGCAGAACAGCAGCTGGCAGAAAAGCTGAAGGTATTGCAGAGGGCATGGGCACTAACAGTGGAAATAGCCTACAAATAACCTCTGACTCAAACTTGATACTTTATCCAATTCATCCACAGTTCTGTTAAAAAGATGACTGACCCCTCCAGCTTGAGAGGCTTTTTTTAACGTTTCAGAGCCGACCTTTCTAGGCAGCATGGATATACACTCTAACAAATGATTCATAACTGTTCTCCTCTGAGCTCAGGTCACTCGCTCTGTCTAGTTCTTTCTTTTGCCGTTTCTGTCTTGTCTCGATGCCATTAAGTGGAAGCATGCAACAGTGCATGACCACTGCTGTAGTTTCCTTTTTAGCCACATGGACTATGGTTAAGAAATCAGTCAGGCATTTAGGAACTGATAATCCTTCTTTTGAAGAATATAAGGCTTGTTCATTCAAAGGAATTTCTCACTCAAAGGCCCAAGATGTAGTTCAGTTTTACCTACTAAATGTTTTTTGCAGCCAGACAATGATTAAAATAAAAATAGATGTTTAATGTAATTTTCTTTCCTTACTGACACTTTTTCTTCAGCTGCTTTGTGATGGCATTGTCATGATAGATAGTAGCACGTTTGTATGTCTGCTCTTTGAAGAGCTAATAATTATCCCAGTGCTTAATACCAATGATAACAAAGAGAAATCCAGCTGTTCAAGAAGTAGTAAAAGAAGCTTAGTAGCATACAGGTTTAGAAATAAATTGCAGTTCAATTCACATGGGTTTGGGAAAAGGACACCAAGCAGGAGGCTTCCTCTAAATGACCAGGTAAATTCATCCCATAAGTATCACATTTTTCACTCTCACCATGGCTCTGCTCAGTTTATGTAACCTGCTCTTGTAACAGCAGAAAATCCGCAATGTCACATATACAGTGACAGTTGATTTCCCCCCTGCTTTCTCACTCACAGACACACACACTAGTAGCTACAGAAGGAATAAGAAAAACAATGAAACAGATAAATCAAGTAAATACCAGACTTATAATAAGCCTTCATTCTTAGTATGATCCTATTTTAAGTGGAAGTAAAAAGTCTGGATGTAGACATCATGTAACCAGATTTACTTTCTACCAGAATTATAGAAGATCCTTTACCTTATGTAACACTTATTTTAACTGCAACTTGAAAGTCATTGTAGGAGCTCCTTCAGCTTTTTTGTCCATGTGCTGCTATACAAAGGAAAATCTAGACGAAACTACCCCTACTCTGTGCTGTGCTTAAACCAATAGTGCCCCCTTGAGGGGCTTTTCTTATATACATATGCATATGAGTAGGCGGCCGAGGATAACTGTTCAGCTAAAAAGTAAGCTAAACATAGCATTTTTATCTACAAATAAGGCCCCAGAAAGTTGCACACGTTTATGATATTTCTACAGATTTTCTATTAGGTTAATGTGGATGCAAACAAGCCTTTTTGCTTCCAAAAATATCTGTCTTTTTGGCTCTACTGAAAAATGTGTAACT
Source organism: Todiramphus chloris collaris (assembly GCA_025345505.1). Classification (NCBI taxonomy): domain Eukaryota; kingdom Metazoa; phylum Chordata; class Aves; order Coraciiformes; family Alcedinidae; genus Todiramphus; species Todiramphus chloris. The sequence continues at coordinate 46,170,514 of JANVCC010000020.1, forward strand.
AAATTGTTGTATCCAACTATAGGACAAATTATGCAATTCTGTATTGAGGATAATACTTGTAGGATCATTAAAGTATACAATGTTCTCAGACTGAACTCTCTGCAATCCCAGCATTTTAAGAAAGTGACTCACAGAGCCTTTATGCCTTCTAATTTGGCCTGCTACTACCAGTGAGGCACTCACTTGACATCTGTCTGCAGAGCTCAGGAGTGCCTGCAACTCAAAGTTCCACCCAAACTGGAAACCAATAAACCAGTGAAAATATTATCAGCATAGCTATAGCAACTCTAGATTCATCTGCTGCATGTTTACTGAGAACCCTCAGTGGGTTTGTGCAGCCTTTACTATTACAGCTAAATTTCTACTAGTATCTGAGCAGACTCACTTAAGCCTCTCCCAGTACATCTACACAACCTATTACCACATTGTCAAATAACTATGTATAGATACTATTAGAGGAATATAGGAACCAATCATTGAGCAAAATTATGTCTCACCCCCACTTTGAACATTTGCTATGCTATGGAATGAGACCTAAAGATGATAGAAAAAAAATGCTTTTAAACATTTTTCAAAACTAAAAGGCATCATACAATGTCAGCCTACCAAAAGCAATGTTCTCTCTAAAACAGGAAGGAAAAAAAAAAAAAAAAAAGTCTGACAAATCTTGAACAAAAATAACAATGCTGGTCTGTAGTAAAGACCGGCATAAAAATGCCTTGCTTCAAAAGATTGGGGAGGATTATCAGAAAACTGGGCAGGTAAAAAGGATTTCAGAAATAAACAGGCCAGATGCATTCTGATACACTAGATTGTTAGAAGAAAAGGAGAAAGCTCACTAAAACAAAGGTTTCCTGACATTGAAAAAATACAAGAGGAACAGCACATGAGAAATTCTGAAAGCATAGTATATAGTTTAGTAAGAGAACTGCTGATTTTAAAAATCAAGAGTTGCTGCTGTTACAGGGCGTGCCCACGCAGGGGAATGGAACAAATTAATTGTACTGAGCTCAGTTACTACTTATTGAAAAGATCTGCATCCATATGATGGAAATCCTGGTTTGCAGCAACTGGCAAGATATTACACATATGCTTCTGTTAGAAGGTAGTTATTTGATGTTATAGTTAGTGGGTATTAACTTTCATATTGATGCATCAGAGCTGTATATTATTTTGCAGGCCTCCATGTGCTTTACCACACCACTTGCCTTCTCACAAAACCGTGTAGTTTGCTTATGCAATGTAGTGTCACAGTTAGCAGTCCACCATCCTTTGTGCTTACAGATTCAAGGGACTGGCAGAGCCCTGAAGGAGAAGCAACATGCTGAAGTAGACCCCATGATAACAAATCTCTCAACCCTTTTATCTGCCAGCTATCAATTCCTATGCACACCCAAAGACTCAGTCCTGCAATTGAGACCTTGGCTTGGTGGCATTTATCTTGTGACTCATTACAGCTGCCATTGCTGTATGCCATTTGCATTACACCTCATGATACAGACTCACCTTAAAAAAGAAAAAAACCAAAACCAAATCAGATAGCAGTGTACTGTGAGTTTTTCCTCCTTTCATCGGGCACACGAAAGTGGTGACTACAAAGGACTCTGTTCAGAATCAGTCTTGCCCTGTGCATCTCCAGTCATCCTAATGAACCAAAACATCATTCAGCCTGTCACAAACTATCACCTTATCTTTTTGAGCTCCGTGTCCTGACTTCTTAGTGTCAAATCTACTCACTCATGTATTCAGTGATGAATGCATTGATGAAAACATCACTACAGCCTTCAGGATTAAACAGTACCTTTTGTTCAATGAGTTACTCAGCTACGAGCCCATCCTTCCATTGGTTCAGCTTCAGAGTTTGCCGCTCTGGCAGCACTTCTCTTCCCTGTTCATTATGGCCTTTCGCATCCTATGTTTACAAATGGAAATTCTACCACAGAAAGTATTCATTGGGTATGTAGCAAGGAGATAAATGTTTTGCTAAGGCCAGTTTGAATCACTCCATCGTATTATAGATTATACAGCACAGAACACCACATGAGGCCTTTTGCAGGCATTTTGCAAGTAAAAAGTATTGCATTTCATCTGTGCAAAAGCTTTCAAGACATTTTTCTCTCATAAAATGATTCTGGCACAAAAATGCATACAAACAGCAGGGAGCCAATAATATTAATACCAAACATGCTAAACTGTATTTATTTCACTGAAAACCATGTGTATTTCTGCAGGGAATGTAAAATTGAATTTTAAGAACAGGAAGTGCTCTATTACTGCTTTGGCATTACAACGCAGAGTTGCTTTGTTGTTTGCTCTATAATAGTAAGCTAAGCCTGTACAGCCAAGTAAAGCATCAGGAAGGAGTCTTCAGATCTGTAGCACCAGAATGCATCTTCCTAGTCTCTTGTCAGCTCTCCCAAAGAAGCACTTTTCTGCTTTATCACACTGAACACATTACCAGTATTAAAGACTGCCATCAGAGTCGCAAATGCAATTGCTAACCTCCCCCCAACCCTTTTCTGCCATCGGACTCTCCTCATGGCCTAAAGTCCTGCCAGGATTTCTGCAAGAGTGCAAAAGTATGGATTAGCTTCACCCTGGGAGCCTCAAAGCCCCACTTGCCAGCCCATGATGATAATATGCAAAACAGAGAACACCATAAAACCTTGCAGAGACCCATCTACTACAGACAACCATGGCACATGTCTTTAGAACAGATACTGAGTTCTGAGAAACCTAATACCGGGATAATGCTGCACCCAAGGAACTGACTAACACATCCTAAGTACGACCCTCCCCCACTCCCTCCAAAAAACAAAACCCAAAAACAACAACAAAAAAAGAAACACAAACAATAAACCCTCCTTGAGTCAACAACACAGAGGAAAGGAATTACAAACCTGGTCTTACAACACCCTCAAAGCCTCTTCATATTGGGGATAGTAGTTTATCTCAAATACTGTCCGATCAGCCTTTCTACTACAGGCTATTGAAAACAAAAGCTGCTGACCTCTGATCCCTTCAGCTGAAATGCAGGGTGGCTTTCAGTCTCCCACACCTTGAGAAAACAGAAATAGGACTAGAAAGAAAAGACCACAGCAAAAACCTTTATGCACCAAGAATCAAACAGTCTGCCTTCCATTGTTAACACTAATTTGAAATTCCTAATTTTTGTACCACTCATTTAATTTTGTTTTCCACAAAAAATCTGAATAGCCTGCTTGTTCACACCTTTGTAAAGGAATTTTATATTCTTGCCATACCTAGAAAGTTTTATAAGGTTAGTAAAACCTGTATGTAAGACATACAGTGCGTAAAATAGGTCCTATAAAATGACAGTATAGCTCACAGTTTTGAGTTCTGCTCTGAGGTAGTCCATCACACTGTCACAAAATAACCCACAAAGTTACGGACAGCATCACTTGATAATGAACATTCTATAAAAGCATAGTTTCCAAATTGTTTTTTTTTTTAATCATAACATTAAAGCACAAGTAAAAACCCATATCCTGAATACACAGTCCGCAAATTTAAACTACTTAATAAATAACTCATGGTGCTTTCATAAAAATCAACTATGAAAAGTTACACAAAGCTTAATGAAAACCACGCACACACTGGAATTTTATACTCAGTCTACCCTCCAAGTAGGAGTACAAGCAGCTCTGCTTATGCTACTAACATTTAGTCTGTTTATATAGAGTTGTGAATGGTTCCACTCTTCAACTCACAACTCTGCTTTCTGGTGCCTTCCTGTTCTCACACGTACTGGTGTGGCAGCTGTATTCAGATATTCAAGAAAATGCTGCTCAGTAGCTCCTAGCCAAGCACAGCCCCATCTCTCCCTCCATTCCAAGGGGATCCTCTGGTATGTCTGACTAGGTGGCACCTTAGCAGACAATAAAATGGAAATGACAGAGTGAAGTAGCAAGACCATTATTTTTCACAGGTCTGCCTATGGTGGTAAAACTTTTCCAGTGAGGCTAGAATCAAAGAGTTCCTCTCACCTGCCTTTGTTTGTAGTGAGTAACGTCGGCTCACAAGTAAACCTTGCTGGAGAAGAGTAAGTGTAGCTTTTTCCTACTTAAAACTGAAAGGTCTAACATTAAATAGAAATAGGAACACTGGTTCCATCTACTGCCTTAAACAACTGGAAAGTCCCTGGAAAATATTATTGAACAGTGATCATCACACCTGCAAGCTTCTCGGAGGCAACAGTGATACGAGCTAATCTGGAGGAGTGATGAGTTCATAATTTATCAGCTTTGCTCAGATCTCTGGAAAAGTCACCCTGACACTGTTGTGTCATCCTAAACATGTGGCATCATCACAATGGTGAGCTGCCACAGATAGAGCATTAATTGTTAGCCTGCAATCTCTTCTATACCTAGAAGACAGATAACACACATTGGCACATGGGATAAAGTTGTGCTCTCTAGTGTATGTAATTTGCTAATCTAATTTACATAATTCTTCCAATATCTGATTTGCTACAAGTTCTGTATATCTGAGAACTATGAAACAGGATAGACTATGTTCATACAAAGCAGTTCCATCTGTATCTCCACTGAATTACTTCTTTCTTGTATACCCAATTCATTTTTCTGTTCCAGAAGTATAAAGCACAGTTTCTGTGAAGCACTCTAATGCATTGTCTTGTTTGTTTTTCCTGGCTTTTATAATCAACAATACAGTGCAATTAGCCAAAGTTCTTGAGGGCAACTGAAGCATGTGGATAATAAAAATCAGAAATGTGAACTCTACTTAGGTTCTTCCAAAGAGCCCCCAGAACCAGCACTTTTGTCTGTGCAGAACTAAATGCTTTCTTGAAAGCCAAGCCCTGGGGTAAGACTAAATGACTGAAAACAAACCCATGTCCCTAACCGTTGCCTGTAAAATTCTTCCTTGCACTATGCAGACTATGAAACTCCAAGGCTGGGCAGCCTTCAGATCTATTCTAGTTCCACTCTCCATATATCCTCAGGTAACACTTCAGTAATCCCAATATTGAGTAGCCTTTTTTAAGGGAAGTTCTAAAAATACAGTGCACATTTACTGAAGTGTTAAAAAATGGAAGAGAAAGTGAAACTAGCTGGTATGTAATAGAAGTCTTCCTGCATAGCTTGCATGCCACTTGGCTGCAGATGTTAGAGGGTCAAAAGATGGATCTAGGGCTTGTATAGAAAATTTCACAGCCTCAAAACCATACGAGATCTTTCCCCAAAATCTATATACAACTTCTAAGGCTACAAATGTTTTTGTAACTATTATTATCAAGGACTTGTGGGAGAGATGTTCTCTGACCTTTTCCTACTCTTCTTCTGCAGTAAGAGAAATGCCCTAGCATCTGGCAATTTATTTCTGCATTCTTTAGATTAGAACAGGAGACAACATGAAAGTTGTTAAATCAATTTCTCTTTTCTTAAGGCAATTATAAGCACAACTTTTCAAGTTAGGCAAAAATCAAAAAACAGGGTCATGCTTTTGTCAACTTTGAAGAAGTTTAAATACTATTACGTCGTCAGTAAGGTTAACAGTGCAGACTATGACCAAAGGTAAGACTGTATCAGTTACTAATTTAGTACAATAAAATAAAATCAGCAGACAGTGCTGAGAATACCATGTATGCAGTCCAAGAATTCTAGCTAAAAGCCATTTTCAGCTGGTCCTTCTGAACCAGCTCATATATGGTTCAAAGGTGGTTCAAGGACCACCCATTGTTCTGGACCTTTTTAGAAAGTGATAGGTATTTGGTGCTCAACAAACCTTCTGGTAGACTAAACTAAATCAACATGCAGTAAGTAGGCAGTGGAGATTCACTTCAAAACTACAATAATGCTCCAAACCCAAATACTTATGCAGATTAGAATGTGTAAAAGGCATTTTCATGTGCAACATCCAAAACTGACAGACAAAACTATAAAGAAGTGTGTATTTTGTCCATCTGAGGGGAAAAAAAATCCAAACATTTGCCCTGTGTAATGAATTCTGTCAGTATGTTAACTGAGCTTGTAGTCTCTATAATATACTCTCTGTTCTAATTGCTGCTAGTTGCAGAGCAGCTCACTTCATGAAATACATGAATGATGGCTATTTTCAACACTGAATAAAGCCTGAAAGCCCTTGTACAGTGTATTTAGCTTGTAAATGTAAAGGCATTTTGAGTATTTCATAGGAGTAATGCTCTATTAGTTAGGTACCATGTTTGTGAAAGTCTTTCATGATACTAATGAGTGACAATTGCAGTAGGCTTGTTTAGATTGTTACTTCAGATGCACCTGAAATACAGATATAGAGAGCAGCAATAACATAAAGACATAGAGCCAGGAACCAAGGGTGACAACCACACAATGAGGGACACAGACCTTACCAACCACTGTACAGTCCTGCAGCAGCCAAACAGGGCAAAACTGGTGATGGCAATGGGTGCTGTCATCCCAAAAAAAAGCCTCAGACAAAGCAAGATAACAAACAGAACTAGAAAGCACCTCAGGAGCACCCAGACCCACCTACAACAGACCTCAAGCTCAAGGGGCCAGTACCTGAGCAAGCTCAAATGGGGCTCTCAGGCCAGTGAGCTGGGGCAGTGGGGAAAGAGCTCAGGTGAGGCTACAGAGAGAAATTAAGGTGCACCCAGGGCCCTGGAAATAGGACAAATCAGCTGAAATCAATTTTATCCACTGTGAAATATATTTAACTTTCTGGTTCTGTTCATTATCCTGCTTTGTCTGAATTGACAAACAACTTCTAAATACAAAATTAGAATGTATGCCACATATTTCCATGACTCTAGGTAAATAAAAGACATTAACACATCCTGAAAAAGTACTATATCTAGGAGCATCTTAGATTTTATCGTAACACTGCAATTATCAAATGGAGATATTTGGTTTCTGACTTCAAACAAAAATTGTAGTCTGAAAAATATGCTAAAATATGTTTTAATGTTCTTCAGACTACCTCAGTTAGGGTTATATATGTGTTCGCAATATGCTAAACTACACAGTTCACTAATGTCAAATTTAATCAACAGAATTTGTCAAAGTAAATTGCTGAGTTGTATTGAACCATCATAGAGTGCTATATCCAGAGACCTTTGATCTGTGTGCTGACCTTCAGATATGATTTCCTCCCCAAGCTGAGTCAAATAGTCAACTCCGATGAAGAAATGATGCCATGAATAAATCTTATCAAGAAAATATACAGTTGCTGCATGAACTCAGGATTCTTATTTTATTTTTTATTAAACCCAGTTAAATAATTTGAATTGCCTGGGACAGTATCATCCTGCTTCCATTAGATTCAGACTTGTGGTTTTTCAGGGCTTGAGTTCCCAGAGACACTTAACTCTTGCTGTCTCTCTTCTGGTGCTGACAGTATCTCCTAATCAGAGAAAAGAAGATTCTCTGTCTCAGTCAAATTCTTGCTGAAAGGAACACCACCTTCCAAGAAAAAAAATCCTATTTTAAACTTAAAATGTTTTTAAAATGTCACAGATAGTATTTGTGTGTTCAGGATTTATGTTCAAATTTAAAAGGAAAATGGCAAAACTCCAGCCAGAGCTATCTCCAGAGCCCTTTATAATAACCCATTACACAATAATCAATCCTAATCTAATTATACTGATTACATGAAGTTGACAGTGAGACTGAAATACAGCATTATCTCATAGAGAAGTTCTGCACTATTTACACTGCTGTTTGACAGCAGGTGTAAGCATGAATTGAAATACTACTGATAAATATCAGAAATTCCTTTAAGAACACTAGATACCCCGCTGCATGCTACAAACTTTACTTTTTGTAGTAGTGTTGACCCAGAAAATGCTTCTTCTCCTTGTGTAATATCCATGCTCAGACCAGGTCATGAGGCTTTTTTTACTGGCAACAGCTACAACAGTTTGTGGCGTCAGCAACGATGTGCCGACAGCCTTCCCGGTTACGGCAGGACAGCGGAAGACACTGCTGAACTCTACAATGGCAGGGAAACTCTTCCAAGTGTAGTCTATTTAAGAGTCATGTCTTAGTTTGTAATTAAGAGTGAAAAGCCACAAGGGAACATTTCCCAATTTTGCAAATGCCTGCAATCAGTTACTGGCTGAATGACAAGACCAAGTGTAACCCCTGCAAGAAAAAGGTGCTGCTTATGAGAAGAAGACTCCCAAATGCTTAGAACTATTACAACAGCCGTCTGCTTCAATTCAGTGTATTTCTGGAATTTAGATTTAAACTTGGCCATGATTACACACATTTATGAACTTTTATACTGGAATGTGGCACTAGTATAAAGCAGAGAAAGCATCAGTTTTGGAAATATTGCCTGATTTATAAAACAGCAAGGTGCCACAACCGCAGGGTGAGCTACTCTTTGTTCCATTCTTTGCCTCTGGCTGTAATTTCACATTAGCCAGCCTCCATCCCTTTCTCCCTCCCCTCTTGTGGCTGCCAGCATCAGTCAGAAAAGCTCTCTGACAATTCAGAGATGCATTTCTTAAATTTCCATTGAAACAACTACAAGATACCAATTTGTTTCAAACATACACCTTCAATTTAGGTTAAACTTCAGCAAAGTTTTCTCTGCTTCAGGATGGAGTTTCTTACCAGTTTCTTATGGAAAATCCTGTCTTAGTGGCAACAACATATTCCAAAGCTGTAGGAAAATGCTTTTCCATTTCCATTTCCTTGAACACCACATCTCAGATCTTTGTGTAACCTAATTGGGAGCCAGTTGACTGTATTTGGCTGTTTCCTGCTGGACCTCTCTTATGTTGTATAACCAAATACCAGTTGAAAGTGAGGAAGGGGTGCTGGTAGCCTGTGGTCAAAAGACTGCTGCTTTAAAGGTCCTTCAGTTCTTCTGAAAGCATGACATAAATAGTTTAATGATGGCAGTCTAAAGCAATCTTTTTGTTCCAATTCTTAAATCTTCAGGAACTGATGCATGTCAGAAATTTGTACATTTACGTGTACATCAGCTTTTGTCACTTGCACAGTTTCCCAATACAGCAGTGTGGCCACTTTTCCTCCACAATATTGTCTGTAGGGAGGAAGGGGGAATGGAGAGGGGAGAGGTAGCCAGAGAAATTGCTTATTTTGAGGTATCATTCTCTGATTTCCTCTTTATCTGTATAGTCTTCAATTAAATAATTTTATGTGTTCAGATGGTAAAGACTGCAGTAACTGTAGTAATAGAATTCATTAGTTATTCCAGAGAATTTCCTCTTTTATCACACACAAGGAACAAGTGTGGGAATAAATAACATGTTCATGTTCTGCAGTGTCCAATGAATTGAAGCATTTTCCTCAGGGTTCCTGACAATCTCATACCCTTATTGGAACAATTTCATACTCCACAGTTAAGAGCTTCCCATGCTACCTTTCCTGGTTCAGTGAAACTGTCCACTTCAAAATGAAGGGATCAGGGCTTTTTCTTTTACTTTTTTTTTTTTTTAACTTGCTCATGGCTGAAGAACTCCATGCCAGAAGAGATTAGAATAACAAAGCTCATGGGGTTCAAATCAAACCATAGAATTTACCGTGCCCTAGTTCATCTTCCCTCAATAACAGTCAACTGAAATTGGACAGAAAAAATCTAAATCATTACAAGGGTTCTTAGAATTCAAGATGTGCAGAAAAATTAATGGCAAAAACACTACAGCAATTACTAAAATACTTAGTTTGTGGAGAAAATTCCTATGAAAAGCACACATGTATATACGTGAATAAATTCTAGTTTTCATAAATTAAGAACAAAATATGCTTTGGGAAAATTATGAGATCAGATGTATGGCTAGACTTTTGGATTAATGTGTGGGTAAAATGTGCACAGTTTACAGTTTGTGGCAAGTATATAAATTTAAAAAAATAAATAAGAGAGGGAAGAAATAATAAACTTACACTTTTTAGTATCTTATTTCCACAGATTATAAGGTGAAAGCATTAGATGTTGGATACTTTAGATGTTTTTAAGATTAGATAATTTAGCTAAGAAGCTTTATTATCATTATAGGAAAAGCTTAAAGTATTAATTATAATGACTCTTAAAATAGAGTTAGGGGGTTGGAGTCAGCAGTGTCAGGTAGGTTCCTAGTAATAAATTCGTTTGCTTATTTTTAGTAAAAATATTCAATTGTCATTTCTGACATTTTTATTGGAGAAGACAGATAAAAAAATATGACAGGATAAAAGAGAACAGGGACTGTGTTAAGAATATTTTTGTGTCTCTATTAATCCTTTTGAACTCAGGCACAGGTTTAGTAGGGAGTTAGTAAATAAGTAAGTAAGGAGCCAAGCTGCTACTCCAAACCCCATGGTAGCAGCAGCAAACAGTTTTGGTTCCCCCTTCAGGTTGCCAACAAAGGGGAGGTGTGGATGAATGAGCACCAAAGGAGAAATTGTACCTGTAGCAGAGCTTTCGTGTGGGCTTGCTCTCCCCCAGATCAGAAAGGACAGTGACATTCCTGAACCTGTTTGCTACCTGCCCTACTCTTGGAAGAGCAGAGCTAGGAATGGTCTCTGACAAAGGATGAATTGTAGTGAAACAGCATTTGTATAAAACACTCAAGTCACAAGAGAAAAGATGAACTTTATAAAATGAAAGAAAATGACCTAAATAGGAAGATCTTTAGAAGTTCCTGAAGGAGTTCAATATCCCTAAGGGGAGCAAATTTAATATAACTCATGATTCCTTATTTGACTTTAAGAACTTTTTCAATGTGTTTGCGTTCCTTAGAACCATTTTCACTTCTATTTTAGCTTTGACTAAAGTACAATGAAGTCACCCAAGTACACCATATTTGACAAAAAACTTCATCAATAAGGAATTGCAAATAAAACCAGAGTGATTAGTAGTTTAATTTTTGACCTTTTATGCAAAAGTCACATTTTCCTCTGCCTATGAAATTGGATAATATTGCTGGGGAAAAAATGAGAATGTTCACGTGTTAAATTAGGTGCCAGAGGCACAGTGTGTTGTACAAACGTACTGAAATTGGCCAACAGCTTAATTAAACATTTATGTAAGGACTGCTGAGTACAGAGCACTGTCCTAAGTGTATGTTAAATTGTGCACATAAACCCCCCTGACACTTGCTAGAACATATGCAATTTCTTCCTGGTGAAAAATAAGCGTAAAAATATGAACTTGAGTTGATTTTTGCATGTGCTGTTGTGTAGGAAAAAAAGAGCATGAAAAGTATGCACAAGAAATCACCAGGTAATATGTGTGTTGACATTTATATGGGACCGATGTATGATAAACAGGATATAGAGCTTTAGGTCTGACCATGCTTGCCCCACGCATCACAATACACGTGAGAAGATAGCGTTTCGTAAATGTGGTTTCTGCTGTTCTACATAAATACAGATTCTTTTGGAAGAGCAGGCTCACTGCCATAAAGCAGACTCCTCTGGTCTCTTTTTTCTCATAGCAAGTATTTTGCAGCTGGGTAGTAAGGAAACAAATCTTGACCGAGTTCCCAAACAAATGTGCTACTCTTTAGTCATCTGGCTACTGACTTAAAGCTGCTTTTCTCTGGAGGGGTCAGATGGAAGATGAAGAGAAAGTGCATGTGCGAAAGCACATCAATATGAGCAAGCAAGCTTGTAGTCGTAAGTCTTAACTTTACAAACGAATACCCAAGGGAGCTGCCTTCCTGATGTGAGGAGCTCTGCCCATTTTCCCATGATGTAGTCGTACGAATAAACGTTCCAAAGATTTTGGAATTTCAGACTTCCTTATTGTTGTGCTATAGGTCTAAGTGCAGACGGAAAGACAGTGTTAGACATGTCAAGATTCAGGACAGTTACCAGAACTGCTTTACTCTTGAATTTATGTACTTTTAGGAGGCATTAATAAAGTCATAGAAATTAAATGCTGGCATATTTTCCAGATACTTGTGGGAAATGAAAAAATAATCTAGCTGTTAGTGCAAGAATTATTTCATAAAAGAGAGACTGAAGAAACGATACTTTGGGCTTCGAGATTTGTTGCATTATGCATATGAGTGGAACCCACTGGAGGTGAAGAGAATTGGGTAGTGACATAAAGAATTCTGCGGTATGCAGTGACTGGAAAGGCTTGATGAAATTTGCTTGTCAGTATATGTATAAAGCAATGAACCAAGAGTATGTCAAAATGTCTGATACAGTAACCTGTACAGAGAAGATGGAAAATTAAGCAATAATTGCTCTTCTGTGAGTCAGGAGAGCATTTTCTGCTCCATCTTTTGCATTATTAACAACTAAAACACTAACTTAAGTCTTAGCCCTGACATCTAAGAACAGAACATCATAGTTATTGGGCAGTTTCATAGGAGGTGATAAAATGGTTTTGATTACAGTAGACAGAATTCCCTCATATTCATTACTCTAACAGTTTTTCTTGTAACTATGATGAAATGCTTTAAATTTTATGGAACAAATACAAAATGAAAAATAAGATTACCCATGCTGAAAGAATAAGCAGATTTTTCTCAGCATCAGAGCCATGTGTTGACCTCAACAGCTGATCTCAATAGCGACAAGCACCTTGCTAGCAGGAGCAAGAAGTCAGATGTTTTTGGCATGTCCTGTAACACAGCTATGTGGACTGGTACATAATCGTGTGGCGAAAAGAACAAAAGTGGTTTTACATTATGACATCTTTATTACAATTAATTGCAGTATCAATAGCAATTATGAGACTATTTTAAGAGACTATTTTAAGATTTCAATTTAATTCTGCTAAGTGAGCTCTCTGGTATGATGCACAAAACCTCCCGAGTCTTGAAATACACGCTGCCCCTTTTGGGAAGTTATATCTGAATGTTAGATACTCTTTAGTTTCTAAGCATACATTTCTGTTATGGGTTTTTATCTACTCCATTCAAAGGAGAAACGTATAAAACTGGGATTTTCTGGTCCGAGTGCTGCCCCATTCCTATCTCAAGTTTTCCATTTTCATTTCATGTTGGGTTTTTATTGCCTTTCTTTGGTGAAGCTGTCACCCACAGGGATTTTCCTGCACAGCAGTGAGTGGAAGGGATGGCTAACAAGGACTGCAGGAGTGTGCTGGCAGCGAGGGTATGTGGCCACGTGTCCTCTCACCTACCTGACACTTGTGACATTCATGCAATGGGATGCCCGACTCGTGGGCTACGCACAATGGACATGGTGCTTGGCGGGGATGCAAGGAAGGAAGAGGTTACTGTGGTGCAGGGTCTTATGCTGCAAAACACAGCAACTTCTTTTCTAAAGCCATTGAGTAACACTTCAAGAAGTGGGCTTTAGAGAAAGCAGAGCAGCTAAGGAGGAATGTTAAGAATTCTCATTCCTGTGCACTGCCACAGCACTCTGTGTAACAGGATTTTTCCATCATCCAGCACCATCCTCTACATCTTTGTTGTTCTATGAACATAGAAACCCAACCGCTGCAGAGTTATAAAATGACTGGGGATCTCTCGAGAGCACAGAGGTTTCTCAGGACCTCAACCCATCATAGATCCCCGTGACGCAGGGAAGGGGCAGCCTGGCTCAGCAGCTTGTTCCCGTGCTCGATTAACCTCACCTTCAAGCTGGCAAATAACGACCTCTGATTGCAGCTGCTATTTTCATAGCTTTTCAGTACTACTGAGCACAGGCCTCTCAGGCCGGACAGCTGCGAACTTCACCCTTGGTCTCCCATCTTCCGGGTGTACAGGGCCAGTCTGCCTGCCCGCCCCCCCTTACCCCAGTTAAATCAGCAGGGCTCAATCACCGCCGCTTGTTTCCCCCACCCGCCCACCTTCCGCCTCAAGCTGCCCGGGGCTGAACCACGTGGCGGCTGTTGTACCCGGGTACCGCGTTACGCGGTTCTCCAGCGGCAGACACGGTTCCCTCTCTTGCCGTCCCCTTAACGCCATGATGTGATTACAGGGATACGACAAGGGCCACCCTCGAGCGCGCTGCCGCCGCCGCCCCTCTTCCCTAGCGGCCGGGAACCGCCGCCGGCACCGGGCACGCGCGCGCGCCCCCGCCCCGTGACGCCGGTCGCTATAGCGACGCGCGGGCGCTCCCACCCCCGCGGCTGCCGCGTCCGCGCTGTTCGCCGCCCCGGCCATGGCGGCGGAGGAGGAGGAAGGCGATGTGGAGTGGGTGGTGGACACCATCGCTGGGTTCCTGCGGGGGCCCGCCTGGTCCATCCCCATCCTGGAGTTCATGGAGCAGAAGTGCGAGGGTGAGCGGCTGGGCAGGGCCGGGGAGGCCGGCCCTCGGTCGGGGGATGCGCGTCCCCCGCACGCACCGCGGAAGGGCCTGTCGAGGCCGCCCATGCGCGCCGGGGCGGGCAGTTTCCCTCAGGCCCACCGACCGCCCGGCCCCGAGGAACGGGCCGGGGATCCGGCCTGAGCGCGGGCAGAAGGCGGGGGCGAGAGGCCGCGGGGCGCCGGGAGGCTCCCGGGCGGTGGGGGGGACACGCCAGGCCCCGGCGCTTCCGCGGCCCCTCACCGCCGCTGCGGGCACCGGTCGGGGTTCTCCCTGCGCGGCAGCGGGACCGCCCCCCCCCGTGGTTCTGTGCGGGCGACGAGCGGTCGGCTCAGCAGGCCGGTGTCCGTGACGGCCCCTTCGGGAGCGGTTCCCTCTGAAGGCGTCAGGCTTTGCATAGCCACGGACTCCGCTTTCCCGCCGTTTGTAGGGAGGGGGAGACCTCGCCCTCGGAAAGTCGGTCCCCCCTGAGAGAGGCATTTGTCAGGATGTGGCAGTTTGCGTTCATTAGCTCACGCAGGGGATTATGGCATGAGCTTACAGCAATGACACCCAAGCGAGTTCTTCGTTTGCTGCGTGTAATACCCTGACGTAGCTAGAAAGCAGTTGGAGGCCTTTAATACTTTTCCATAGTTAGATGCTTTTCTTTAGGAAACTCAACAGAAACAGTAAAAATCACTGTCTGGCCAGTGGGACCAATGTTAAATTCCTGTAATTTTGTGAACATTGCCACTTAAGAGATGAGAAACGCTTAAGTTGGTACATCTGAAAAAAATGACAAGCAGCACTATAAAGTCATCAGTTATTGGTTAGGTGTTGTATGTGGTCCTGTGCGTGAGTTTAGCTCGGATGCAATTCTAGTTAAACTTCCTTTTCTTCCTCAGGAAGGAACTGAGGGAGTCATGGAATAATTTGGGGAACAGCCTGACTAAACAGGAAGTATAGGCAGTGAGAGGGGGACAGGGATGGACCAGTACCTCTGTGTAAAGGTTCCCAAGTGTACAGGTTTACTTGTATGTTCTGAGGAAAGAAGGAAATAGACTTCTTGCAGTAGAGATTTGGCTGTATTAGTTGCACTACTTGCAGAACAAATTTTCTTCTGCCAAAGAACACCTGGATCCTTAGGGTGGCAAAATAATTATAATTTGGGCAATTCTGAAAGCACTACTGAAGTCCTTTAGAAAAAAGGAAGCTTTCTTTTGTGATTATGGAGGAAAAAAACCCGTGTTTGAGAACATGATGGCCCGTGATCCTACCTAGCCTGCAGACATTCACACATGAGAAATATTACAGAGTGTTGCTGTAGACCAATTTAGCATAACTTTCTGTGGCTGCTATGAATAAAATCTGTCCCTTCGGTATCACCTGACAACACATAGTATTCACTGATAATTTTAACTTTAAAAGACCGGGTTTGAAACTAAGGCTTCCAGATGCATTTTGTATCTAGGGACTTACTAACGTCAAACTCAAAGTAGAACGCTTCTTACTATTAAAGAGTTCCCCCTGCTTGTCTTTACTCCTTCCTCCCCTCTATCCTGTTGTGGGCTCTGGAACAGCTGCTGTAATGGTTGGCAAGCCCTGTCTCTTGCTGTGCGGTCATTCTCATTAGAGCCCACTAAGAATTTAATTTCATATTCAATGAAGCAGACGCACCTCTGATTCAGATCCCAGCTTCTAACCAAGTTGCTTCTCAGTTATCCTCAACTGTTCCCAAGCTTTGCATGAGGCAAAGGTGTACGCCTTTCCCGCGTATACTGGGAAAGGAGAAAGGTAAAGCTGCTGGACAGTACAGCCAGGAAGCAATGGAGAAATCTAGAAGTTGTCTCTTGGGAAGTCTGCCTAAACTTGAGGTTGGTCATGTGTTTTGATTATGATGCAAACAGTCTAGGTTTAGGAATTGGGGGAATTGATTATCCCTCTCTGGAGCAATGATCTCTCTTTAGAAGGTTGAGGGGAATTTACTGGCAGTAAGAAGATTTATGGAACCTCAGTAAATTTCCATGTAGTGTGAGGCAGGCTTATATAATGATTGCTTCCTGCCAGTTTGCTTCTGCATAAGAAATTGGAGAAACAAAGCAGAGAAACCGCTTGCAGTAAGCGATATTCCAAGGTATCGTTTGTGCTAGAGAGTGCTGTTGGACAACTCTCAGAGCTATTGAGAAATAAAGAAAAGGCTAAAGTTGTATTCCTGCAATGCTAGGGTTGCTAAGAAGCACAGTTCAAGCAATGTGAAGTTTTAGCTGCAGATAGCTGTGCTATTTGCTTTGCCTTTCTATAAATGTACTGTGCTGATTCCACTGATGGGTTTTTTACTGAGGTATTTTGTCAGGACAGAATCCTTTTTGTTCCTCAAATATTTAGTCTTTGGTCTGAACAAGCAAATTATTGACATTTTGATTAACTAACAGTAATTTGCGATTCCTCAAAAATAGAATTTGAGTTTTGGTAAATGATATGTAAGGAATTTATTTGGAACTGGTTACTTAGGCCAATTCCTTGCACTTCAACTTACAAACAATCCACCTGGGTTTCTATCTGTCAATAATTGTTTCCTTTCCCTCTCCCTCTTTCTGGGTCTTGATTAATTTCTCATGGATTGATTAATTTCCTTTTATGTGGCTATGAAACCAAAGTTAAATCCATGGGTATGTATTTAAGGCAGGAGGGCTTTTCAGTTTTATTCAGATGTTCCAAAGTATTAATTGAAACATAGATAAGCTTGATAATAGTTCTGAAAACCAGAAGATAAAGACAAGGTACATAAGGAATAAACAGATACTGTTGCCTGTGACTCCCTTCCCTCCTGGCAGAGCCACTTCACCAGTCAGAGAGGTCTAGGGGCAGAAAGAGAAGGGTTCCCTCATGTTTGCTTACTGGCTTTTGTCTGAGAGGTCAAATGAGTCAATAGTTCAGTCTAGCAGGGAGAACTCAAACTTGACTTAATGCTTGTCCCATTTGAGGGGTCCTAATGAAGATTTTCAGTTTTAACAGTAAAACACTGAATTTGTCTCTCAGGATACCTCAGTCCCCTGACTTATCTTGATAGGATGGTTCTTCAGATCTTTGTTCCTGTCAGGCAACTAAAGACTCTATGCCAAAATCTTCAGGAAAACGATGACTACGTGATTTAGGAGTCCTGACTCAAGAAAATTCAAGGTCTCCGTTCAAAGTACTCCCTAATGCCACTTAACTTGGAGGAGATGCTGACTGCAGCTTGCCTTACTTGGCACTTGGCTTCATCCCCTTTCTGTTCAGAGCCTGAGAACAGAGAGCGGTTTGTGCAGGCTTTCCACTCTGCTTTTCATGTTGTCCTGTGGCTGTGGAATGAGGAGGAGGGCTTGGATGCACCCCTGTGGCAGGGCAAGTTTAGCAGTTGGCATGTACACCGACTGAGGAGTGACATCCCTCTGTCACACCTCCTTCAAGTGCCCTGGGTGAGAAGGAACAGTAGGAGGTGGAAAGGAACAGAGGTACAGAGACCAAGGTTGGGTTGAGCTGTAAGGGAGATTCCACCAGGGGGGAGGAGATGTAAAAGATAATAGGGCCAGCTGATTGTCCTCACTCTTTTGGGTTTGGTAATAGGGTGGTAGTCATAGGAGCTCAGCTTTTTAGATTAAGATTTATAGGTCTTTTTCTACCATTAGAATTTATTCCTAGATATTTGTGAAGTTGTGGGTTTTTTTCCCTTGATCCCTTAATTAAAAAATTTTGCCTTGTGCAAAAAAAGAAATGAAAACAAATGTTGGTTTTTTTCATATTCTGTCATTTAAAGAGTGAGTTTCCCTTACCTACTTAGAGTGCCTGAAGTGTTTGATGACATTTCTATCATTGTATTGCTGTAGGTTGTTAAGAAATGATGCAAGTACTTTGGTTTAGTCAGTCATCTTGCGTCATCACACCTTATCAAGTTTCAGAGTGACATTGCCTCGGGGCTGTCATAGCTGGGAAATAATGCTTTGTAAAAGTCACTCCCAAGTTTGGAAGTTATACTAATTCTATGTGCATCAGTCCCATCGTCCATCAGAGGCATCATATATATGAAGAATAAATCACACTCATTCACCAATTTAAGCAGAATTCCCATTCTTCAAAGCATGCACATGGGAAGTGTCTTGTCCAACATGTAGCGGCTAATCTGGAAGAGGATTGAGGAAGTCTTATTTCTAAGCCTCTGCTCTCATTGCTGGGTTTTATATTACCTCTGTTTGTTGTTGACATGAAAAATACGTATGCTAAAAACCACTAAATCCTAGTTTTCAGTTTCTCTTATTTCCTGCTTCTGCCACCTGTTCTGCAGCGAAGACATGATTAGCTTGATATTTCTAGTCAAGAGTTCTTAAGATTAATTTATTTGAATATGCTTCATATGGCCTGGACTATAAAGATGCCCATTTTGTCTAAATCAGGGTACATATAATTAAAAAATAACTTACCTGCAGCAGATTTCCTCTTTGGGGTTATCTGTTTTTATGCAGGCAGGGTCTCATTTTCCTGCATCACCTTAGCCTCTTGCTACATGAATGGCACTTTAAAAAAAAATGGTTTAAGTCATTAATAAGTCCTCCATGTACATGGAGAAAGAGAGAGAAATTTCCTGCTTTATGTATGTCATCTGCATCTTAGAACAACCTTACACAAGTTCATTTGGTAGTTCTTATGTTAAATCATACTATTTAGTGCTGCTGAATCTTCAACTTGCTTGGAAATCTGCTTCTATGATGAATATATGTTTCCCAGTATCAAACTGTTAAATTTAATTACATTACGAAAAGTACATGCTTAATCTGAATGCGTGGAAAAATACATTATTATTATTGTCCATCATGGCATCTATTTTCAGATTATTAAATATATTATCATCATGGCATATATTTTCAGATTATTAAATATATTATCTTGTAAAGGTTAATCTTCTTCTTCAAGGCATAAGTTAATTTGTGATGTGATTATATATCTATTTGTGACACCTCCAAAATGTGGGTTTTGTTTCCCCTTCTCCCCATCCCCCGCCCCCCCTCCCCTCAGTTTTTGATGATGAAGAAGAAAGCAAGTTGTCTTACACAGAAATTTACCAGGAGTACCAAGCTCTGGTGAGCATTATTCACTATTTGTGGTAGATTTCTAAGAAATATAATTTAAAATGTTAAAGTAGTATTTAGATGAACTTCTAAAGGCGTTGTCTTTGTTATTTAATTTGTTGATTAATTTTGTTATTAAATTTTCTACTATTGCTTGTTGTGTTATTTAGAAATTCTTTGAGTTGTATTTATCATATGTGTTTTTATGCTTAAACGCCAGATATGTGGAAAAGAAACTTTTAACACACAATTGTATCACTTATACCGGGTTATATATTTTTCATAAAAATTAATATGTCTGCTAGCTAGAATACTGTACTTAGGAGATTGATGATGTGCATTATTTTCTGACCAGGTAAAACAACACAATGTCTGAGGAAATGTTTAACTTCTATATTGTTCACTGATGAGTCTGGTAAAGCTTTTGAATTAAGTTTCAATTATTAGAAAAAATTACGGGAGGTTTTTGAAGCATGCTTAAAATACCTATAAACCTATACACACAAATTTTTTTTGGTAGCAAGACTTAGTAATATTTGATGTTAAAAAGCATCAGTGGAATAAATACAGACCAACATCCATTTTTGCTCTGACCTTGAAGGGTCTCGGGCACACAGACTGGCAAAAAGACTAGAGGGCAAAAAAACAATGAGGAATACTAGCCAGGAGTCTGGGGAAAAGGTAGAGAAGTGAGATTCTTGGAAACTGGAGAATGTAAATTAAGTAGTAACCTAACATAGTGATAAAAAAAAAAGCTTATTTTCAATTGTTATGGAAGTAAATAAAGCCTGACATACCAGAAAAATCAGTTACACTATTGCAATGATTTTCCTTTGAGTTAAAAAAAAATACAGTGTCAGCAGAAAATAATACAAAATTATGAAAAAAAAATTATATGATTCTTAGGGGAAAAACCTCTTAGAAGGTAAGGTTTATACTTTCTTACAGGTTGAAAAATTACTAGAAGATTATCTTAAAGAAGTTGGAATTAATGAAGAGAAATTTCAAGAAGCTTTTTCATCTCCTCTTGCAAAGACACACACTTCACAGGTAAATTTTGCGTTGCTTAGGAATATACTTCATATTTTCTAAAACAAACCTCTAACCTTAGGGTGGTTTTACCACCTTTATTTGTGTATTTGTTAGCTTTGTGTTAGTCTTTCCTTTGTTTATCGTAGCAGACAAACTTACAGATTAAAACAATCGACATTGCTCAGAAGTCAAATGAATTACAGCAGTAAACTTACACTGGGAAAGCTCCATGGGTTTTGTGATAATATTATTGTAGACATGTTGATCTAAAGACATAATACATCCTATTCTTTTCTTGACTAGCTCAATTTGTATGGCTGGAAAAATATATTGGAGAATTAAATATAATCATTAAAGACATGCTCCACAGAATTGAAACCTGAACCATCTCAGTCTGCTTGAAATTACATGATGATTTCTCCAGGGTTTTTCATTCTATGCGTATCTTCCCTCCCACAGGCCATTTTGCAAACAGTGTTGGCAGCAGAAGATTTTAGACTATTTAAAAAAATGATGGTACAGAAAAATATTGAAATGCAATTGCAAGCTATTAGAATCATTAAAGAAAGAAATGGTAAGAGGTGGTAAATGTGGGGTTTCACTTCTTTTCGTCTGTATTTTGTGTTCTTCTGACGACTGGAATCTGCTTATAAATGAGTATAGAACAGTGGTCCAGTTTCAGCTCAGGTTAATGGAAAGCATTTTTTACTGGGATGTGGATTTCAAAACTTAGTCCTTGGCTTGTATTCTCAGTGACAGCTATCTAGATTCCTTTTTAAGTTAACATTTTTTCAGTTCTGTTTTTCTGTCTCAATTTTTCTGTGAAACCTTGACTTAGTTTTGGGTTTTTGGCTAAAGAATTTTGGTGATCACTTTGAGTGTTAAAACAACGACATCAGTTTAATGATGACAATATTGATAGTTTGGATTATGCTACGTGCACAGTAATGTTGCTGCACTACCTGCTGTGCTTACTTTGCATTTCCACTGTACAGCTGCGTATGAAAAAAATCCATATAGAAAGCTGAAGTTATAGCCTTCATTTTTCTGGTACATACATGCTTTTAAAGAAGGGAAAATAATTGACACCCAACTCTGCCACTCAGTTGTTGTTTCTGAAAGGATTTTCATCTACCCAGTACTTTCTTCCATGTCTTCAGTTTTACCACTTTATCGATGCAGTAAGAAGAAAAACCATTTTTTTCAGAGAACAATTTTCACCTATCAAGTGTCATATAACAGCTAGATTTGAAAATGGTTCAGTTATCCGTGGCTGAATTGCAGATACAGGAAATGCCGCATAATAGTCAATGCAGAGGGTGGCCTGTGCTTTACCCTTAGATGTTAAAACTTCCATAGTTCAGAAGCCTTTGCATTTTTTGCTACTACCAACTTGATGCCCAAGGCCTAGAATCTTTTTGGAAACGGAGAGGAAGAATGAAATGATACTTTGTGGGGTTTTTTTTGTTTGTGTGTGTTTTTTGTGGGGTTTTTTTGTTTGTTTGTTTGTTTGTTTTGTTTTTTGTGACATTTTGTTTGGTTTTTGTTCTTATTTCTTAGTCCTCTCTGCCTGAAGAATGATGCCAAATGAAGTACAAAATCATTTTCTTCAGAGTAATGCATAAATTTTGCCATTTTTTTTTTCTATAGGTGTGTTGCCTGACTGTTTGACAGAGGGTTCTGATGTATTCAGTGAAATTGAAGAAGAAGAAATGAAAATACTGAGGGAGGTTTTAAGGTAAAAAGGAAAAAAAACAAACAAAAAAAGATTTAGTCTTATTTTAAAATAAAAAATAAGAGCATGTAGTGCCTAACTCTTACAGCCTTTCCCAGGAAACCTCTTTCTACTTACAGATGACATGAATGTTCTTGTTAGAAGTCCTATCTAAGAAAAAATAAATGGTGCTAGACAGTGGGTATGATCAGGAATATTTAAAAACTGAGACATAACTGCTCTGCTATGATGAACTGTCTTGGTGATGCATGGAATAATGTGCAACTTTAATAACTCCATCATTTCCATCATTTCCATTTTCCCCTGAATCTCCAAGTAGATCTAAAGTTAAGACCTGGGTTAGATGTCCCTGGACAACAGAAGCACACTAGCTTGTAGCCCATTCAGGGAACACCCTAAACATTCAAGCCTTGGAAAGGACAATTCTGCTTTTGCATTAGGCTTTAATCCTTTCTACAGCTTCCATCTTAGTTGTGGTCAGTGACTGTTGCTATGACCTAAGAAGATGTGTGAGGACTGATAGGAGTTCTGTAGATTCTCCTTCTCTCCCAGTTCACACATACATAAACATATTCTCACATAATAGCAGATGAATCCACCCAGTTTATATTAAATTATGCTGTTTTCCCTCTGTATTCTGGGAATTCTTCCCTCCCTTTCTTTAAACCAGCGAATGAAACATGAGATAGATAAGCCCTGGAAATTCTTATACAATTATTTTTGCACAGGGAACAATAGATGAGAATGGTGTGTTCTGTATGTTAATCATAATTACTTATTTGTGTTAAGAGTGCACTTAAGTAACTTAAGTTATGGAAGTATTTTGGACACTAACAAATTCATATTATCTTGCAATTGTTTTGATAGGCCTCAAATATTTAAGCAGTGCTACGTTTACCTAAAAGTTACAGATACGAAAGGTGTCTTGAATATTTTTGTGTATTTTATATGACAGGAAATCAAAGGAAGAGTATGAAATAGATCAAGAAAGGAGAAGGACTGAAGAAGTGAGTATCTTTTTGAGATGAGTTACACTGATGATTAAGAAATACTTTGATATTCCTGTCCTGGGTGTCAACCATGTCACTTTAAGGCAATGTGTACCATCCTAAGCAAACAAAAGCTGTCAGGAAGGACTTACTGACACTTCCTTTTGAAAGGTCTGCTCTGTTGTTTACATTTTTCTGGATGACACTGGTGCTATACGTGATACCATTAACCATCAGTCATTTGGTGGAGCTCACATGATAAGTATATTCCCTCCTCAGTATCTGAGTTCTAAAATCCTGGCAATGGATGTCAACATTTCAGATCCAGAGAACATCTGAATTACTAATACTGGCAAGATCAAAGAGACTTCAAAATATAAGCTTCTTAAAGATTACAGCATTCATAATCCTTCAGGAATTTTAAGGATCACTTCATAGACAGTATAGTTATTCACTAAGTCTGCACAATACTGCCAGCACCTAATCACTGGGAACCAGAAATCCTCTCCAAGTTAGACCATCACTTGGTCTCCATCAAAGTAAAACATGTAGAAAGGTCACCAGGTGTCAATGGGGGCCAGCTAAATGGACAGACATTCTGCAACTGAGAAGCAAACTGAAATCAGCTACAGTGGAATCGTGGCAATAAACCTCCCCTTCACTGGGAAAACAGACAAAAATACCCAGTGTCAGACACTGTGCAAAAGTGTTGACAAAACTCTTCTTTCCATATTACAACGATAGATTCCAGGAAATGAATCTGGGAAAGTCAAGCTTTGGCCTACTTTAAGAATTCAAGTTGTATTGAGATACAGGCTTATCCAAATTGTTATAGACCAGCCAAGAATATCACAATATTCTTGATAAACAAGCCAGATTACTGAGGCCCCAGTCAAGTTCACCTGGACAGAGAGGTAATAGTTATTGTTCAATAACATGTTTTTTTGTTAGAGAATGTTTTAATGCAAAATAATTTAATATTCTGATGAATGCTGAGGGGTTCTGACATGAATTAGATGGCTGATGAACAGCAGAGACATTTTCTGGGCAAATCCCAGCTAGATTTACTATTTTGACAGGTAGGTTGTATTGTCGAGATTTCCTAGACAAGTGTAGAGGTGAAACAATAGTGTCAGAGATTATCCAGACCTGTTTTTTTCATTCAGCTGAGTATTTCTCCATTTCTGTGGTAACTTCAGCGTATGTTCCTGGTTCTCTTCTGTGTTACATTTTTGTGGTGGACAGATACCTGCTTCAAAGTCACAGGCCAAGTGTGTCAAAAAAACCCCTATGTTATCTATCTGGAGCTAGGAAACAAAATAACAACTTACCTATTATCCTAAATTCTGATTGTTGATTAGGTTTTGAACTAAAATAACAAATGCTGATTTATAAGCCAGTAAGAGTCTTTCTATTAGTAAAACAAAATAAGTAGTTAGCTTTTGTTTCTGTTGACAATGCAGTGTGTAATGTAAACAACACAACTTTAACTGCAAATTCTCCTGGGCACTTTGTTTGTGTTGACAGTTGAATGCCTGCAGTACAGGGCCAGAAAACATAACGCCTGAGTTGGTTTGTTTGTTTTTCAGTTGAAGGCACGCGATAAACGTAAATCACCGGATGTTACCTGCAGTCTTCCAGGAGATTCCAGAGAAGCTGTAAAAGTGAAGGAACCCACTGAGGGAGCTGACACTTCTGAAGGAGCTCCAAAACTTTCATTAGGTAGTTTTATGGGAAAGCACAATGCTGAGTGTGCAGTATGATGCTGTTTTCAAATCATTCGGAGTCCATTTATCTCAAGGTTGTAAGAACTTGGCTGGATGAGGCTGCGAGTGAACCATCCTAGCTTTGATTTTTGCACTAGGTCCAACCAGAGTTGTTTTATTATTCAGTGGTGTTCTAAGCATCTCCAACTAGAGGAGAATAGAGGTGTCTAACAGCAGTTTTCACCTTTCCATTTGCTGTGCTTATGCTACCATTACTATTAGGAACAGTATGTTCCCTGTAAATGACTATGAATCATTTACTTTACATTTGTGCTTTCTCTCCTTGTGTGTCCATTATAGATTTAATTTATAATTGTACAACATTTATTGATATCAATTAAATATTTCTGAAGGAATCAACCTTATACAGTTAAGACTCATTTGAGCTGAATAGTCAGACCACCAAACTGAATATTTTTGCCTTTGATTCAGACTTTTTGTTACTCATTTTAATCTTTTTGATTTGACATTTGTTTTTTGAGTGGGATTATGACACAACTTACAATACCAAGGAGACCTTTTTTAAGTAGTCTTGAAGTTTACCCAGGTTACCTAGTGAAAATTGTCTGAATTTTGCAGATGCTCATTTACTAGAGCACAACTAAGCTGGTACACACAACTAAGTGTGGGCCAGGCTCTGGCATCCTCACAGGAAAGTAGTTTTGCCGTATGAAAATATGATATTATGTATAGACTCAAACTGACTGAATACAGTGAAAGTTGTATTTCACTACCTTGCATCTATGTGGATATGTTCAGGCATATTTTAAACAGTGAAAAGCATCTTAATTTTTATTAAAAGTATAGTAGGAACATCAACTTGCCTTAATTGTAGGTCAAGTCACAAAAAGTCTTAGTAGAGTTACCCTGCTTGACAGTCTGGCAACTAGAAAGGCTTTGACTCCAGTGTCAGTAACCATGATGCCATCTCAGATACCATGGAGTTCAGTGGGATGCAAGGCAAAACAAACCTTGTTACCTGCAGAGATCAGAAGGGCACAGCTGGAATCAGTACTGGGTCACTTCTCTGCGTCAGCACAGGTGGTATTTATCCAAGAAAAAAGCAAGAGGTGAACAGGGTATTATGCAGGACTTTGCTTGCACAAGATGAGAGAATTGGCAGGGAGTGGAAAATACCAGTGGCTGCCCAGAGTTCCCCTTGCATGCCAGCCAGCCTGTCTGGGGCTCTGCGCTCTGCTGGGGTCAGAAGCCTGGTGGGGCCCCATGGTGTCCTCATGCTGGGCAAGGTGAGTTCTGAAGAAGAGTAACTGAGCTTTGTCAGTGTAAATAAAGCTGGCACCTCTTGAGCTTTGCTTCCTGCTCCTCCCTTACAAAGCTCACTTAGATACAGTATTTTCTGATTCTTTTCTCTGAGGCCAAGAGCTGAACCAGGACACTCAAGAGTTGGCTAAAGTGCACCTGCCAATTACCGTCTCAGCTCACCAAGACAGAAACTCAAAGTACAATCTCAGTACGCACTGACTTGGAACGCTGAACGTGAAATTACATCCAAAGCAATTGACAGTAATTTAGAATTCATTGCAGTAGAGGTACTTACAATGTAAAGCATTTTTTAATTGCTTTCATAGTGCATACATCCATGTTTTTTAAAAGAAAGGCTTTTTAATAAAAAGGGGAGAAATGTCATGCATT
Organism: Todiramphus chloris collaris; assembly: GCA_025345505.1. Classification (NCBI taxonomy): domain Eukaryota; kingdom Metazoa; phylum Chordata; class Aves; order Coraciiformes; family Alcedinidae; genus Todiramphus; species Todiramphus chloris. The sequence goes on from JANVCC010000020.1 coordinate 46,196,989, forward strand.
TTTAAGTTTCCATTTCATCAGAAGAGACATTTGGATATTGGAAGAAATGCCAAATTATTTTTCATTTGATAGATTACTATTCTAATTGTTTTCTCTGTAAAATTGCTGTTTAGAGCAATCTCGGAAGCCCGTGAGGGAAGACTTAAAACCAGTACGCCCATTACAAAAAGGAGTGGAAAGCTTACCTCAGCCATCCAGCACCAAAGGGAAAGAAGACGCTAAGAAAAGGTCAGCTGGAAAATGTTCAGAAAACGCAGTGCAGAAAGCTGGGATGAAAGGACCTGTAAGTGTAAAACAAACCAATAAAACCCCCCCCGCCAAACACAGAATTAGAATGCAAAAAGATATGTTTACATTTAGAATAGCTATGTAAGACAGTATTACATTTAAATACACATTTGCTATTATTGTAAGCAGGTGGGTTTTGCTTTTGTTTTTAAAACTATTTTATGGTATTTACCAGTTTAACTTGCATGAAGTTCAGATCATCGTTCTAGTTTTAGAACAGAATTCAGCATTCAGCCTCTGTCCCGTGATAATTTCTTGGTAGACAGCTCTTGCTTGAAACTTCAGCTTGATTCTTTTTTTTCAGCTAGTAATTTTTAGAGGCAAATATGATGTTCTTTTTTTTTTTTTTTTTTGCTATGTTATGTGATGTAAAAACACTAAAAAATATTTACAAAAAAATACTTCAGACTTTATCAGAACTTGAAGAGCAGCAGCTGAAGCAACGAGAGGACTACCTAAAGAAAAAACGAGACATGTTGATGGCTACAAAGAAGGACTCAAAAAATAATGTACTGTTACCAGAAAACACTGACCAGAAGGTGGAGGAATCAGCTCCTAAAGAGGTGAAGGATTCAATGATTTTAATGATCCTGACCACTTATCAAAAAACACAGATGATTTCAGTGATGTTGCTGCTGAATGTTGTAGGAGGGTAGAAAGAAGACAAGTGGAGGAAGTAGAGAAGGATTTTCAAGTTACTGGGTTTGATTAATTTAAGTTTTAAATTTAAAACCAGCTAAAAATGCTCATTTTTATCCTAACCTGACCTACTGTTTGGGCTGCCTTAAATCCCTGGGATTTTTTTTTTAATTCCAGCTGAAATGGGAAAAACATTTTTTCTTTCTCAGTCTTATTTTACAGAGGTCACAAATTTGCTCTGTTGTTTTGCTCTTTTTTGAGAGTTTTGTGCCTATTCTCATTTTCTCTTCATTGACCACCGGAATAGAAGCAAGGTGCTGATTCTACCTTTTAGAAAGACAAGGCACTTGTGGAAGGGTGGAGGCTGCTGTTCTCTACCCCATTGCCTCCAAGAGAAACAAACAAAGACTCTGGGAAGGTTGGGAGTGTTGGGACAGGAGGACAGTGGGGCTGTTGGGAGGGGTACAGCTGGCAGTGCACAACTCGTCTCTCCTTGGCCAGAGGCTGTTCTCTGTTTGGGGATGTGCAGGAAGTTAATTAGTGAATTAACTGATACATTGCATGACTTAAAACAAATGCTGAAGTCACAGAAATCCTTGCACTGTGGGGGATGATAAAAAAAAAATAATCTTCTTTTGGGGGGGGGGAATATCAGGTAAAGAAAGTAGGGATGTAAAAAAACAAAGAAACCCAGAATCCTATGACAGGATAAGGGTCTACCAGTATTGAGAGCTTTATTATAAACCCCAAGCCTTTTTACTGATCATTGTTATAGTTAATATGACTTAACTGCATTTACACAAATAGGTCTGATCTACATTTATATAAAAATGCTTGGAAAAAAATCTCTAAACAAATGAGGAAACTAGTAAAAGGCCTTAAAACCCACACAAAACAAGGTGATAAGTTTTATTTAAAAAAACCAAACCCAACAACCAACACTGCTCTTCTTTACTGAGTACTTAAGACCAAGGGTCTTCTATTGCCTCAGGTATTTTTCAGAACTGCTTAGCATTTTATTATGCTCAGAATGTGCCTAAAATACAGGTGATTGGTAAACTTCCATAACAGCTAAGCAGGAATGGTTGAATTTGAGTCCTCAAAAAGATGGGTACAGCTCAGTGAAAAAAAAGAGCCTGTCTTCTACATCCTGGGACCCACTTATCAAGAACTAGTAATTTTTTTTGTTATTTTTTGAAATCATTCTGGAGAACAGGTTGAGTTTGAAGGCCAGCTGCTGCAGCCACAGGTTTGCAAGTGCTTCTATTAGAGATACTGTGCATCTGCTTGGGCTCAGGCATTTGGCCAGCAGCCAGGGCACCTGCCAGCAAAGGCACGCAGTTTATCACCATGGTTTTTCCCTTTTGTTTTTAGGAAATGTCAGAAGAGAAGCAAAGATTACTACAGAAGAGGAAAATGCTTGCAGAAAAACTAAAAGAAGAAGTTATTAATAAGCGGTAGTTTTAAGAAGCATATTGCAGACCCCAAGAACACGTTTTTAGAATAAACCTTATCATCCATAATTGATTTGTTTTCCAGTATTACACTTAGTTTTATAACTTTGAGACCAGCAACTCAGTACTTTACATATTTAAAGTTACACTGAAATGCCCTAAGAACTTAGAATGCTGGAACCTCACTGTCACTGGAACACATTCAGTGGTGAGGCCATTTCTCTTCCCAGCAGCATAAAGATTTTCTAAACTACTTGCCTCAGCCACTTGAGGCTATACAGAACAAAAGCAGATACTGAGATTTGTTAATTCCTGTGTAAACAGTTCTGAACAAGTTAGAAATTTTAACTTTATTTTTGAAGTTAATATAACTTTGTTCCTTTTGTTAGAATATTATAAACAAATCACTGTTTTTTCAGCTGTGCAATGTAATAAAGTTTAATTTCACAAGGAAGTGTATGACGATCTTATTTTTGAGAAACAGATAATGCAGCTTGAAGTTGAGACATGGACATATTAACTCTGGATTACATTGCTTTACATACCTTTGGGGCGGTTTACCAGTCCTTAGGTCCAATTTTGTAAGTAAAAATAATTGCTTTAGTTGCAAAGTAAAAGCTGGAGATGTGGCAAGTAGTTTGGTTTCAAAGTAGCAGTATTTAAAAATCTTGACTGGTTTGGTTTTGCCAGACTTAAAATGGGGCTGGGAGAGAAGCTGGTCTTCGCACCACTTCATTCCATGAAAAGAAACAACAGAACCCATTCATGTTTCATGTAACTTTTTATTAAAATAGCATTTATAACTGATACATGTTGGCAGATGTTCTGTTCTTTTCCAAAAAGAGTGGTGGTGGAAGGACCCCAGGCACAGGAACACGGGTGTCCACCAGTAGAAGCCAACAGATCATACTGGGAAACGGCGTCAGTGAGGGCAATGGCCCCATGGTGACAAAAGCCAGTTAAAAAGAGTGCTGTGTGTCACCTTCTACAGGGATTTTAGTTTATTTTTATTTAAAACGGGACATCTAATGCCACTTTATACAGTCTTTTTCTAGTAACTATAAAAATTCATGACATTCTTGGTTTTGCTGTAAAAAACCCTCATGTTGGTCTGAATGTATTTTTAAAGCTCCTGACAGTACTTTAGGGAAGAGTTGGGTAGTGGGGGACAGAGTAACGACTCACGCATGTCAGTCGGAGATTCTCAGAGGACTTGAAGACAATCAAGACAACTTGGGTCCGCAGACCAGGCGACGCACTTTTTCAGCCTCAGGTTAGTAAAGGCACATACTGTGTAACTGCCGCACGAACGGCGGCTGTGGCGCTTGAGGAGGTTTAGCATCGCTAGCGACGGAGAGAAAAGACTCATCGGGAAGAAAACCAGCGGATGGTCAGAGCAGGAGAGTGAGCACATAAGGCTGGCGCTGCAGCTGCGCTTCGCCAGCAAACACCACCTCGGATCCTCTGCGTTCAGAGCTGCTGGGGCCTTTCAGCACACAGGTGGAAAATAAGGAGTCGTCCCATTCTTGGTCGCCTGGAGCCCACAGCAGGCACCACCACTGTCCCCAGGTCCATGCACATCAACTGCCACCCGTCAGAAGGCTCAGGAAGGACACTCGTGTTCCCACTGGGATTCCATCTAGTGGTATAGAGTTACTTTTAAAACTTCATGGATAACTCATCTTAAAAAATATTCTAAAATGGCCATCTTTAAAATTGAGTTAACTTACCATGTACAACAAACCAAACAAAAGCAGTAATTATGGAATTACAGGGTCACATTTTAATTCCTGAATTTTACAGTTCAGCATTAATATCACCACATGTATACAAATGGTGTAAAACAAGTACAGTGGTATTTTTAATACAAAATAAACTTCTGTTTTATGGAAAAAACTATACTTCATATCTACACAGACAGCCCATCTTTTTCCAAACAATAGCTAAAATTAAAATTAACTACAAAAATCTCCAAAACAGAGAAACTGCTTCAGTTTAAACTATTCCAGGAGAAATGGACCCATAACACATATTACAAGAGTGATCTATGTGGTGGACTGCAGCTGGTTTTGTATTTTAACACTTCTGACACATTAATTTCCTCTCACTTCATCATGATCTCGGATCACATATGGGCAAACTAACATTAAAATATTTACAGTTTGCTTGCTGCTCTGAAAACTAAAACCTGGACTGTTTGCCTCTACCAACTCACCCTTGACTCACCTATTTCTGCCGGTTTGCTCACCTACTACATGGAATGTGCTTTTGTCTTTGTTAAAAAAGCAGCTTTCATCTTACACCCAGACTGAGGTGCTGCTCGTCGATTCTGCCTCAAAGACCACTGTTGTGTTCGTAACAGTTCCGTCTTGGTCCAAAGTGACTTTGGTGTTAAAAACGCCGCTAAATTCAACACTGTGAGAAAAAGCTGTTAGTGTTTCTTATTCCCGCGGCAACTACGCAACTTAAACCTCGCCAACAGGGAAACCTCGTGCTGCTTCGAGAAGAGGCAGCTCCTTTACTAACACTGAAAGCGACTCGAGTTTGGGATCTTCCCCGAGGCAAAGCCAACAGCTGTTGGAGTGGGCAGTGTACAGCACCGTTGGGACATAAGCGGCTCCTGGAGAGATTCTGGAAGCGATCGTTCCTTGGAAGAGAGATTACTGGACATCTAACCAGAAAAGGAAAGCAAAACCAGCCATTTTGAATCCAGCTTCCATTTTCTCCTCTTGAAAAATTCAAATGAAAACTTAATTTTTAACTGTTTTAAACAACTCAACATGCACTGTAACTGCAGTGTCCCTCCCTCCAACCATGGGAAATGCAATATAATTGCTTATGAATGGTCCCGAAGTCTGGATTGTTCTTATGCAAACAGAGATAGTTTTCCCTTAAAATCTTTTTAAAAGAGGCATTGATAAAAGAACACAACTGACAGCACCATTACAAAATTAAGAGTACTGGGTTCAAAATTTAAGCTTGAAATATTTTATTTTTTTTTCCTAGTTCTGTTAAACACTGGGGAAACCCTGCAATATTTTTTAAAAAGTGTTTACCATACCTTTCCCTCCCCCTGCCCTCCCGACACCTGAGACATTCCTTGCTGAGAAGCCATCATCCAGGTTCTGCAAATACTAACCCACTTTTTTTTTTTTTCATTTTTCTCTTTTTGTTTTGTTTTTTTTTGTTTGTTTGTTTTTTTGTTTGTTTTGTTTTGTTTTGACAGCCTGAATGGCAGACTCCTTACTTACTAGAAAGATATTAAGTTCCTTGGAAGCTTCGTGTTTACAGAACTAACCCTTTCTAGCTGATACACTGAGTTTCTTTTGCTACTCCTTGTATTATCTTAGATACTCATGGGAGAAAGCTTTCTGAATCAGATCCTTTTTAGCTCTTAAAACAGTTGCAGCATTTGAAACCCCGTAATAAAAGTTTTTATTCCAAAGTTTTGGTTTCATTTATGAACCCAGGCGAGGTCTTTTCCTTGGAGATGTCTCCTCTTCTTCATCATCATCTTCATCATCGGGATAATCCACTAGGCCAACTAGACTTCCCTGCCAATTTAAAAAAAAAAAAAAAAAAAAAGAAAACCTCACATTGAAAAAAGTACTCAGGATTGTGCAATTTTAGTACCTAACCCCCAGCTGACCTGTCTGGGACACACAAGCCTGCAGCAGGCAGGTGCTTGGTGATGCCTTTTCCATTCAAAGACCCATCTGTCTTGAGAATGTTTTCAAACATCAGGGTTAAAGTACTGGAACTGCTTCACTCCTCTGGATCTGGCTTCAAAATTATGATTTGCTGTATTTAATCTCCTTAAAAACAGTTATTAATTCACTGATGGGAGGGGGGAGCACTAACATACTTCATAAAAAGACCCATCTTGTGTGTATATCACACATAGAGCAGCAACTGGACAGTGAAAGCTGAGGGGTGGGAGCAGTTCCTTAGGCATAAGATGTGAGATTAAACCGTGTCCACCAGATCACCAACAGAAAACAGTCCCACCTAAATTTCCCTTAAACCTTCCACCAAACCAGTACGGGTTTACCTAGGCAGGGCTTGGGATCAATTCATACATAAGATATCCTCCCTAGAGTCTAACGCTGACCTTACCACGTCACAACGGGCAAAGCCTCACGACACTGCTCTGCTGTCTTAAGCAAGGACAGCAGCTTTTCTACAAGTTCTCCCACCTTCGTGGCTGTCACGGCTGTGGTCAGGGTCATGTTCTTTGAAGAGGAGCCATTGGAGCTTGCTGGTGATGTCTGAGCTGCCACGGATTTACTGTTTGCACCGTTTGCACCATTGGCTGCGCTGGCTGAGTGGGAAAAAGTGAATTTGAATCCCCCAGCTGAAGTCCTTTTTGGAAGATTCTCTTTGTCTTCACTCTCCTTAGCTGAGGGACAAACATTTTCATACTTGAGTATCAGCTGTACACCATGGAGTACAACCCACATCACAGCATAATCACAGGGCAAAAGCTGCCTTTTTTTTGAAATTCAGTGTAAATCAACAGGTCACCTACTGACCTCATCTAAAGCACGCCAGCACTCAAACCGAGCCTAGCACAGGTGCTGGGGACATGTGGACAGGGCTCACACGGCACATGCAAAGTTCTGCTTTTGAATGTCATTTAAACTAGATGCACACTTGAGGCAATTCAACCCGTTATTTTAGAATCATAGAATTGTTTAGGTTGGAAAAGACCTTTAAGATCATAAAGTACAACTGTTAACACAGCCAGGGCACCACTAAACCGCATCCTTCAGCGCCACATTTCCATAGCTTTGAAACCCCTCCAGGAATGGAGATTCCACCACCACCCTGGGCAGCCTGGGCCAGGTCTTGACAACCCTTGCATGGAAGAAATTGTTCTTCAGGTCCAACCTAAACCTCCCCTGGTGCAACTTGAGGCCATTTCCTCTTGTCCTGCTGCTTGTTCCTTGGGAGAAGAGGCTGACCCCACCTGGCTCCAACCTCTTGTCAGGGAGTTGTGGAGGGCAAGAAGGTCTCTCCTGAGCCTCCTTTTCTCCAGGCTGAACAACCCCAGGTCCCTCAGCCACTTCTCCCAAGACTTGTGCTCTACAACCTTCCCCAGCTTCATTGCCCTTCTCTGGACATACTCCAGCCCCTCAGTGTCCTGCCTGTGGTGGGGGTGCCAAAACTGAACCCAATATTCGAGGTGATAGTTGCCTCCTAAAATAACCTGCCAAGACATAGTAGGAACTTGTTACTTCATGACATGGAATCCCCTACTCCTGCTTATGAGGTCTGTTCACACAATACTCCCCCATATCTGGCACAGAGCACCTTCCACTGCCAACAAGCTGAAATGAGTAAATACCTTTTTTAGTTTCCATAAATTTTTCATAGCTATCTGGAAAATCATCCTCCTGTTTTGACTTCTCGACTGGAGGTACAACAGCTTCACCTTCTTCCTCTTCATCTTCATTGAACCACATTTCTTCATCCTCCTCTAAGGCTCTTGCATCTCTGCGAAATCTATTGCTACGCAATATAGATGGAACACTGTAAGAGACATATGACAAGTGATTCAAGTTTTGCTGCTCTTTTAGACTTGGCAAGGATAAGAAATGGCTTCTGAGGCTTTAGAGTGAATTCAGTGTGTTTGAGGAGACAGTCCAGCCCTGACCCTGGTTCTACTGTCAACATAAGCTTCACCAGAAGCCCAGCTGATGGCAAGGCAGACGAAATCCTAACTCTGAATCACAGAACAAGATTCTGCTCTTCATAAGCTGAGAGTTTTCCCAACTGTAACATTTACTACACTGACAGGTAGGAACTGTACTATGGCAGGCCCCGAGTAAAGTCAGATGGAGTTTTACTCTAATTGAAGTTTTCATCAAGAATGAAGAACAACCCCAGACCCAGCCTTCTGCTTTTTCTGCCCCCTGGAAAAGGAAAAAAAAAAAAAAACAACCCACCTGCAGCATGAAGATACTGCATGATGGCATTCAATACAAGTCTCAGAATAAACTGGTTCGTACCTGTTCAGTTTCTGGTTTTGTCGGTCTTTTTCTTGCTCATATTTTGTCTTCAGTCCCTTGAATGTCTGAACATATTCAATAGATTCAAGTGCATTATAAAAGTTTTCAACTATATGTGCAATAAGGGACTTAATATCTTCCTGCATAAGAACAAAACGGGGCTTCAGTCTCAAATAGTTAACATGCAGAAGGTTCTAAAAGCTTTAGGCTTTAGTTTTAAAAGTAACTGATTCCTTGTCCACAGTCAAAACATTATTGTGAAGAACAAATGTGAAGTAATGAGATTTGGCCTTAACAAAAAAAAAAAAACCAAAAAAAAGGCGAAATCTAGAAATATTGACTACATTTCCCAAAGAAATGAACAATATACTCAGTACTGTCCCAATTCTAGTTGTGATAGTTGGATTAAACCATGACATGCGCTATCTTGGATTAAGCCTTCTTGAGAAAAACAGGAGCTGAGCCCTGCCCTGCTCTCCTCACAAGGTTTATTTCCCTTTCCAGTCCTCAGTAACTACCAGCAACACACATGGGACAAGGCATCTTTCGGTCAGTCACCCTCAAACAAGTTTTCACTGTATCTGGCAAATCTTAATGTTCATCTCACACTGGCAAAAGTCACCTTTTTTTGCTGGAAAAGCCAGCAGCTATAATATCCCACAACTAAAAACTGCCCTTTATATTCACAGACCACGAAGATTCCCTGAGAAGGCTCCCCCACAACAGGCACTCGCAGCAAATAGCTCAGAAGCTGCTGCAAAGTCCTGGTTTTCCACCTCAGCAGTACAACCAACTGGGCGCTCCTACTTGTCTTGCGCGTCCTGTCCACATACACACTGCTCCCACAAATACTGCTGGTGGAAAAGCTACCAAATGCCTAACAAAGCACGTATGTAGGATTTTGAAGGACAACAATCATTCAAATGTAGAGTCAAATTAGTCTCATTTAGACCAAATATCCAGATTTACTCACATCATAGTTAATTCCACACCTAAAAGTTTGGACTACAAATCACACATTTCAACCACTGAAAAGAATTTAATCTACAGGACGATTTTACACAGGCTTGTATGTAAATACGGCCAACACAATCTGTGATGCGATAAGCATGTAAAACAAGGAGGAAGCAGCTCTTATTGGCTGCTTTCCATGTGGATATTTATTTACAGAAGTTTCAGTTTGTGATTTTATGTAGTAACATGCTATTTCAGCGGGAAGAGCTGCATCCATGTATTTCCACTGGAGATACCACGTACGTGTAAGAGCTGGAAAAGCTGCTTAACTTACCACACGGATGAATTCAAACAGCTCAATCACAGCAGAGTTGAGCAGATTGTACCTAGTTCCATTATCCAACAGAGCATTTATAACTGGTTCAAACAGGTTTCCCTTGGTGATATAACGGTTATAAAACTCATCTTTTAGGCCAATTATCCTCCTCATAAAGCGAAGAGCACCTACATGAAGAAAGAAATTCAAGAATTTCAATAACTACATGCCAGGGTTCAAATCTGCTTCACTTGGAAAGAACTTAAAAGAACCTCATACTACTGAGAGGAAGAGGAGTCCCCAAACCATGAGCATTAAAAAGCACTTTCTGAAATTTCAGAAGAAATACTTGCTGCCAGGTAACCTTTTTTATATTCTTCGACATTCCTGAGCATTTGAATGTGATCAGGGCCTGTTAATTTCTTTTTGAAATAGAGCAGCAATAAACTTTAGCATATGTGAAATGATTAGCTTATCCAGGTGTTTTTCTGTGTTCACTTCCCAGAACCAGACCATTCTTTAAATGCCATAGTGTACAAAATTTTACTCACTCTCCCCAAGGAGTGACATTATGAAGAAATGACAGTACTTCCATGTAAATGAGGTAAGACAGCTGATCAGAAATGATACTGGCATAAAGACTTGAAAGGATCACTGTGGACTTCAAAAGTTACAACATTTCTCCTCCCACCAAAAGCTGCATTGGTCTGCATGAACAGACATTTGCTGACTTATCCAAAATTACTGAACAGATAGTCAGTAATAAATAGGGAATTCACATGAATTTTGAATTTAAGTATATGCTTTTACCTACACATTCTACACAGTACATTCAAAGCCCTGAAGAAGGAAATCACAACAGCTCCATACTCACACAAGGCCAGAAACGTGTGTTTTGAATTCATCAAGACCAGTACTCTTCTTAGCAAATCTTTGTTCATAATGTAATTCTTGATGTGATATGTGTGGTGTTCCACACAAAAAGTAAGCAGCTCCAAAATTAAGGCAAGTAGTTGTGCCGTTTGATAATTATCTACCAAAAAAAGATCCCAAAGAATGCCTTAAGTTATACCAAAAAACCCAGTACTATCATGCACCAAACCATCACCAAGCTCAGTTGCCATTACAGTTCCTGACATGTTTTTAATGGCCCAATGGACTGCTTAAGGAAGCAGGACATTGGGTCAGAACAAAATAACATGAATTTTGCCCTTCCCCCTCCCCCGCACCCCCAGCTCCAGTCACAAAAATCGCCCTGTATTGGCAGTGAGAATTCTGCCAAAATCAATGAGTTACTGCTCACAGCAACCCAGACTAACAGTAGGTAGTCAAAACAAGAAAGCCAGTCAGACCTGTAGTTGTGTGAACCTGATTAGTGATGTTTTTCCATAATGCTCAAAAAAAGCCTGTATAGATAAAAATCCAAACTGCTCAGCCACGTCTCTTTACTATACATATTGCTAACAATGATTGAAACTTTCAGTACCAGTGTTCACTAGGAAAATAAAACCCCAGTGAAACCCAATAACTCAAAAGCAGATGAAGATGTTCCTGCAGCTCCCTGGCATCTCAAGTGAGGCAAAGCACCTACATGTATTTGAATTTCAAGTATTTTAAAAAAATAAAAGTATGGAAATATCTAACTTTTAAAAATAAACCCACCATACACAGCATACAAGACTAGTTTCAAAACTCAAGGTCAATTAAAACTTACCAGGACAAATTGTATTACTCTTGGTGGACCCAACTACTGCATCTGATAAATAGAAAATAAAAATGGAAATCAGAAAAAGGTTTTCAGAACACTCTAAATATTTAGAAGATGAGGATAAACAATGAATCCTACCAGCTGTTCAAGCTTTTCATCAAATCAAAAGTTTCTGCAAGCTATAGGAAAATAAACACACAGCAAGAATGCATGCCAGAGGAGATGATTTTTTTCTAGATTCCATTTACATTAAAAAGTTTCAAATTCAACTAGGTGAAAATATGTAATCTAGTACTTAGGAATATTATTCCTATCCAGACTAAAACAAAATGCCCATCCTAAATTTTTCAAATAATATCATAAAATAAGTATTACAGATATTCTCCAAGTTTTATTTTCATATAAAATGCATAAAACACTTCTCTTTTTTTGACTTAACAGTTAGTTTATGACAAGATGGGTAAGATGAAAAAAAAGATTTTTACCAAATACATATTGGTTTGATTTAACCTCTTGTAAGAGTACTCAGAAAACAGAGACTGTAATGATATTAAATTTCTGTTTCTGAAGCACTAGAAGCAAACTAGTGAGTGTTATTTGTAAGAGCCAGAGATTTCCAATTTTTTTTACTGTTACCAGAAAAATTACAAAAGGAAACAAGACAAAGGAGTTCCAAGTTGTATTTATTTGAAGAGATTTCTCTCAACATTTTAATACTACAGCCAGGTGAAAGTCTTCAGATTTAATCACCTGAGGCACCTGATGCCCAGAATCATGGAACCACTAGTGAATGTCACAGCATTTTTGTGAACTTTTTGAAAAAAGCACCTGTGAACTAGAGACGCTCGCCGCTTTACAACAAATACTCTTAAAAATGATACTAGTAGAACTAGGATACAAGGAACGATGCACAGCAAGGAGATACATATTTTAAAAAGCACAGAGACATTATCATTCAGGGCTGCAAGAAAGGGCTATCGAAACTTCTGCACACAAAACTGGAGGGGTAACAGTTTTCAGCAGCGTTCCCAGCTTGCACTGCATAGCATAGCACTGCTACCAGGACTATAAGTCACTTGAAAACATTACGAGACTTACTGGGGGGGGGGGAGTTAACATTACCTTTTTCACATTTATCTTCTGATGTATTAGCCAGAAGCGGTGCGGTAAGAACATGCATACAATGGTTGTAGAAGAAATTGAGAAATTCACTTTTTTCTGTTTTCTAAAACAAATATACCTTTATTAAATACTGGCATTTGGATATAAAATTCTAAACAAGAGTAGTAACATAAGGAATAGCCTAGAAAGGACTCTACTAACGCCTTCAGGTCTGTCTGCATGTTTTTCATTGGGCCTGCAACACTGTGTTCATACAAGGAAGACATATCTCTATTCTGGGGAAAGATCTGCAAGACATCAAACCAACCTACGTATCCCCAAAAAAGTCCCCACCATGGATGGAAATATAGATTTAAAATATAGTAGGGACTCAAAGCACTTGACAAAATTTGCTGAAACCATTCTTAAATGCAGTAATTTTATCTGTAATAACCTACAAACCCTTTGACACTGACGAAAAAGCATCATCTGACCCATTTCACTATATTCTATATAGTGTATGGGTTATCAATGTCAGAACACACAAGCACAACCTAGAATTAATGAATATAAATAAACTCTTCAGGATGGCACTAGTTCAATGAAGTTGCATCTACTGTGTCACTGGTATGAAAACTTCGGTTTCATGCAAACCCTACTAGGCTCTCTTCTTTCATTACTTCTCATCCAGCTAGCAGGAGTTACAACCAGACCAGTGTCATTTCACTGAAGCATGGGACTGCCAGGCTTAGTAAATACTTGCACAATGCCCCAGGCCTTTTATTATCAATGTTAATGGAAATTTTAATTTATGTTTTAGCTTGTTTAAATTCAGTATCAGACCACACACAACAACAAAGTAAATCTTTTTTTTTTAATCCTCTAACCATAATAATAAAGTAAAAGTGAATATCAGGTTTTTAATTTTTCCAAGACAGTAAAGTGTCTTTACCCCTTTGTATTTTCTTACATTAGTTGTAGCCAACATATTCTCTGGGTCTATCAGAGTACGCAAAAGCCCCATTAACTGAACAGCTCCCCCAAGTTCAGGATCAGTATCGCAGATCATCTGCTCAATAACCACATTGATGAGGAGGATGTCCTGCAAAAAAACCCAAAAAAACAAAAAACCCCACAAAATAATTATATGCAGTTTCAACAGTGGAATGATTTCACTAGGTTCTGTATTATATAACTATTAGGCTGAACTACAACCTTACAAGTATAAACACAGGCAACACCAAAATGCTCAGAAATTTCAGTATCTTAAATCTACTTTTTGTCATGTTTCTAGCATCTGTGTTTTTGGGCTAACTGTATTCCAAATTCTGGAGAGGTATGCTTTGCTGTTTTTTACCCATTTTGCTCTAAAACTAGTATATTCAACAAACTCCAAAACAATTCTACTTACATCGTCACTCTGCTGGGCCTCCTGCATTACAAATTCTCGGACCATGGATGGACTAAATTCTACTAGATAAGAAAATATATCTGTAGCAGCAGACCTCACTTGCAGATCATCCATTCCCTACCAAAAAAAAAAAAAAAGATAGATACCGATTTATTAAGAGTAAATCAAGTTAAATATTTATTATCAAGTAGAGCTGGAAAGAACAGGGAGTCAAGTTTTTAATACAAAAGTTGCTATGAGAGTTGTAGTAACACAGTTGTAGCAAAAAAAAAAAAAAAAAAAAAAAAAAGAAAAAAGGAGCACAATCTTTTCCCCCTTTTAACAAGAATGAAGTTTTCTGTGAATTTGATAGCCCTAATTTAGTAACAACACAATTCTATCATGCTACTTGCTACAGTATCTAAGACACAAATATTCTGTACTTGTTATCCACAGTTTATTATTTTGTACAAAAGGACCAACTATACCAATCAGTTTGTACAAGAATTTCTATAGTCACTTACAGGCAATAAGAATTAATAACTTTCCTTAAGGTATGTGATTTTCTGTGATAACTGCACAATTTCTAAGCCCAAAATACTAATGTAACAGGAACTATCTGGACTGGTCTAGCCCTGGAAAAGAATAAGATTAGGGTTTATCTAATCACTCAACATCTATACAACTTTTATGTATCCATAACAGTCATCGTCCTTTGGTAAGTTCACAGTTGTTTACTCTAGAATTTAAAGACCCTTGAATTCATAGTTTGAGTGACAACAGCACTGAGAGATGAATAGCAATGGTCAGGCAGCAATGGCTGCTTCAACCAAAGGAGTGAGAAAAAAAAAAAAACCCAGATGTTTTCACATCGCTGATTAAGAGAGATTAATCTGCTTTATACCTCTGAAAAGACAGGATAATGTGATCTTTTCAGATAGGAACAAGCTAACAGTTCAAGATTACATAAAAATACTTCTTTGGCACTGTTCCAACAGCAACAACAACAAAAACCAAGCTGCTATATGAAAGAGTATCTTTCCATTTTTACACTACATTGTCAAAACACTGTCATTTACCACAGACTTCTCCATCATGCAAAGCAAAAATATTAACAGCAACAAAGTCAGCCTACTTCAGAAAACTGTGGATATCTTTTGGATTCTGAGCGTTACAACAGACTTCACCTTTCAGCAGAGCAAAGCTGACCAATTAAACTGACACTAAGGTGCTTAGCAGATCTGAAAAACTGGTTAAGTTTTATTAAAATCAGTTCTAAGTTTTGACTTACCATTACAATTTCAAGAGCTGGAAGAATTCCCAATTTTGCCAAAGTTTTGAAAAATGCATCTCTGTTCTGAGGTTGTAACGTCTGAGAAAACGCGCAGAATTCCTTGAAAAAGTTAACCTATTGTATAGGGGGTGAAAAGAAAAAAAGTAAGGTCTAGTTGATTCAGAAAACTCTCTGAAAGTAGGAAACTGTTACAGTTTGTATCAGTTTGTGCACTGGCTGGTATGTGCCTTCCTAGAAAAATGGTATTTCTAATTCTCCTTCAACCTTCAACAACATCAACAAAGGAAAGCACAAGAAAGTAAAAACAAATGAGAAGATTTAAGAGGTTGAAATTTACCTTAGAAATATAGTCACCTTCTAGTTATTTTATCACACCCAGCATATGATGAATTTACACTCCCTGTCTGATGTGACATTTATTTGAAAGAACCAAGAAGGTTCCCTTGCTCAAAAGACCATTTTAACATGACAATTTGAGCTGATAAACAGTCAAGGATAAATAACGTTTGTAGTATACATATTAAGGGACTACTAGTAATACTCAGTCATAGGACTTAAAAGCTCTTAAAGTACAGAGAAAAAAAGGAGCGCTTGTATGGCAAATAAAAGTCATAGGGTATACTGAAGAGTTCTTTGAAGTACATCTTTAAGTCTAGGATGTCAACTTAGTGCTAGTACTTTCTCAAAAACAAACAAAAAAATATTTAGAACAAATAAATCAGAGCTTGCCTTGCAAGGAATATTTTTCTAGTGAGTATACAGAGACTGAGCTACACTGGAAATGATTCTAGGATTACAGAAATGCCTCGGTGACTCCAGAACCAGCAGGAAAGTTTCAGTATTTGTAATTAATCTCTGTAGTTTAAAGGACTCAAAGATCACCAAGACCACTGACTTACCAATTCACATCGTTTGTCATCATCTGTAGCTTCATCTGTTAACTGTGCAAAAACTTCAGACAAAAATTTCTCATCTTCCTGCATAACACATAAGAATAAGACTTACACAGTGCCTCTTAAAAGTCAAAACATTGCTCTGTATTGGATCCCACACCATAGAAAGTCAAACTTAATTTAAGCCTAACTAAAACATTTGACTGTAAGAAAACCCCATGCTTCACTAGATTTGGTAGATAAGGGTTTGTTTTGGGGTTGTCTTTTTTAATTATTTTTTTTTCCGTATCTCCATTGTTCTATCACAAAAAAACCCCAAGGGAAATGGAAGGAGTACACATTCAGGAGGCTCATTTCCAGTGTACTGCTTCAGTGCTTGCTCTGCACAGGGCAAGCTGGTTGAGGGGACCAGAGCCATATGTTACGCTGAACATAGGTGATGATTACTGAAACCGCCTTCTGACAGACTTTGTCTACAAAGAATGTTATCCTTTCCTTTCTCCTTTTTCCTTTCCCTTCCTTCTCTGCCACCCCACCCTCTGTGGTTAAGAACTCAGGCCTACCCCACATACTCACTGTATTATCTGACACACACACATATGCATCAGAATCACAGAAAACTACCATCTTTGTTCCTCGCTCCGTCCCTGCACAGCGTGGGTTACCTTCCAGGGAGGCAGCCAATACACTTCTATGCTAGAAACTACTAATCAAGATACAATTTTTACCACTCTGCATCTGTGCCCTTCACACTACTCTGTTAACATCACACATGTATCAGTTGCCCTATTTCGGATCTGCAGCATCGCAAAATCTTTTTCACCTATGCAAGGGTGACTAGATGAACACATGACAAGTTTGACGCAGTCATGCCCCCGTTTACATGACTGGCAATAAAACAAGCTCCCCCACTTGCAGGAATTTCAGCTCTTCCAATATGGGAAACTTTTTTGAGTATTGTTTGCTATTCATATTCGGATATACCAACAGATATTTATTTTTTAAGTATATATAGGGAAATACTTCATTTCTTAACGGGTTGTTACACCATTGCTTAATACTGAAGAGGTACAAGAAAACCAGGGTGAACATCACTGTCTCTTGATTGCTTGGGCACTTCTTGCCCTCTCTGTACATTGATTTCTCTGCACTCCTTCCAATGGAAAATAGTGTTGGCAGCCTCTCAAATCAACCGTCTGTTACCTTTTAAATACAATATAAATCTTAGAGCAAACAGTAACATTATGTTACAGCATTACAAAATTACGTATCGCTGTACTGATTCAACTCTATAAACGTAGGCACTGAATAAACATGAATGAAATAGCAGCATTTCAATAAATATATATAAGCAGTACATTGCTTTATAGAGGGTGCTTACTTCTCCATTTTTCTGTGTACTGTTGCTAAAATCTGTGTGCTTTATTAGGCTAACATAACACAGAATTTCTCTAGTTACAGGAATGCCAGCCAAAGGCTCACCATTTTTTTCCCTAACAATTTCAAGATGCAGGGAGAAGTGCTTTACAAATGATACCTGGAATCAACATTTGAGACAGTGCTACACAGACTTAGGTGTTTATTCTAAGGTTTTCTGGCTTTAACAGCCTAATGAAGTCTGAGAAAAAAACCCCAAAAACTGTACCACAGTCAACAACACACAGACTAGAAAATCCCCACTTGGCAACAGAAAGATCTCTTGCTTGTCTAAGCACAGTGTAGTCCTGATGTCTTAAAGCACGGGACAGATCTAGGTTTGTTTTCCATGCTTGCCCAGTTTCCCATAGGCTGCCCTTCACCGACAGCAGCTCTGGGATGTACTGCTTTGCGGCACGTAGAAAGGAGATTTGCTGCTGCAGCAAATGCAATCCGCTACTCCTATAAACTGTATTCTCTGAGGGAGCTTTGCTGGTGTATTTAGAGCAGTAAGACTCCTAATGTGTTTGCCAAACCCAAAGGAGCTTTAGAGTTACTGTGCCACAACAAAAAGCTGATTTACAGCAGGGGACTGTGCAAACAGTCCTGAACCTCAGGTCCATACTACCATGTAATTTTCCTCAAGCCTGCTATCATTAACATCTCTTCCACATGTGCCTTCTTAGTCTGTCATTCTCAAGGCACCTCAAATGATGCAAGTATCAACATTATTTGTAAATCATCATGTGTCTCCATTACGGTCTTTAAAACAATCAGGCAAACCTCCGTGACATATACTCTACTACAGCAAAGATGGCAACAACAGTAGCAAAGAGCTAACAGAGGATTTCAGAATTTTCTTCAAGGAGTACTAGAGGTAACAGGGAATCACAGTTTTCTGTTCAGGCACAATTAAATATTCAGTACAGTAAAGCTTAAATGAAAATTAGAGAACTTTACATACTTAAAAATCTCTAAATGGAAACAGGACTGTGGTCTCAGAAGAATAATACTGAATTTATTTTTAGTTTTGGGACAGTAACATATGTAAAAGAGTAAAAAGGGAAATCTTTATTTAAATGTGATAAATTTTGCAAGTGGGATTTACTTTTCAGTTTCTTTCTGCAATTCAACCAGAAAGAAGAAAGACGTCCAAAAACGTATTCATACAATTCACAATTCTTCGGGTTTTTTTCCTCCAGTCTGCTATTGCATTCTGTAGAAATATTCCTTATGGCAACGTTACTTCTCTAGTACCCCTCTCATTCCATAAAATTAACTACACTCCTCTTCCCCTTGATACATCTTCCTATTTCACAGCAACTATCCACACTCAAGACCTACAGATACCATTTTTCTAAGGACATGGGTCAGAAACAGAACAAAAGCATTTTGGTACACCTATTAGTTTGCATAACAAAATATGAACTGAAAATACTCCAAATGTCATGAATTTCACACACAGCTCTTTACCAAGACTCCTGCCACAGTCCAGCTTGGTTGTCACACCCAACTACTTTTAAGCCCACGTCTGACTACAAAGTATGCATTAAGTTATTGGTAGAGTAACAAGATGTTATTTATTAATTGTTACTTTTGGCTATCAGTATGAAGAAAAAAACCCCAATGAATTACTTTGTAGTGTAATATGAACACTGGAAATGAATACCATAAAGTAACAGAAAACCAGGAATAGTTTGGAACATGCTCTTTTGAATCACAGATGCAGAATTCACTACAAAGATGTCACAAACATCCCTGATACATAATAAAAAACGTTGCTTGTTTCCTAAATACCTACACAAAACCAGCTCAAAACCTGTAGGTTGGTTGTGAATCAATGAGAAGAACCTTTAACTGTTTACAAACCATTAAAAATATTAATATACTCACCTGAAATCTATCATTTTAAAAATACAAAATAAAAGGTATCAGAAATAAAGAGACTCATTCAAAACATGATGCAGATAAAGTGTGTTATGATTAACTTACACAGTGTTAAAGAGCTGTCATCAATTTTGAAACTACAGATAGAGGTATCTATACATAATCCATCTATACCACATTAAAAACCACTTACCTGCAACATACTGACAATCTCAACTTTGTTGAAGAAAATAAAGGAAGTGAGGGTAGAAAGAAAATTCTCTTCAAAAACAGATGGTGTTGGCAAGATGATGTCCTGAATATACTGTACCCTGTAAGTCTGGTGGATTTTTTGCCTGAGTTCAGAGTCTGTTATAGGAATAACCTCCTTAAATTTTGCTGTTTTGGTCAAGAACTCCCTGTGCCGTTTTGGCTGAGCCAAAGAAGGATCATACTCAAGGCATCCAACAACATCCATAATACACTCATCAGAAAACATCACCTCAAACAGAGTTGCTTTGTTGAGGAACAAAATTCCTCTAATAATTTCATACAAATGATGTAAGCCTTCGGTGTTCTCTAAATTCTCACAGACTTGGAAAAGCTGTAATAGTTTTTTAATATAGCCTTCATTCTCCAAGGCCAGCGCTAGCTTTTCTCTACGGATGGGCGAGGAGAGCACAGAGGTAACTAGGTCAGCAATCTCTTCAAGTTTGTTGAGTTCACAAGTAGGAAGGTCAATCAAAGGACTCGTTTCAGGCATTTCTTCGATGTGTTCCTCTTCTGACTCAATAAGGTCCTGTGTGACTTCCACTGAAGGATCCTTACCTTGAACCTAAGAAGCGAGCGCGCGCAATTACTGTCTCATCCCATACATACATAAACACAAAAAAATCCATCACATAAATAAAAATAACCAAGTCAATAACTGAAATAACATGTGGGCAACCATTTTTTTACCTTCAGTTGCCTGGAAAATGTCAAGCTGTGCTGAGGAGTAAACTTAATGCCTCTAAATTCTACAGTAACTACCATTATCCTCAATAGTACATTTGTCAAAAAAAATCAAGCCAGACCAAACCCCAACAGCATCTGTGCAGCCAAGAAGTCTGAAGCATCTTGGAGACAAGCAGGAAATATAAAAAGAAAAGAGGGCGCAACAAAAGCTTCTTTTAGCATCTGAAACAAAAGGGCATGAAATCTTGAACTTGTAGCATGAGCCCACAGCTATATCAACAAAAAGTAAAATATAACAGATCAAAAAAAAAGGCAGGAAAATGTTACCAATACCAAAATCGAACAGGAAAAGAAGGAAACAATTGTGTCCCCCTCTGCACTCTGCTTCCTCTCTGTCTGCCTCTCCAACTCCTCTGCCCAGTCTTCTCACACCTTCTATAGTGTTCATTGTCCCACTGATCCAGTTCCAGAACTTAGAACCTCCTCTTGCTGACTCCCTCAAAGGATCACACATTACACGGAAGTCTCAGAGGAGAAAGCTGGAAGTTTTGGAGTCTGAAGAAAGAGCCTAAGGCTAATGGTTTATATTGTCAGGCTACAAGATGACGACCTCCCTGTCAGACAGCTTATCAGCTCGGCCCCAGTTTAAAACCAGTTTCAAATGTAGACTATTTATTAGACACATATACTTGAGCTTACTAGGATCTGTTCCTCTCAACAACAGTACTGATTACAGAACTGTCAGAGAATATCTTATACCCCCAAACACGCTCAGATTAAGAATGCAGCTAAATTGCCTAAGTTTCTTCAAAGGAAACTGCTCGGAAATCCAGATCCTACACAGAAAAGCCATGGAAAACAATGACAAACGTGTGCTTATTTTACAAGCAGGTTTAAAAATTACAGCACAAAAACATGAAGTCATAGAAGACACTAAAAAAATCTGAAAGAAACAGAATATTCAATGTAAACTGTACCTGGCAGATTTTTTCCCAAATTTCATCACAGCCAGCTTTTTCTTGGAAACTCAGTGCTAAATCATAGTTTTCTGCTTCTGACCAAACAATCAGGGTATCCTATTTAAGACAAAACCAAAAAAAAATAATTTCTGAAACAGGTCTACACTGCTTATTAATCTGTATTCCACTGAATCATATGTCTCAAGAAGAAATAAATTTAAGTTAAAATTACACTTGTCAAAAAAGAACATAAGACATGAAAACATTAAATTGCCTTATCTGCCATAGGGAGCATTGCCTTTCTTTTTCGCTATTTTATGACCACTCCCTTACATATTATATGCTTAAATATACTTTTTTTTTTTTCATATCCAAAACACTTACGGTATCTTCCTGCAACACACTTCTGAGCCAACAGTCTTGAGAAGGGAATGAACACATTGTAGAAGATTAAGAAAACATACAATGTAACAATTTAAATCTTTCCTATTTAATACAATAGAAACAAAAAAAACAAGATTACAGTTGTTTCCTACTCAGAAAGGGTTTAATAGAGCCTTAACAATGTGAGAAATAATACCTAACCAACATAAAAATATTTTCTAAATTAAAAGACAAACAGCCTGAACAACATAAAACTCCTAAGTTGTTACAAAGTTACAAATATCTTGCCAACAGGTATTTTCATCTGAGTAAGTTGTTTGGTTTGGGGTTTTTTGTTATTATTGACTCTATGCATTCAATTTGTGCACTTGCATTGTGTTATCTGGAAGATTCACTGGAATTTCCGAGTAGACTAAATAGGTGGTTTTATTAGGACACTTGCTGCTATAATGTAAGGAATGTAAGCCTGTACTTCGACATTATATACATACATAGTGCAGTATTCTACAGGAAACTCATCTTCATGTTAAAACGTTCAGATTGAATGGCACTCTGCTAACTCTGTGGTACATCTCATGAGCTCCAGCAGAACAGTTCCACATTCCACAAAGTTTATTGACTTTAAACACCAGCAAGTCCTTGCTTAATGGTCAATAAGGTAACTAATTTCCCACATTTATCAAGGTCAGTATTTACCACACAACTTATCAAGGCTTTACAATGAAAGTGATGCAGAAGGCAAAGAAAATATTCGAAGTGGTACCTTTAAGCCTAGCAACCAAACCTCCACAAATCTCCAACTGGTTTATAGATACCTTGGGAAACTTCAGGGGCAACAAGAAACTGCCCTTATCCGAAAGTGCCACTTCCTGAAACTGCCACTAACCCCTCGTATCTTTACCCCAAAAGTACTTCTCGGTGCCCTTTGTTCACCAAACAGAAAACAATGAAGCTGACTGATTACTATCTGTAATCACTATGCTGAAAGGCCAATAATTCATGACATAGTATCACACAACTACTGGTCATCATCCTTCATACGTCCACCAAAGACAGAAGGACAAAACCATAACTAAAACCAACTGATCATCACTGCTCTTGAACCTACTGTCAGTCAACATTCTTTAATCATTTTTGATCAAAATCAAGTTAGTTTAGATGTTTAAACACACCTCTGTCAACACAGTTCTCTGGGCTTACACAGGTCAGGAAAGACTCCTAAGTATTTATTTCCACTGGCAGATGGGAGGGAACTAAGGTTTGGGACAGGACTGCTGATTTTTTAATTTTTTTTTTTCCCCAAATTTAGAATAGTATCTTTTTCTTACAGCAACATTGTTGACAAGTGCCTACCAATAGATCAGCTTCCTTCTCCCAAAACACAATCACAGGCTGCATTAGTTAAAAAAAAAAAAAAAATTGAACTTGTGCAAATGCTGTTTGTTGGGGTTTTTTTCCTCATTTTTACATATTCCTCTAAAGAAACAAAGTTTTCCTGTCCTGGAAAGAACTGAGCTCACTGTGCTATGGCTTTAATGCTCCTTGTGAGAGCTGTTTATTCATACTACAGTGTCCTATATTACACTTGCACTTTTGTCCTACAGTCACAAATATTTATAGGTAGTTCCCCTGTTTTCAGGCTCTGATTCAAGTGCACAAATTGTACAACTTCATACAGCAGACAGGGGTTTTACCTACAGCTGTCCACATTTATCTCCAGCTCTGGGACAGCTGAATCTCTATGTTTACACTGTGCCATTTTAGAGTGAGCAGTTGAATCGGGATACAAAGGAAAAAATAATAATTGTTAACTGAAAAGTCTGATCAGCCCTATGACCTGGTTCTCTTCTAGAGATTAATCAAAAAATAAGAATTCTTAAGTACAATTTTATGACTATTACAGAACTCGAAATTTGTACTGTTCACCCTTAATGTTTTGTGAACTTACTGATGCCCTTACAGTCAAAATCTATACCCTTCCAGGTAAGATGAGACTCAGAGGTGCCTCAATGAACAAAGAAGGAGAAGTACATGACAAAGTCCTATTTGTAACCTACAATGATTCAAATAAGAGACAGAATGCAGTAATGTAAATGCCTGCATGCATCCATAGATATTGCACTCAAAAACTCTTGTCAGAATTCTCAGGTCACTGAATGGTACTTGTTACAATCTGTACTGCCCACACTAAGCAGTTACGTGAATTGCTCAAAAAGTACTTCTGAAAGACTGAGAGTTTAACCAGAAAATAATTACACCAGTATAAAACCTACTCATCAGTGTACACTTCCTGCACAACCTAAGACAACCGACGAAGACTGCAGACAGACATCTTCCAGGCCAAGCTGCTAGGAGAGACTACCAGAGGTTAGCACCAGCAATGCTGCTCTGCTACTGAGAAACAGCAATGTTTCTTAATTCACATAAACACAATATAAAGACAAAGTAAGAGAATACTTCAGAACAGCAATAAACAAAGACAGTAGTTCAAACTCCTCTTCAGCGTATGTACAATTTGTGTAACGTCTGCTTCTCACAGAATCCCAGCATTACAGGGGCTGGAGGGGGCCTCTGAATGTCATTTTGCCCAACCACCCTGCTGCAGCAGGGTCACCCAGAGCACGGTGCCCAGGACTATATTGTCCGTGCGGGTTTGGAATCTTTCCAGAGAAGGAGACTCCACAACCTCTCTGGGCAACCTGGGCCAGGCTCTGCCACCCTCACAGCAAAGAATTTTTTCTTCTTGTTCAGATGGAACCTCCTGGGTTCCAGTTTGTGCCCATTGCCCCTTGTTCTGTTACTGGGCACCACTGACAAGAGTCTGGGCCCATCCTCTTGGCATCCACCCTTTATGTATTGATAAGATCCCCTCTCAGTCTTCTCCAGGCTAAACAGTCCCAGGACTCTCAGCCTTTCCTCAGGCACAGAGATGCTCTGGTCCCGTCAGCATCTTTGTAGCCTCCATTGGACTCTCTCCAGTAGTTCCTTGCCTCTCTTGAACTGCGGAGCCTGGAACTGGCCACAATACTCCAGAGCTGGCCTCACTAGGAGGGAGCAGAGAGCGAGAACCTCCCTCAACCTGCTAGTCACACTCTTTTTAATGCACCCCAGGGAGATAATTGGCCTTCTTGGCCATGAGGGCACATTGCTGGCTCATGGTTAACAACCCTACACTTAGCCCCTCAAGCCCGCCATGCCAACACACACATGCTGTACAGTGAACCAGAGGGGAGTAAATAGTCCCAGAGGGGAGAAAAAATTAATCCACCAAAAAGATGTATTGCAACAGAATCAGTTCCTCTATCTAACCTGTCACACAGTAACATGAACGCTAGTGCTGGTGTGAAAGAGGAGTGAAGAAGCCCCCTGGCAACTGCTCAGGCTGGCTTCAACAGCACCCCTGCAAATGTGTTAAATCCCAGCCTCAATTAACTCTGATCTTGCCTCAAGCAAATGCTCTGTTCTCACAGTGATAGCAGCTCTGTGCAAAAGACAGTACTTGCACACATTCTTCATCTCAGATCTGAGAACAGATAAAGCACACCTAAAGGGGAGTTAACACCAGAAGGCAACATTCACAGCAAGGACTGCTGTAGCAGTGTGAAGTCTTACAGCCATGCAACTGAAAATTACCAACCTCCTGACCAAGCTGGGGGAACAAAGCATGTGAATGGATCCATCTGATATCTCACAGAGACATGCTCTTCTGCCAGTTTTGCCAGGGAACAGTAACCTCAAGCAGAAGGTGCAACAACAAATGGGTGTGGTAACAACTTTTTAAACTGCTCCTGCCTGAGCCTCCAGAACATACCTTGACCCTGCCCTTTGGCCAACATGGGGTGTCCAGCAGAGGTATGTAACTCCCAAAGCCAGAGGATCAGGCTCTCATGTTCTCTGCATACATGCCATTTGAGTTTCTTTTATATAGTACGGTGAACAGCCTAGCACCTGTGTCCAATCCAAGTTCTATTTCTCTTAAGAGGTCACAATTATAGTACACCTAACTCCATGACAGAACTGAACTCTGTACTAGTGACCACAAATATGATTCTAGATGGCAGTAAACAGGCCTGCCCTGTTTACAGTTAGTCAACAGTTACAGTGCTACTTAGCATAATCAGTGCAATATTAGGAATCACAGGTCAATGAGCAGCAAGTAAATCAGTTGTTTTCCTTTCTGCACTGAATGTTGTTCTGCAAATCGCAGTTTAAGCTACAACTATCCTCTATATCCATTCAACTACTTTACAGGAAGATACATGTGTAAGCAGGACATATTTCCTTTCCATCAAGCTGCACCATCTTGCAGCTTTTCCTAAACCCAAGATGATTGGCACCTTAGTGAAAATCTGCATCTGAACTCTGGCATGCAGAAGCAACAGCTCTCTTACACAGTGTCATCCACCTACAAGCACCTGCCCTGGGATGATCAGGAGAGCCTCCGAGTCTTCAGGCTACCTATGTAAGAGCCTTCAACACACAAGTTGGGATGCTGAGGGAAGACCAACCCTCTTCATCCCTGGTTAACCAAAATCTTACCACCATTTTTAAAAAAGGATCTGTTCTGAGATATCCAGGTTTGAATACTACAATCTTTTAGCAGTGAGACAAATCTCAAAAACACACAAGTATGAGAGTGCCACGTTAAGGTCTGGGCTTTGCTACTTAGAAGGAAATGCACAAACCTTGAGGACAAAGCTATGTCAACTAAAAGCTGTATGATCTCAGAGGTCATACAAACCTAAAGCCTGTCTCCGGAAATCATCAGACGCTGTTATTCTTAAAAAACCCCAACAAACCCCAAACTCAAACTTCTTCAAATGTGTGAACAGTGAAGCAAATGCTTTCAGCCACAAGGACACAAAGAACTAGAGTCAGTAATAAAAGCCAACCAAAACAAACGTCAGCCTCTGTTTTTCACAGCTACAGACTTCCGTAAGAAAAATGACAACAAAGCTACTTAAGTCACTGAAACTTTGCTACCAACTGAGTAAAGAAGACTTTTAAATAATCAGTTGTATGAAGTTTCAGAAAACTAGCTGTAAAAGGCAACATTTTATAATTTTATAGCAATCTTATTTCATTATGTATTAGTTTCTTCTACCACAGGAAGAAGTTCAAAGCTCTTGACTTTTAGAATACTGCAGAGCTCCATAAAGACCATCCTCCTTCCTTAGTGTGGCCAGCCCAGCGAAGCAAAGCCTATGACTGTCATCCACCTGACTAAACCCACCAATATCTCATGAGTGAGAACTGAAAACAACAGTAAAGTGTCTTCCGAAAAGCCAGGCCCAAGACTCTGACTTGCTCCTGACCTAAAGTGAGCCAACCTGCACTCAAGTGCTAACGAAGTCTCTTTCCTCAAATTCTCCTAAGGCAACCTGTCACCAATCCAAACCCTAAAATATATGTTTCTTCATGATTCAGGAAGAACAACGTTACTGTTTTCTAATGCTGAAATGCTTGTGGATACTATAAGGATGAAAAGTAGTATAAAACACTGAACAAAAGAAACAGAGAATCTACTGTAGAACAAAGGAGTAGACAGAATAAAAGCCACAGTAATAACCGGAAGAACAATGCAGGCAGAAACACCAAAAATTAATGTGGAAAAAGCAGTAACAGCAGAAGAGATGTAGTTATCTCTTTTTTTTTTGTTGTTTTTTAACAGATTAAGCAAAAGCAACCTATTAACATAGCTTCCAACTGGTTTACCACTTTGTTTGCAGAAGGTTCATCCCTAGGAAAAGCAATCATGCAGTCTCACCATAGCTAGTCACATTACTGAGGATGAGAGATGCTTTCGAGGCTTAAAACAAAAACTGAAAAGCAACAGTGAAAGTCCCACAAAGAAAAATTCCTTTGTCTTATTTCCTAAAAAAGAACTCAAGTAGTAAACGTGCTGAAACAGGGCTGGACAAAGTTCTGCCTTTCTCATTCGGCAATTACTGCATATGACTTGGGATAAGAGACACAAGTTATACTTATTATAGGAAAAATAGCTCAAAACATGAAAGTTCAATATTTATTCAAATTGCACATATTCTCTTCAAAGCATGATATCCAGAAGGGTACTTTAAGGGACTCACATTTTAATTTCTAGAATTCCAAGTATTATACCACCTACAGGCTTTAAAGACAGTTTTTCACCTATAAGAAAAACACCATCAACAACTCTATGTCATGCTGTTTTCCTGTTTTCCTCAAAAATGCAATTACTTTGAACATAAAACAATTCCCCAGCATCAGTAATCAGATAAAAAATGAAGCCCAGCAATAATACTTGCCTGCTGTTTTTGATATGCAGTATTTGGATTTATCTTCGATTCTAACAATAGTGAACCTGAAAAACGTATGAAGAGATATTTACTGAGTTTAACAAAATAAACATCCCCGTGCATCTTAAAACAACCTCCCATATGCCAGCCAACATACTCGCAACTTAATCCATATCTACCAGAAAATCCAGGAGAACCACCTTCTTTTAACATAATTCCCTAAAGTAGTCCAGGTAAGACAAAATTCAACACAAATATCCACATTAAAACATATTTTTCTCTTCTATTTTAGACCAAAATTCTCTGTAGCGCTGTTTTTTCTCCTGAAAATTGGCGTGACAAGTAGTTTGTTTAAAGGCTGTTTAACAAACCTGTACAAATTTGTGCCAGGTAATGTGTGGCCCAGCCTAAAAATATTTTTGCCTGCAGAAGCCGCGTAGACCATTTGCTTTTATTTCCTTCAACCGTCCTTCAGAGGTGAATCATCTACGTACTATAAACCCAGAGACTTTATCTTGTATATGTAAGTAGTGTATGTATCCTGGCAACAACTCCAGAGTAATTTATACCAGTCTTAGGTGGTTTATTTAGCACATTAGCACCTGTCAGCTTACAATGTGGGGAGCATGTACCCGTTCCCTCCCAAAAGAGGCCCCTAAAGGTGACTTTAAAGTGCAGCAAAACAGGAGGAACACCACACAACCGAATACAACCGGTGAATTACTAGAAGAAACAAGCAAACAACTTCTTATAGTAGCAAGAAATGGAGGAAAGGAGCACTTTGAAAGCAAAGAGAATTATTCTGGAAGCGAACAAGATGTCGTCACACAAAACAACTTCATCTCTCTCCCGTCAAAGAGATGCAGTTGGCTAGGGGGAAAAGTCTGGGGCCACGGTAGTAAACACTGCTGTGGCTTATCAGGGGAAGAAATCTTTGAACGGAACCGCCTGCTAAAGAGGAAGAAAAAAGGGGACAATAATAATAATAATCATCGTCCTCTGGGGTCTTCCCCGACAAACGGAGGGAGGTAGGCCACCAGCAGCCAAGCCCAGCGGCGGGTGTCAGCGCGGAGAGCCGGGCGGCGAGGGGCGGCGCGGGCGGGCGGCCAGGGCCGGTGCCGCGGGGAGTGAGGGGAGCAGGAGGAGGCCCGGGCGGGCGGCGGCGGCCTAGGCCTCCGCGCAGCCCCGGCCACGCTCTCACCGTCCGACTCGGCGCGCACCAGCAGCGACATCCCCTTCAGCCGCTCCACGTAGGTGGAGGAGACGTGCCCCGTGCCCCTGTCGTCCCATTGCCGATCCTCGTTGAGAGTGTAGACCTTCACCCGCCGACGGGTGTCCGACATGGTGCAGCGCCGGCCTCGGGCCTCCGCGCCGGCCCCAGGCCCGCTCCGCCTCCCGGAGGCGATGGAGCGATGGCGGGAGAAGGCGGGGGCTGGAGATGAAGCGGGGCCACCGGGCCGCTCAGGGGCACCGCGGGGCTTTTAACGCGCCGCTTTTCATGGCTCCCCGACGGCGAGAGAGCGACGCCGCGCCCCGGCTCGGGCCTTCGCTGGCGCCGCTCCGCCGCTTCAGCAGCTACCGCAGCGCCGCCGCCATCTTGTAACCCGACTCTCGCCGCCTTTCTCTTCCTCCCAGCCCGGCCACGGGCTCCCCTCGCAGGGGCTACGGCGGCCGGCAGCTGCCGCCTCGCCGCCGAGAGGACGGCGGCCGCGGGTGAGGCGGGGCGAGGCGGGGCAGGGGAGGGCAGGGCAGGGCCCGCCTGCAGCCTCTCGCTCCCCCCGCGGGAGTTTGCCGGCAGAAGCAAGAGTAGTCACGTGGCTGTATCTGCATTTCTCAGCCCTGTAAAGTCGCAGCTTCTGATCGACATGTGAACAACTTCTGCTGCTAAAAAGAAAAAAAAAAAGCTTAAAAAAAAAAATTTATATATTTTTGAAGTCTATCCTAAAAGACTGTGCTGCTATGAGCACCGCCAAAGCATCCCCCTTTTCGCGAAGAGTAAGGGCCGCCACCCTGACACAGTGAGGGACCAGAGCCACATCCACACCAAGGTAAATCTTAGGACCAGCCCGTGCTACAAGTAACAGCACACAGGGCCTAGAGTTTAAATTTTCTAAGAAAAGGTTTCCCTGGCATCACAAAATAGCAGCAAAGTTACTCTATGACACCTTCTAGTACCACCTATGCCAGAACGTGTATTTTGTTGCATGTTTCCGTGCTTTGTACCGAAGACCCTAAAGCTAAAATAGAGTTGAAGCTGTTCTGTGAAGCTCCTCAACGAGAGAAGCATACTCAATTAGACCTTAGGAACACTGCACCATTTAAGCCAGACCAGTTGCCAGGCACTGGGGGGTCTGTAAATCTTAAGTTTTCCATACTAAAAATCAGCTACGCATTTCCTCTATACCAAGAATAATAATAAATACATAGTTGCATTTCAGTGCTTACATGGGAATAGGGGAAAAGGACACAAAAACGTGCAAGAAGTCAAGCCCTGTGAAACAGCAGGGATGCTGGGGAGGAGGGGAAGCTTGAAAGTGTCTCAGAACAGAACCTTTCAGGCTCTAAAGGGGATGGGAGATGGGAGGGCAAGCAATCCCCAGGCCAGGGTGTGTCTCATTCCCAGACAAAACCAGGCTTTTCTAGCTCTTGCCTAATGGTGAAAGCAGTTACACCGGTATAGCTCTTGACTTAAAAAGAGTGGCATTTCTCTGGTCTAAAGTCAATCTTGTTCCTGATGGAGGGAAATAAAAGTTTACTATGGAAGATGCCACTAAGTAACTACGTGCAACTTTTCCATACTTTCGAAAAACATGCTCTCCAGGCAGATTTGGAAAATTTACATCTATGCAACACTTAAGTCTCAGCTTTTGTTCTGGTGTTCATTGTAACGGCAAACGTAATGGCAGATTTACTGCCATTTTGTGCATCTGAGGACTGCTTATTTAACATCTGCAAAACAACCCACTGCTAAGAAAGGTTAAGAAAATCACCCCTAATAGGGTTCTGTGGAACCGGGCTTCAAGCCCAGTTGCCCTTTCATATTTACCAGGTGCACTGAAGAAACAGAATCATGAGTTTTCTTTCCAGAAGATGGCAACTCTTAAGATACACATCTGAGAACTATCATACACACTTATCTTGAGCTGTATACAGCATAGGAACATAGTTTCTGATATGTGCATCATATTGTTATGGATAAATAAGTCAGTAACTGTCAAAATACAAGCATGGTTTGAGAGTCACATTAAGCAGTTTACAGTTGGATTCTACAAAACCCTTCCACCACTACTACTGGTGGCCTTTTTCACGTCACATGATTTTTACACATCATTTTTTTTGCCTCAGTGAAAGTTCAGTAAAAAGAAAACACACAAGAAGAAACACAAATCCCAATGTCCATAGCATGTTGCTGACTCAGGATGTCCACCACTTGCAAACTCTTATCTCCCATCTGCAAGGCTTCTACACATGCTCTTTAGCTATTCAAGTATATAAAACCAAGTATGCGCTCTTCTACTCAGGATTCAATGCAGTACTTCACATATGCAGAATAGCAAGAAACCACAGCAGAATAGTCTGGAGCAAATTCTGATCTATCATAGTGAAGAAGGAGCAGGTGATACAGGAGCCAGAATTGGCATGAAAAACTGTTTTGCCTCTTAAGCTGTGAAATAAACCTGTGACCTCTCTAGGCAGGAAATCAGTGACCTCTATGGAAAGATGCCACTCCAGAACACAGCCAGATTGCATTCCCTTGGACACAGGGCTCTTTTTTTCTTTTTTTTTTTTAAACAGAGCAGTATCCAGGACTCTGCAGCCTGGAGTATTAGAAACCACAGCATGATCTTGTCATCAATACCAATAAAAAGCAGCTCAGTTCTGGGGGGCTGAAGAAGGTTATGCAAGACCTACCCCAACAGCTCTTATGTATCCGATTTAAAAACAGAGTAAATACAAGACAAGGAAAGCAATACATCTGAATCTCTGCATTGTAAGATTCAGAGAAAGAAAAGCAGCACTTTTCATTGTGGTGTTGCACCTGCCAGTACCTTACTTCTCTCCATTATCATCAAGCACAAGTTATGCCTGTTACAAGTTCTCCGTTCTTCAGCAAAACAAATAATTTTGTGAGGGTAGGCTGAAGACAGAACAAGTCATCAAGCATCTCAACATGGAGCAGCAGGGAGCTCTAATTTTTCTGTTGTTTCCAGAAGCAAGACAGACAACTCATTGCTAAATCACTTAAAATTTCTTTGAGTGAAATTAAGAGACTGTATCATTCCCTCCAGCACGCAATCCAAAAAGTACAATTAGGCCAGGTCTTACGCTTTTATTATAGTACTTGTAATATTTA
This sequence comes from Todiramphus chloris collaris, assembly GCA_025345505.1. Lineage (NCBI taxonomy): Eukaryota > Metazoa > Chordata > Aves > Coraciiformes > Alcedinidae > Todiramphus > Todiramphus chloris. Next base: position 46,229,251 of record JANVCC010000020.1, read on the forward strand.
TTGCTGGTGTTTAAAGATAGCCCAGCTTCTGACACTTTGCACCTGTGTGAAAAATTTCAGCCAGCATTTCAGGCTCTCTTGACCTGGTGACTGCCCAGCTTCACTTTCCAAAGCAACTCCTTCCAATAGCTCCATTTAAGATGGGTCATTACAGAAGCTGATTATCAAGGGCAGCGAAGACAAAACTATTTCAAACATGAAAAAACAGCTACTGCAATAGGGCTGAGCCACTATTAACGTACCTGCTCTCTGATCATAGCTGGTATCACCCGAGAATCAAGGCCTTCCTGCCAGAGTCCAATCTGCCACTACTGACGGCTCTTGGGTGATCATGGGATGTCTGAAGCCAGCCTCCCTTCCCTCCAGGAAGGTTCAGACCAGCACACACTTACTTAGTTCTTGGCTCCTATTGAGCTTCTCTCCTCAGGTCAGAGTGGCTGGTTTGTGCTCCTCCCAGACAGTTCCCAAGTGTATTTTTTTTTCCCACCCCTTCCCATAGGCCCTAAAACTTGTTACAAGTGCTGACTGTACAGGTTCTGCCACAGGAACATAAAAGTCTTTTTCCTGCTTTGTCATCTAACAAACAGAAAATCCCCCAGCACTCCATCCAACACCTGATTTACTGCAACCACTACCTACCACACAAATCATTAATACTCTTGTTACTGCAGGTAAGAAAATACCTTTACAGAAAGAATGGGATTCTTTGGCTCCTAAATCATTGATTTTCAGAGATTCAAATACAAGCATCTTACTGGTAACTGTACTAGCTAAAAAAAAAAAAAAAACCAAAAAACCCCCAATCTTCTAGAGTTACTAAAATACAATTAAAAAAATACTAACTAGAGTATCCACCTGTTCTACTACAAAAAGGAGCCTTACAGAAATTATTCTACAATAAAAAGCTAAATCTTTGAAAAAATCACTTATATTGGGAAAGTCAATTTCTGAGAACAGTTATGGGAAATGGAAACATCTGAGCTTCTGTTTAGAAACTTTAACATTTGCCTACATCATTTCATTAACACTGTCCAGGATATGTAGTTAATAAGGTATCAGCCAATTAAGTCATGGTAAGAATTCTAATGCCCTTGCTTACTAAGAAATAACACAGTCCTCAAAGAAGAGGAAAAGACCACCAAGGAAAACTTAATTCAATCTCACGTGATGAAAGACAGACAGACAGACAACTACAAAGAAGTGGGCCAGTCACTTCTTTAATATTTTAACTTAGAATAATAATAAAAAGAGCAATTTTTACTGTACATTCACATTTCTCCTCTCCCCAGTGCTTTGTTTTTTCTTTCAGGAGGTTAACAGAGCCCACATGCAATCAGGTGGGAAGTTGATTTTCTTACTAGGTCTACATACAAATTGGTGAACATCAGAAGGGACACCTCTTATATTTTTCGAAGTCTGTACCTCACAGCAGAAAAACAAGTAATTCTTCTGAGCCCCTGGGAAATGTTTTGAAGACTAAAATAGATCAGTGAACTCACTGACAGAAAATAATCAAGAGAGGAATTCTGACACTCTTAATGAGGGGGTTTTAGGGTGAAGATTTATCACATCTATTGTTTATTCCAAACCAGTTATTTTTAATTTAGTATTTTAATTATATATTTTAAAATTCAATGCTAATGAACACAGACGTTTCAGACAAGTTCTTTGTTTTGTGCCCCTTCTGCTCAGATACTTTAGCAAGTCTGAATCCTATGACAGTTTTTGATGTATTTATCTGAAACAGTGTCAATCATGTTAAAAGGTGATTCTTCTAAGTCTTTATGTTTTTGCTCAACATTTCAACCTTGTGCACTGAAAAGCATGTAATACTTTGGGCAAATGTGCCTCTCAGTGAAATATACAGGACGATTTATTTTCCTAGGGAATAATTATTAAATACTTGCTTCTCACTTTGACATTTTTATTTTGAGATAGTAGCACAAAGACTCTTAAGCACTGAAATGTCATCTGCTCTTCGCTTTCCAAAATTCCATGTTCTTGTATTCTCAACTTTGCTACAGAAGATAAGACTGTTGGGTTTTCTGCTTTTATTTTAAGAGTTTTTAATCAAAATGAAGACTTTGAAGTTCTGCATCACCTTTAAGCTTAAATAGTGCATTCTAAAAATGATTCACTACCATCCACCTGCAGATTCTTGTGAAGACATCTACAGATTCTCGTAAAGGTCACTTTCCACGAGCTATCACACCTTTTTTCCTGAAAGAGAGAAAATACTCTGTAACCAACAAATTATATCAAGGCAAGAAATTCAACAACATTTCTTAAAAAAGTAAATAAAAATTAAAAAAAAAAATAATTCTTCAGTGATTTTATGATCAAGCATTTTCCTGTTCTAGTAGCTTCTTAGGGAAAAATATACACAACAATTTGGGAGAAAGTTTAGGTGTAAGTCAGATACGTGCTGGGAATCTAGTTCTATGGAAGAGCTTTGGGCATTCCATTATTGACTGAGAAGTCTCCACTAATTGACGCAAAATTTTCAAGAAAGCAGCTTTTTTCTTCTCTTCCCCATCCCTGCCATTTCTTTCCCCTCCTTCAATAAATAAATATATATATAAAATAAATAAAAGGTGGCAAGGTAGATAAGAGGCAATGAGTTGGCTGAGTTAAGATGCCTGACATTTGAACCAATTTTACAGTATCAATCTCTTTACAACAGCAGCACAGGAAAGGGCAGTTACCAACTTACAACATGTTGTAACATAGCTAACAAGCAGTATTTGCACACCACTGAAGGTAACCTTATGATATACAAACCAGAATGACACAATTTTTTGCAATAGTTGTAATGAACCCAGTACTGAATAACCTGAAGTTGTTCCTATGGCCTTACCTGTCACTGGGATGAAGTAGATGACTGTGGAACTGTACCTCCCAGGACAATACTGTTTTTGTCTGTTAGGGTTTTAAGCACAGTTGTGGCTGGTGACTGTAGAATTTTACGTGAAAGCCTCATTCTACCATCAGTAGGATCACGTCCAAAGTATTTAACCTGTTAAGAAAACAAACCACATTAAGACTGATCAACTTAAAGAGCTGAAAAATAGTATTTTCTTTAAAAGATGGCGGTTTTTTTTGTTGTGAGTTTGGTGTTTGGGTTTGTTTGCTTCTTTTGTTTTGTTTTTTAATTTGATGCTAGAAAAGCCATAAACAGTAGGCATTGTTTAGACCATACTGCTCTGTCAAACTAGTGCAGTGCCTAGGTAGTGAGAGTGCGGCACTACATAAATCTAATTTGAAATGATCAGGCTTTTAAACAGCGCAGAAAGGGAATCTAGTATGGCAAAGTATTTTCTTCATAAATACAAAAAAAAAAACCCAAAAAGCACTCAAACTCTAAAATATGAACATCAGTTTATTATAAAGTTACATAAAAAAATTACCTGAATTTCTTGTCCAACTTCTAATCCCAAGGCACTAGGATGTTTAATCTAGAACACAGTTTTTCAGAAAATACTATTTCAGTGTGAGTAATTTTGTAAGGTTATTTATAAAAGTTTCTTCTTTTAAGGATTCTTCATGCTACAGTTCAGACAATTATGGTGGCTCAACACTACCTTACAAATAACAGGTTTCTAAATGTTACATAGAAAAAGAGTACTGCAGCTTTAAAGAACAGTAGGATTTGTAGCAGGCATATAGTCAAAGCATTTGCATTACAGGGCAAGCAGAGGTTAAACAAAAAGGTGCTGCTAATCTAACAGCTTTTAACATGAAAATGGACTCCAGAACAACAGCATGTGTTACAGCTACTGCACACTATGCTTAGTGAGAAGTGATTACAAACAGCTGTAAGTGTGTAGCTTATACCTGTTTAAGCATGCATTACCTTTCTTTGATCAAGCTGTGAATTATGAAGTAATACTGGTGTCATGTTTGGATACAATTTTACCATCACTCCAGAATCTCTGTGATGGAAAACAGCATGGTTATTTCAAAATCCACTGACAGGAATTTGTATGTAATTTTACTTTGCATACTGACCCAAAGCAAGCATTAGTAAACTTTTCATAAACAAGATTTTTAAAAACAGAGGAGTAAAGTCTTAACAGCCGTACATGTCCGTTCATTTTTCCTTAATTGGAAGTGGATGGAAATTACTTATATCAGGACAGTATATTTTAATAATAACTACCATCCAAGATGTGCATGTAATTTCAATCCAATATTTGTCTTGCAAAAAAGTAAAAAGCAAATTCCTTCCATCTCTCTGAGATACAAAGATGAAAAAAGGTCTTAAGTTTTATAACTTAGAAATAGCCTAACTACTAAACAAGCAGCAAAAATAAACAGCCTTATTAAGACAAAGGATATTTTCAACAGCAAATACCAGGACTAATGCAGGTGCCAGTGTCACCAGAATAAGTCTGGCGTTAAGTTGATTATTTTACATCATATTTAGGTATCAGGAATATAGCCGTGTAAAACAAATACCTACTTCAACTCCAGAGCACTTTTCATACCTTATTTCAGTTATTGTGGCCGTATAAACTGCACCAAATTCCAAATTAACTTCCTGCTATAAGGTGGGAGTCGGGGGAAACAAACACAAAAAAATAAAAAACCACAGTAAGAGACAATTTCACAAAATCAAACTGAAAAAGCTAACAACATAAGTCTTCCCTTACATCATCTTTGCAGATTTCATGGATAAATTCTCTTGCTTCTTGCATGGCACTTGGTGTGGGGGCAAACACAGAATACGTCTCTTCATCCAGCTGACTTAAAGTTACACCTTGGAAACGAATTTAACAAGAGGGTTTAGGTGAACACTGCTACTGTTTCAGCAAGTCGAAGAGTTACACTCAGTGAAGACTTGGAAAATTATTTTGCACGGACTCATTACAATCTCAGAATCCTAATCATTGCTTGACATCATCTTCAGATTAGGCACTGGACAGCTCTACATGCAACTGAATTAAAGCCATGTTACAGGTATGCTTGCCAAATACCTGGACAAATCTTGTGTGAGTTCTATGTAGGAACACAAAGTTGCTACTATAATCCTTTTATGTCAGGAAAAAAAAACCTGAAATAATTGTGGTTTTATGAATGAATCTCAGCTTCTGTGAATGAATTCCACAGAGATTTTAAATAAAACTATAGTTTTTTATTAACAGATGATGGAAATGAAAGTAATTTCAAGCCAGAACACAGTAAGATTGCATGGTAAAAGTCTTTACACCCCTAGACTAGAGAGGCCAACAGACTCCATAGGCATATGCATTCCTTATCAAGATGTCTTACAGACTCAGCTTGTACAGAGCACTGGAATTACTAAACATACAAGTCTGAAGACAGTGGCAAATAGTATTTGCAGTCTGCAGCATGAAGCACAAATTAAAAGTACCCTTTTCACTTAATAGTTCTTCATATCAACTTACCAGGTCATTGCTGCTGAAGCACATATACCAGTTCTACAGAGGTGGTCTACAGAACTATTTGGGAAGTTTATGTACTTAATAGTTTTTGAAAAGGCATAAAGATGGCATTAAGATTCAGCAATAGCTGTGCTAGTAATACCTGTGCTACCAAGATCCATTAATTAAAACTCCACACTAGTAATAAACATATAGAGAAGAAAGGGTAAGAACACATTAAAATAAATTATCACAGGAAGCAAGAATGTCTTACCAGTCTGTGCTTGAAGTTTTTTCAAATTATATGCCCCAGGACCAATAAATCTTAATCTTTTTGATAATGGAACATGGATAGTTTCTGAAAAATATTTAATAAGACTTTGAAATGCTAAATATAATAATCTTGAAATCTATCACAAAAAAAAGTTACATTCATTTAGGTTTTTATCTTCTATAGCCACTTGTATTTGCTGAACATTGATGTAATTTCATTTATTTCAATTCTTAAATGTAAACACAGAATACAAATACTTTGATGAGTTTAAGTTACCTTAAGCCATACGAATACTGACATCTATATCCATTCTGATTTTATAAGAGTTTTACATAACTCCAGCTTAATTCTGTCTTCTGGTGTATAATGAGATAGAATAGCACAGTGCTGCCCACATGGCAATAAAAGCCAAAAAATTACCCCAAAAAACAAAATAATCCTAAAACACAGGGGCAGAACAATATAACAAACATTCTTTTAAAAAGCTGTTTTAAGCAGCAGCTTATTGATTAAAAGGTAATTATAAAAGATATGTATTAATCTCAGTGTACAACTAACATTACCTACAACTGGTCCACTTTCTTTTCTGTTAGGTCTGGGTTTTGCCAGCGTTTGGTTCATAATTTGTAAAATCTCCCTCTTTGCAGCTATGGAAAAAGGAGCGAAAGGAAAAATAAAGAATTTTGTATACGATTTAAACAAATGTATGTAGTTTTTGTTATAGATAAACATCCATACCTAAAATCTCCAGCCTAACGAGAATCTACCATGGTAACTTCACACATTTCATGCAGCGCACGTTTGGTGTAGTACAACATTCTGCTCTGCATATACCAAACCTCTGCCTTCAAGCACATTTGACTTCATGCAGCCTAGAACATTACACACAGTTTTGTTTCGGTGTATTATCGAAAGAAATCGGAGTGCTGTTAAGAGCAACAAGGTGTAGCCTTGACACTGGCCTGGAACTTTAGCTACACTGCCTGAAGAAGACACACCATGGAATAGGGATTACTAGTTCTTACATTTTAATAAGGATTTTCTTACTAAAAATCTTGCTATTACAAGCAAGCTGAAAGGTTTAAGAGAAAACTCGTTAAATCCTTATTAAAGCTTGTAGCTTCAGTTTTTCATATGACTCACTTGAGCCTTTACTACTTCTATTATTCACAGGGTATCAAGCTGCTAAGTCTCAACTATTAACTCCTTGAGATAACATGGACTTTTACTTCAGTCCCAAGAACTTGCTGTGCAAGCCATTTAAAAATTGGTCTTAAGTTACTTAAAAACCCCCCACCAAACTCTAAACTAACTTTTAACAAGCCTTTTTACTGATTTATTGCACAGCAAAGAGCAAACCTCCCCTCAGACACCTCAACTCACCATATATGGTTTGAATACAGTATGGCAAACATATTATAAACTGTCATGGCTTAGTAATATTGTACTTGCATCAAACTCAAAATACTGCATGTAAGTATATGATAATATATTCCTCTACCTTGATGTAGGTCTTCGTATCAGCTGCCTCCTACCCTGGTTTGCTATGCCACTAATTTTACTTCAATTTTTCAAAACAAGTTACACATTGTACTGAATGGTGACTGTTAGTAACACATCATTTTTGTTCTGTTTTAATGAAAAGTAACCTGAAGGAGCAGCAGACACTTTCACTGGTGCCAAGTACAATAATATGAAACTTCAGTGTGGCAGTGGGAAGGGCTTGACTTTTTAGGGATTGAAAACTTTCCTCTGACAAAAAGCTATATATTTTGTATGAAGTGCCTATATTGAAGTGTAACGACAACACCCAGACCAGACCAGTTTTTTGAAGATAGCAGATTATTTGGACATAAAGAGACCAACAACAAAAAATTATAATTTATTATTTAGTTTCATAAAACTCACAATATAAATTATCATTTAATATCAAAATGGGTGCAAATCCAAATATGGACCTACCTGTAGCTTGCTGAATAGCTTCCATTACAATTTTCATTGGTATTCCTGGCAGTTTTAGATCAACCTAGTATGAAGAGTTAAGTTACATCAATATGTCAGGAAATCTTATTTATATTCCCAGAGGTCCATTCTAGGAAGATTTAATGTTCCAGTACCTGCAAGGCAGTTACTCCTTTATTAGTACCTGCCATCTTGAAATCCATATCACCATAGTAATCTTCAATTCCCTACCAGCACAGAGAGAAAGAAAGCAAATTGGAGTAACTTTATCCCCGTGTCAAGTCTCATTACATTAACAATACATTCTATGTTTCCATAAGCCACAAAGTAGTTCTGCAGACTTGGAGTTACTTCCAAGACTCACATGTTTGTCTCCAGCCCCATTTTCCTCTTCAGTACTAACACTATTCCTTTCTATCCTTATAAATTAAGAGTTTTTGTGGACTAGTTTCTGAACAACAGATTCAGGGGAGATTTTGTACTATCAGCAGCTGCCACAGAAAGAAGCAGCAGCACAATAATGTGCATTCCCCTGCACCTCATCCCCCCGCAGCAACTTTGTCAAGTGCTCATTCTCTGTCTAATATATTGTAGTTTTCAGCAAATTAAAGTATGCACGTAGTATTAATCTCCTTCTCCAAAGGGAAAAGACAAAATTCATTGGAAAGAGAGAGCTTATGAGAGCTCAAAAGAAATAACTGAGAACTACAAAAAGGTAAGAAACATGACTGGACCTTTCAGAGATTTTTCTGAAATAAGGGAGGAGTTTGGGAGACAAAACAGAGATGATAAAACTATCTGATATTCCTACTAGCATCTGCTACGGAATTAACTGGGTAGAATAGAAGTTCATCGAGGGTATTTTACAGAATTCAGCAGCAATAAACCCCACAACGCTAGAAACACTCACCAGAATATCTGTCAGCAAGCGATAATCCTCAATATCCCCTTTTTCCACATTGCATTTGGTAATGAGACCTATAGCTACACCTGCCACTGCACTTGACACTGGAACTCCTAATAATGATAAATAAAAATACATTTTTATAATCTTTGGTCATTTTAAAATCCTGTAACACATTATCATATGTAGTTTATTCTTATAAGTGTATTTTGTACCTGCATCCATTAATGCCAAACTTCCACCACATGCAGAAGCCATTGAAGATGACCCTACAGAGTCAGAATACATGGGGGGGGGGGGTGGGGGCGGGGGAGAAGTATTAAACATTGGTCAGAAGTATCTAAAACAGAACTTGCTAGTGATATTCTCAATAACAGTTCTACAATTAACCTGCTGCTAACTAGAAAGTACTGTGCAGCAACACACATCCTATAACAAATAACTGTAATACTGTAATTAGAAATTATCTGTGGAAGTATTTTTAACAAGAAACGGGTAATACAGGTTGAGTATTTATAGATACTGATACCAAAAAAAGCTCAACAAGCACCACAATGTTGAATATTTTAGATGAAGAATTTGGGTTTCACAGGGAGCTGCAGAAGAAACTCCTTCCCTTTCTTCATTACTGTGCTGTTACACAAACTGAAAGTTCCATTGTTTATGGCCATAAACACCCTTTTTATTTTAAGTACTTGAGGTAGAGCTATCAAGATTAACAAGGTTACAAATGAAATCTGTTACCTAAAATGCCTACAGCTCAAGGTTGTAAAAATCAACCTTTAAGAGACAAATTTAGTCCCTAGCATTAGGTTAAAAATAAGACAATCGTAATACCATTTGACTCTAAGACTTCAGAAGTAACTCGTATTGTGAATGGGAAATCCTGGGGAATAACTGGTTTCAAAGCTCTTTCTGCCAGTGCACCTGTTTAAATAAAAAAAAAAACAAACAAAAGCAAAACAAAAAAACAAGAAACAAATGAAGTGATTCCTAAATAGAAACCAGTCAGACAACATATTAAAACTTACCACATGGGACTTCTCTAGTCTGAACTTACCATGACCAAGTTCTCTTCTGTTCATACCAGTAACTTTGCCAATCTCATTAGTTGCATAAGGAGGAAACTATGAAGTAAAAAAGTGTATATGGAAAATTAACTAAGATTTTTTTTCCTCTTTTTAAAACACACACTCAAATAATTTGAATTTTGGTGCATGTCAGAGTAAACCCAAATAATAATTAAAAAAAAAAAGGTTCAACCACCATGTGACTTCTATCAGTTGCTTAGCTGGCAAACCAGGATGAGCTTAGATAATGTTTTCTAAATATTTTACTTCAACAGAACAAAAGAGAATAAAGCAGTTGCTAGGTAGTTGAAAAACAACACAACAAGTTTACTTCAAATAAACTTGTCCAACAAATCAGAAACCTTGTTCTTGTCATATGCATAATGGAACAAGATATGCCTGTTGCCTGTATGAAATACTTTGGGCAAGTTCCAAAGGCTGAGAGAGATCCAAGATGTAAAAGCACTTACTACTCGTGTAGTATGTCAGCTGAACAATAGAGTTTACTAAAAATAATAGAGCAGGTTAATCCTGCTTTCAGTAATAATCTATTCTTAAGTGGCTAACCTGATGTCAAGATATTAAAAAAGCTGTCTAAAAAGGCAATTTACAAACTATCTAGTGCTTTTTAGGAAACTGGCTCATCTGTGCATAAACTGAAGTATACAATCTAATTCTAATAATTCAAATTACTAAGTTTTAGCAAATCTAGAGAAAAATCATATCCTTGGAAGCGATCAATTTCACCTCTAGAGGACAGACAAAGCCCTTCTGTGAATCATGCAGAAAGTCAGGACACAGTAAAAATCTCACCTCGTAATGCAGCATGAAGTTTTTATCTTTTATTCCACTATTAATTAAAAACAAGACCATGTCAAAGAACAGCACCCAAACATGTCTTGCATACAATAAATAACATATTATATTCAGTTATGCTTACAAATAAGACTCAGCAAAACCAACAAATCCATATATTTCCTGATTGCCCACATTTTCCTAAGGTCTTCTATGTAGTAAACAAATTAAAAAAAATTTTATAACCATCATAATTAAAACAAACTTCCCTGGCTGTTTAGTATAGAATAGGCCCTGCCAGTTCCTTATGCTGCTTTTGGTGTCTCTGAAGGAGAAAAAAAAAAAAAAAAAATTCAACTTTCAAAACCATCAGCATCCTAGTGTGCACACTGAAAAAACAACTCAGAAATGTAGCACTCAGAAGGAAAACTGAAAATCCTCTGTAACCACAAAATAGATTGATTAAAGAAAAAAACCTGCGCTCAAAAAATTACTGAAGTACAAGACTTGACTCCTTGCAATAAATACAAAAAAAAGATGGTCTATAAAGTTGCTTCAAGTCAAGTTGCCTGTAGTTTCATATAAAGACAATCTCTTATTCATGAAGCAATCTAATAACTGCTAATTAAACTCCCTTATTTAACAGTAACTAATTTCCAAAAATACCAAAATTACAGAATATGGACAAAGACCTCTAAGCTAAAAAATTAAACCGAAGCAAACCTGACACGCTAAAATGTAAAAGCTCCCACTCTGGTGGCATGAGATCACCAAACGGCAGCTTTGAAGGAAAGGAGTTTGCCCTCCCCAACAGGATTACCCTCAGCAATAAAATGTTAATGGCACAAAGACTTGTTTGCTATATTGTGACTTTTTTTTTTTTTTTTTAATGGAATAAGAAAAGACAGAAACATTTCACTCTATGAACATTTTCATTCTGAGACAAGATGAGAATATTTAGATGGGCTGATTCAGTTGAGGAAGACACCTCCCCCGCCCAAATTATTTGCTTTATTTCCTCCCCCCCCGCCCCCTTTTAACCAAACTTGATGAACAGAACAACAATTCATAGGCTATGTGCATCAAATATATCAAGTGTAACTTCTAATTGTGTGAGAAATAGATTAAATGAGTTGACTATACATCAAGTTCCAAGTGTGGTGATGAATACTTGAGAGAATCAGCTTTCATCAATCATTTAGTTAAAGCAACTTGATAAACAGACTCAGGTTTACTGATTCAAGAGCTCTTTTCCTTCTCTCAAAACCACACTGGGTGTTACTTACAATACTGTCCAATAATGCATGTCTCTGGAATTAACATCAACTTAAACAAAAAACAACTACCAACAAAAAACAACTTGAGAACAGGCTGCTTTGAAGTCTGATTTTACACATTTTTCAGTCCTAATGAATACATATATACATATCGAAGTTCATGGCACTTTTATCAAATGTGCTTAAATGCTCACCCTCATTACAAAACACCAAAAGATATACAAACCTCACTGCTGTTGAGATAACATCCGATTTTACACTTGATTCTATAGAGTCAAAAGTAACTGTACAGAGAACCTGCAATAAAAGGACAGAGGGTAAATAAACTGCTCACCAACACTTCCGTGATTCATACCTTTTACCTGTTACGAAGAATCAAAAATAATGACTTCAGCAACAAACATGATGCCATCACCTACCACTTATGCAAAGCTTTTTTTTCCTTTGTCACACAATCTTAATGAAGAATTGGTAAAGATTATAAAAATCTTACAAGTGATCACACTGAAAAATACTAATTTAATTCTTCTTAACCTAGTAGGAGCCTAGAACTGTTTGTTCACTAAGACACTGAACTAATCCATTTAAGAGTCAGGGCTAGATGCAGCCTCAACGTTGTGCAAAAGAGCAAGCCTGATTAGTGCATGGACTTGCAGTGATTGTTATTTTTACCGAGCTAGGAGGGGGGGAAAATAATGAGACTGTTTGCAACTACCCATATACTCTGTAATAAGTCAGATCAGCAGCTGCCAGTCTTCTAGGAAAATGAGCTACAAAAATGTAGAAGAGCAAATCTCGCATGCAATCTTAATTCAATCCACTCAACATGGGGTTTTTTGGTTAACGACGAAAAAAAATCCAATTAATGTGATTTTTGTTTGGGGGGTACAATTTCCCTATTTAGACGAGGTTATATATGAAGTTTCTCCAAAAAGATTTCTCATGACACCCACAATTATAGAGCTGCCCTACATACCAATGGCCCATTAACCAAGTCACCCATTTTTCTAAAAATGAACAAGATTATATTTGTTAAAACAAAAGCTTTTCATATACAATATCTTCAACATGAAAGTCTACATAGAGGGATAAAAAAGATACAATTTTGGACTTATTAAGAACCAATTTTACTTTAAGCCTCCCTGAATTTGACAGCTTTTTTCTCAAGCCACTGCCCCACAAGAAAAAAACAACCAACTAAAAATGCCCCAAAGCTGCCAACCTGATCTGAATCCTTACAGCATCTAACTTTGGTTATTCAACATTCTTCAGGATGCCTGAAGATCAAGCTTACCAGACTCCTTCTGGGCACATATGCTTAGAATATTATCTTAAGATCTGTACTGTTCATATAGCAAGGACCAAAGCTTTGTCTACTGTCTTAATGGACACAGAAATATTTTAATTAAACCTAAACTGTTTTCTAGTTACTGCTTGACTATGAAGAAAAAGGAAATTTTGCATTTAAATGAAAAAGATATAAATTATCAAAAGATAGAATATTTGTAATTATCAAAGTTACAATGATGTTTAGAGATACTACCTGTGTTTGACCTCTCTGAAATAAGGCTGATCCATGAAGCATTTTAAACATGTTCACTTCACATTTAATATCTCTGAGGGAAGTCAAATCTCTCCCATCACACCTACAGTTACAAGCAAAAATTTATTAGATCAATGGAACTATAGTCTTGTCTAAAAAGCTCTCAGAGATATTATTCAGTAGGAGTTTGATATATTTACCTTCTATATTCATTCAGAACAAGATTTCTAAAAATATCCTTTGAAACGACATTGAAAGATTCCATGATTTCATAAGGCTCGGCCTCTGGAAATTTTTCTGGGTATAAAGAAGAAATTGCATTTGCAGTTGGAAAATGAACTTTAGACCAAAAAGCATGCTGTGACTCTACTTAGAGCTAGTTCCTTATAAGCACTAAATATTAAGAAAGCAGCAAATAATACCTTTCAGCTGTTCTTCTGTTTCAAGTCTTATTTTGTTAATTGCTTCATCTCTGGAAATCTATAGCAGAGGAATTGCAATGAGTTAAATCTACAAGGTAGAATAACAACAGAGGTTTGGATTGCTGAGGTTTTGTTTGATTTAAAATTCAGTAAAACTCAAGGAGTACGATTATCTATCTTTGAATTAGTGTGACAATGTACTGCAAACAAATATTCTGGTACATAAGACTTCACAGAACAATTTATTATTACTATTGAAAATATATGCAGAGGAAAGATTAGAGGTTTTACTAATATAACAGAAACTAAGTCTTACTACATTTTCATTATGATATTAATTAAAAAAAAATTGCATCATGTTTGAATTGATTACTTACTTTATCATGACCAGAATCCGTGAACACCTCATAGATCTTGTTAGAAGCAAGTCTTTTGGAAGAAAATAAAGAATTTTTGAAAACACAGCTGAAAACCCGCTTACACAATTGTTTTCTTATGAGGGCTAAATCTTTGTTTTGATTAGCAGTATGAAAACACCAGAATGACATTTATAAACATTATTAGCTCCAGCCTGCCTGCTCCCCTGCCACCCCCAAAACTCGTTATCACTTTCACAGCAAGGCTCAAACAGGCTGACACCCCAACTCCTCCTGTCACCGTTCCACAAGAACGGAATGATAACTTACGATACTTCCACTGGGTTTTCAGGGTATTTGTTTTGCCCTGTTCTTACTAAGTATAAAAACAGAGAGCTAAAAGCCACGTTCCTAAGTTTCTACGGAAAACTCTGCAAGTAATTCTAAACATTCAGATCATGCTATTTTATTAAAGAAAATGTCCAAACTATCTGATCAGAGGTCATAAAATTAAATCATCATTAAATATGCATTTTGAGTCACTTAATAGATTTTAGATCAAAATTACTTGTTCTGAACTCACTTCTTTGCACATTCCACAATCTCTTCAGGAGCAACAAATAACTTCTGAATAGTTCTCTTGACAACACCCCGTTCTTTCACCAGCTGTTGAATTCCCTGAATTATTTGCTGGGTATGCTTCACCCCTACTTTGATGGCATGACAGAAGTCTTGTTGTAATATATTCTCGGCAGTTGCTTCCAACATAACTATCAATGGAAAGTTAAGAATTACGTAAATTACTATTTTACTGTTCAATGGCAATCTGACTTATTTCTGAGGCAATACAGATTAACATGAAACTGTATAAATATAACCGCTTTTACCTAACCAAAAGTCACCTAACCTATCACTGTTGTGTTTTTTTACACAACAGTAGGACTAAACAAGTTTCAAGATTAGGGACATATCTGCAACAAGGCACCCACTTCATTTTCAAACACTCAGCAGGTATTAATAATTAATTCACTTACCAACTTGATTTTGTGGAGCTCCAGCAATGACTAAGTTTAAAGCACTACAAGACATCTGTTTTCGAGTTGGATTGATAATAGTTTCTCCATCAACCAGTCCTACCCTCACTGCACCTACAAAGAAACTCCAGCAAATTATTATTATTGTAATAAGGAAGTTCTTTAAGGCATCATTTTACTTTGGTAAATTACACATCTAAAACCAAAAAAATAAGCCTATGAATAAATGTTAAAATATCAGCCTATTAGCTATATATTAAGGAAGAAAAAAATCTGTATGGCAAAATTATCTCTTCTTTAATTTCTTTTGGGTATTATTACTGGATAGGGCACATAATGCATTTAGCATTACAGACAAGGCTGTAAGTCTATGCAGTTGTTTTGGTCATTTGAGTACATGTTTTATAGAAAAGAGGCAGGTGAAGGGTAAATACAGATAAATATTTGACTTGGATAGATATTTCTCTTAGTAAAAAAATATTCTCAATTAAATAAAGCTCTTCTTGAGTTCCTGGAAAGAAAGTATTCTTATCCCACTATCTTCTGTGCAATGCTTTTCAAGAATCAAGCATCTCTAAAGAAAAAATTAAGTTATTGGTCTCTACACAATACCATTTCTGGATTATAATTCCTTCTAGAAGTATACTTAGTCCAGGAAAAAGAACGCTTTGAAGCGCAATACTCCATTGTACAATTATTTTCAGTACAAAAAAATACTGGACTTTAGATTCAGGCTCTTGTCAGAAAAGAAAGCATGAACTTGCAATCTAAGCCTTCCATTATGTTCAAATCATTCATCATTTCAAAATATTTACTTACCAATGGGACCATTCCATGGGATATCAGATAATGCAAGTGCTGTAGAAGCTACAATAAAGAGATAAAGATCTAGATTAGAAAAGAAATGGATCACATTAAATCACAAACATGCAGTAATTTTTATCAGTCCTCTTACCTCCATTAATTGCCAGAATATCAGGATCATTGACACCATCTACTGCTAAAAGATTACAAAGGATCTGGCATAAGATAAAAGACAATGAATAATTTTAACCTATACATTTTCATTAGCTGTCAGTACAAAGATAAGGACAATAAAAGAAAAATATTTCACATATTCATACAAGCTTATACTGCAGATGAAAATTTATTTAGGTATTTAAACTTGGAAGCTCACAAAAAACCCTACTAATGTATACTATCCTATAATACATACTATTAACTTTTCCTTCCTCTGTAAAATAGAGGATATTTGAATTTTGTTCCTGTATCTCTACAACAAAATTTACAAACTAGCACGTTATAAAAATAATTGAAGACATGGAGATTGCAAACTATAAAGCAGCATTACACTATTAGACTGTTTTTCAAAATGTAAACTGCTCCTGGATGCTAAAGACAATTACTTTTCTTAAAGCAGTGTCTATATTGTGTGAAATTTTCATTGGATATGCTCAAATTTTCCATTCTGAAGGCAGCTCTATTTAAGGACAGTGAGTGTGACCTACCTGTGTATCATAGAAGTAGCCTACCGGAAAAAGTGGTCTGATTGACCGATCTGCAAAGGAAATATTCAAAGTCTAAGAAGTGCTTGGTTTTCAGTCGTCAGTATTTAGCATGTCGTGTAATAACCACACAGGAAAACAGCAACATGGCTCAAATTAAGACCCAAACAAATGAGAAGAGGCAAAGAACACAGAAGGAAATCTAACATAACATATAATCAACTCTAAAATTTCAATAGCACTCAGAGTAAAATAAGAGATATTTGTGTGAGCACACCCACCATCAGGTAATAAAAGGTAAAAAAAATGAAATCTTCTACACTTTAGGATATAAATGATCTATTAAATAGTATTTCACCAGAAATATCTTCAATGAAGAGACACAGTCCTCAAACAAAGAAAAGCAACAAAAGCATGTGTGATCAAAATACTGCATTGTTTCCATGATGCACAGATTTCTTATTAATTTTATTTCAGTCTGTAGTGTGTAGCACTAAGAGCCCAGGCGTTCCTTATATGCTGTTATTGCTGTCATAAGATGCTGACAAATTTCACATCAGTTTTGTACAGATGTTGAATTTCAAGGTATTATTAATGAATGGAGATAGCCATGAGGGAGATGACTTTTCAAGTATACACCCATCAATCAGTTTGCCTCTTCATATTTCAGGGTTTAGCTTGGTTGTCTTTTCCACCTCTCTGAGAGATGTGCAACTGCAGACATAACATCTCTGGAGAGGTAACATCTCTACAATTAAGGTAAACTCTTGATATCAACAAAGGTTACAAGATTTTTCAAGATCTAGGCTTATATATAAGAAATATGCCCAGAGCCCACGTTGATATGTTGTTTTACAAATCACTACTGATAAATAAGAAATTACAAACTTGTTTTCTTCTGATGTTACTGCAGAAACAATCAGCCCTGCATAAAGCAGTTAAAATTACTATATTTTCAAATATTCATGAAGATATTAAAAAATATTTAAAATATATTGTAAATAAAATACCTATTACTCTGCTTGTAAGAATTTCTTTATCAGTGGAACCAAGTTCTCTTCTTAGATAGTTTGTAGGAATTCTTCCTGCTGCAGCAGCTTTCTGACGATAGTCAACCTTTTAAAAACAAAACAGATATTCCTAAAGACAACAAATTACGTATTTCAGAGCCACAGAATCATTCAGGTTAGAAAGGACATGCCTGAAGGTCTGCAAACCAATCCCCTGCTCAGAGGAACATCAACTCCGAATTCAGATGACATTATTCAAGGCTCTGTCTTAATGCCCAAGTGGACCCTCTCATTTTATATTATATATTGACTATCCAGCCTGAACGGGCACAGGGCATGAGCACCCCCCAAATTTAGGGCTTTGTGTTTGTCCTTACAGGATTTCATAAGGTTCCTGTTGGCCCATTCCTCCAGCCCTGGTCCCTTCAGACAGCTGCCCCACTTCTAAGTGTATCATCTGCACCCTCTACTTCTAAGGCTGTCACTGATTATCACAAAACTAGCTTGGTCATTAGTACTTACCACTAATGGCATAAACTGAGATGCAGAAGGTTTAGTTTTACTGACTGCTGTGACCATTACTGCTGTGTCACCTAACTGGATTGAAAGAAAAAAAAAATTAAATCAAATCAGCTGCAACCAGAATATTGTCTAAAGTTCTAAAGTTATGCACAAAGTAAACTCCAGAATAGTCTTTGCAGAACATAACCACATAAATACATGCTTCACATCATTAGTTTTGCTTTTGCAACACAGTATTTTCCTACAAAACACAGTTATACAGTCATTGCCACTTGAGGCTCTATATCCTTTTAACAGGCTCTGATATCCTAACAATGACTGGTTAGATCCAGGAATTTTGAGGTTGCACGCATTTTAAGGCTCTGTTTGTTGTTTTGTTTTTGGTTGTTTTTTTTTTTTTTTTACCTGAACAACAGCAGATCCATCAGCAAATCTAGCCAATTTTCCAGAAGACAGCTCCATCTTTCTACCAGAAAGAAATAAATCTGTTATTTATGGTGAGTTCAAATAAATTTCTGGTAACTTTTACATTCACATACAGCACCAAGTGTGCAGAATGTTGTCTATACTTCATATTGGACAAAAAAATCCTCATTAGATATGGAAATTTAAACTCTTTGACCAAGTGTCCAAATCCTCTTAACTTTAATGTGCTTTTGCCTCAAATGCCCTGCTTCTTTCACCTTGAAGCAAAGACCTGCAGCCACGTAAGATGTCACCTAAAGTTAGAGCCAAAATGCTTTTCTAACCCCATAAGATGACTCACCCAACTGTTCAAGCTGGTTTTAGTCTTGAAAACTCAAGCTCACACCCGCTGCACCCTCTCAAGGAAGGGAGAGCTGCCCGCAGACCCAGAAAACACCTTTTCCCACCACAGCTCCCGAATATTCTGTCTTGCACACAAGAACGAGAAGGAACACCCACCGCCCTTGCCCCGCAGTGTGAGAGGAGCAGGCTGTACCTATCTCAGCGGCAAGTTCTCCTCACGTTTCACTCACCACCCCGGACAGCTCTCTCCGCTGCCACCGGGGCTGCGGGTCTGCCAGCCCCCTGCCCAGAGCCGGTATCGCAGCTCAGGGAGCCTCCGGAACGCGCCCCCACCCCGCTGCTCTCCCAGGCTGCGGAGAACCCCTCACCTGCCCCCCACCTCCACCGCCACCGTCCGGCAAGGCACGGGCCCCGCCGCCACGCCGCGACCGGGAGCCAGCCGCAGCACGCAGGCGTCCGGCCGCAGCAGCCGCCGCCGCCATCGCGAAGCGGCTCCGCCGCCGACAGCGGCCAAACCGCCGAGCGAAACGCGGCGACAGCCCGTGGCCGCGGCCATGACGCCGGTGGACAGGAAGCGACAACCCCAACGGCGAGGGCCACTCGATTGGCTCTCGGAAGGGGCGAGGGGCGGGCTGCCGCGCAGTAAGCTCGAAGCGGATTGGCTTCCACAGGGGCGGGCTGGTTTCGATTCCGCAGCACCAGAGCATCCCCGCGCCCCCTGGCGGAGACCCGCAGGCTACGGCGGCTGAGGCGGGCCAGGCAGCTCAGAGTGCGCGAACGCGGCAGCACCGGCCCCCGGTTAAAACGTCTGAGGTGAAAAGTGGCGGGAAAAAGTTCCGCGGCGGTCCCTGGATGTGAGGCGGCTTTAGAGCCAGCTCGGGCAAGAACCTTGGGGACACCAGCCCAGACTGGGGCACAGGCTGAGGGAGAGGACACTTGCGCCAGCCCTGCCGCCTCCTTCCCGCTGTTGGCGCCTTGTGGTTCGTGTGAGGCCTTGTGCGGCTGCCCCAGGCTGAGCAGCCCCAGCCCCCGGGGTGGGATTGCTGTCGAGCGGCAGCAGCCGCAAGGCCTGGGCTGGGCAAGTTAGTTATGCGTTACACCTCCCCCCGCCATCACATGTCAAAAAGACAGAACTGTAAATAAGCCCCTGGATGTTTTTAGTAATTAGTATTACAACTGTATTCCTCACGGATCCCATAGCAGGGCCTGGCAAGTGGAGTGTGGCAACACCATTGAGAGATTCACACTGAACTTAAAGGTCACGCTTATCTCAAGCAACTAAAAGGTCCCTCCATCGTACCATTCCTTGCTTTTCTCCTCGGTAAGGCAAGAATAGTGATCCCGAGCATGCTTTTAAGCCAGAAACATAAAAATATTTCTCAAAGTGCAAGAGAAAGGTTACAACGGTTGTTATTGCTCATCACAAAGGCTTGCTAGTTAAGATACTTGTTGTGCTGTTAACATGCTCCAAGTGCAACAGAATGTTACACTTACAGGACAGTGGTTTTTGTTCATACATTAATTATTTCTCAGTTGTATCATGCAAAAAAGATTAGTAATTATTATAATTTTTGTCTGTCAGCATGAATGACTAGTAATGTGACGATAGAGATCTGATCACACTAACAGTGAGATCTATGCAGGATTAGATTAATACATACTGTCACAATCTTAAACTTCTCTGTCATCTGGAGTTAACAATTTAAAAATGGAGGGGTACTTAATTAAAAAATAATGCCATTTATACAGTTTCTAACAATATTTCAATATTGCTTGTCGTTTGCTAATCTTTTTATTTAACTGCATTTTTCTGTTAAAGCTGCATTTATAGAAAAACAGAGTCATTGGTTCAGAAAACAGTCCAAGTAATAATTTTTCTCCTCTGCCAACATGTTTCTTATCTTTTTGGCAAGATACAGAAAAGTGAAATAAGATAAGTTATCCAGAAACTTAGGGTTTGGCCTGGGAGAAAGGACCATTAATGTTATCCAGATTCAGAATTCATTGGTGGAGTTTTATTTGGTACAAAAATGTATTAGGTGGCATTCGGGCAAATATGGTGAATATTTGCTTTGCTGCTGACAACCAGAAAATTGTTTGTAAAGACTTATGTCATTAGTGCTCTTTAAAATTGCTATTCTCTAGCTCACGACAAATAACTATTCAAAACTCTATACTGTTATAGAAGTGTATTTGATTTTCTAATAGTGATAAAGGAGTGGTTGGAAGCATTTATATAACACAAGAGACATGAGCAACACAAGTCTTGTCTTCTGTTATGCACAGAAGGTGGCTCCTTAGGGCTTTTAAAGCTTAAATTCTATTAGAGAAGCCAACATACTTAAAGCAGAGGATTACACAATACAAATGACAAGCAAAGAAGAAGCAGCAGGGTAGTGTTTCATGGAGAATGAATGCAAAGCAATATGCGTATGTTGAAGCTGAACACACAGATGCTGTAGAATTTAGAAAGAAGCATAAGACATCTAGAGGAATACATAAGGATGACTTAGAATGCCTAGATGCAAAGATCTAACAGGGTCTGTCTGTGCGCCACAAAGGACAAAACCACACAGAATTAGAGTGTGAGGTGTTTTTCTTGAACACTTTTACTGTCAACAATAAGCAGCATACAACAAAAACTTTTGCAATAGCTGACACTTTGTTACAATAATTTCCATGTAAAAGAAACCATGATATTCTGTCCTCCTGACTTCTGTCAGCAGCAATATTATAGTCATAACTTGTATTCTGACATTCTTCTGAGATCTTAGGGGAATGCCACAGCTTTTAAAATCTTGAGAAGCAGCAATGCAAAATATATGCTTCAACTTGGAAAAAAGCCATCCATCCACATTACTTGTACCAAAGAATTAATTCTATAGCTGACATTATGTATGGCTGTTAAAAAAAGTCCAGAACAAACATTTAAAAAAAAAAAATTCAGATGATACTTTTAAAAATTATTAACTTTGTTATTTTTTCCATTTGGACATGCCTTAGAAGAGTTAACCAGTTCACAAACATCAGTGAGCATTGAAAATAGATCTTCTGACTTAAAACTAAATTATTAGATAGCTTTTTCCACACTCACCAAAATGAGAAGACTTAAGTGTATGTGCTTCATAACTGCCAGGGACTAACATGTTACAGCCATACCCCTGTCACAGAAAAAGGATACAAGAACTCAGATTTAGTTCAAGATACTTTGCAGCAAAAAAATTTAATGTTTAACCCTCATAAAGCCCCAAAATTATTATTCATTTATTCAGCAATATTGCACATTTATCTTCATTAAGATTTTTCCTATGTTTTTTTTTTTTTCCCACTGAGATCCATAGTGAGTTTAATGATACATAATAACAAACACCACCTGAGAACACAAATTTAATTTCCCCATTCACATTTCTCCCATTTCATTTAGGATTAGGATAAGAAGCATGTTTTTCTTCCAGACTTCTGCTTACACACAGCAGAGGCCAGTAAACTGGGAATAAACCTGTTTTGCACTGAAACTTCAAAACTACAGCTTGTGAACCACCCACCAATTTTTCAGTAGGCAAAAAATATGTAAACAGTGTTTTTACAGTCCTGTTCGACACAGAGGCTTGGTCTTTTCATATTATATGACATTGCACTCTGCATGCCGGACAGCGTGCCGATGAGATTGCTTTCTGTAATTAACCTTTGCAAATACTCTTATTCAGGTCTCACCTGGGGAGATCGTGCTTTACTGACTACATCTCCCATTATTGTGTTCCTAAAACAAGATTGAATGTGGGAAATAGATGGTCCATGCACCAGGCTCAGAGGACCAGCACATTTGAACTCCTCATCAAGAGGAATAACAAGCTCCAGAGCCAAGGAACCTCTGCTGTGAACGCCCTACCCACAGATGTTCAGCAATCATAAATCATAAATCAGGGCTAATCTCAGCTCCGGTGACAGCACATTTCTCTTTGCTATTTTATTGAAAATGTATCCATCCAAAGTCCTAAGGGCACACTGAAAATGCTAATTAAAATTTGTACACATAACTCCTTGGAACAATGTGTAGAATTAAAACCCCTCCCAAAACCTTCCTCCACCCAGAAATCAGAGATCACCCAAGCAGCCTTCTCTTTCCCAGTAGCTTTGAGGTTGGGTTACTCGGGCTATCCTCATAACAAACCCCATAGAGAGGGGACCTGGTGGTCAAAATCACTTTCTGTGGGGGAGGTTGTTCCCATCATGCTGCAATATGACATATATTCCCCCAGAACAGCTCCTCTGTCTGCCACCAGAGCCTTTTCCTGTGGTTCAGTCTCAGTGGCTGTAACTGACACCATCTACCCTATTTCTTGCTCTGTTCAGAGGGGCACCCACAGTATGCGTTCTGTTTCCACTGGCTATGGCTTTGCGCTTACCTGGCCAAGTTACTCCTTTTGAAAGCAACAGGAATCACAACAGGAATCAGTTAGAAATTAAAAAATAACTGCAACCCCCCAAACCAAACTGCAACAACAAAAGTCAAGACCAGTATAGATACATGCAGCTATCTAGCATAAAAAGCTTAAGCCTGCCAAGAGTCCAGCTTTAGTACCTCTATTTTATAGAACAGAGATTTTTTTCAATGGATCTGAAAGTTTAAGCTCCCTAATAACATACAAATGCAAATTTCTTAAAGAATATTAAATTGTTTCTTCAGAAAGCTCTGCTATAACCATTTCAAAGCCTTACAATTCATGTGAAGCCTGTTAGTTTCTCCTGGGAGACAACGGCTCAGAGAAGCAATGCTAAGAAAAACACTGAATTCACCAGGTGCCTTCTGCTCTTTGAAACACCCCAACAGCTTGGATGTGTATGTATAAGCATCTGGGGAAACCATCCTGTAAATACATATACTTGTTGTCAGTAGTTTTGATATGTTTTAGATCTTAGTCAAGCTTACCGGAGACAAGGAGGAGTTTTTGAGCCTTTTCTAGCAGGCTCTGCCACATTGAAGTAAAGATGTTTAACATCTGTAGTGACATTATTCCATCTTCCTATGCTGTATGAGTTTTACTGATATTTATCCCATGGTAGTTATTAAAAGTAGGCATTTCTTTCAGCAGCAGCTTAAGCAGCTTCCTTTTTGGCCTGTACATCTATGCCGCATTCTCTCCAGCTCACTGGGTATGCTGATGCAACTTGTGAGGTAGCAGCAGCAAACTCATCTACATTAAAGTTGCGTGGGGGAATCAGTTATGATCCATTTAAGTCTTAAGCCACATATTTCTCTTGGCCAGGATATGTCTGTAGCTTATCACCGAACTCTACCCATAGCCTGCTCCCTATCCTGCAGCTAAATGAACATCTCATTTAAAGTAATAAGAAAAACATTAAAAAACCCAAAACAACAAACAACAAAAACCCATACAAAAACTTCTAAAAAAAGTGATACTTGAACAGCAAGTCTACAACCAACTTCTGTGGCAAGGGGCAGCTATCATTTTGCACACACTCTTCCCCTGGATGGCTTCTGTGACTTGGCTTTCCCCTGGAGTTAAGCTTATTTCCTATTTCATACTATAAATTGATCTCCTTAACTAGTTTTGACATAAAGTTACATACACTGTTTTTTTTTTTTTTTTAAAGTGGAACCCATTGTACCAACCTGGCTATATAAAAGCAACTTATAGGGAACAAAAATGATAGCACTTACCTTAAACCAAAACAAAATACCCCAACAGCAATTTATTCCCATCCCCACCCATTTCTTTGTGGTTTTTTTCCCCCAATCACTGCAAATAAAGATAATGCTTGTGAGAAATTGTTCCTGTTACCCTTCCAGTTTCCCCAGAAGTGCTTAAGCCATACTACTTTGCCCAGATGGGACATCTCAATCTTCTAGTTTCATTACAATGAAGAGCAATTATAGAATGTGACTAGGACCAGCCTTAAATAGCCCTTGTGACAGCCTTCAGATACTGCTGGATTTCCGTAGCTTGTATTAGCTGTAATGATTTCTTGACTAAATCTCA
The DNA here is from genome assembly GCA_025345505.1 of Todiramphus chloris collaris. Classification (NCBI taxonomy): domain Eukaryota; kingdom Metazoa; phylum Chordata; class Aves; order Coraciiformes; family Alcedinidae; genus Todiramphus; species Todiramphus chloris. The sequence goes on from JANVCC010000020.1 coordinate 46,254,079, forward strand.
CTGTTTTCTCCAGAAAACTCATTTGGCTGAACTTAGTAATCAAACCTTGTGTGGCAGGTGGGTGTAACCTTTATTTGAATGAGGAATTTGGGAGTAAAAGTAAAAAGATGGGCTGATTGCATTAAACAAATTTCCCAGCTGCACCCTTCTGATTCCTGGCTTGCATTATTTTGGTGGGCCGCCTGTGTCTCATCCTATTTTAGGGTGGCACCAGTTCTCTGGACTGTGTGCTCTTCTGCTTGTTGAGCAGAATGGAGGTGTGATGCAGTAGCACAGTGTTTTCCTTGTTTATGTTATGAGAGATTCAAGCAGAGAATGTAGATAACTAAATTCAATCCTCTGGTTCTCCCAAGCATTGCTGGTCTATTGAGTAAGCTGGAGATATCTTCAACCCAGTGTTTGTCTTAAGTGAGTTCTTGAATCTATAAGAAGCAGTTGCAGATACAAATACCCATTTCTTAAACCAGTGCTCTGATTTCTGAAATAAGTTGGGTGTTTTGGTTTTTATTTTGTACCCTGTAAAGTGTAAGTAAGGTAGGGGATTGAACGATTGCTGGGGGAAATCTTTGCTTTACCTTTTATTTATTTATTTTCTCTCTCTCTGGGAAAGCTATTTGGATATAGCTGTAATCAAACTGTGCATGTATATATATATAGCCTATATGTATTCATACAGTACAGTGTATCATACCCATAGTTCAATAGACACATATAATCTATCATACTTTTTTTTTTTTTGCTAACAAGCTTCCAAGACATGGGAGTTTATGATTTTACTCACGTAAAATTATTGAAAGACTTCAGGAAAAGAGTTGCTATTTTTTTATTAAGTTGTAGTAGAGAAAAACACAGACTAAACAAGAAAAAGACAGGCTCCTTACTTGAACAAGTAGAGGCAACTCCTTTGCCTTTGTCTGAGCCCTCCTTTGTCCCAGCTATTCTATTCAGTTGAGAATAAAATGGTCTTATGTTTAGCAAGCTGTTTTCAACAAAGGCATCCTCCTGGTGTATGGGATGTGATGTGTGTCCAACAAGTTAGCTTTAAGATATGCTTTATGTGGGGGTAAAAATTGGGCAATTTGGTCTTTTGTAGTCTTCTTGCAGATTAAAAACGGGCTCAGCAGATGCATAGAGTGGGAGCGGTCTTTAACACTGTGGGTCTCTAGTGAAAACTTGTGTATTTGGATGTAGGGACTTTGTAGCTGCACATGAGCTTTGATTAAAATATGTAAATGTGAGCTTGCAAGAGCAGTTCTGCAGGATAGTGGTGCTGTCTCCTGCTAACAGAAATTGTTATATATTCTGTTAGAGAACCCTCCATATTACTTGGAAATAAAGATGTGGTTTGTAATTCTTCTTTCCAGAAACTCTTGATGTCCTTGGCCAGGTACTGAAGTGGAGCTGTAATCATTTCTGTGGATTTGGGTCCTTTGGGAGTTGAAACCACCTCAATTAGTTTAATCTGATATCTTAAATCCAAGTTCTTCTGCAATCATTTTTTGCACATGCTGCAAGATTATATTCACGCATATTTCCAGCCTGTGCTTAAAAGAAAATCATTCCTTGTAACAAAGTTTGTCCTCTCAAAGGAGTTGCCTTCATATTTTATGCCACTTTGTATTGAGCTGCTTTCTCTTTCACCAACTTTCCTGGAAATAGAAATGTTTCAGGTTAGTGTCTGGGACAAGTGGTGGTACCTCCTGTTTGGTGTAGAATTTGAGATTCTGCAAATATTTCTTCTAAGTATTTGTATAGTGTCTTTGAAGTAAACACCCTTTTGAAGTGGTAAATGTGCTTTGGCAGTGAGTGTGGAGCTGGGGCTGAGGCTTGTACTGGGGAGCAGGGGGATACTCACGGAGTCAGTGTAAAGGAATGAATAGATGGACCTGAAACACTTGCTCCTCGTTTGTCAGGTTGTCATAAATGAGGGCATTTGGGTTGGAAAAAAGAGGACTGTCACCGAGTAGGGGCAAATTTGTAACTGTATTAAATTATAAAAAGCTGGGCAAGTACCACTGGATGTAAATGGGTGTGGAAGAGTGGAGAGTGGTCCCCTTTGGCTGAGCCAGCAGCTGGTGAGGTTGGAGAAACAATATTGAGGGGAAAAAGTCTTTTATTAAAGAAAACCCTGCAAGCAGGTGTAGAGAGCATCTACGAAAGCAGAACAACTGTGGCCCTGTAGGTCTCAGGCAATGCCCTTGTTCGTGTTTAGAAGTCCCGTTCTCTTGTTATCCCAAATCCTTGCTGAGAGAATGCCTTGTGGAGCTCAGTAAAAGGCTCTAAAAGTTACCTTTTCTCACAACAAAGTTTCGCTTTCCTTAAGGTGTGTCACTGAATCATCTCTGACGTCACCAGAAAATAGAGGGTCAAGCAACTACTGGTTTTAAACAGTTATCTGGATAACAACGTACTTCTTCCTGAGTAGTGTGAAACATTGCGTTTCATGCTGGAGACCATGTCCTGGGCTATGTGTCTTTGGAGTCTTTCTGGAAGGCCCACAGGGGATTTCATCATGTCCTGGCCTTTCTGTAGTGCAGAAATTGAGAATACCCTGCCCACATTTGCAGAAAGCTCCCTGGACAGAGGAAGTCCCTAAAATTAGTTATTTCCTGCATCTGTCTCTATTTAATCTTCTGCCATGTGATGGCACTGGTTAGCTGACCATGGGATATGCTTCTCCTCTTGCAGTCTGAGCTGGGTTCCAGCTGTTTTATGGTGATGCCCACAGAGTGCAGCTCCTGCCCACTTAACTCCTCTACAGCTTGCTTAGAAACTTCAGAAGATGGACTGAATATTTGTGGCATAATAGAAATCAACGGTATGTTTTTCATTACATATTACTTCATAGCTCTTTAATCCTTAAGATAAAAGTCTCAGCTTGACTCTTCGGTGCGATCAGATGAAGTATGAGCAATTTTTAACTTGCAGGGATGAGTGAGTGTCACAGAAAAAAAAAAAAAAATTTTTTTAATTTGAAGGAGAAAAATCTATATTAAAATGGTATATTTCACAAAATTTACAAGGGACAGTGCTCCCCTCTGTGTGTGCAATGGGACTGAGGATTGACCGGAGAGCTGCTAAGTCCATGGTTTGAAAAGGAGGACCTGGAGGTGTGATTTTAAGCCTTATCAGGCATTTACCTGAACTCTGAGCATTCCATGCTGGTGTTTTTTGCAAAACAGCCAGAGTTTAACAAAGATAAATGCAAAAGCACTCTGGCTGTGTGTGATAGTTTTTAGATACCTATTTTCAGAGCTGAATTAGCACCACTTTCAACATCACAAATGGCTTTGTGACCTTTACCTTCAGTGAGTTTAAAAGGAGATATAAGTGAACATTATGTGTAATGCACAAAGCTTCCAGATGTGTGTGCTCATTTACTATAGGTTCAGTTTTTGGGTGTCCAAGTTAAAATGATTTCTGCTCTGGCAACCTCTCCCCAGAAATCCCATCTGAGGGCTGAGCATTGCTTGGGACTCCTCTCTGTACCAACCTACAAGGCCACGCAGACCTATGTTGGCTCTGAAGAGCCAAATGTCTAATTTTAAATTATTATGATAGGAATGATGATAAATACCAAGGAATACAAACAGGTCTGAAATGACCTGAGGCCCTGAATTACCTGCCCAGAGGTGAAAGATGAGCAAATGGCAGTGGCAAACTGAGGGTGGACATCCTTTTGGGAAGGTAGTTTCTAAAACAAAGCCAGACCCTTGTTCGATGGGCAAGCAGCTGTCTGATCCAGCATGTAATGCAAAGAAAATGCATGTAAAATAACTTTATGCATTTTAAAAACCAAAACCTCTTATTGTCTAGGATTTTCCTGTGTGGTAGCCCATAAACTAGTGGGACTGCACTCACTATTGCCTTAAATCTTAGAAAAAAAAAATTACAGGAATTTTAGCTTTAAGTCCTGTATTTCTTTTATTGCTTTCCTATTTCTCTTAGACAGAAAATAATGAGCTGTCTTTTGCTGTTGTGTGAGGATGCATTTTGCTGATTAAAATCCCTTTGGCCGCTGATTGGCTTAGGAATGTGGCTGTGGATTCAGGGTCTGCCCCTGTCCTGCAGCACCTTGTGGTGCTTTTGCTTGTTTTGGGGCAAGACAATGATGAAAGGCCTTGTGTTGGGGATTTGTGTGTGAAATGGATGAGTAAAAGAGGTAGTAATTAAACAAGGTGATGAGATGGAGGAAGGCAGTAATAAGGATTGATGACATGGCTCAAGCAGACAATGGAGCATGGGGTGAAGATGAGTGAAAGCAAAGTGTGATTGTTCTGTGTTGTGTCAGGTGATGACACAGAAACAATCAAAAAAGTAAATTTGAAACTCTTCAAATCCTTTGTTGAGAAACTGGTCATGATTATTTAGCTGTGGCTATGACACTTTCAAATAGCTATTTAATGATTACTTAGGCTTTCTGGTTGGACATGCTCTCTTTTAACTTAGCATTTTAATTTTTAAAAGCATTTTCAAGTAAGAGAAGAAAAGAGAGTGATTAATAGGGCCTCTGTAACAAAAAGCAAGGCTCTGGAAGCCTCAAAGTTGCCAGTGAGGCCATGCAGAAAGGCCCTGGTAGTCTCAGAGAAAGGCAGGAGGATGTAATGTAAAAGTCAGAAAAAAGACAGGAGGTGATGGCTTGCCTGCAACTTGTCAATAATTAAGACATCTTAGCCATTGGGTCCTCCTACTTTTTGCTGTCTATGAAGCTCAAGGCAAAAGTCTTGGAATCTGTCAAAAGTTGGATGTTGACAAAGTCTGAGCTCACAGCAGTACTGTCAGCATAGTGGACAGCACACTTGAAATAAAGCAGCAGCCTTACAGCTCAGAGTCCTACAGATTGTATCCGTTCCTGCTCTTTCCCCTTTGGCATGATGGTTTGCATTTTTCTCTTTACTTTGAAAGTAAAACTATAAATAGGAGTTGGGAACTATGTGGATGTGGTGATTGATACTGGTTTTGTTTGCTGTTCTCACCCATTCGCCTTATAAAGGAGGTCTAAAATTAAGAGCTAATGATCGAGCAGTTTGTCAGCCGGTGCCATGTCCTTGATCCATTTCCAGCGCATTGGCTCCATCCTCTTGCTGTGACAAAGTCACTGATTTCAGCAGGGCTCGGTCGAGCCCTTTGCACAGAGCTTTCAAATTTTACCATGAACACAAGCATGATAGACTTAAGTAAACTTCTTTCTTCAAAATGACTCCATGGAATCCCTAAATGTTTACATTAATTTTGGGGTCTTCAGGAGAAAAAAAAAACAAACCAATTCCATGTTGTCTTTTGGGGCATGTAATAAAAACTACATCTTAATGTAGGTCCTCCTGATCAGAGGAGATAGCACATATTCCTATATAATGAAGGATGAAAAAGGCAATGAAATGTTGCTAAGGCTGATAAAAATATGATTTATAGTCAGGACCCAGTTATAAATCCCATCAACACTTACTACAGTTACGCTTCCATATTGCTGTGTTGTTGAAAGAAAGGTTAGTAGAGGAATTAAGTATGTGGTGTTTAATTCATACGGTTACTTACACAAGTTGCAACTAGCTTGAAAAATGCCAGCTTTGTTAGTAAAAGTAGTAAAATAATAGTGATGTATGTTAATAGTCATAAGGGTATCTGCTGTTTTAAATTAAGTACAGTCAGCAGTGTTTTGGGCCCTGGAATGTGTAGAAGAACATAGAAAATTTGTAATAGGGTAACAGCAGCTGCAGAAGTCAAAATTGTTGAGAAAGGGGGAAATGCTTCAGGTCACCATGGCAGGGCTTTGCTGCATAGCTGGTAACAGTTTAGTGAGTCAACTTCAACCTTTGGTTTGTCTCATTTAACTTCATTTAACTTGTCTCATTTAACTTGGTTTGTTTGACCTTGAGCTTTTATCAGGCATAGTCCTATCCTAAGTGCATCCCAAATTTAACCTTTATAAATTTTGTGAAACTCTGTGTATTGGGTGTAAAGAGCATGTAAAGGAAAACCAGGATTTTTTCTATTTTATACTCTGATTTTTTAATTTTTTTTTTTTTAACTCTGCATCACTGGACTCATCTTTATTGACAGCTTTCAGCATATTATTCCCAGGACAGATAATAGTCTATCCCTCTGCCTTTGACTGCAGAGGTTACACACCAATACTGAAAAAGCCACATATTGTTAAATGATTTTTAATTGTTACTGCTGTTTTCAAGACAGTAAAATGATTGTGGGTGTACAGGCAAGTACAAACACACAAATTCACGGCAGCAATATCCAGTGTCTCTGTTAGCTATGTACTCTTGTTTACTTAATCTCAGTGTTTTGTTTTTTTTTTTCTTTTAGGATTACACCTATTTTTTTCCAATTCCAAGTGGCTGTCAGGTAGTTTATACTTGCACAATCCTCACATAGTTGTAATTCTGCCCCTGCCATGATCGACAAACAAACTGTCACCTGGAATCTCTTCTTTTCTTCCTGAACCTGCTTTGGTCTGATACTTTTACTTTAGCAAATAGTAGTTGTAAAAATGTGCTAATAAAAACTTTATCCTGCTTTATCAAAAGCTCATGCCATGTAGACCCATCTCCTGGCTGTGTAGTTTATAGGCTGGCTGTTACCATGACCCACTCGCATCATGTATGTGACCTTCTCTGCGGGAGTGATCCTGGGAGCTTTGGGTTTTGTGGCCAAGTGTCCAAAAGGAAATGTAAAAAATCCAGGTTACCTCTGTAATCTTGCTTTTGTGGGTAGGTGTTACGCGATAGACTTTAATTGCATGGCTGCAAAATGTTTCTCAAATGCACTATAATCAGCATTTTCTAAAACCTTAGTTGCATGAGTATCTTTTTTTTTTTTTAATCCTGAGTTGTTTACTGTCTGCAGACTGTGCTGGGGCTGTGACGCCTGCCTGGCAGCGGGCATGTGGTCAGCTGTACTTGCACAGCAATTTCTACGTGTAACAGCAGTACAGCGCAAGATGCTGATGGGCACTGGCAAACATGCAGCCTCTAAGGACACTGTACAGAAAAAAACAATGCAGAGAAAATCCTCTCTTCCCACTGCTTTGTGCTCTGGAAAGGAGTTTCACTTGCCATGCCACAAAATTTTGAGACTGGCACTGAGTTTTTGACCCTGGGACAGTTTTAAAGCCTCCGTGAGATTGTGAGCATCTCACACTGAGTGGCTGAGCTGGAATAAAACTGAATTTCTTGGCTTACTGCAAGGTTTGGGGATTGTTGGCCTCTGCAGCAGGATTCCTGGCCAGGGCTGGCCCCAAACACCAGTGGCTCCCGTGTCTTGCTTACGTGCAGGAGGGAACATGCTTTTGAGGCTTGCAGTAAATTCCTGCTACGGGTGCATTTGTGGCAGTTCGGGGTCTCTGTTCAGCACCTGCCTTTTACTGGGTGGGTGTTAGTTAATGCTTCCTGGAGGGGATTTCTTTTCTGTGATGGGCAGCTGCTGATGGCATCTCCTAGCCTGAGCCTCATAGCTTGGCAGGATGCATGCTGCAGTTCCAAAATACCTGAGGAGGGCTGGCGGGAGCCCACCTGCGTGTCGCCCAACTTGTGTTTGTCATGGCAGAAGTGTGGGATGGGGCACCCTGTGTGCCTGGTTGTGCTGGTTTTTGCTGGGATGGAGTTCAGTCTAGATGCTGAGCAAATGTCAGAGCAAAGGCTTGCACAGGTTCATTCTTGTACAGATTTATTCTTGTTCAGGGAAATGTGCAACTTTTGGTTACAAAATTAGAGCACAGATGTTTGAGAGAAGAAATCCAAAGTATTGGTGCACATGCTTGCATCATAACTGTGCCTCCAAGTTGAGTTAATTATGGATACGCTTCCTCAGCCTTCCTGTTCCCCACTGATTTTTTTCCTGTGCATCTTGTGAAAATGTGCATCTTGTTCCTATCGAGTTAGGCGAAGTGAAACCAGCCCCCAGTAATCCTGTGGAGGCAAGTTTCCGTTGTGATTTGTTGCGATGAGCTTCTCTATGTTACATCATTAGCCTCAGTTATCATGGTTAAGTTTGCCTTAGAAGTTTATGCTTTATTGGGGTTTTTTTATTCATTTGATTTACTTAAGTGGAGTCCCTGAATATGCAGTTTTAACGTTGCTGGTTTTGCCAACCTTCTAAAAAAAAAACTTCAGTGTGTGTCTTCATTTCTGAGAGCTTCACAGCTGCAAGGAACAGCACTCTTATCTTTATTTTATGATAAAGACACTGGAGATGTTAGTGAGCGAACTAATTATCTGGATAGCTATAGTACAGGTTGACATGCAAATGTTTTGCAGACTATTCCTTACCACTTGCTATAAAAACAGTGCTTTCTGCCTTGTGGGTGTGGAGATCTGAGCACAGACTCTTTTCATTGAGGAATTGATTACAGTTGCAAAATTTTCTTGTATTTTTTTTTCCTTGTAAGTATATTCTTTCCACCAATCCAGCACTGATTCACTAATAAATGCTTTTGCACTTAGAGGAAATCTTTTCCATGTTACGGGTAGACAGCCACCTTTCTCATGGGTTCCAGACCTGGTCTGATACAAACCAATTGTAAAGGCAAAATCTGTGTGTAACTGTTGCCATCTTCATGATTTCTGGTCTCCAATCTTTGTTGTCTCTGAATTGTGGCAAACAGATGATGTTCAAGTTTTATTTGAATATCTGACTACACTGGCAAGGAGGCAGAATGAATTCAGCCATCACTAATAAGAGTAATGCCAAACTCTCAGGAAGTTTCTTTCCTCTCATGCTTTTCCATAGTCTGCTTTATAAGTTTGTTATGCAATTGTGTTTCATCTGAATGGTTTAACCAATGGCTTTGGAGATGCATGTGAGCTGCATCTCAATGGTCATGGTTACAAGTGTCCCCTTAGATCTGTCCACCTTATTGATGCATACAGAAATGTACAGAAATTGGATTTAATGCAGGAAAACATAGCTTCATAGCATAGGGCTACTGTTCTGACTAGGTAAATGCAGCATTTTAATTGTATTTATAATTCGAGTCTGATGAGTTGTGTGTTAGTAGTTGTCTTTCACACAGCAGTAAACCAGCAACAACCACAGGCACTGAGCTTTATACTTAATCTAATTTTGGGGAAAATTGTTTAGCAATTAATGCTAATACCTGACTGATACTTCCGTAGCATCCAAGTTCAACTGTATGCTTGTTTTTCACAGAGTGGACTCTCAAACAAGATCTGGCACCCAAACAAGTCTGTGCTAGACTGAAATTATTCACGTGTAGTCAGATAAGCAAACCAATAAGGATTTTGGAGAATTTTTAGATGATTGAATTTTTTTTTACATTTGGTGCTGCCCAGGATGGTTTTGAAATGAAGTTTTTAGGCTTAAAAACTCATTTATTTGTTCCTAGGGTATGTTATTGGTACTTGTAATAAATTAATGGGATTTAATAAACCAGAACAGTCTTAAAAAGGGGAAACTATTCTTCGGTATGATGGACATACCTAAGCAAACAGGACCTGTATGCTTTACTCTCAGGCTGATGGCACTGATGGTTCAGTTCGGCTCTTCAGTGAAATATTATTTCCTTGAATGTTCCCTTTGATGTTTCAAAATCCCAGAAAAGGTGTGTGAGCACTTAAACAGGAATGAATGCCTTTACAAGGGTGACACGAGGTGAAAACGGGAAGTGACAATAGATGGGCTGTGCCGGCTCCTGAGCTGCAGACCATAGAAAATGCTCAGAATATCAGATGTGTAAGTTGAAATTGCCTCAAGGCAGCTTAATCTTATACGGGAGGAATTGGCATAGTGCATAAACCAAGCAGAAATGGGTCTTGGCAGCAGTGGAGGAGCAGCAGCGTTTCCGGGACAAGTTGTTCTGAACAGTTTATCGCTCGTGTGAGCTCACGCTTGCTGCGTTGCTGACCTGAGGAAATGTGTCTCCTGGTTTGATCTCAGCCTGATATTGCCCTCAGTGGCACAATCCCGCGCTTTCTTCAAACCTGAGTCCGCCTTTCAGGGAAATCCTTGATGGCTGCTTTCTGCCTGGGCTTTACGGTGGTAGGGAGTGCTGCAGCACCACCCCCGGGGTGGTGGAGGCAGCCTTAGAGCTGAAAGGGGGAAGAAAAAGCTAACAAAAATAACGCTTTCTCAAATATAGGTCATGCTCTGCTTTTATCTTTCTTCCCTCTGAATCAGGATGGGGTGGGCAAGTTTTGCAGTGGTCTGCGCATCCCAGTGTTTAAATCAACTTGGGCGGTTGGGTGCCTCAGGACTCATTTCTGCTTCGCGATTGCTTCATGCTGGGACATTGCGGTGGGATTACTTGGGGGAGAATTAAAAGCTTTTATGTTGTTCTTCTGGATGGATTTTGGCACTGAGAAAACCTGTAACTCTTGCAAAGCGTTCAGCATCCCTGAGCTTAAACACTATCGTAACATCAGACCTCACTGGATTTTGGCTTGAGGCTTGCATCCGGAAGTATTAAAATGCTTGTGTTAGACAGGAATGTTGCCCTCGATATAAATTTCCATATAAAACCCTCTACTTGTCCTTTCTTCATTTATTCCCCCTGTTTGTCTCAACCTTATTTCTTTTTATTGCTGTTTCTGCTTGGCAAGCACCACCGCAGTCCTAGCTGAATGTCAGCCTTCGAGGGAGCTTCTGCAGGGCAATGAGTCTTTAAAAATAATAAAAATAACATATTTTTTTTAGACTTTCTATGGGCTCCCTGGGGCTTTTTGCTTCCTTGTCTATGCCTGGTGAAGGAAATGTATGAGCAGCGGGATGGGGCTTTGGATTGAGGGTGACATGGAGGGGAACCCACAGACTTCTCCTGGTGCCTGGGTGGACACAGTTGTGGCTTTTCCCTCTGCCATGGAGCATCCTGTCCATGCCTTGTTACCCCTGCACTCTCCCAGTCCTGCTGCAGCAGGCAGGATGGCATTTACACCTTTAAAACCTCCTCAGCTCTGTACTGGCGAAGGGCTGTGTGGTTGTTGGCTCCAGCCTCGGCGCTTCAGGGCATGATTTCAACCATGTCTATGGAGACCAATTTTCAACATCAAAACAAACCAGTGTAAGTGGAATTTATATTACCTTTTAAAAACGCAAGTCAACAGAGCTGAGGGCTCTGCTTCGAGGAAGCCTCTTGGGTTTGTTCAGGGAATTACTACAAATATTTTACATCCTTTTTGAGACTCCAGGCAACCTCAGGAAGTGTCTGCTGAGGACAGCTGTTGAAATATTCCAGGTTGCATAGCTGATCAGGGGGATTTTTGTGGCCTGTGGTGTGAGAAAGCCCCCCTCATCACCAAATAGCCTATGTTGCTTGAAACCACTGTCTAATTTTTGGAGCTGGGGTGATCTTCCTAAGCACCTAGATAGTATTTTTTCCCTCCTAAAGTATGGTATTTTCAGCTTTGGTGATGGAGGTCAAGAGCAATTGGAGCAAAAGTCTTGATCCCAAGTGTTTGAGTGTGGGCCAATTTGGGTAAGCCCAAAGGCATCCAGAGATGGAAAATATCCCTGTGGCAATGTCACAGAAGTGGAAAGGCTGAATTCAGATAAGAAAAGACTGCAGTGGAGGATGCATTGGGATGCTGCCCAAAGCCCATTGAAGAGGCAGGTTCAAGATGAGTGAGAGTGGACTGGATGTGCTCCACCCTGCTCCAAGTTGTGCCTTGAGTGTTTGCTGCTCTGACAGAATATCTTGGAAACTCAGTAATAGATGCTTAAAGCCAGAATATGGAAATTTTACACGTGTTGTGTTTTTTTTCCCAAGCTGATGAGAGCTTATACCATCTCCCCCAGCACTGACAAGAGAAAGACATACCAAGCTACCGGACTTCTGAAAATATCCTGGCTGTCAAGATGTCAAGATGAATTGTGACTTAACTGCTAACTTTATGATAGGAGAAGACAGTGCCAAAAAGCTGCTAGCTTAGAAATGTGTTTTAATTATCTTGGTACCTCACAGGCAGGTGGATTTGAGTGGGATGTTGGTACTGAGTGGATCCTTGCTTCTTTACATGTCAGCACTGCATATATGTATCATACACATATAAAGTATGTGAGGACGTAATCTTTCAGGAGTGCTTTATTTTCATCTTTGGTTGCCATGATGTGAATGTGGTGCCTCTCTAACTTTTCTTTACACTTCTATGCAAGCAGTCTGCCTACAAAGTTCAGAAAGAAGCTTCACAAGAACATCACTGCAGCTTCATTTTAATTTCTGCCACCTCCAGAAATGGGGTGGCGGGGGGCATATTCCTGAAAAATGTTTACTTGTGATGGAACTGGGCAGCTTTCACCTGCTCTGATGGAAATTGTAACAGCCAGCAATGCCTCTACTCTATAGCAGGGGGAAAAAATGGATTGTTGGAGAGAGGGAAGCTTCCTGCTAAAAGTGGGAAGCTGGAGTGTGGCCGGTTTGCCTAGAGATGGAGTGGGCTCTCAAAATGTGATGCTCTTGCAAAGATTTCACTGTGGTTTCAGTCTGATGTTTCCCAGCACTGGGGAAAATGATGCATGAGCCTGGCTTGCAGTAAGACATAAGCATACGTCAGCTTGATCTGCTCTGTGTTTACAGAAAACAGAAGAAACTGCAGCCTTTTGTGATATATTAGAAGAAACTACTGCTTGATTGTCCATGAAATTTTAGCACTTTATTGGAGATGTTCACTGTATAATTCAGGTCTTCCTTCTTCAACATACTAGAGCAAAAGCAGAAATCTTCCGACCCCACGAAAGTTTCATGTTACTATTTTGATCCTTGTGATTTGTTTTTTAGTACAAAATCACCAGCCTCACAGTGAGTGTTCAGCATGTTGCTTAGTGTTTCCCACTGCCTACCTACCTTGGCCAGTTTTTAAAGCCTTTGTGAAACAAACCAGCCTTACTAAGTACTAGGGGGTAGTCGTTAGACCAACCCTGGTTTGCAAGATTGTCTGAGACCTGGTTTGTTACAGGAAGAAAAAGCAGCAAATGCAAACTTCAGCCTCTGGCTTTGGATCACTTCAAGAGTTAGTTCATGGCTAATGAGCGTGTTCAGAGATCGCTCTCCTAGAAACACCATTATTTGCAATGATCTGGTTCCTGCTACCTTCCCTCAGGCAGTGCCTTTAAATTGGGCAAAACGCTAATTGTTTTTTGCCATGAAGATGATTTTTATTTATTTTTGTTGTTGTTTGTTTGTTTGTTGTTTTGGCTTTTTGTTTTGCTTTTTTTTTTCCAAGCACTTGCTGCTCACAGAGTTTGTTTTAATGCTTTTGTGGGTGTGACAGCTACTCACCAAACCTGGTGCTGGCAGTTCATCATGGACTGATTACAGCAACCACACAGAAGTACTAACTAATACAAACAACGGATGTAGCATCAAAATGCTTTGTGCCAGCTACCTCTCTTTTCCTTCTTGGTGTCATACTGGATTTTTAGGCATTTGGTGTTGTAACAGAATGTGCTGATGGTAGAGCTTCTGTCAAGAAGGGTGTATAACCACTTCAGAGCTGCTAACAGCAAACTGCATATACTTCCCCTGTGCCTGCAGGTGCCAGGGGAAGAGCGCCTGTCCAGGACAGCCACATATTTAATGGGTCATGGGAGGCTTTTCTTGGAATTTGGGCAGTTATTTTTCAGACTGATCTGAGCTTTAACATTGACAACATCCTGCTTTAAGAAGGTGTAGGGTGGGGGGGACACAGTATCCAAACTACATGACATGTTCAAGATGCAGTAGATTTATGCATCTGTGTAAATGTTCAGCTTCATGCCCTGCTCCATCTCCACTTACTCCTCATGCTAGATTTGCTTTCTGGAGCTGGGGTTTCCTTTGAATGGTCTGTCCTCCTGGGAGATGGTGCTCAGTTCAGGGGCCTTCCCTGTTCAAATAAAGCTGGGATAACTTCCCTGTGCGCATCACTTTATGTTTATCCCCTTTGGGTTTATTTGGTGTTTTTTGCTCAACTTTTTGAGTACTGTAAAGGCCTCGTTCTCCAGAAGATGCCCATCTTTACCTGAACAACAGGGTTTCATTAGCAGAGTTTGCTTTTCGCCCTCTTCTATCTGTTTTTTACTTCAAGGCAGATCCTCTGGTACGATGCCTGTAAGAAAGCTCTGGCATGGTTGGTATTGCCAAATTCCTCCTCCAGGAGCATTATAGAAAATGTCACTTCATTTTTCTGCCATGGCATTGTCTTTTCTGCTTATTCCCCAAATGTGTGTGTCACCCCTTGACTCCATTAGCCTTCTGGGAGGTTGCTTCTGTTGTGCTTGGAAGAGGCTTGATTTCCTTGTCCGGGCGTTTGCAAGTTGCTCCTTTGGCCTGCCTCGTTTGCTTTTACGTGTGACCTTCCAGATCTCAGGAACGTTTCTATTTTCCTCATTCGTATACAACCTCAGCTTCTCAGAGGATGACTTACTGATTTTAATAATGCCTTTTACCCTGCTGTTTTGGTATGTTGGCTTCCCCTCTGCAGACCTTACTCTGAGCTTCCAAAATCTGTTTGTTTTCCTAGTTTCCATGCCGCCTGCAAGAATTTCTCTCTTTTGACTTCCCACTTGGGTGTTTGTTGTATATATTCTGTATGGGAAACATTCCTATATATTGGACATAGATACTCTAGAAACACTTGAAGTGCAAGAAGAAAATGTGACTCTCAAGAGGAGGTGGTCACAGGTTCACATGTTTCTGGAGTGGCATCAGCAGGGTTTAGACCTTGAGGTGTCTGTATAACTTCCATTGTTTTGTGGTTTCTGAATTTAACAGCATAAATTTGTTACTTTTGTCAACCCAGCTGGCAGGGTGCTAAATTGGAAAGCCTTTCTGTGTGCTTGTTGGAGTGTACAGATGTGGAAGGTGCGTGCCTTTGCATAGGGAGTACTTGCAGGCCAGAGCTGCAGAGACTTTAGGGGGTATCTTCTGGGGGGTGAGAGGGGAGGAAGAAATTGAATGTTTCATTAAAGCTGTGCAGTAAAGTGCACCAGAGTGCGTGTTTGCAGGGCAGGAACTGCTGAAGTGCTTAGCTGAGCACTGCGCTTTTCACTTTCAAGAATCTGATCTCTGAAGCATGTTAGTGGGAATGTTTCCCCTGGTTGAATATGTGTGGTTATGTAGAAATTACAAGGATATCATACTAAAATTTAAAAGATTTATTAATTATGCAGATGTATTTCTGTGAGGAAGCAGAGATGACGAACACTGATGACCCTTCTGCTGTGGTTCTGGATCAGAAAGTGAAATAATTTCTCTTAAGCAGGAGCAGAAACAGCATGTGACTGTGTTTACAAACAAAACCTGGAGCTCACCTGAGTTTTGATCTGCAGGAAGTCTTGCTGGGTATCTTGGCCTCACAGTCCCTAATCCAGTATCAAGGTGTTTTCTGAATTACCAGACAATGAGTTAGGGGAAGGCTTTAATACTACTTTGTCATATCACTGTGACACAATGTTTGCAGCTTTTTCTGCTGAGCAAATACACACAATAAACGGGAAGTTTTGAAAAGAGCTAACTTTGAGATCACATAATAAAAATAAAAATTAAAAAAAAAATCTGTTCAAAGTATATAATCTATATCAATATAAAACTAGACTGTATTTTTTACCATGCAAAAATGACAAAAGCTGTTGTGCTGTCCTTCAAATTTGCTTTGGCAACTATAAGCCAACTCCATTTTATTAAACAGCTTTCTTTCCTCCTAATATATACAGAAATGTTAAGATGTTTATACTGCAAACTAGACATCTGTTTTTCCCCAGATATAAAACACAGTTAACTTTTTGCCCTGTTTCTGTTCACTGGGGCTGATAACTTTTTCTGCTGGCCAGATGAAATAAAATTGGTTTTTGTACCAGATGCAGCACAGTTCAGTTTTGCATTATGCAGGTGTTCCCCCAGCTGGGAAGTGTGGAAATATGCCATTTTGCTGAGATGATGGTGAGGTTTAGAAATGTGAGGGCGTTAAAAATAATTCTCTGTGTTAACAGTGGGCTTTGTCCCTGGTGGGCTCCATATGCCGAACAGCTGACTGGGGCAGCAGCTGTTCTATATTTTAATAGGAGAGTTATAAAGTTAGGAACATGGATGATCATTCAAAACATAAGCAACTCTTTGTAGGCATGGCAACGGGATTCAACAATAAACTTGTATTTGTGAGCCTTCCAAACAAAATAATCCCACTGCACTGTGTTCAGGTGGTCTCAGGGAAGTGAATGAACTTGCATTTCTATTTCCTTAAATTCTGTTTACTCAAAGTTTTGGGGGTTTTTTAACATTTTTCTCCTCGTTTTCTGTTTGTGAGAAGAAATTAAACTTTGCATGTGATCCTGATTTAGATTCTTCTCCAACAGTGACAGAGATTTATATGAGAATCTTTCCTGGAGCATGTTATTGATAATGGTCATGCTGGTGGGATATAGCAAAGGCTGAGCGTACACTTCGCTCATATAATTTCTTGGGCTTTCAGCATCCCTTTTAACTCAAGTAGCTATTCAAACTCTGTTGCACGTTCGCAGCTTTATGTCCTTTGCAAGAAGCATATAAAGTTCTGCTTTCCTGGAGAACTGGATGAAGCTGGGGGTTTCCCTCCTAACAAGACACAGGTTTTCTGGCACAGTGCAGCGTACAAAACTTCTCCTTGTTGAGGCTCTGAACCACCTTCTCATTTTGATTATGGGCTTTCGGACACTCTGGGGCTCAATCACGTACCGCACCCTTATCCAAAACAATACCAACCGCCCATTTCCAATTTCTTCATGGCCCTGCTGTAGTCCCCTGGCTCTGCTCACCTCCTTGTGTTTTGGTTTGGAGGGGCTGCTGTTATTTCAGTTCCCCTCTTCCATGAAAGCTCTGATTAATGTCGTGTGTGGAGAGTGGTGCCCACACCCAGCGACTGTGTTTAGGTCTCAACCAACCCATAGCAATATAATGGCAAGCATCTGGATCTGTGCTCTTGAGCTGTGTGATAACCTCTGCCTTGGCTAGTTTGGGCCATAAGTGTCTTATATAGACCTGAATATTGCAAACAGACAGGGAGTGGGGTGGTTGGCAGGACAGTTTGTGCGAAAATAAAATGGGTCGAGCCAAGTCTGTGAACACTGAGATGTGGAGGAATGAGTGAGCTGAATAAGGCATGAGCTACAAATCTCTCTGCTGTTCATGCCATTTCATAAATATAAAAATGTTATTTTTCTCTCTATGCAATGATCAATTTGGCGTCATTGTCAGGTAAGTGGACATTTAAAAGGAAGGCTTAAAAGTGCTGCCGATGAACTGATGTAAATATAGAAGGCAATGTAAATCCTTGTGGCAGAGCCTGGCAGCTTGGCGATGTCAGCGATGATTTGTGGGTGCTTAATTCACTGCAGGGAGCGGCCTGGTGCCCTGCAAGTCCTGGGACTGAAGAAGACAAAACCCCTGGGTACCTATCAAGAGAAAACTGCCCATTTTAAACCCAGAAACAGTGACAAAATTGATTGTTTCTTGCAATAGGCAATGCTGAATGACAAAATTTGGAAAGTTAAAAGTCAGTGTAAAAACAGTGCTGATTCTGGGGGTAGAGGGCCAGCACAGCTCATTTGTGAGGACAGACTACGTAGTTTGACCACTAACATTTTCTCTACGTATGGAGGTGAGCATGTGCTGGTTGCCACAACAATTGCAGGGAGGGGGAGGTCAGAGGCATTTTGCTCAGTACATGTGCAGGATGAAAAGTTGCCTTTCAAACCAAGCGGATTTGTAGTGATGATGAATGGGGAGTAATCCCTCCAGGGAGAGGAAGCGGCTTCCTACAAGCGAAACTCTATATCAGAGAGTTTTCACCATAGAAAACTCCAATTAAATCCCTCTACAAAGCAACTGGGTTTGTATTGGTGAGCTCTTCTCTGCAGGGAGGGATGAAGGCTACCTGGGGTCTCACCCCACAGCTCCAGGGGCCCAGGCGAAGAAAATATGACCCAGTGCCAGCACTATTTTTTGGCCTACGCTACAACGATATGCTCTGACCTTTTTGGCAGATGAAATATTTGTTTAAAGCCGCAAATGACTGCCTGAAGGAATGATCATTGGATAATGGGGTCCTGCTCTGCAATTTGTCTGAGCGTGTGGGATGTGTCACCCTAAACCACAGTGGTTGTGGCCTGTTCTAAGTTTTATGTTCTGGAGCAAGTTTTTGCTGTTTTGCCATGCGGGACCTCAGGATGCCAAGTTCTCTAGCCGTGTTAGTTGCTTCTTTGGGCATATCCCCTGAAAGCAACCGCTGAGGGTGAATGACATAATAAATACGAATCTGTGGGTCTGCACCACCAGAGGGGTTTGTTTGGGTTTTTTTTTGGTGTACAGCATGTACACTATTTACAAATGTTTTCTGTAGGAAATGATTTTTAAATAGAAAAGAGGTTTTGAGGTCCCTTCCAACCCTTAACATTCTGTCATTGTGTGATTCTGCGATTCTTCCTGTAAATCTGCAACTAACTGGCAATGTGTGCAAGTGGTGTATTTTTTCCTTTTTTTAATGTCAGTGAAACTAGAACTCAGTAGGTGCTGTTTGTACTTCTACAAAGGAATTGTGTTTTTAGTCTTTCATGAACTAATACTGTACAGACTGAGATCTGGGTCATGGTTGTAGGTCTGGTTGTAGGGCTTTGCTGACTCCCACAGTAGCTGATGGTTCATCTGACAATTCTAATGTGGATAATAAAGGATCTTGAAAGAGGCTAAATACAATACGGTAAGAGATCTTTATTAAAAATTTTGTACATCAAAGGATTAACTACTACATTTTAAACAAGAAATAAGATTTTACATATTACAAAAGATGTTATTAGTTCTTGAATTAGAAATTAATTTTTATGAACACTGTACATGAAACATCCTAGTTGTAAGAGCAGGAATAGGACTGAGTGCCTGAAAATGATATAACTTAATAAGCAAATGCACTCAATTCTTAGTATATAACATAACATTTCTGGAAAAATAGCATGTTAACTTCTGTCTGAAAACGCTGTATCCCTCTAAGCAGTAACTACCAACAGTGTTCTTAGGAGAAAGCACCGGCTCGTGTGCCCTGTGTGGTGATTTTCCTTTTGCAGTTTGTCATCGTTGGAGAAATTTTCCTCCTATGATCTATTTTTTCTTGGAGAGAGCAGAATGTTATTCTGTGGTGTCGTTAACACAATCTGCATATAAAAACCCAATGCAAAACATTTCTCACAGTGTAACTTTGCCTCCAACTCACATTAAAAAAACCTGACTGATAGCACATAAATGTCTACAGAAATAGATTTTTATTGACTGTTATCTTTTGTTACAAAGTAGTTAAAAAGAAGGAATATATTTTAGCTTATCAGATAACCATTACTTTGTGTATCATTCATACTATATAATTTTTTCTTTTTGAGATTGTCAGTGTAGCTGCATTAGAATTTAAAATAAAAACAACACAGAAGATCACCTTTTAACTGCATGACCTATTTGGCTAGGAAGGGTGTATGAAGTTTTACAAGATAGTATGAACATACAGTTCTCATACAAAAGCATAGTAGGTATCTAGTCCAAGAAAAGTAATAAAAAAGATTTAAATCTTTATACAGAAAGTGACAATGCCCATGTTATACTATGGAACACATCTACTAATTTTGAATTACAGGTGTAATGTGTGGATTAAAGATATCAATTTACTAAACAAATCTTAAAAAAAGAGAGCAAAATCTATAAATAAAATAGTAAGTGCTTTCTTTAAGATAATATTCTTTGGCTGCTTTAAGTGCCAGTGAAGGGTTATTGAAAACCACTAAAATGCATAAGGTCCCACTATTATCGTTAATCTTAACACCGAGCTTGTACGATAATTCAAACTGTTGACTGTTAGCATCTCCAGATCCACAATGTGTTCTCTTGGTCCTGATAGTGATTTCACCAGTACAAGCATTGCACTAACGGTGCTTGTTTGCTGAAAAAAGAACAACAAGAAGTTTAATTCAATCAAATCTGAAACTATTCCCCAGTTGCATCGAGAGAGTGCTTGTGTGTTGCTACACTGTAAAAATGCTCTGTCTCAGCACAGAGATACACAATGCAAGTATTCTTTAACATTTTTAAATGGCCACGACTAATCTCACACCTGGCTTTGCTGCAGGGAAAACTTTACCTGACTAGGGCTCGGAGGAATAAACTGTGCTGCAAAATCTGTTCCTGGTTACGCTGACTCTCTGCAAGGATGTGAAAAGTGGTAATCTGTCCCAGGATGGTCTTTGTTTTTAAGTCCATCTATCAACTTTCAAAATATATGGAGAATAAGTAAAACAAGAGAGACCTAATCTCTTTAACAGTGATGTAGCTTGTTCACTGGAGAGAAACTCTAAGTCTGCTCGGGGCTCATACTCCAGAAGTTGTGTTCCCCTTGTAAACACTGGGAATTTTTGCAGCTGCTGTGCCTATTGCCATCCCTATCTTGTACTGCTCCAAAGCTTTTTCCCAGTCAGGAATCAGGCTGCTGTGGAACACTGACAGGCCTTGTCTATGGCATGCAGCTAGTTTGTTAAACAGCTTTGTCATTTAGAGATGATAATTAAAAGGTAAACTCCATCTCTCCCTCCACCTACTACAGGTAATTTCTTGCTGTGTCAGATGAGTAGAGTGTACAGATAAATCCAATCCATCTGTTGCATCTGAGACGCAGCTCAGACTTCAAAACAATAGGAATAACTCTTATATAAGCCTTTGTTTACTGCAGTCCCTTGGCAGGAATAAATACACACTTCCTTAAGGCCTGTGATTCCTTGTTGGGTGGCAACACAAGGTTGGAATTGTTAGTCTAAAGATATTCAATCTGAAGCCTAGGTTGGAGTCTAACCCACACTGATCTTGGGGTTTTTTTTTTAAGCAAACAGTTTATATTTTGGGGGTAGATATGGATGTTTGGTGTGTAATAAATCCAGAGAAAAGCACTGGAGTGTAGGTTACACCAGAACAAATCAGATGCAGATGAGTAGTTCCTTGTTCTCATCATGGGGAAACACAGTGTAAATAGGCAATGCCATCTTGATACACTTTTTGGATGTATTATCAAAACCCCCTCATCTTCAGATTTGAAGAAAAATAAACAAAACTGAAAATCTTCCAAGTAATATATTTCTGATTTAATTTTTTTTAGTGTTGTTTCTGTTTTACTGAGGTTTAAGCCACATATGAAGCAAAAAGGATTTCCCAGGCATTTGTAAATATTACAAGTGTCCAGGAACAGCAGATTTCTTCCAAAAAAATCTGAAGAAGCAGATGTTATAGACACTTTCCTTCATGTGTATCTACTTGAATGCATTAGACCAACAGGAAATACTGCTATCGTAAGTCATTTGAACTTTGTGGTTTTCTGAAATAGTTGCAGCGCTATGGGAAGAAAGGTTTAAGTACATCCCAACACAAAGCCTTTCGAAGTTGGCCTGAACTCAGCACTCTAGAAATCAGTGGGCCATCCTTAGCTATTATTGATTTTCTCACTCTTTTGCAAAACTGAGAAATGTATTTAAAGTAATTGTGCAAGGAATCTTTCTATAATCCTCTCCAAAATATATATGGGGCGTTGGTAAAGAGAGTGAAAAGCACAGAGGCTTCTCATTTGAATCTGACATGGGTGTCCCAGAATTGATAAATATTCATGGTTGCTACTACTGTTGTATTCATTTGAAAGAAACAGTTTGATTGGATAGGGAATGGCCTAAAGCTGCAACAAGGTAGGTTTAGACTAGACATTAGGAAAACATTCTTCATGAAAAGCGTAGTGAAATATTGGAATGGTCTGCCCAGGGAGATAGTTGAATCACCATCCCTGGATGTGTTTAAACATCGCTTGGATGTGGTGTTGGGGGACATGGTCTAGGGGTGAACTTGTAGAGTAGGGCTAATGGTTGGACATGATGATCCCAAGGGTCTTTTCCAACCTGAGTGATTCTGTGATTCTGTGATTTTCATTTTAGAGTTTTCAGGTAGAAAAAGTAAAAGGCTCTTTAAAATTTGGAAACCAAGCACATTTAATAAGGAAGTTATGAAAAAGCTGATAACCTTTGGGATGCTGTGATACTCTTACAGGGACATTTGTCAAAATGGCAAGAGACAACTTCTGACTGTACTCACTCTCAGGTAAAATTCTCCATTTTCATTTCCAGACTTGATCCGGAATGTGTTTATAGTATTAGGGTAAATTGTGGTTGCCTGAATCTGGAAGATATCCGAGGGCACTGTTCTGTCTGAACGGATGCTCATGTATTTGTGCACGACAGAGTAAGGCAGCTCACGGCAAATGGTATTTGATACAGGGCAGACACAGCGGCTGAAAAACAAAAATGGATAAAACTGGGATACTTGCAAACAAATGATACTTGCTTTCTGTTGTATTTGATCATGTTGCCTGTTGAGGATGATCCTAAAGAAAAAAAAAGACCAATTTTTCTCTTACTTCTCAGATGTAAGGACATAGGGCTCTTGGCAAGGATTTCTTGGGTAACAACGAAATCCTCCGTGGTAATTCCAGCAAATCTCATCCTCTCTGCATTCATTAGTAGTCTCACACTCATTTATATCTAGGAGGAAGGAAAAGGGACTGTGTCAAAGCAGATGGAAACCAGTGTGCTACAATACCAAACACAGTCTCTTCAAAACAAGAAGAAAAAAACCCAAACAACAACAAAAACCCCAAACAAAACCCAAAACCAACAAATAAACAAACAAAACTAAACCAAACCAAACCAAACCAAAACAAGCCACCTGCTTGTCTGTTGAAACCCAACAGGTTTCGATGTTCTTTACCTGTTTTTCTGGGCCCTGACTATAAAGGATTTCTCTGTGCAGGAACAAAGTAAGTTTGTTTGACTGATAAGTTTGGAGATTTTTTTTTTTTAGTTGACTAAAGATGCATATTAATAGCATATAACTCAACTGTAGAAATACTGTAAAGTTTCTAATTAGCAAATAATTACTTTATAGCAGAAGATATCTTGTAGACAGAGGAAAGCATTTTGAAGAATTGTGACTTCTTCTGTTTTGCGGGTTCTCATTTTTAATGGAGTTCCGTGGTCTAACTGAAACGCTTACTTAATGTCTACATTTTAACTAAAATAGCTTTGAAAGGAATAATGAAAACTTGTTTACTGTACAAAGCAAAGCTTCTTTTTTTGCTTGGGAAACCCTGAACGGAGGTGGGGAATGTCAGACTTGCGCTGTATTAATGCTCTATTGTCCTGTCCCTGCTACTTGTCCCCACTACTGTCAACCTGTATGGTCTCCTGAAATTAACACAGTTGCAAAAATGGTTTATTCAAATATCATCTTTCAGAAAGCACAAGCAGATTTTAGATGGGCAACGTACCCTGCATTGTTCAGTTGCTGTCTTAAGAAGGGAAAGAAACTAATCTGGGGTTTTATAAAAAAGTATTATTAAAGAGGAGTTATTTCCTCATCCCTACTGCCAATAACTAGTGCACCTATTTATTTCTAAAAATGATGACTGTTAAGTCAGGTTCTGGATTACAGAAGCAATGGGGTTTACACTTAATATGTTGTTCTGCAATATTCCTTAATAAGATTCAAAGACGTTTAGCACCAGTGAGGAAAACCCACAAACTTCAAAGTCCTGGCACTCAGTGGCACTTGACCAGAACATATATTTTCCTAAACCCAAATTATCTAAGTTGCTCAAGTCTTGCATTTTTTTTTTTCTCCTGTTATCAGAAGAAACATATCTTTCATTTCTGCTGTGTCTGGATTTAGGAATCTCTATAAAACAAAACATGATCTGAAGCCCTAGTGTCTTTAAAAATGGCATGATTTTTTTTTTTTTTTTCAGTGATATTTATCTCTGAAACTTAGACTCGCTGCCTAGACATTCAAGACCAGTTTTACATAAGGGGGGGGTGCAAACCCCTGAAATGTTGACCTAGGAATCTGAAGGACTTTGAGCTGAAGGACTGAGGTAAGAATTAATATTAAATATGCAATTAATCATCAAATGCTATATCAACATATCTTTTGCTAACATAATGGTAATCCTGGCACAAAATATGAACATTTACATAGCAAGCATTCTTAGTCTTGCCTGAAATGCTGGTGCTACTAATGCAGTATTGAGACTGCCAAGATGAGGGCACTTACCTTGACATGTTCTGCCTCCTACGACCTGGTATCCTTCAGGGCAGACACAGGAGAATTTTCCTGGTTCATTGACACACTGATACTGACATATGTAACTTGAAGTTCTGCATTCATCAGTGTCTGCATAGAGCAAAAGAGCTTAGGTATTGTTTTTTAACATTTACTTTGTTATAGAGTTAAGCATGACAGCTAAATACTAGTTCTAACAGGAAAAAAACAAAAGCCTCTTGTATTGTGTCTAAAAAGAGTAAGCTATCAAAACCTGAAATGTACTGCTCAGTGCCTCAAAGCTGCAAAGAGAATGGCTAGTTCTACTTGTGTTTTATCAATAATCTTCCAAAAGGAGTATTTTTTATTTGGGGAAGCAGAAGCTAAATTAGACTTCAGAACAGGTTTGGAAAAATAACTCCTGAAAGAATGTATACTTTTAGTATTCCAAAATGTGATTACTTTCACAAAAAACACAGATGTGAGATTAGTTAGCAAGGCAATAATATTGCCTTTGTACTCATGCCCTACGATAACGAAGTAGGTCTCTGGAAAATAGAGGAAGGCCTGTTTTTTTCTATTCAAGTAATACTCAGTGTATACCATTCTTTTTTGGTTTTTATTTTTTATCCTTGTGTAGCCATCAGTCCCTTGCTAGAGCAGTGTAATGTGGAAGAGAATTTAACAGTATATACCATTAACAGGAAATTAAACTTATCAAAACTGGAGAATGGCTTGGAAAACAGTGTAACTCCCTCCTGCTACCTCTGAGGTTTGAGCCCACTTCTTGATTTCAGGTCAGGGGTGTCCTTGGAGGTTGCATACTTGCTGCTCCCTGTTCTTTTTCCTTGCAAGTAGGATTAGTTTAAGGAGCTTGGATAGAGAGCATCTGTAATAGCTCTGCTGGCTTGTTGAAGAGGGCAGTGGTAAACCAAAAAGACCTTTTTGGCTCAAAGACTGGTAGAAAGGATATGGGCTTTAAGGGTGAGATCATCATGTGTCCAAAAGGAGATTAGAGGACCCCTGTGGAGACTCTGGCAGAGGAAATAAAGTGTTGATTGTATAATCATCAGGGGACATGCTGTTTGTATACACAGGCTTGAAAGCACCTCAAAAGCACAATTGTCACTTCCTTAAAATCAAAAATTTGAGGTTTTATATTCAGAGAAGCCTAACACAGAAAATTGCACTTGTTTTTGGTTTGCATTCTTTTCCAATTCATTTAAGGATCATCAGCATTAGACCACACACAATTCAAGTGAGTTTGTGAAATAAGTATTCAGAAGCTTTATTCTTCCCATCTGTGATCTGAACTGTAGTAATGTCTGTCCTGTTTTGCACTTACTATTGAAGAGAGTTACTCAGATCTAGATGTACCTGAATACAGCTGCAGCTACTAAGGTGTGTATTAGCAACTGCATTTGCAATAGAAAAAAAAGAATGTCTTGAGGGTTTTCGCTACAAATGGTACCCACAGTGTGGCTCCACTTGAATTATATCCCTTAGCTCACAGAAAGACTTCTGGGAGAATAAAAAAACCCCCAAAAAACTAAAACAGTTGCACTTCCAAGACAAAAATGGCTTACCTTCGCAGTTGATTCTGTCACTGCTTAACTCAAATCCTGGATTGCACTGGCAGATGAAGGAACCCAGTATATTGTAACACTGTTGTGCACATGGGTTATTGGCATCGCATTCGTTTATGTCTGAAAGGAAAAATTACAGACCTTTATCTTGTATAGCTGGTAATTAGGCTGATTAAATGGATTAGTCCTTAGTCTAGGTCTATTGCTTAGCAGAAGCTCTGTTGACTATATCAGTATAAATCTGCAGTCACTGGAACAGTGTCAGAACTATGCTTTACGTTCCATGTAGAAAAAAAAGAGTATTTTTCCAGGAATGAGAGTTATTCTAATGTGTGATGAATTCTTCCAAAAATGTTTAATGTGGCTATTAAACCCCACATTCCGGTGTCTTTTTTTTTTTTTTTTTCAGGTATGAAATGCCAAGTCTCTATAAATAATTAATATAAGGAACACATACTGATAAGACCTCTCAGCATGCAGTGGTTAAGATTTATTTGAGCTATTTATTACTCTTAAAATTTGTTCTTTTAAATTCCATTACAATTATAACATGAGCCTTGGAGGCCAGTAGAGCTTTGCAATGCTTTAAGGCCTAGACCATATTGGGGGAAGGTATGTTTCTGTGCTAGATTTTTTCCATGATGTTCCCATCCTAAGAACATATGTGAGAACACTGTGGTATGAGAAGAGAAGCAATTTTTAATGGGAAGTTTATATAACTAATCACCTCTGGAATCTATAAATAAGCTGTTGACTAACTGCTGCTCCTCTGTCAATCACTGTAGATTTTTAGTGCAACTTCCCTTGTATTATTCCCCTGCATTTTTTCCACTCATACTTGTGTTTATCAGATATAACCACTAGTAAGGAGCTGTATTTGAAAAAAATCTTGAGTTCATGGCTTTTGCAAACGCTTATAAATGTCAGCAGCACTTAGTCATTTACATATACAACTGAAAACTGACAGAGACAACTAAGGTTAGACATTCACAAAAATTAAACCAACGAGGATATTAGTTCTTTATATGATGAACCTCCTCATCCTGAAAATGTATGATAACTATGGAAAACTGATTACAAAGTTTTTTTCTTCCTCCTTTTAGTTCATTTCTGGCAATAATGCAAAGAAGGTACATCATGACAACACTACCAGAAGGAATAAATAAGCTAGCCAAAGCCACCATTCTGTTTGCTCTCCTTCCAAGAAATATTGACCTGCTTTTAACATATGCAAAAGTTTGTAGCACGGATGTGATGGGTACAGGTGTCAAGTACCACTTCTGCTAAATAACTTGCAGATGTGAAAGTCTCTATTGATGCAGCAACCACTCATTTACAACTCTTCTTTTGAAGATTTACATCACCTTTCCTGGTAGGAGTATGCCACCTTAGGCTTGGAGGCCAGCAAGCTGGAGCAGGGGTGTTTTGGTGAAGCACCCAGCAGACTTGGAGCTATAATGGATTTGTGAGTGTAACTGAAAGAATGCACCTTGTGTTTGAGCCACAGAAAGAGTCAAATAAGTAACAACTTGTCATGTGGTTATGTTGTGTCCACGTATATATATATTTTTTTTATCCTGTCATTTGGTGAAAAACAAGAAATTCCTATCTCACTTCACTGCTCTACAGTGTGCATGGGTACTTGGTTAGATAGGGCAAAGCTTGAAAGTAATTGTAGAAGCTGAAAATCCAGATTGGTATTTCTGTATATAAATATGTATATAATATAGATTATATATATATAAATTATAGCTATCAAGAACTTCTCACCATCTCAATCACTAATCTCTGGGTTTTTTTTTTTCAGTGCCCAGTCTCTCTGCAGTTCAGCAGACATAATTACCTTATTATTATTATTATTCTAATTCTTATAGGACAGAATTTATGATTTTTATCTTAACAGCAATCTTTGAGTTTTACTGCAAGACTTCCCTTAGTGCTTCACTTCTAAAGGGATGATCACTTCTAAAGGGTCACTCTTCCTTAGTGAGCCTTGTTTTTATTTTTAGTGTTATTTTCTAGATAGTCAAATGTGACATTTACAGATGCTTTCTTTCCTCACTACATTAATTTTGGGCTGAGGATAACTACACTTAACTGCAGAGGTATAGTATTGCTTCCCCTGGTTTCCAGTTCCAGCCTTTGTTGCATGAACTGGGAATAATATCATGAAAGCCAATGATAATGCAAAGCAATCCACCAGAACTGAAAGAATAATTAATTCTAAGATTAAATAATGAACATAAATTTCCAGGGTTCCAGTTGCCAGACTAGATGCTCCTCAGAAAGCTGCTATGCCAACCAAATAACAAGTTTGCAATAAGACTCCCATTTTCTTTCTAATCCTCCTGTACTTCTTAGATCACTTGCAGGAGAGCCTCACAATACTGCAAGTGGTATGTCTTACTGATTGGTATTTATTTCCTCTGAACTGGGGTGAAGATATTTAAATTTCAACCATGGCAAGTCATGTGTCATTACTTCTCTGTAGTGAGCAAGCTTATGTGCAAGTGTATGAAGAGAAGCTCTTACCTACACAGGTGTGGTTGTTGGATGCTAGCTGGAAACCAGCATTGCACTGGCAATAGTAGGAACCAGGAGTGTTCACACATCGATGGTGGCAATATGGAGGCAGGGTGCATTCGTCAATGTCTGGGTTATCAGAAAAGAGAAATGAGTTCAAATGGAATCACAGCAATTCACTCTTGCTGTCTTGTGTCCAAAGAAACTGTAAAGTTTGCACTTGATTAAAAGCAGTGTGGGGGGGAACCTTACGTGATCTAGGTACTGCTGCTATGCATATTAATGGAATACTATTTTACTTTAGGTAACTTTTGTAAAAATCTGGTTTATTGCTGATTGTCTTCCAGCCACTGAGATCAACATACATTACAACTTTATTTCTGATTCAGTTCCACAGTACTGCTCAGTCTTGTTTATTTTGCATAGGTAAAACCCAGAATGTTTTGTTCTGCAGACATAATGCCGATCCACACAGTCCGTGTGGCTTGTAGCTCTTGTTTCTCCAGAAATCTGCACACAGCCCTTTAGCATGTATTAAATCCTTTCAGCTCCATTAGGAAGAGTCCCAATTTTCTGTGCAAGTACAAGGGAATAGTGAGGACAGAAGATTAATGGGCCTGGAAAGGAAGCAGGTGGTTGTGCTTCAGCAGGGATCCCCCAGAAACTGGCTTTCTCCCCCAAGGGGCTGCCATTGCTCCCATTCCCCTCCCTGCCTTTCCTGCCTCCCTTTGTGAATACCTTCTGGCTCTGCTCTCTGGTGCCAAGGTGGGCAATCAGACTGGATGAAATTGGTGCTATCTCAGACAGTATTAACTTTCCCCAGGACCTCCTTGCAGATTAGCCCTGGGTTTGAGGTGGAGCAGGCTGCTTTTCTGAGTTTCAGCATTCCTAATGTGCATTGGAGCAGGGTTTTCACCTGTGAACCAAAGTGTGCCACAGCCCATTCTTTTACCTCTCTGCTTTTTAAAAGATGTCCTTGCATTCTGGAGGAGATACTGCCTCTGTTCTTGTCTGCAAAACATTATTTTATTTTTTTTTATTAAGCCACAATGCTGATTGTACATATATGTGCAGCAGCCCTTTTTAGTTGTGGCCTGCTTGAGCTTGGTGAAGAAATCCATGCTGTGTTCTGTACATGTACACAATGTGAGATTTCAAAGGCTC
Organism: Todiramphus chloris collaris; assembly: GCA_025345505.1. Taxonomy (NCBI): domain Eukaryota; kingdom Metazoa; phylum Chordata; class Aves; order Coraciiformes; family Alcedinidae; genus Todiramphus; species Todiramphus chloris. The sequence goes on from JANVCC010000020.1 coordinate 46,283,425, forward strand.
AGTGCTCAGACAAATAAGACCAGTTTTCACTGGAACAAAAGAAAGGCACTTCCCATATCCATGCCAGATCTTGAGTTTCCTACCTCCAGCTGTTTCCACCATAGATGTGTTTAAAAAGAGGCCAAGACTTTTTTTTTTTATAATGAGAAAGTGTTTGTTTTAATATCAAGTGAAAAATAATCTGTAGAACTTAACCCCTTCTTTGTCAAACTTGTAGTCATGGTTTGGGGCTAAACTTAGCAGTAGAGTGTTTTGGATGGTTTTGAATGAAAAGGCTTATGCTGGAAAATTCCTGTCTGTCCGTACAGTAGCGATTGTAGCTGTAACTCTTCTGTTGCAGAGAGAAATTTGGAAGTAGAAATGGAATAAATCAAGAGGCACAGTAGATCTCCTTCCTCCTTGACTTTTACAGGACTAAGCTCTTATAAATTGCTGTTTAAAGATCTGATTATACTGTATAGATATATGAGCAATGCTTTTCTGCTTAGGCACCGTGTTTATGCACATAAATGATTCCAGGATCTGACTCTCATTCAGTGAGAGTTTTCCTTGCTGCATTAGACACATCAGCTCCATGCTAAGCATTATCTAATGAACTCAGCCAAATCTTCTGTTTGAAGTATTGCTGGAAAACAATTCATTCTATCTACAGTCCTGTGTTTCAGAAAAGACTAATTCTGCAATATGTAAACAAGCAAGTTTAAAAAAACACCAACTTAGATTAAAATCAATCAGTTGGTAGAAATTAGTCCTTTTTCTCCCTCTATCTTGAAGCTAAAATAGCCTGGAAAAAATTTATTTCAAATTTGAGAAACATTTCCTCTCATATGGAGAACCTCTATCAAGATCTGGCCCCATGAACATTTTCTGGCCAAGTTGTTATAAAATCCCCACAGACAGGCGTTATTCTGAAATGCTGACAGGACTAAGTATAGGGATGTACTTATAATTTAGGTCAGTGTGTAGTATGTAGCACAGGTGTTATTCTTAGTTGTGACCTATATAGGAAAAGGGAAATTCCACTTTCCAGACACCTTCATGTACACATTTAGATGCATAAATGTATTCACATGGAGATACAAGAGAGTATCATCCTGCTTCTTTTCTTTTGAGTCCGGTAATGTGTCCCACAAGACTTTCAGGTAGGTCTTGACATTACTGCTATGGAATAGCACTTTTAATATACTTTATCTGCTCTAAAAAAATACAGATAAAACCAGATATTGTAAAAAAATAAATCAGTGACCTCTCAAAGTTATTCCTCTACCTACGTTTCAAACTACTCATCCTACTGTTGCACAGACAGCTGAGAAAAATCAGATACATCTGTTTACACCAATTTGACAGTTCAGGGCCTGATCTACATCTCTTAGGAAAAAGATTAGCATTTTGGGGTTGATTTCTACAGCACTTGGCTCAGAACCCTAAAGAAAGAGCCACACACAGAAATTTAGTCTAGATGTGTACTGATTTCTCTAATTTCCTTCCTGCAGCTCTTGTTAGGCAATGCCTTTGCAAGGCTTTTTGAAAGAGATTACAAAAAAAAATTCTTTAACGCTTTCAAATACAAGATCCCTAACAAAAAGCGAAAAATCTAAAGTTCTGTTGTTCCTGTTCTGCTGAGGACCCCCCAAAATCTAACAAATGCTCTTCTCCTAAGCTGCATAAAATTATTCTCCTGTCTTATTCAAGACCACCTCTTATACCACCTCATGATGTGGATGTTTGATTCTCTTCTTTCATAGTCTTTGTCTCTGACAAATCTAAGACTTAAGGCAATTGCCTATGAAAGCAATTCATCCACTGAAATCACAGCTAAGGAGGTGTTAAATAAAGGCTGAAAGAGGACTGCAGGAACAGACTAATGGCACTTTTGCATAAAGTCCGCAACAGAGGATGGAATAGGAAAGATGCAGTGTTTACACTGCACTTGGATTTAATTCTATATTTGTATAGGTCCCAAAGGTGCTGATAATTTGTCTTGGCACACAGAATAAAGCATAATGGTTTATAAGTTGCAAATATCCTATACCTGTATTCAGAGTTTCCATCTCTTTCACTTATAAATAACTAAGCACTGAGACTGTGCCAGGGGGTTCTGCAGAGTGGGGATTAGGTTTGTGTGAAGGCAGCGCTTTGTCCTGCAGCTCAGGAGTCAAGTCTCACTGAGGTCAGTGGAAAGAACATGCTTTCACTTGCTGCTGTGGTAGACTTACGATTCTATCTGGAACACTAGGCAATACCCCAATGTAAACAGTAAACACAGTGGTAACTACTAGGAAAATCAATCTTGTGAAGTTCATCTCCAAGTATTGATTATACTTAAAATAATTTCTAATTCTATGTTTTCATGATTAATTATTGTGATAAAGTGATTATTCTATTGCATTTCAAAGTTATGTAACTATCTTACAGTACACATACCTATAAAGTTTATAATCAATATTGTAACTGTAAATAATGAAAGAAAATAATTTAGTCTAGAGCAACACTTACCAACGCATTGGTCCCCTCGTTTCTGATAGCCTGGAGGACACTGGCAGCTGAAGGACCCTCTTAAATTGACACATACTTGGTCAGCTCTACAGTTATGGGCTCCAGTCGCACATTCATCTATATCTTTATAAAAAAGGCAAATACAATATTAGTCATAAAGTTTACTTAAAATATTTAGCCTGTTGAAATACTTTACTCATCTTCAAGCTACCTTTAAGTGAAGGCAGCAAAGTTCAAATATACTTCAAAGATTTCATCTTGATGCTTATTCCATTTGTAGGACATAAAATGTTATCTGATTTCTCATAGCTTTTAATTCTAATTCTAATATTTGGAAATATTTTCAGGTACAGTTATTTTAAACAGTCAGGTACTTCTATTTGTCATATTCCATTCACATTTTGTACTTATCACTAAAACGTTCTGTAAACTTCTTGCAACGTAATAATATTTTAATACTTTTACTTCCCACTTTGCCCCCCATGCTGGTTGTTTGTTGCATGCTGAATTACTCTGGAAAATTTCAGCAAATGTAGTTCAACCCTTTCTCAAGAATGAGATGAGTTAGAAATAAGTTGTTCCACTGATACTAAAAAGACTGTCTTTTGCATGGTTCCAATGTTCCATACTTTGGACAGGGACTTGTAACATTGGCAATTGGTGGCCTTCTCATTAGGAAGCGATGGCCTCTTGTCATTCCCATGAACATTCCCCTAATTCAGTCAATCTGTTGAAGTCTTTGGAAACAGTTTATGTATGTCTGTATTTGAAGAGTACAGCTAAAAATGCAAATACTAGACCAATACTTTTCAGTGTTATTCAGGTAGCTTTTTAGTTCACAGTAATACAAGTTTATACAAGTATAAAAAGATTTTTATTTTGCCTATTCATAATAACTGCTGGAGGTACTTAATTATAATTAAACTGCATGTGCTGACAAATAGGTTGCTTAAAATGGAATTACAATTTGCTTTCTCATCTGAACATCCAAAAAGTTGGAGAGGTTTTTTTATTGTAACCTGACACAGCACAGTGAAAGGACTGGTTTTTTTTTATTTTTTTATTTTGGCATTGTACACAATTTGGAGACTCTAGGCTGAATAAACAAATTCCTTAAAACTTATGATCTCCAGTTTACAAATCTCATCTGACCTCGCTATTTGTATAGGCACTGGGGACGTTAGAACATCACCAGTGGCAGATTCTGGGTGGTGCTTTGGAAAAAATGATGGATTCTTTCTCATAGCAAATGAAAACAGTTTTGACCACAAGATTCAATGAAAAATAAACCATCAACAGTTTGAATTAATTCTCAGTGTTTGCCCTTTCCCCAAATGTCCAAATATTTTACATATATCTTCTCTAGCTGACAGGAAGAATAAAGTCCTTTTATGTTAGTCTGCTTTTTGCATTTCTGCATAATATCAGTCTGAAAGTTGATGCAGGACTTGCTAACTGCATTGTTCTGTACTGACAGCTGAAAAGCACATTCTCAGGTGTAAAGACTTTCAGGGACTATAGCTGGCCGCCTCATACCAACCTGACACATCATTAAATGCCTGAGCCAAAGCACAATGGAGTTCAACATAAGTCTTTGCAGGGACGTCACTGGGCTTTGCATGGACTCCTAGTTTCTACAGAAGTTGAAAATAAAGTGGCTATAATATACAGTTCAAATCCTTTCTGTTAGAGAGTGCACTGCAACAAAAAGTTTATTGGATCTTTAGGAACTTCCTATATAAGTAAGCTTAACATGAGGTATCTTTTAAGATGGATTAGTTAAAATGCATAAAGTCCTTAAGTTGCCATTTTCATTTGTGGCTCCTTTTCCATTTAGCTTAACTTCTATGGAATAATAAGCTACTTCAGCTAAAATTAAGCGAACTATAAAGCAAAATGACTTCTGCACTTGGGGTCTTTGATTTTTCTCAATGGTAAGTTCAGTTTGAAAGAAAAACAATCATTCACAAGTAGTGTTTGACTGCTAGCTGCCCTTTCGTTGGAACGTCTCAGAGGATTTGATTTTTTGGCCAAAAAGATCTGTGTTTATTAGAACAACCTTTACTTGAGACTTGTTTCAAGAAATCCTTTTAGAGCTTCCCTAAGCTTCCTCCTCAGGTTAGGATCCTGAACTGGGCTGTGTATTAGCTGTGAATGTATGTCCTTTCTGCCTTGTACATGCTGTGAAAATGCACATCAGCATGGGGCATATTCTTGGTGTACTTCAGAAGAGCTTTTGCAGTGTTACTCTGCATCATCATAGTACTTTTTACTATTTTGACTGTCTTTGGATGGCTTTTCTTGAGATGCGAGTCCCAAGGCAAGCTAGGGAAATGGGTATGTGGAAAGAAGGATTCCTGGGAGTTCTTTGAAAACTCTGATTGTTTGGGTTTGTTTTTGTTTTTTTTTTTTTTTTTTGTGGAATTTAGTGAGCTGCCTGAGATGGGAAGTGAAGGTGAACAGGAAAGCAGCCTCTAGCTTTCACTGGAGAAGGGCAGTAGGTTGCCATACTTGGAGCAGTTCTGCTCACATCTGTGTATGGAAAACAGTAATGTTACAGGAAGGCTGAGGGCCTAAAGATCATGTTTAAGTGCTTCAAGGACAATGTTGTGGGAGGAGAACAGCAGGCAGCTAGAATGGTTTCAATGCTGGAACATTCAGTTCTGAAATATCTAGTACTGCAATAATTACAGATATGTCTACTGTAGTGCCTGATACAAGGGTGAGGAAGTGAGTGGAAGATTTGAGTGATGAAAGCAGTGCCAAATGCGAATTGTATTGGTGTGATACCAGAAGCAGCCCAGCCCTTGTGGAGTACGGAAAGAAGCACTGGTGGATTTTGCAATGTGATGTTGCTGCACAGATCTCTGCATCTATGCCTTTGAGTGAGGCCCAAAGAGAAGTCTTCAGCTTCTTGGCACTTGATACGACCTGAATCATCCTCTATAAGAGAAACAGCCTATTTTCTAACTGTCCTGAGAGTTACTGGAGCAATAGAAGAGTGGAAGTCGTTGGAAGGAAGCAACATCAATGTTGGAGGTCGTTGGCATGAAGCCGATCAGCTCCATTTTTCTCAGCAATGGCAGAGGTAGAGTTATCGACGAATACACACACGCACACACACTTCTTCCCATACGAAACAGCATAATCCTACACTGGTCGTGCCAATATTGATCTGGGATTCCCACTTATTTGTTCATGGTTCTTGAATGAATAGAATGTCTATCTGCAGGATCCAATTGAACTCTGACTGATCTGAAGTTTCCAGACTGTTTTCCTGGTTATGTCCCCTCTCTGTGTAAATCAGTAACTGCCAGGTCTTCAGTCCATTATTCTAAGAACCTCCTTTTCCAGTTTAAATCAGACTTTTCCAATCCATTAGATTCCTATCTTATTCATCCTAATTTGCACAGTGCCCTCTGATTCTGTGACAGTGATCTGGAAGCTACATCAGTTCCTGCTTTTAGTCTGTATCAAACACAGTAATATGGGGCTGAGATGGCAGTTACACAAAAAACATGTTTTTCCTTGAAGTCTACAATCTCATTCTATTTCATCTTTCTCAACAAAAATCCCTGGACTTAAGTGTGAGCAGTAAATGGAGGTATTGGGAATCCATACTTTTGGTTTCTGCCTACACTGATTTGGTGTGTCTCTGAAGATGAGCAATCTGGGGCAAAGGTGTGAAGGAAACTCCTGCAGGAACATCAGAGCTCACCAGCTTTAATCCTAAGAGCATGATAAATTTGTCTGACCTTTCCTCTCTAGCACAAATGTTTAACGATGTGTTACGTGCATGTGTATTTATAATAATTAAAAAAAATTAAAACAAGACACTCCACTGCACACACTTGTCTCTCTGGGGAGAGGGTGAGAACAAACATGTGACAGATGTTTGTCATGTTGCTTAATGCACTACTGGAAAGCACTCAAGATACCACAGTGATGAGTGCAGTATAAGAAACAGATCTAGAAAGAAAATAATGGTCTTTTACAAGCGCATTCTTGAGCATCTTTTCTCTGCATCCTCTTTTCCAAACTTAGTGTCATCATGATAGTTTGTTTCCATAAGTGTTTCAGCAATTGATGCAATAGCTGAAGCTTCTACCTTAAGCAAGTATCTTGTAAGCTATACCTCAACACACCCTCATCAACTTTGTTTAAATTTTATCTCTAGATGTTACACATGGCATTTGTTCACCAAGGTAGGCAATGGAAATTACACTGGTATCCAGCAATGAAAATTATCATCTCTTTTAACATTACTCTTTCTTTTTTCTTTGTATTTTCTAATCTCTGCTAACATTTTAAAAGGTTGTCCTGTTCACTACAGATAAGAGCTGTAAGTCTGTATTAAATTGTTCAACAACCTGAATGGTATTTGATTATTGATGCATGCAACCTGTGAAATACAGATTAATTCTTAAACTCACTGTATCGCCGAGCCTGATCTAAGGCGTTGCTCAGATTTTTATTCCCAGACAGTTATTCTCTGGATGGTTACAGCCTGTGTAGTTGGAAAATTTCCTCTGAAATAGCCCGGGTGTCTCCAATAATCCTTTTGCAGAATCAATCTCACTTGAAAGTGGAGCTGGGTTACCTTCAGTGTTTTGATCATTGTAATAATTGAACTCAGATAATTTTGTAGTCTTTCAATAGGCCACACAAAAGCAAACTTACTATGGGATTTATTTGTACTTTAAGCAATTATAAAAATTTAACAAAATTTGTAGAACGTGTTTGGATTTAATACTTTTCCATACGTTGTTTTTGGGTGTTACATGCAGAATACTACACCAAAATAATGTGACTGTTTCAAAGTCAAGTACTTGGGAGACTGCAGAACACAGAATTCAGGTTCTCTGAACAGTCTGAATTCAGATCCATTAATCATCACAATGCAGTCTTTAAATATATGAATCTCATATTCAGTTTTTCCTACAGGCTTCTACTTACCGTCCCTCAAATGGCTCAGGTGGTATGGTCCTCTATCACGTTGCAATAATTACTGCTATATAAAAACCCTGAATTGATGTGAAGAGTCAAAGTCAATAGAAAAGAGTGGGAGGAATGTTACCATGAAGGACACTGGTGTCTCAATTAAATTACATGTTAGCCACACTGCTCTTCCAGAAATGGTTATGGAAGTCCTCAACCAAACCATGGTAAAGATGGCCATCAGCACCCAGCAACTCATCCTAATATAAATGCGACCTTTTGTAGTGGTCTCCAGGGCTATTCTAGAAAGCTCATTTTATCAGTCTTTATCAATACGATAACTACCTGCAGGTTAAGATAATGTTCTGGTTTGTACGGGCTACTGTTTGAAGTTTGCAGGGTGCTACAGAAATAATGTGAGAACCATGGAAGGCAGCAGAGCTTGCTCCTGGATTCCTTCAAAATATAAATCAACTTGCATTTCATAGTTTTAATTCCATAAGCCTCACTAATAGCTATACCCAGTGATTCCCTCATTTTCCAAAAATGTACCCGCACTCCCTCTTGAAGTGATTTACACAATTATTTCCTTCCATTGCTGACTTTGGCAGCCTTCTCTATATTTTAACCAGCAGTTGTGTACAAAAATTTTGCCTGACCTGGTTTTTAGCTACAGCTTTCTCCAAATCTTGTGTATCATTCCCTGTTTTAGAGCTAGTTAGTTTTTCTACTTCTCTACTGCACACCATTCTGTCAGGCTCTTATCTACATCCATAAAATTCTTTCCTAGTCTCTCTTTCTGAGCTACAAACCTGGCTATGTTCCCTTCATGCTGTGACTCATTTTTCCCAAACCCCCTGACTCATGCTGCTTGCTCACTTATGCAACAGCTTAATCTCTGAAATTGTCTTTGTATCATTGACAAGTACATAAATTCACAAGATGCTTTTTACCAGTGCTTCAAACTTTTGTAGACAAATAATGCAATTCACATCTACCCCTCACCTTAAGTCGCTTAGACCTTTTCTTCTCTAGCTCATCACCTGTATGTTGTACTGAGAGCTGGTGAACCGTGTTCTTAACTAACTCCAGTATGTCTTTACTTCTGTGACTAAAGTGCTCAGATTCTTGCTGCTCACTGGCTTTCAACATACTGCAATTTATTACAGCGTCTTTGTGTGCTCTCCTTGTTTGTGTATCTATTCATCTGTTCAAACAAGTCACAGAATGTTTGTAGGTTCCTTTCTCTGGGTCTGTAGCAATCTTGTAAGCAGAATATTCTACCAGATCAAAAAGAAGGCTCTTAAAATGACCTTATGGGATTCAAATTCTTCTTTCTACCCTCACTGAGCTGCACCAATGAGCAGCTTCTGAAAGGTTTATACAAACCTAAACCCAGAATGATTCCACCGATGTCAGTGTTGCACTTGTCATTGACTCCAGTGAAGCTCTTCTCCATTTGTTTTGAATGTAAACGATAAATATTTTAGTTAATCCATTTAAAATTTTTGAATTCTCAGTGCGAGATCAGACAATGACTTGGTCTATTTTTCTAATAGATTCATCTGAACCAAAAACACTGCCTCCTGTGCATGCAATGGCACCAGTGAGTCTGATACTAGACATACAAGGATCTGCACAGTGCTGCAGGTATCACAGACAATTTACTTAACTTCAGGATTCTGCAAGACCTTTCACTTTCTGTCCACTTCATTAGCTTTCCTTCTGTAAGACATTTTGTTTTAAGTATTGTTCAGAAATAACCATCTGGAGATAAAATACTTGAAGAAATGAGACCACTATAGTTCTTCCATGAGTATGGGCTTACTTTATTTTACTAAATTAAGTATTCTGTCCCTTATTTATGTTTCTTATATTGTTCTTGCAACTGAAGCCAAGCTCACTGCTATGTCGTTTCCTGGATCCTCCCTGATCCTTTCTTACACATAGGAACAACATTAGCAACCTCCAAATTCCCTGGTTCCCTCCCCGGCCTTAGCAAGCTATCAACAATTTTTGTCAAAGGCTTTTCTATTTCCCTTGCTACTTCCTTCAACATTTGGGATGTTATTCATCTGGGCTGGATGCCCAGACAACTTTTAACTCCTTGGTGTTGGGAGGCCGCACTTTGCGGTGGTAAATACCAGGACAAAATCTATTACATAACATCAAGTCAGTAGGTACCAAGAGACTAAATACTTGGGAGAAATATCTCATTTTTGGAGTGGCAAAACCTCTTAATATAGAGACCTGCACTCTAACAGTGCAGTCACTATCTGGTAGTGTCATGAGGTAGTGTCTATGATTCTGTACAGCTCTGTAGCAGCCCATAAACTCCCTCTTTATTGCTGTTTTTATTTTCCCTTTTAAATTTTCCTTTCACCCTTTCATGTTAAGTATATTGGACTGATTGCCCTGGTAACAAGTTTTCACAGTTGAGCAAAGGTAACCTGCACAAATACTTGTTTGCACAGGAAAACTATGTGTAAGAGCCAAGACCTACATTTAAGCAAATATGTGAGGTAGAATGTTTAAATTAATGAGATTTTCATGAAACAGGCATGACTTATTTAGGTGTGCTGAAACATTTCCCCTCTCAAATTTGAGAGTACAGCAAAGCAAGTTCCTTGTAGATTTGTCTTTTAGTATTCCCGGACATCGTGGTGCAACAAAATAGGGGTAATGCAAAGTACTAATGTAGAAAATATATTCAAACAAATCAAATGCAGTGCAACTGATAGTTCATTGTGTGATTTCTGTATTTGGACTGCAAAAGTGTTAGCAACTACCATGAATTTGGGAAAATTACCCAGCCACAGTGACTTCATGAATATGAAGGTACAGGAAAAGCATCCTTCTACTATTAACAGAGTTAACAAGGAATCAAGTTGTAATAATCAAGTCTGGACTGCAGTACTTTGTCACAATTATGTATTGTCTTTGGTATGTCCAAACTGCATTGACTTATCACATAGAATAGCTAAATAAAGGAGTGAGCCATAGCTTTCAACACTAGAACATCTCCCACATGTTTGTTTGGGAGTGGCAGGCAGCTGAAAAGGAAAAAAAAATGAATGAAGCTTTGAACTGACTTGTTATTTCCTTTCTCCTCCACTTTGCCTCCATCTATGATGCTACCTTCTGTCTGTAGCATATGCCATGCATTCTGAAAATGACACTGCAAAAGGAAATGGACTTTAAATGTGGGATTTTTTTGACTTTGAAGGTGGATATGCCATACACAACTGAACATGCTTTTTTCTATCCTGCATCTTAATGTAAGACAATATTTACAGTCGTTACATTCAGGGCAGCATTTTGGTGGTGACAAGGTAAAGGTGCTTAACTGGAATTGGTGCTCACATATGTATCCTGCTCCTATGCCTGCTGCACAGTAGCTGTCCAGGCTGGAAATGGTAGGGCAAGTTAAAAAGCCCAATGCTCTATTACAACATCTTGCTCTGTACTTTTTCCAGGCCCCCACCAGTATGAGCTTCTAGGAGTGTGTTCTGATAAAAAAGATGCAGTTCATTATCAAATTGCACCTATAGTGAACTAAATTAATATGACATCTGTAACACAGTTCAAGTAATTAATTAAAGTCTGTGTGTCTGTAATTAAATTTACTATTACAAATAGAAGTGGAATGGCTAATGCAACAACGTTAGTCTGATACAAGGCCACAAAAATCTATACCCAACAGACATTTAACATTAGCATTTTCTATCCAATGTTACTTCAACTTGTATTCTTAAAACATGAATGTGGATATTAATATACACTGTCTTTATGTTTAAAGTTTCTCAAAGGGAAGAGAACTTTTTTCCCCAGTAGAAGACCACAGCATTTACTATTAGTCCTCCTTCTCATCAAAAAGAAAAATATTCCACGTTTTTGATTGATCTATATTAATTTGAAATTTGTATTTTTGGCTTGATTTCTTATGAGGCCATGAATGAAGTGATATTTGCTTTCAAGTTACAATCCAATAATTCAGTGCAATGTATCTGCAAGTGTCAGAGTTCTTCGAAATGTGATATGTCATAATGGTAAACTTTTTGGTTTACGTTTCAATAGCTTATTTTTACTTTCAGTAGAGTATTTCCTGCTGTTGCTTTCTTGTGACTTTATGCTAGAGGTCTAACAACTTGTGCTTTTTGGTTCATGCCTGCCTAAGTGAGGATCACCCACCCATGATGACCAATACACTTGGACTATACTCAAAAATAACAAGGGTGGATTAAACTATTCCATTATTGCAGATGAAAGAGTTCTCCCCAACATCTGGCATATCATCTTCAAAACTGATATGGAACATTTCCATAAATTCATCTTAACATTGTTTTTGTGAGTGTTCCAAAGTATTTTTAACATGAAAAAATAGCATGCAAATTAATTTCCTATTTGAAAGTAAATGTCTTGTTCATATTTCTAATTCATGCAGTTATTAAGAAGCTAAAAAAAAAGGGGAAGAAAAAGATGTTCATTTGAAGCATACTGGTTTGTTTATTTAAGTTAATGGAAAAGCAAGTCAGTGTTTGATGTAAAGCTGCCCCCTTGCTTGAAAGAAAACCAAACAACTGGTTATGAATTATGAATATCTCCTAATAGTTTCCAGAATTATCTGAAGGATGTATTTTTTTTTTCTTAATTACGTACACTTAAAAGTTCCAAGTTCCCTATTCATTTCCATTTTGTTTATTTCTCTCCTTGGAAACCTCATAAGTATTTTCCTTTAGCTAGGCTTGACTGAACAAAATATTACTGCTACAACCTGTAATATTAGGGAAAAGCTCGTTGTGGTTTTTAATTAGGAAGTTGAAGAATCACTCATTAAATCTTCACAAGCCTTTTTACAGCACTTACACTGGCAGCTGCCTGGTCCCTGCAAAGGAGAACACAAACTTTTATCCAGAAAGTGTACTTCAGAGCACACTTCAAAAATCAGCTTTTATTCTGAGACAACACAGAAAACCATTCCTGCAGAAAATCCTGCTTTTCTTGTACACTGGCATGTCTTCAACTGTCTTAGTCCTAATCAGACTGTCCTTCTTGTGAGGACCCACAGCGTCTCCTCACAGTGAGGGAGGCATCTCCACGTGGGAGCTGCTGGAAAAGGTTCCGCAATGGGGGATGCAGTCAGGTGAAAACCTGGTCTGTCTGTGTGACATCACCTTAGTCTGTGTGTCCTTCTGACAGTACCGGCAGATAGTTATCAACAAAACAAAATTGAATTAACACAGCAAGCACACCAATACACTGAGCATAAAGTATGTGATATCCAACCCTAGCCTGAAATCTAATAGCTTGAGGTTTTTTTGATAGCGAAGTAGTAGCTTATCAGTGCGTACTTTGCTGACTTAAGAAACAAGAGACGTTAAGCTATGAGTAACTTAAGATCTAAGACAAGGGTTTTAAAATATTTGATATAAGGTACCTATTTTTATCGATAAAATCTTCTTCTCCTTCATCTTTTTTCAGGATGAAGATTTTTAGGAAATATAACTGTGGTTCCCAAGCTGAGAACATTGAAGTTCAAGTCAAGTTCAATAGCAACTATCAGAAGGAGAAGCCTTATCTAAATGATGATATTGTTTTTAGTACTAATCATCCTATCTGTTGGCAGTACCAACATACTGCAATCTCCACAGCTTCTTACGTAAATAAGCAGATTCCTGATGCTGTTCCAACTTCAGAAATGCCTTTGAAGGCGTTATTTAGTTATGAATTTTTCCTGCTTGGTTATGTGATACTTCTAGTGTGTTGCTGTATGTGCCCACATATGCTGTGTTTTAAAGAAATAGGTCTAAACTTTATTTTCAAAGTATAATTGGTGGGCATTGATCTGTGTTTTGTCTTTGTGTAAATAAGAAATGACATGGTTAAAAGAAATTTACTTTCACGCCTTCTACAACTTCTGAATGATAGAAAAATAAAAGCAAATTATGGAAATAGTACTTAAAAAAAGACACATCAGTTGATTTGGTCCAAAATATACTCTAGGGATGGGAGGGGATTGTAAGAACTGGGATAGAAAAACACATTGTTCAGGTTGCACAGTTCAAGTGAAGTGAAGTGGCTGTGCAAGTGAAGATTCCTGCGGCAATATCAAATTGACTATGCTATAAGCAAGTGATGTTATATGGTACCGATCTAACAAAACCGTCAGGAACAGTATCTTCTAAATTTTTGTTTGTATGACTTGCCTTAAGTGTTCATGTTAGCTGGCTCTCCATTTGAACTTAAGTGGAAAAGCCAATTTTCCATGTAATTCTTAATGTGAAGAGGGCTTAAAATGAAGTCTTAAAAATTCCTTGTTTTGAAAGAGAATATTTACAAGAGGTGAGGCCAGGCAGGATCAGAAGAGAGGTAGACGCACCAGGGAGAAAGAAATCTATTCTTTGAAGGTAAAAGGAAAAAAGAAAAATAAGGCAGTATGAATATTTATGAAGGAAAATTAACATCAAAGCTAAGTAGATGTATCGTGAATAGAGGTGACTAAGTGGAGGCTATAGAATGGGGAAAAAAGCAAAGGCACATAAGAGCCTCACTGACGTAGCTGCTCTTTACTTACAAAAATAGCATTTATTAAACACTTTATTATAGCTCAAGACTACCTTGTCGTCTGGTTAGATCACCAAGATGTTTCCAGTGCTCACTTGTTGATCGGAGAGCTGGTAAGTACCTGCCAACGTCTGTCATTTGCGGCTGTTCTTCCGATTCCAAACATAATGGGAGCTGTTAAAGGAATGCCTACATGGAAAGTGCTGAGGCAGGAGAGCGCTCCCTGCGTAGGGCAAGAGAACTGGGACATAGCAAGAGCAAGACCTGGGCTGCAGGCAAGGAGGAGATGGACATGAAGGGTAACTGGAATAAGTTGAGGGTGTGCAGTCTACTGAAGATTGTAAGTTGGAGTGGTGCTTGGGAAGTATTTGTTGTTCTTTCAAAAACCTGACAAAAAAAAATCTGAAAACTGAAAATTATTATTATTTTTGGCCCCAAACTAAGATTTTTTCTGGGGTTTAGCCACGTTTTTTTTTTTCCCCTGTGTTTGCGAACAAAAAAGACAGCAGAAAAATACTTTGTTCTTTCAATGAGCCAGTAATAAATAAAACCTAACATTTTAAAAAACAGAAGTTTCCTTGGGAAGAAAGAGCGATTTTTTCTTCCAAAATTACTTTGCCTTAGAATTGTGATTGACTCCACTCACAGGCTGAGGATCTGACTTCCCAGCTGCCTTTAAGCAATCAAGGAGAAGTAGCAATTGGGACAGCTTTTCTCGTATCTGGTTTGTTGTTTTGTTTTTTTTCCTGGCCTTTGGCAGCTGGGAAGTTACATGGGTTTGCCTGAGAATAGATACTATGCTACCATAATCCTGGCACTTTTCATTGAAAATGAGATTTCGGCAGTGTTTTCTGGAGTCAGTAGAGTACTCCCGAAGTCTGTTTGCAGGGCTAGTGAAATGCAGCAACCTGCTTTTGTTTGCCTGAGCATGTGATTTTTTTTTTTTTTTTTTAATACCTTGTGATCTTCACAGACTTCTGGCAGAGCTTAAAAGGTTAGTTTGAGAAGGGAGTGGCTATCATTTGTTTAGAAAATAAATAGAAAAAAGTAGGCCAAATACCAGTAAAGTTCCAGTTTTAAAATATTAAACTAATGCACAGCTGACCTGAAAAGGTCACATGAAGTGGGAGAAAGGATGCATTTAAACAGATTGCCAGGCAGGACGTGGGATCTCTCACTGACTTGGCAGTAGATACTTCAGCTCTATTTGCTATTAGTACTGTTTCTAATGCTCCTTATTTGCAAAGTTCTTATGTTTGACAAGATCCATGATTTATTTTCCAGTATTTACATGGTATTAAGCAAGTGTGTAAATCCCTTCAGAGAGTAACCAAGGCCTACACTGCCCCCATTTTTCTGCTTTGTCTTTACTTTGGTTAGTAGACAGGATGCTCAGAAATCTGGGAAAATGGAAGTTTTAAGGGGGTTTCCTTTGGAGTGTGCTATCAGATAACAAAGTTATTTGTAACATGTTTAAACTTGCTAAATAGAGTGGCATAGGCCCCTTTGCTTCCAAATTTGGCAGTAAGAATGGAGAAAGGAATAACTACTTAAATTGTAACAGCTCTGCTACACTTTCTTTTGAAGAAATTTTAAAATTTTGTGAGAATATAAGCATTCCTTTCTATCGTCTGACTTCAGGGTTCTTGACTAGCATAAAGCCAAAACCCTAAAGCAGTGGATAATTGCTGCCACATCATCTAAGCACATCATTATCACTGCTGGATGAGATGAAAGGTATTTACAAATGAGAGTTTGCCAGAAGGACACAGTCAGCTCAAGCTTGATCCAGCTCCAGCTGTAATCAATAGGAGCGTGCAACTAAACGAGACCTTAAAGAACAAACTAGCTTCTTTTTGAAATGCATTACACTTTGAGTTTTGCAAAATTCAAACAGGAGCTCATCATAAATGAGGCACAAGGGGATTCAGTGCCTAACAAAGCCCCTTGTTTCATGTCACGCATTGTGTGGTGGTTCTCAAAATTATCCTTTCTGCTCTGGCAACGCAAGCCTCCAGTTTTCTTTCTCCCTCTTAAATCTCCCACTTTTCCTTTCCTCCTGTTTTTTCTCCCCTATTCCTCTGGGTTCTGCCCTTCTAATTTTTCAAGGCATAGAATGCACCTTTGTTTGTGAGGAGTAAAGTGAGCTTATGGCACCCTATTCATTATATTTATGAATCATATCTAACTGACTTTTTCCCATAGCCCAAAGGTGGCTGTTTGCCCAAAGGCGCTGCTCCCAGCTCTTGTATTTTTCTATTTATAAGGTGTATTTTAGTTTACATCAGAAGCTGAGGGAAAGACTTCTGCTTGATATCACTTCTGCCAAATGAAACCCGCAGAGAAGCTGTGGCCAAAGGAACTCTGTACAAAAGTTGTCTGGGCTCTGTAATTTTGTTCACGTGGGTGCATGGTAGTATATGCTAGTTGCCAGTAAAAACAATCTAAAATAGATACGGCCCTGTGCAAGTCTCAAGACGATCTTAAAATGTACAGAACACAGGTAAGTGAGCGCTGGGAGAGAAACACACTTTGTCAAAACACCATTTGGTGAGAAAAACAGCTCTTGCAAGATGGTCATGAAAATACAAGAAGCTCCTCTGACAATCCTTTCTACTCCATGCAAGTTGATGAAATTTCTGAAAGAGTACTTTACAACAGAATTAAAGAAAGTTGTTTTTGAAACTGTTTGTGGTTGTGCAAAGTGTGGGCACACCCCAGAACATGTTGATGTTAAGTGGGCAGTATAGCCCAGGACACTGAGCAATTAACCACTTCAGCCCTCCAAGGGCTACGCTAGTATTGGCCGTTGCTCAATGTTAGGCAAGTCTTTTGGCGCTGGGTCACTGACAGGCACTGAAGAGCACCAGCAGCACAGAGCTCACTGTGCATGTAGGAGGAGATCTACTGTGGGACAAGTGTTAGTACAGATGACCATCCAAACCAGGCCTTTTACCTTGAGAGACCCGCAGGAATAAATAGGAATTGGCTTTGTAGCTAACATGGGGAAAGCACGGAACAGGCCCCGAGAGATTCACTGGACAAGTTTTTCTAATACTTTGTGGCACGCTTCTCCTCCTCCTGGCTCCAGGAAGAAAGATGAGTGGGAAGCTTTAGCCATCCTTTCTGTAAAGGTAGCATTGAGGCCCTGTTTTTCAGAAGGTATTTTGCTTGGTTTTCAATCTATTCCATTCCCTCTTCAAAAAGCACGAGAACCCATATTTTTATTTTCTTGCAAATTGCGTGTATGAGCTAATTGCCAAAGATATGTAGCCTGCCTGCATCTCAGCACTTCTGAGGGGTGCCCAGAACATTATCAGCACATTGCTCAATGTAACTGCTTCACTGCCTGGTTGTCTCTAGCTCTAAGTAGATGCTCATACATGTTTGATTAAAATCTAATCTAGCCTTTCCATGACCATTGCAGAGGTTAACTAATGAGCACGAGCCTACAGGGGAACATAAGGGCCTCATATGCTGCTGAATACAGGCCAATATTGGTTGGTCAAAAGAAATTTTTCTCATAAATTCTTGCAGGATGGGAAAAGAGATTTCTCAATTTAGACTTCCATCAAAGCTATTGAAAAAAGCTGTCAATCACACTCAAGGTTCTCATAGATGTCTTGCTGCCTCAAATGCCTTCCAGATGGATTTAATTCCAGTATGATTGATTGTCCACTCAGCTTTGCAGCTTCAGGGGGAAAGTCCATGCCATACTTGTTCATCTGCTGTATGGCAAAAAAAATGACTAGTGGCTCTTTCTTCGTGGAAGTGCTATCTTCCAATAACTGATGATGCAAGAGGTGAACTGACCGAAGATTAGTCTAGGGGAGACTATTTATATCAAAGTAATTAATGCCAAGAGCAAAGAATGGAATGAAAAGGTAAAGCAAGGAGATATGTATCTTAGTTAGGTGGTCTGTTTATAGTGGAGGAAAAGTAAATATCTAAAGGATATTAATTTCTTACCAATCGGATAAGTGGAAGAACTGCTTAAAATTCTGAAGATAAAGTGACTTAAATTTTTTGATCTTTTTACCAATGCTAATATTATTTATGCTACTATGATTTTTGTTAGCTTGAATAACCACTGTTTGCAGCATTAAGCTTTCTCCTAGGCTGATCAAATTTACTGTGTAAGTTTATAAGGTCTAACATGGCACTTGTATTTCTCTGTGCTGTTAGCTTACAGAAGCCCCCCGTCATGGATAAGGATTCCACTGTTCTGCTGATGCACAAACTCTGACCAAAAGACAGGCTGCTTTCAAGCAACCTACAGTCTCCAAGAGGAGAGAGTGGAGTCTTTCAAAGGACAGCAAGAACTAGTCTGGTAGGTAATGGTATTTGTGTCCTGTAGAGATTTTTAAAAGCTTTTGCAAAATATGAGATTTCCAGGCAGGGGCTACAGAAGAGAAGAGGAAGATTTTTAATGTATTGTAAACATGTAGGCTTAACGAGCTTGAAAACTTTTGTCTGTAGCACCTAACCAACTCCACTGATTTAGAGGCTCATTTTAATTAATCAGATGCTACCAATAAATATGCAAAACACAGGTAGGATCAAGGACAAGATTGGTTTCTAGCAGTCAGTGGAACATTCTGTGTAGCTAGATTTGTATCTAAACTTAAATTAGTTATTGAAATAATTAGTACAATAACTATTAGTTATTGACTATTAGTATGGGGATTTCATGGACAGGGAAAAAATGGATATGAAAGAAAAGAAATAAAATGTTTCAGATAATAACAAGATAGGATCATGTGAACTGATTTCAAAGTTTCAAAAACACCTCAGAGAAGTGAGAACTAAGTCATAAAGTTCTTGTATCCTATTATTTTCAAAAGGTCTGGGAAGGGTTCAGTGTTTTTTACTGATCAAGTTTTTAGGATCAAGTCCAAATGCTTTTTAAGGAGTTAGGTCTTGCTTTCAATGAAAGGAAAACAAAAAGGAAGCAAAGCATAATAGATAAGTAATGGCTGAATACATATTAAAATCAGGAATCTTTTCAAAGCAGAAAACAATGATCTCTTATCTACAGAACATTCAGTAAATAAGTTAATTCTTCATATTGACCTGAAACTCTTGGGCCTGATTTATTATTACTCTTATTTGTGCAGTAATTTTTATTTACCTCATAAGGCTTTATACTTATTACATGTGCTTGCCCAGTGCTATTGCATGTGCTACATGTCCAACAGTACAGAGGAAAACCTGTTGAGCCAGTAAATGAATCTGAGAAGTTCATGGAAAGAACTCTCTAAACATACAGCTATGTGGCACTCTGTACCACTCTGGTCATGTCCGCTGCATCATTCTGCTCCTCACAATGAAGAAAATCTATCTGACTTTCAGATCACCACAATTTTGCAGTTCAACTTCTAGAAGGGATGTTACACAGAGGATACTGAGGAGGATGGTTATTTTAGTCCAATCCAGGCACCCTTTCCTACAGAAGTGGCATCAAGTATCTAGCTAGTAAAAGTCACTATACTTTTTCATCTGTCACTGGAAACTGTTTGCAATCCTATTTGGAATCACCATAAATAATGAACTGTAAAGAATCTAGTTTCCTAAAGGAGCAGCTTTATTTCATTAACATTTTGAAACTCACGTTGCGATGTTGCTAATTGTATAGTAATTTATCCAGGATCACAGTGTGAATTGCTGTTTTCAGTCAGTTTTTGGCACTTGTTGCCAATTTAAGTAAAGAAAAGAGGAACAAACAGACATAAATGACGTGGAGAAAATCTAAAAGGGACAGCACAGCTAGATGTGAGACAAGCTGGGATACTCAGTGGAGTGAACTGAAAACCGTGTCCCAGCAATGTAACTGCAAGCTGAGTAAACACCACCGTTCCTTCAGATCAAGGCTACTCCCTCCTATCCTTTCAAGCATTTCCTACCCACCCCTGAATAGGATTGGTCTGCACTTGGTATTGCAGGCTTGCTTGGCAAGTTTTTTAGTGATGGTTTTTTAAAATGCAAGTTCCTAGCAACAAGGTGAAGGACTCATTCAGGATGGCAAGAAGTAAAAGTGTGCATTTAGGCATGTGCAAAGATGTCAGTGAAATTGCTGGTATCCAATTGTATGCTTTAAATGCTGGAACACAACTAAAAGTGTCTTAATTTGATACCTCAAAGTATAAACAGTGGGGTTTTTTATTAAAATCAGTCTTGATATACTTTCAGTACTTTAAAAAGTTTGGTGCACACTAGCTATGAATAAATCTCTGCATTTATTCCAAGCTTTGCACATTAAGTAGCACAGACACTGATCTCTGGTTTGTGGATACACATTGAAATTATTTTTTTTTCCCAAACCAAAACTGAAAAAGCTGCAGAGATTCACTTTTAGCAAGAGGTGGGTTGTGGAAGGCTGGGAATGACATTCAGCTTCTCATGAGCTAGTATGCTTCCCATGAAAATGTTTTCACCCAAACCCAGGGCTGCCCCAGGATGGTCTTGCTCTGCCTTATGGAAAGCACTCCTTCACCTTCACCTTTTATAAGAAAAAAACCCTATTTTTTCCCATAAATACAGCACAGGTTTATAAAAATTTCAGTTCTGAAAAGTACAGTAAGAAATAGTCTTAGTAGAAGGTGTATTTTCTAATCTTGTTGAAGAAAACAGAGTAAAGAAGGAATGCAAGCCAAATGTTTAAAAATATGAAGATGGAAAGTTTTCTCAGGTGAGCTTTCTCAACACATCTGTGTATACAGTACCTTCCAGAAGGAAACCAGAAGGAAACCTTCACTGGTGACTGGCACCCTCTCTGTGCCACAGCCAAATTAAATAATAAATAATTCTAAATAGCTTGAGAAGTAAAATTTAGGGACCAGTGCAAACCAGCCATTAGTATAATGAAAAATGGGGGGGGGCAAGTCTGCATCTTTAGCACATCTCTTTTATCTGTCTCTATCAATCTAGGCTGCATTGAAAGGAGAGGGAGTGGCTGGATATAAGGAAAAACCTTTTTAACCATTAGGGCAGTCAAGAAATGGAACACATTGCCCAGAAAGGTTGTACGTTCTCCATCCACAGTGGTTTTCAAGACCTGACTGGCGTCACCACCCTGGTCTGAGATTCTGGTGAACCCAGTCTGATCTCAGAGCTTGATTCTGCTTTGAGCAGGATGCTGGACTAGAGACCTTCTAAGGTCCCTTCTCACCTGAAGTATTGTATGATGTTGTAAATATACTAGAAGCTATTAACCAGAATAGTTCTACCTTTCTTTCCTCTGACTTTTTACAGATAATGTTTTTCATGCAGCAGTTGAGTCAAGTGAGGTTTCTGATGAAAACATTTATGGAGACTGAGTCACAAAACTGGGGTTTTTTTATGCAACCTAAGCACCAAACTAAATAAATTCAGGACAGCTGTGAACTGAGAGTGGAGAAAAAAAAAAAAAACCTGTAAGGAAGCCATTTGTTCATCACTGAGCTAAATTGTGAAATTAGTGCTAAGAATAGTTAACAATGGGACATAAGCATTTAATTTTTCAAATTAAGGACAAATGATAGGAATGGAAAAACCTGCATATTATCATTCCAGCTTTTAAGGGCTGTTGTCTACCCAGCCCAGCCCAGCCGCATCCCAATGGGACAGTAATGCTGTCTTGAATCTGAACTTGTGTGACAGAGACAGTTCCGTAACTTTATGCCATAAAGCTGAAGTGTGTGTTAGCGGGTACGTTGCGTGAGCTTCTGTGGTGTTCTGCAAAGATGGTCTTGAGCTGATCTATGCAGATCCCACCGCCATCCCATTCGGTAACATTATGGCCAAATCAGCAAAAAGGCAACACAAAAATGTTTTGGGTTTTTTTTATTTTTATTTTTAGTTTTTCATATTTTTAGATGCTTAGGATCATTCTTTCTGGCTCAACCCCCCGAATGGCCATTCAGTCTGTGAAAATCCCAGTTGGTCCCTTTGGTCTCTTTAATATTTTGCTTTCAGCCTACTGCTCATAGCTGTCATAGGAGCGTGACTCCACCCTGAGGACAAGGCCCTGTGAAATGGCTCCTTAGCCCCTGTTTGGTCACAGATGAGGCATGTGTATGGAGCCCCCGAGGCTCCCACAGCATCTATGAGCCAGAAATTGCTGAGGCCAGTTTTTGGCTAGGTTGGACATGACAGATACTAAAACAAAGAATCAAATGCAAAGAATCATATAAGCTGCTGCTGCTGGTGTCCCAAATACAGCACTAAACACAGCAATACAATTGTGTAAAGGGGGTGCCTGTTAAGGTATGCAAATGCGTGCACTGCTAAGCTGTTCAGAGCAGGACAGGTTTCCTTCTACATGTGTATGTTGTCCAGAGGAATGGAGCCTGAGTAAGGTCCAGGAAAGCTGTGGCAATACAAAATAATGTCACTGCATCTCAGTACAGTGTGCTTTTACCCGCATGAAGAACCTGCTATTCCTATGATGAAAATGTGCTGATCTTAATACCTGATTTCTCTTTGATATAGCAATGTTTTAAATTGCATTTGACAGCGAACACAGATCAGATTATTTATACATTGCTTTGTCAGAATTATAGAAACTTTTGTCTGAATTTTCCAATGGTTTTAATTTTCAATAAAACTATACCAGTTTGCACTCTAAAATTTTAAAGTCTCAACCTTCTACAGCTCCTAGGGCATGGAATGGTGCCATTATGATACTGAACATCTGATGTCTACCAGACCAATTAATGAAAGCTTTGGGGAATAGGCTTTATGCTCAATCCACAGGTAGCAGTCAACAAATGCAGAAAGATGGAAAATTTTAACACACTGTGTGTTCTCAAATCGGGCATCATGAGATACTTCAGAAGGGTACGGATATTACCAATCTACTTTCCAACAATTAACCTCACCCTGACATTCTTTAGTAATTAAAGATTGCCTTAACCATATAAATTAGGTTTGTTATTCCTTTACAAAGCTGCTCTTTTTAAACTTCTGGTCTCACTGTATAAAATATTCAGACTTTCTTAGACTGTTGGCCTCACTCATGTCCCGTAACAGTGAGTTCAGGACACGTATCCTTTTCTGAGGTCCTCCAACTATAGCGCTTTTTATACCACCATTATAAATGAAGTTTTGAATTGTTGTTTCAAAGCAGGAAACAGCAGTTGAACCTCTACTTTCTCCAACTCCTTCATTATTTCTATATAATTTTGCCATGCTTATCTCTTTCCTCAGTTGTTAAAATCTCTCCTCATCCCCTAACTGTTGCTTTCTCCTGCTGTGAGATGGTTCTAGTTTGCAATATTCCCTTTGAAATGGGATAAGCAGCACTGCAAACAGGCGCACTTGGTATAAGCTGTTTGATAGACAAGAAAATCAAGCAAATGAACTCTTTCTGCATCACAAACAGTCACTTGCACAGCTCCGGCTTCTCTGCTAGCTGGGGAATCCCCCAGGAAGCTTTCACGAGGGTGGAGAAAGCAGAGACAAGATCAAGACTAGTGCTCTAAAGCTTGTGCTTAGGGGAAGAGGCTGATGGTGTTCGAGGGTGTTGCTGGGTGGATCTCCTTGGCTAGTTTCTGGTTTTGGCTTTATTACATGACTGTGCTTTCAATTTATTTCAAAGGTGCCTGGAGCCTTATAAATCTGCATACATAGTAAGGAAGAGATTCTCTTAACAGTGAATAGAGAAATTTGAGTGTAATCATAATGGAGAGAACATTTGGATTTAAATATATAATGAAGCAACCTTTTCATAAAAATATCCTCTAGAAACGGGGAATTTTCCCTTTTATAGATGTATAGTTTCTGATAGAGGAATACTTCATCTTAGAATGCAAAAAAAAATCAGCTCCCTTCCCAAAATCATCATTTTGCACATGCTGAATAATAGATTCAAATTTATTAATATATTTTCTGCATTGTTTAAGTAATGGTCAAACAGTGTTTGCATTGGGAAAAACAGGTGGTTTTCTCTCGCACACAGCTTTTGCAGTGCATAAACCATATTAGGAGGAACTCTCTCCCAGGTCTGGGTCATTTGAGATGCTCTCCTGCTTCTGCAAACCCCAGCAGCCCAAAGAGGTGCACAACCAGTACAATGTTGTTGGCTTAAGCCAATTGTTTTTATCTGCTTGTATGGTGCTTTCTGCACTAGGTAAAAAATACAAGGCCTAGAAGTGTCAGCAATAACTTAGGGTTTTGCAACCATCCTGAACTTCTTTTTTACTCAAGTAACATACAAGGAGTGAGGTGGAAAGAAAATCTGTCTTGACTTTCAAATTAAGCCAGGCAAGTTTGAGGAAGATCTACTTCAAAGTAAATATAAGCAGAATGACTTCAGATAAAAATGTATCTTTTCTTTACACTGGGGAAATAGGACTGACTTTTGGATTCTGGACACTTTCCAGACTTAGTCTCCAAGAAATTCTGGGTGGAATAATGTTAAGGTGTCTTCCACCGCCTCTGGGTGCAGAGCAGTGGGTGCTCCAATGCATTGCTTATTTCTGATGTGACTATGCACAAACTGCAACACTGCCTACTGAAATATTTCTGCTTTTAACTATCCCTAAGAGTGTCAAGGCAATACATTTTTTTGTGGTTCACTTTTATCGTCTAAAAGTTATGTGGAGAACTTGCTCCTGATAAGAAAGTCCTTTGAGAATGAATGCAGCTACTAAGCAAGTGCTTTAAATGCTACAAAAGTACAAGTAAGATCTGGTAATACAGGTGAAAAACAAAATGGTTTCAAAATTGATGTAGAATTCAGTATTTTTTTAAGGCACCTGACAAAGACACCTCTTGAAATGATGCTGTCTTGATCAACTTCGAACCTTGTTCAAATACTGAACTGTATTTGTTCCTTCTAAATGTTCTTAATTCCACCACTTTTCTAATGCAGCCCAGATAACCAGAATTCTCCGTGGAGTAAGTCTAGACAAGAAAAAGATTGCTTTTGCCATCTTGCTGATCAAGATAGTTTTAATTCTATAAGCTAGGTCAAGTTGACTAAAATCACACTTAAATTTCTGCTCACTTTGCCATGTTTTATTCCTTTCCTCTGTGAAAATCTGTTAAAACCATATTGAAAACTGTCAAATGTTAAATCTAAAAGATACGCAGTAATTGTCCATATTACTGTTGTTCTGGTGTCATGGTTCATCCTATAAGATGTCTTATTTTTTTTTCCCCTGGATTTCTTTAACTCTTGTGAATTTTAATTATTGAAAAACAAACTTTTAAATCTTTTTATAAACACCAGTTTTACCTCAGCAATCTGACTTTTGAAAGGTTTTATTTTTCATACAAGTTACAGCTGGTAGTGGAATTTAGGTGTCAATAGTATCAAAGTAGGTGAGATGATTTACTCAGACACCATCAGAAGTCTGGTTCTCCTTTATAAAGTCCATTTTTTGAAATAAAAGATTCATGGGTAGAGAGTGACAAATTATTTTGAAATATCAGGCTGAAGATTTTACTGGTGTTGATGGACAAAAAAACCCCAAACATCCCAGAAACCATTCAGGCTTGAACTTTAAAATCACTGTAGTCTCCGTTGCTCTCACTGTCTACTGAGGTTTGACTGCACACATTGTGAACAGTAACCTGTTAACAGAAATCCCACCCATCAGTCATATGAATATAAAAATCCTTGAACAAGTTCTGTTTGTTCACAGGAACCTACACAGGACATCTGTTCAGGCATGGACTAAACACACTCAAGTGAAATGTCAGATTTGCTCATATCATATCATATCATATCATATCATATCATCATCATCATACTGAGTCATGCAGTAGACTAGAAGTTTACTTCTGATTAAATTCAGCTTGTAAAAGAAAGCTCAGGCACATCTTCTCCTTTTCAGAAACGACTTAAAGAGGTTTAAGTGATGTGTAGATAAGTGCACTCAAAGGCATGATTTTTTTTTTAATTGGGATTCAATAAAGACAGATTCAGAGCTTCCCAAAGTAAGCATCTCTTCCCAGGAGATACACCTTCATACACTGAATACATTATCATCCTATTTAAGAATTTTACTTATTTCTGTGGTTAGCCATCTATGGTCATCACCATTATCCTTGACCAAACCAGTACTATTTTTCCCATCTTCTTAAAACTAGTGTTTCGAAAGCCATGTAAAAAACCCCAACCAACAAAAAACAACAAACCAAAAAAAACCCCACCAAAAATCAAACCAAACTCCCCACCTTCTAACTGCAGAATAGTGATGGGGCATTTTTCAGTTATGTGAAATTACTTATTTAAGGTATTTGGTAGCAGCAACAGATAAAGGTCTACTGAATATCTAGTTCAAAAAATGCCTAATTAAGAGACTGGGATACATTTTGCCAGAACAGGTCTAATTAATTTCTGAGCCTCAAGAACTTTTTCTTAGCAGTGTAGCTTACAAAAGTGTGTATAACACTTTTTCTAAGGAGCTTTTTTCAGCTCCAAAGCTACAGGTTTTACGATATAATTATACACAACAAAGATTAGACATTTCTCCACTATACTTACAGCAGAACCAACTTTTAACATGATTTCAGATCAACAAATAAAACACAAACGTGAATGAGCATAAAAGGTATTTTTTAATAGCTACATGTGTGCTAAACTACTTCATAGCTTTGTAATGTGCAAATCCCTCTTGTATTTTTAGTAAAGCTAAAATGTAAATGAAAGAAGGTACAAGCGGGATTCTTGTGCAGGTAATATGTTCTTTCAGTTTAAATTTTGGTGTATATTGAATTATGGCAAATAGCTTTCTCTATGGAAGTATTGCCTTCTGCCTGTTATGAAAACAAAACTTAGCAGATTAAAGATGAAAACATATAATCTTTGTGAAATGTCATGCTTTTTATCCAGGAACTATATGGCTGATAACCTATTCCATATATTCTTGTCCTGTACAAGGAGAAGAGATCTTAGTAGCCCAATTCAGATATTTCAAGTTTGTAGATAGAAGTAATTGAACCTTATGACAGGTATATGGCAAGCTTTGCTTTGATGAGTCCTTCAGCTGCAAGGATGCTTAGGTCTTGTATCAATTATTACAGAACATGTATAAATTATGATAGTCTAGAAAAAGTAGTGCAAAAAGCATCACAGAGCAAAAATTACAATAAATATTATTTAAGTATAACAAAAAGAGACAGTCAAGTTCAACTTATGAATATGCAAAGGAATGTGGGCATCACTAGGTGCTACAGTGAAGAATCAAACAGACCACTGCTGTATTCATGGGCAGCTTTGTTCTTCCCATAGGCCTATTTTGGCACACACAGAAAGGCAAAGAAAAAACAGTAGCTATCATCTTCCTTTGCCAGCATGAAAAAGAATGAAGAAAATCACTTGGAAACAGAATAAAATAAGGAAAATAACAGTTTTGACCTTCATCTCTTTAACTAATTTTTCTGCTTGCTAAATTAGTGTCCTGTCATTGGAGATGCTCAACAAATGCCTTGAACCTTTAAAAACCATGTGTGTGTGATGCTGAGATCCTTTGGAAATAATCTAGGGTTAGAAAAGGTAACTTGGTAACCCAAACCTCAAAAATAAAATAAGACACAGAGAAAAGCATTTTTATTATATACTAAGTAATCTGAAGCAGGAATCAGATTGAAAACAGGAAAAAAAAAAGTGTTTGCTGAGAGAAAATTACTCTGAGCAAACAATTAGAGAAAGGAGGAACACGTCTTTCTCAGCAGGCTAAAAAACTATAATGTGATAGTCTGGGATGAAGTAACTGCTCAAAGCAAACTCATGGAGAACATTGCTGTAATTTTTTCATGGAAGTAGGGGAGAAAGAATCCATCCACAAAGCGGCAACAGTATCATTATAAAATTATCCAAGAAGGGTGCTAAAAGTAACTGCCAGGATGCTCTCACACTGCTGGGGAAACTTTCTGTATCATTGCACTGCTCTAGACCACAATTCATTGACAGCAGGTACTGAAACAGGAAACAAGAGCCAGGCCATGCTCCCACAAATCATGCTTTATTCTCTCTGGTGGTATTGCATGCAACAGAGGACAAGAATTCATTGAACAGATAAATAACTAACTGCCTTTTAATAAGGTGCCAAGTATACTGGGATGCCCAGTCAGGATCAGACATAAGCACATTCTTCCCCTTTGCTATCTGGTGTTATTCCTGACTGCATTATGAAGAAGACCTCCAGCTTAGAAAGCAAAATTCTGAAGGAGGACAGATGGCTGGAGGTCTGGACTTCCTTCAGGCCATGTGCCTTCTGAATACATTTGCTATGTTTTGTCTGTCAAAACATTATCCTCCACAGAGCTACTAAGCAAACAGGGCTTTACAATCAACAGATCAAACCTGGAAGTATGACAGTCGCTGTGACTGCTGTATGATCCCACTTTTATTGAGTAAGAAGCCACAAGAACTGCTAATGAGTTTACTTAAACTTGCAGCCTAGTGCTTGCCTGCATAATCACAATTCAGGAAGCTAAGGTAAATATGACTTTCAGGAGCTTGACTGAATCTAGGGCACTTAGAGACATTAGCAGATGGTATGGATCTTTAGCTGCAACACACTGAGCATATTCCTGCAGGGGTCAAAATAATGGAAAAGCAGTAAGCAACTGAAGGAAGGAAAGCAGTTGCTAGTATTTATGCTTGTGATGGATGTTCACAGTGAAATGGTCAGACAGAACAGAGAATATCTATCTAAGGTCTTGACACGATGCTCACAGCTGTGCAAATAGCACAGATGGGAAGATGATTCAGAGTGGCCAGATCTTGAAAATGCCCAAAACCAGGCCCTCAAAACAAGATGTTTTTTTGTGACCTTCCTTCTGGTCCCTCAGGGCTATTAAAAAGATGCTCCAGAAAGGGTTCTTTGCAGCACAATGCAGCAGTTTCACAGATTAACAGCTTGAACAATTGGTTCAGGATGGCCTGATGAAAGATGATCTCGGCATGACGCACCCAAATGTACAAGAAATTAATTGGTGTCTATGAACATTCAGTACAAAGAGCTGTGAAAATGTCAGCTCAAATCCTTCTGTGGATTATTCTAGATTTGCAGACTTCCTACAGCAAAATTCTTACAGCTTTTCTGAGTAATTAGTGGCACATGTAACCAGGTCACTTTCTTAGGCTGGCTACTGCTGGCAACAAGCATTCTTCACTTGCTGAAGCCCCACAACAAACATGTGTACATATGAACTGTGCCTGAAAAAGCACTTTTATGAACTATATGGCATCCTAAATCATATAACTAGATGTTATTTTTCCTACCACAGTCTCTCGTCTCTCTCCTCATCCTGTCCTCAAACTAACAGATCTTGTGTTGTTGAGAGGATCAACTCTGGAACTAAACTTGTCACAACTCAGGCTCTTTCACAAGTAGTCCTGAAAGTATTTTTTTAAAGTACTCCTTAAATACAAGAAGTGGGGACATTTGGGATGGTTCACTATTTTACAAAAGGCTCTCCAAAACATTTTGGGGGCAGCCTAAGGAACTATTATAGGTGCATTTTGGGCTATGTCCACATTAGCAAATAGTATGGACCCATAGAAGCAGATCAAAACTTGGTGTGGGGGCTCCAGTGTCCCAGTACATGTGTTTCTGAGGGTCTCTGGGCTCTCTAGACTAGTCCTGGAGCCTGAATGTTCATTAGTGGTTGTGGCATATTAACAGCACTCCTGCTGTGAATTTCAGCTTTAGTCTCATCTGAACAGGATCTGGTTTGCATGTTCCAAGACCGCTCCGTGAGGCAAATCAAAGTGCGTTAAGTGGAGCTCATTAGGAGGTGCATTTCAGAAGAGCAGGCTGCACCCCAGCCAAAATGTCAATGAAGAGCATCCTGCCGGAGGCACACCCAGACTCTCCAACCTGAACCGGTTCTGCAATGGGCCAGGCTGACTGCACCTGCACTTAGCCAATTTTTATCTCCTTTATTTGCTAGTTGCACATCCCTGACATGTATTTATTTACACTAAGCTAACTTTGTGAGGTAAAAGCCTAGACTGAGTATGGTAAGTTACCATGAAAAATACTGAGAAACATAAAAAAAAAAAAAACCCTAACCCCAGTGAAGAGGTCCCTAAATTGCTTTTGCAGGGGGAAGATAACCACAGTACAGAAAACAAGTTCATTACTTTCCTCCTGCCACTGAAAAGAAAAAAAAGCAACCCATGTCCACCAAGTCTAGGCAGAACTATCTGGAAAAATCTGTGTCTCTTCCATATAAGGCGGCATTGATATCTTTTAATTACAATCTGTCTCCCCCCTGTGTTTTACAGTCACAGTAGCATGAAGGGTTATAAAGAGACTGGAGAAATATAGGAAGTTAATTTATCTGAGGAACAAAAAAATTTGCTTACTTTATTACATGTATTGCCACCATTGCTAGGAAGGCAAGAAAAACAAGTTCTTTTCCCCAACTCAAGTTTACAGGTTATTTGGCCCCCCCCTTTTTTTTTTTTCCTCTCTCTCATTCAACTGTCATTAACATTGTAGGAAAAGCTTGTAGTTTCTTGCAGACTAGATTTGACAAAATTGAATTAATTGGGTGATTTTTTTTTTATTTTTTTTTTTTTTTTACTTCAGTAGGAGCAGACTCAAATTGCAGAGAGTCTAACAACACAGTACAAATACAATTCAGTCTTGTATGCAGGCAACAGAGTGCAGCTATTTATGGTTTGGCTTTTTTTAATCAGGCAAAAAGTGTCTGTGAACATTCAATAACTTGCTTAAAAATATTTCTTACTCTGGTTTTTTACTTTTCCCAATCTGAATGATACTCTCACAATGACAGGTCAGAACATCTGAACAGTTTCCTGGAAGTACTGGCAGGTGCCACATACAGGAATCTACCTTACTGACCAACACAGCAGCCAGCCCTTTGAGTTAAAGGCAAATTTAGAAGCAACACTGAAGTATGAACTGACTACAGAGAGGTGGAGAGAAGTGGGGATTGGTTAAGGTCATAAACTCAGAATTTAAGATACAGTTAAAGTATTTTAAGTTGAAGCACAAAACTCAGTGCTCTGCACACATATTCTATATAAGAGATCTTTCTCCAGAATAACCTTTCCTCATCCATTCATCAGTTTTGGAGGGTTCCTGGCACTTTATGCTCACATGCAGTATTTTTAGACTATCCCAGGAAATTTTTGCTACACACACTTCTAACATCAACATAATTACACAAGAATGTGTTTCTGATCACTAGTAGTTATAAAAATTATGGATATCATAGGAAATTGCAGTAATTTCCACAGAGTTGTCTTCTGCAAGGCAGTGTGCTTTGCTGTCAAACTGCCATCTGTGCTCTTCATGTGCTACATGGTCTCTAACAAATAACAGCACACACTGTGGACAGAAAGCTCTCAACGCTGATAAATATCATAGCTGTCACTTGTCTCCTTCAGGTCGGAAGAAAGTATTAAGTATCTTTTGTAACTCAGGCATAAGGCCATGTTTTGGTAGATTAAGAAGTACAGAGAATCATGTACCTCTCTGAATGTTTCTCAGTCTATCAATAGAAAGAGGATCTAGCCATGCTGCATCATGCTTTACCTAACGACGAAGCTCAGCACATCACAGAAGCCTCTTAAAGTCCAGCAAGGCTAGTGTCATTTATGCATCTTTATTCCAAGCACAGAAAGCGACACAAGTGTGTTTGGCCTCTCATACCCTCACTATTGAGTGTTTAAAAAGGGAGTGGATACTTGTATTAAAACAGAAGGCCCCTCATACTCTAGTATGATGTCAGTAACACTGCTCCTCAGAGCATGTTATTGTTTTAAGCAGAGGTCTCCACACTTTCACATTGGTTATAAAATACTTAGTGCTGCTGGACTGGAAGGAAAATGTCATACATCTGCAAACAATTAGAAGGAGCTGGACTTCATATTTGATTTACTAAACAATAAAACAAGCTTAAGTGTGACTATATGTGTAAGTAACACTCCCTAGGAGCCTCAAGCAGTTATC
The DNA here is from genome assembly GCA_025345505.1 of Todiramphus chloris collaris. Lineage (NCBI taxonomy): Eukaryota > Metazoa > Chordata > Aves > Coraciiformes > Alcedinidae > Todiramphus > Todiramphus chloris. Next base: position 46,315,344 of record JANVCC010000020.1, read on the forward strand.
ATAGCTAAGTCTTTTAACCATAATTAAATAAATCCACAGTGGGACCATTGCTGATCAAGATTATCTTTTATAAGATATTTTCAGCAGTGAAAAGCATGAAGATCATGAAGTTGAATGCATGCTTTAAGTGCTTCAAAAGTACTTTATCCCTTCCTTCAAGCACACTGTCCACTACCCTTTTTCCAGCTGGAATTCATTCAGTACAATACATTTCAGATTTTAAATGCTAATATTTCCATGCTTTCTGCATTTAGATTGAAATTTTGGCATGAGGAAATTAGTAGTAAAACTCTGATTCAGTCAAACCCAAGATTTCACCATAGCTGGTGTACCTTCTAATTACAAAGTTCTGGTACTGTAACAACACGTTACAAATTAACCAAAGATTTGTGAATTGACTATAAATATTTAGTTGCAAGATTCAGGAAGCCAGATGTATCACCACCAATCATCTTTTCAACAGAACAAAAACCTCAACCAGTTGTCAGCCTCTAAGTTAACCTCTCAACCTTTACTTGGAATACAAAAGAGTGGTACTACACGCTGTTAAACTATCCCAGGTTTATACACCTAAAACCATTGTAGCGAAAGTGATGTTCATGTTTGGAAACTTTCTAGCATTGCTTGCATTTTTTACCAAACAAAAAAGCTATTGCGTGCTTAAGTTGAAGCAGTTTATTGCATCACCTGAAGGAGGGAGGCCCGAATCAAACACAAGAGTCTGATATTTGTTCCTGGTTCTACTGCTACTTTTCTAAGTTAAACGAAGGGAAAAAAAAAAAAAAATTGCCATCCCTGGCATGGATTTTTCTCTTGATAAACCTCCGTGGACGCTCATGGTGAAAGGGATCATGGTATTGACCTCCTGTGGTAGGTTCTTTACTTGACATTCTTGAATTAGAGTGACAGAAATGCTGAACATTAGCAGATAAGCCAGAAATGCAATTCTGAGGCTTTGCCTACAAAAATAACTTATCTGGCCTCCATGATGATTACTATGCTTCAGAATGACAGGGAATTTACTTACTAGTGATAAATAACATTCTGTATACATGAATACCAGGGGGAATGGAACTACCATTATATATTACAGCTTTCCCTGATTATAGTTGCTCAAGTACTATTTTATATGATTATACTGCTATGGGCCACAAAGTGGAAAAGATGAACCATAGGGTCAAGTTTTGCCCTCTGTTTGCACGGGCATCCCACTAACATGCTTGAAAACCAAGTTCCTGTACATGGAGTAGAGTATATTTTTATGAAAGAACACAAAACAGTGGAGGAAACATTTGTTACTTCAGTAAGTATAAGAGTAAACTATTTATATAAAATAATAAATGAAACAGGCTTAGTTTACAGTAGTGCTTGTGAGTCTGGTTCCCGAATGCATACAATTAACATTGCTAATACCCTGAGAATTTTGGCACTGTGTGGTGTGTGTACACTCAGATGAAAGCTCTTCATTGCCATAGTTTCAAAGACTGGCTAGGCTATGACTGGCAGGGTCTGCGTAGAGCCGCTTCCATATGGATCAGAAAAGCACAAGCTGTTCAGATGCTTGGGTCTTACTACTTGAGAAATATTCATCATACATAATAAAACCACTGTATTCTTCTGCGTTACAATGTGGTCTAAGCAAAGGTTCACCTGGTGGTAATTTTTTGTTTCGTTCAGTATTTGCTTACTGAAGAATACATTGTTTTGGAAATCTTTAGAAATGGCCTATATGATTTGCTGTTGCTTGCTTTTTTTCAAAGCACTGCCTCTCCTAGACACACTTAATACAATACAAAATGTTTGACTAAAGTTGCTTACTTGCATTAACATCTTTTTTGAGGATCTACAGACAACAGAAGTAATTCTGCTTGTTATCCTAAAATAGATGGAACAGGCTGTAAGGCTGCAACAAACAGCAAGTTCTGTTACCTTGACCAATAACAACACACATGTATTTTATTTATGTCTCTTAAGAGTGTATGCATCCAGTTTAACGGTGCAACAACATGTTCTAGTAAATGCAGGAGTTACAGACTGTCATTTTCAAGGCATTAGATTTGTTATCACTTACACTCCAATTACACTGAAAGTAAGACACATGGCAGCGCACTTACCTTGGCACACATTGTGGTCACTTTGCTCATACCCAGCTGCACACTGAATTTGATGAGTTGGGTTTGGAGGGGCACGGTGAGGATCAGCTGGAGTCCGTCGAATGACGTTGTTTCGACCACTAGCAGATTCAGCTGCTCCTTCTTCTCGCTCATTTACAATAATTTGCGCTGTTCTAGGTAGACAGAGGTATCCTCCATAGTGGTTAACACATTTCATCCCACCTTTACATGCATCTGGGACTATTTCACATTCATCAATATCTGTGGTTAGCAACAACAAAAGTCATACTTTAACAGTCGAACCTTCTGCAACAGCCATTAATACAAACAACACAATGAATGACACATACAAGCACTCCTCCTTGTCCAAGACAGGGGAGTGCAATGATAATATTTAAAGATATACCAATGGCAAGTCTGTCTTTGAAAATTATTTACTGTACCTTTGCACCGTTGCCTAACAGGATCCCATTCATAGCCATCTGTGCATTGCTATGGAGAAACAAAAATATATTAAAAATTAGGCTGCTTGGGATTCTTTATTTTGGAAAAGTAATAAAGCATATTTCAATGAACTCCGAGTTTGACACTAAGGGAAATGCAAGGTTTGCAAACCTTGATAAGCTAGAAAAATGGCTTTTAGAACAGCATTGCTGTTCAGGAACAATAACAAGTACCTACAGAGAGGGCCTCTATCTCAGGAAGTTCCTAAAGTATTGTTTGTTGTGAGTAGGCTGGGGAACAAAGTGAGAAAGCCATCACTTTCTCCTTGTCTTATTCCTATATGCTGTTTTAAACTATCTGTCATTGGCTGAACCCTGGAATAGATGAACCTTTTGACTGCCCTAGCTGAGAAGTATGATAAACTTCTTATGAAAAACAAGCAAATTTTTCTGAATTTGGCTCTTGTTCACCATCTTCCACCAAATGAACGTCTTTCACTCCAGTTTGCCAGGGGGATTAATGGACCTCTGTGCCCCTGGACTTCAGCCTCTGTCCCATTAGCACTCAAGCAATGGTGAAGGATCCCATAACAGTTGGAAATTCATTCACATGCTTTTTAATCACATGACTCCCAAAACTGCAGTCTAGGAAGAACAATTTATATTGCGAGACATACAATAAACGGTTAGAGTTTATAACAGCAGGACTACTTATATAAATAAAACATTGCAAAATTCAAACAAGACTGTTCTCAGCAGCTATTCATATCAATGCAGACTAGTAAGTTCAGGGAGAATTTTAAATAGTCTGCCCTGCAGCTAGGTAGGCATCTTTATTATTACTCTGCCCAAAACCATTAAATTGTCTGGAAGGCAGTAATTTTAATCACAGGGCACAGTTCCAGAAACTGATTAGCACAGTATCACAATGCTACCAACTGCAGCAGACCCGTTTCAAATATCAGTGAATCAACTGAGCTGTACCATATAGGTGCATATGCATCCTGTGCTGCTTAGGATATTATTTTAATGGCTAATGTAATTAGTCATGGTCAAGCAAGTTAAATCTTGTGGTAACTCCTCTGCTGCAGAGGAACTATACAAATGACAAATTTGACTTTCCAATGCTGAGGTCCACTTGTTCCATTGACTAGGTAACCTCAAGGTATTTTGAGGAATTTGTTACCAATGGACACTGACTGAGCTGTAGAATAAAAAATATTTTCTTCATTTGCAGGTGATGCCAGCGATCCGCCAAATGTGGCAGCAAATTGTAACTTTGGAGGCTTTTTCTTCCAAAGGGGTAAGTGGACAGCAAATTGTATTACAATTCTCAATCTCTAAAGGAATGACTACATGCTGAGTTGACAACACCGAAGTTACTGTAGCTATGAAAATGCAAACCCAAAGGAAACCAGCTAATTCATGCATTTACTGAATCACCCAATTCCTGTTAATGCACAACAGAAGTACTGTCTATTTAACTGTAAGGAGCTAAGTCCATCTATTACTGCAGCTGAAGGGACTTTCACAATTGAAAAGTTTTGGCCCTAAATGAATGCAATGTATGCATGAGAAACAGTAGCATCCTAAGAGTAAAATTTGCAAAAGCTAAGTTTTCTTTTAAGTAGTTTTACATGATTAGAGTCCAGTGATCACTAAAATACCTAAATGCTAAGACCTCTTTGAAAATGAAGTATAGGAACCCAAGTCATGTATGCATGCTAGAAATCTTCCATTGGTATCAAGAAAACTAGGCAGGCTTATCAGAAAATGCTACTTGATTTTGTAAAAAGTACATATAATAAATGCAGAAAAGGAGGGGGTTGGGGGGGATGGGGGAATGGAATCCCTGTGTTTGTCTGGATTTTCAGAAGGTACTTAGTTCTTCAGTTTCCACTTACATAAAGGGACTTGAAAATCACAGAAGCCTCTAAGCAGAAGTCCTCCCAACCTTCAAAAAATCTATTGCTTCTAAAGACCAGTGTTAAAGTCTTTTATGACTGACTTCCTGATGCTCACCTGGGGCTTCTCTGAGCCCTGTCTTCTATGACAAGGTCAAACTCTGCAATATTTACTTGCTCGAGCCATCCCACTGACTTCAGTGGGATTACTTGTATGAGACACAATCTCAGTCTTTGGCTGTGGTTCTCTAACTTTTTGCATGTGTGCAGAATTTTCTGCTTGTGTGGCATTGCGCTGATGTCTGTACACAAATGCAGAGGTCCACCCATATGAAGCAAGTTGCAGGGATTACAACTGTAATCAGATGTGAAAATGCGGGTTTTTCCCCAGCCCAAGCCGATGTAATTGCCACTCCTTCTATGACATGCACTATGCAAGCCAAAGACTCAACGCAAGCAGATTTAAAAAAAAAAAAAAAAAGCCTTACAAAAAGGCCTTTAAATCTCTTACCCTATCACTTGGTTACAAGCAGAACCTATTTCCAGTATTCTTATATGATTTTAAAAAGCCATGCAAAACTACTGCTCAAAATGAACTTAGAAAGTAACAGTCCTGTGATCACTCCAGGACCCAGAAGCTTCATTAAGAGTACTGAATTATGAAGTACTTACATTTTGTTAAAAACAGCTTGAAATACCCAAAAGAAAACACAAAAGAATGTTTGACCTAATTATCTGTCAAATTCCATATATTTCAAATGAAGGTCCTAGGGACTCTGTCTTTATGAAAATGGATTAAAAAAATTATTCAAACCTCATAATTTTGTTCAGTTCATCAAGCTCAGTACGTAGATAAGCTTCCCAGAACAGGCAGTTGTAGCCCATTTTGCTCAGTCTTGTCAACTTCAACTTAAGAAAACTGCTTCAGTGTGGGAGCAGCCTATTTTACGGTTAACGTTCAAACTTGACGAACTTTGTATTGCATGCTATTATATTGGCAAAGAAATTTGGTTTTTCTTAAGGGTCATTTAGAAAAGAATCCCTGCAAAGCAGTAATTATCTCAAACTCTATTAAATCTTACCGTGTATGTTATGGTTTCTTCAGTTTCCTGCGAATGCACTGTAATAAGAATGAGACCGGCCAAGAACATAGCTGTCAACATCGTGAACCTTGAAAGTAAGAAAAACAAATAAAGCGGGAATATTTTTAGCGCTGTCCTTCGCTGGAGGAGGGAGTCACAGGGACCGGGAGCAGGTCCTGCCCCGGCTGCGAGCGCAGGGCACTTGCCCAGCCCTTACCTGGGTGCAGCGCCCGGGACTCTGCCCCTTTTCTCCCGCAAGAAGGGGGGTGAGGTTTGGCTGTGCTTCCTGTCCGATGTGTTTTATCCAGCTGGGGGGGGGCGGGCGGAAATAATAATAATAATAATAATAATAATAGTAATACTAAGTACACGGAGTTTAAGATAACATAGCACTTAATGCCACACTGAGCTAGAAGCGGTGCGCTGCGACGCGGCGCTGAGCGGGGAGCAGGCGGTGTGACCGCTCTGCCATCGCACCTTTTGGGGTGGCAAAGTGATTTTTCGGTAAAAGCTGCCTGTCCCGCAAGGAGAGCGGCCGGCCGGGGTCTCCGAGGGGGGAGACTCGCGGGGGACGCGCCGCGGGACCCACCTCCCCGCGGGGCTGAGACACCCGCCGGGCACCTGCTGGGCTCGGCCTGGGGCCTCCCTGCCCTGCCCCGTAAACCCTCCCGGGGCGGGGGGAGCGGGGGGGGGAGGGGGGGGCAGCAGGGCACGCAGCCGCTCCGTGCTGCCCGCTCCTACCTGCGGCGGGACCGGTGCGGGCGGCGGCGGCTGCTCCCGGTGGCGCGGTACCGCGGCAGCTCGGCCCCGTCCGTCCGTCCGTCCGTCCGTCCGTCCGTCCGTCCGTCTGTCTGTCCGTCCGCTGGCTCCGCTGCGGTGCCGGCGCCCGCTCGCTCTCCTTTCCCCCCCTCCCCGCGGGCCTTCAGCTAAATAGAAATGGTCCCGGCTCCTATCGGAGCCCACGGACGCCCCCTACCGATCCCGCGGCGGCTGCCGGAGCCCTTCGGTGGGGCGGGGCGGGGCGGGGCTGGGCGCCCTGAGGCGGGGCACGGCCCTTCGCTGCTCCCTGTCCACCGCCGGCCTGGGCGCCCCGAAGAGGGGCAGGTGAGGGCCCCGCCGCCATGTTGGCTCTGTGAAGGAAGGAGGCAGCGAGCTCCCAGCGGCCACCTGAGGGGAGCTGTGGCCGAGGGAGCCAGAGGCGCAGGGACGGCAAGGGATGTGGGGCCCTCCCGCCATCCCTGTCCCCAGGAAGCTGTGAGGGGACAGCTGCCCAACCTCACAAGAGCCAAGCCCTCACACTGGGCACGGCTGCAGCACATTGCTGCACGCAGTCGGGTGCTCAGCGAGGGCGGCCGGCACTGTTGCAGTTGGTATATCCATGAGAGAGCAATGGTGGCCATAGTTTCAGGGATGGTTGGGGGTCGTGTGCGTCAGACTTCAAGTCTTGGCAGCTAACGAAAGAGCCCCATGAGGCAGAGGTAGGAAAGAGGGAAACCATACAGCATGTACTGATTTACCTTATAAAGAATCATAGAATCATTTTGGTTGGAAGAGACCTTTAAGATCATGGAGTCCGACTGTTACTCCAGCACTGCCAGGGCACCACTAAACCATGTTCCTCAGCACAACATCTCTGCAGCTTTGAAACCCCTTCAGGGATGGAGACTCCACCACTGCCCTGGGCAGCCTTGGCCACGCCTTAACAGCCCTTCCAGGGAAGAAATTGTTCCTTATGTCCAACCTAAGCCTCCCCTGGCACAACTTTGAGGGCCTGTAGTAACCCTACTGCACACAGCATAGCATATGGTACAGCTGATCAATTGTATGAAGCAAGGCTGTGATCCCAGGAGCACTGAGGTGTGGTGGAATTGCTCCATGACAAATGAGCTTCACCATCTTCTCACCTGAGCTTTTGATGAACTGGCACATACTGGGCTTGCTCCTTGGAGCATGTTTTTGAAAGCCTTTGTATAAATACATATTTTTGAAAAAACTAAGCTTAATTGTGACTTCACAGACAATAGCATGAGGAGTTTATCCAGCTAAGCAAGCTATTTGACATTTAAAATAGCAAGACTGATGTGTTTTCCTGCAGTTTCTGAATATGGTAAATACAAACTGTAAGGAGTCCTGCATAGGGAAATGCTTGTTCCTTTAGACACCATGTAAGTTCAACGATCATTACTTTTAAGGGCTTCTTTGGTACCTGAAGTGATATTATTTCCCTCCCCAGAGGAAATGTTCCTGGACTGAGAGGAGGATGAAGAGATGTCACAGGGATTTAGAAGGTCTTGTAGGTGGCACAGTTATGATGAGGAGCAGTGTTCCGGGGAACTGTTTCTACAGAGGAAGAAGCTGGATCTTTATTTAGGTCCTCACTTTTTCTCTGGGAGCACTGTGCCATTAGTACTGCAGCTCTCCAGAGTAGTGAAGCTGTGTTCCTTGAGTTGAACAAGAGGTCTTTAAAAAGAAGCTTTAAAGTCATTAGTGTTGACCACGAAGGGCCTGGAGAACTTGAGCTCTCCTGGAAAAAATAATCATGCTAGGCTGCAGACCTCTGGCACTGCTGGCCTAAGGAAAAGTTTCTTATATTAGCCCTTAGATTCTTAACATATAATTACTTTTGATCATATGTAAAACATCAGTTCCTTTTTGGATGGCTGTACAACGCACATTCATTTTGTCTCTGAAACAAATCTTTTCTTACCTGTTTTAGAAACAGCCAAGCTGGTAGTTTCAGAATACTTTTAGCTGTAACAGTATGTTGCCTATCTATGAGGTTTTTTTAGGTAGTTATGAGAGAAGACAGGATTTTAACTGTCTCACTGCAGTTTCTGTGCTTACAGGTAAGTGGGACTCCTTAAATTGTAGGACTTGCAGTCCACACACCTCACTGGTAATTAAAGTACAGAAGCAACAATGTGGTGTAATGGAGAAAATTTCACTTGACTACATTTTTAGGACATTTTGCATGTACTTGCATATTCCAGACTATTTAACAGGTTATCTTTTGACATCTACTGTCTTTCTCCTTTCTGTAAGCAGTACAGACATCCCTAATAATCTAATGAATGCAAAACAGTAACATCAATTACTGGCGTGTACTGGCAGCAACACTTGGTGAGTTTTGACTGCATTGTCATATCTGCTGTGCAAAGAGAACTGAATGTAGCTAGTTGGATTCTGGAATAAGTCAAAATTATAAAAATTTTGTCTTATCTACCACCTAGGGAAACATTGCCTGTATCTCAGAACTGCAGTTGTTCTTTCCACTCTAGAGAAAGTGAAGCTGAAAACAGCAGTAACATCATTTTGAAGGATGTGGGAATGCCATCCGAGCACAGATCCTATACTTGGCTATAGACAGTGTTATGCATTTGCTGAAATACCATATTCTGCCAAGGATGGTTCTTAATCCTTTAAATGGAGGTAGTAGACCCGGGTCATGATTTTGTAGTTCAGATATTTCCCTAATGAGGCAACTGGAAATTTGCCTGATGTAGGATAGCAGTATTTAGACCCTTGGAAATGCTGAGGAGCGTGTGAGGTATGTGCATGTGCTGCTCTGCAGTAGAACAACTTATTTGCATATCTGGAATGTCTGAAGATGTCATGTAAGAAGTGGTCAAACCATCCTTCCTTCCTTCTGACCATACAACAGGGCCAATCCCTTACAACACTGACAGTGCTTCCGGCTGAAGCAGCCCTGTGAGGCTGGCCCCTAATTACTGGTTTTTGGCTCCTTCAGAAAATGGTGCACTCTATTCCCTACTGCTTTAGTGAACTCTTTGTCACATCTCATTCTTTGCTTTCTTTAAAAAACACAGTTTTCATACATTCTTTAACTCGAATGTGTTTACAACTTCAATGTTCACATTTTTTTCTTCCTGGCAGGACTTGTTGCCACCCCCCATTGTCCTCAGAAACCCGAGGATAGGTAGGCTGAGGGAAGACTGTGTGTGGTTAAAATGTCACTGCACTCCAACTAATTCTGGCTGCTAGAATTGTCCCTGGGGGCAATAGACAGCTGGACATAATTTAGAGCAGGCTGAGATTGATACTAGAGGCTAGCCCGAAAATGAGGAAAACAAAATTGCAGTTTAATCTCTTCTGCTCCCAGATTTGACCCCCTTTTCCTGTTTCAAACATAGCTCACTAGAACAGAAAACCAAGCACACAGCAAATTTAAGCAACTTGTATTTGTCAGCTCAGGGGAGTATCAGTGTCAATTTAAGATGACTTCTTTTCCCGAGCATGTCATATCAAGTAACACTGGAGTTGTCTAAACTAAGAGCTGGAATGGTGGAGATGTTATTTTCACGTTGGACTCACAGGAATTTTACAACATGAATTATTCTGATAACATGGCAGGCTGCCTTTCTGCCACACTGCCTGCATATGTCAAAATTTGTTCCACGTTTCAACTTGGAAATGACATAGTGTTGGTGAAGGATAAATTGTGAAGAATCATATGTCTGACTTTATTGCTGATTAAGTATGACAAATGTTGAACTTTTATTTGAGGTAATATTTTACAAGTTTATTTATCTTCAGGGGAGGTATTGTGAGCCTATTGCATGTGGCATGAGGTGTGACTGCTGTAAACTTAATTTGAAAGAAGAACCGTGTTTGCAAATTGCTCTCACTTTTCATAGAAAGCTAGCAGCGAGAGGTGAAAACGTGTCCTATCAGTTTCTGATCATGGCTGTTGAAATTACAGGAAGCTAATAAGGACCAAAATGTCAGCAGCGGAGAACAGAGAACATATTCTCTCTTTCTTCTTAAGCCTTTCATTAAAATTAAACCTACATTTATTGTTATTACTTGTTTGCTGCCGTGTATTACAGTAGACTACAGAGGTGAGAGATGATGCAAACACATAATCAGCAAAAACTCCTGCCCCGTAAGTCTTGGAGTTTGGTGAGGAAAAGGGTATGAGAGTTGGACTGGAAATTCTCATAGACTAGAATTTCAGCCTTTGTTTTGCTACAGTTATCTCCTGTAAGACCTTCCATGAGTTTTGTTCTGCTGAAGCCTTTAGTTAACTTAGGCTGACCTGTGATTTCATTTGTAAATATATAGCAACGCTTTGAGGATATTAAGGTGCAATATTGTTGCCATTATTAATTTTTACTACAGATTGAGCACATGGTTTGCATGCCATTTACCAAGCAATGAGTATTTTTCATGAGTGTAAACCACTCCCATTGATACTTATGTGTGATGTTCATTTCAGGCTTCCTTTTGAAAAATGAGAGAATATGGTTTGTCACTGCTTTCTCACTGCTTTCAAGGGCATAACTTTGAGGTTCAATTTAACAAGGTTTACTCACAATACCAGAATGTCTGTTTTTATGGATCAACCATACAGGTAAACACTATTTAATGTGGTAAGAATTTCAAGTAGGGCAAATTCGGGCCTTAACTTAAATTAAACCACTATTGCTGTGAAGATTTTATTTTGCTAAGCAATTGTATCTGGAATTTGAACAGACTTCCTATCTTTTGCTTGCATTGTTATTTCTATCTCATTCAATCATTTTATTCTGTGTAGCAGCTCTTCTCCAGTTCTCTCTACCAGTGATTTTCCTTCCCTTTTTCTCATGCCAGATAAGAGAAATATCAGAGCGGAAAACACGCATCTGTGTAGATAATGTGGCTTTTGTAATGCTGGAGTCATCATTCCTTCTTTCCTTTATCTGGAAAATGAGCATTGGTGCATACAGTAGCTTAAGTCTGATGCTGTACTAGGTTTCAGCCAGTTTGGTTAAAATGAGAACTGTCTAGAACCTTTTCACATAACCCATCTGAGGAACAAACAACCTTCCTGATATTCAGAATACTAGCTGGAATATATAGTTTCCTTCTGATTAAACTACGTCAGTGCAGTTCCTTCCTCTTGCTAAAAGGCAAAATATAAATGCCAGAACTTAGATTCAGTATTACCCACAATATGTTGGGGATGGTTTTCGTCTCTAGTTTTGGCTTCTTGGGAAGCTTTGTGCAAATCATTTAATTTCTTTCTTGGTACACTCTCTGTCTGCAAAATGAAGACAATATGTGATGTTTGCACAGGGAAGTGGTGTGAATGGCTTTGCTTATGTATCTGGGATTTCTAAAGACAGTTTATTGTCTTAGGTACCCAGATCCCTTTCAAAGTCAGTGGACTTTGGATGTTTATCTGTGAGCCTGACTTCAGGCAGCAGCAGTGGGGCCTGCCATGTGCACATTGCCATTGACTCATCTGTGAGCAGAGTCAGGCAAAATGTCATCTACTGCATCGTTTATGTTTCAGAGACAAAATTGAGTGTGATGAGTAAGAACTCTATGTCCCCTCTTTATCATCACTCCATGTAGGAGATTCTTCTCTTCCTCGGAGTATTAGGTGTCTCTTTTTGTCCTGTAGTCTTTCTGACTTTTGAGAAAGATAAATATGAACTGGTTGGAACAGAATGTGTATGTGTGACTGACATGGATTTCTAATTGCCATGTCAACTTCAGCTGGCCATTCAAGCTGTTAATATGCCCTATTTTTAATTTTTGCAGTTTTCCAGTGTTGTACTTAACTCGAGATTTTTTAAAATTATTTTGAGTAATTCCAGCTTTTTTATCCTCGCTCAAGAGGATGCAGAGAGTTCTTGATTTTCAGAAAGTGTTGAACACCTTCAAGGCAGACACCCATATTTGAAAACCTTAACCTAATGCTTTCTGAAGAACCTCATGGACCTAGAATGGAGTGTGACAGTGTTGTGATCTTTTGGCACAAGAGAAATAAGACATCTCAGAAATGCTGCTGTGGAAGAGGACTTTAGAAGATCAGATGTGTGGGGCAGAGCTCTTGCTAATGACCATTCTGGTTTTTTTGATTTCATAAACATCAGGATCAGTAGATAAGTTAAACAATAATTTGGTTTCGTATGCATCCTCTGAACTCTCCAAGTTTTCTTTTCCTTTCTTTCCCTTTTGAGAAAAAGTTATTAATGCTAGAAAAGCAGCAGTGTTTCTTGTTTATATTGTGTGTGGGTGAAGTTGGCAAACAACCTGCCCAGTTAACATGTTAATTATTGTCCAGAGACAAAATTTTTCTGGGGAATATCTGTATGTTAATACTAAAGGATATATGTCAGAGCATTTGAATTCCCTAGAATATTAAACTTGCTCAGTGTTGTCTGCTGTATGCTGTCATACAGAAAGCAGAAGAAAAATAACAGTGGGGATTTTCCTTTTTGTGAGATTAAAGGGGTTATCCTCTCACTCGTCTTTGCTGATCTATGCAGTTGAAAGGCATCAAAATTCTGGAGAAGGCTGGAAGATGATACAACTGAAAGCTGGCACAGAGAAGTCCATATCCCTGTACGCTCCAAAAATATGCTCCATAGGAGTGTAACCACATCAGGGAAAAACTCAGTTCTGGAAGTGAGACCGAGGGAGCAACACTGCTCTAAGTCATTGAGCAGTGGCTGCAGAACAATGCCAAACATTTTGTCTGTGTAATGAACTAATGCATCACTTAACAGTATATAGTAATTTTAAATTATGTGTAACATGGGAATTTTTTTTTTTTTATTAATGAGTTCAAGCTCTCATTCTCTTGAAGCCCAAAGACCTGAGAAATTAATTCCCACTCATTCATGCCTTACCATGCTTTAAGGGCTGTTAAAATTCAGAAGGCTGCTTATGCCAAAAGTCATAAAGGCCCCAAATAAACTGATCAATACAAAGACAGACAAATGCCTCTCTCGACCCCCATCCAGAGTAGTTCACTACTAGTGTAGTTCAGTTAACTTGCTTATGTCACTCAAGAAACCTCAGAGCTCTGTTTTGCCAACAATAGCCTCAGTGTGTATGGGGCCGTGGGCCTCTTTGGCACCACAGCTGCAGGTCATAAATACAGTTCTGGAGATTAAGACATTAAAGTGTCCGTCCCTCTTTGGAGACTGCAGACAATGCCTGAGGTATTGCCCCCTGCCTCCAAGGTAGCCTGGTACCTCCCGGGGCTGTCAGGTGATGGTACAGAGCACGCTCAAAGAGGTTCCCCACATGTGGATTAGTTCTTAGAAATGACAGTTCTGCATTTTCCTGTGTTAGCCAGGGAGTGTTTGGTACTCTGTGCTTCCAGTTCCTGCAGAAGGCTCCCTAAAGTTGGTTAAAGTGGTTTGCTGACTATGAATTCAGTGTACATAAGAGAGAGGATACGTACATGTTCTAAGAAAAGCGCTGGACACTTCATGCAGACCAATTTGCAGTTGGAGCACCAGTCTGTCCTGCTGTCAGTAAAATAGTAACAAAAGTAGTAATACAGTAACAAAAAGAGAAGGGTGTGTGTAGAAAAAAAGCACTCCAGTGCAAAGGAGGGGGAATGTATTTACCTGGATCCTACACAGTGTCTTACTAGTACTTATTAAATATTTAATTAGCCTTTATCCCATTTTATGTAGAAAAGGTTTTTGCTTTCCAGCTCCCTTACTCTTGAAAAGGTGTGCCTTTCCCACTGTAATGTTTGACAGCACTTTACACAGTGAACTCTGGTCGCAGAAAGTTTCACTTCTAGAATCAATAATTAGAGTATGTCAGCATTTTAGGCCTTGGTCATTTGCTCATGTTCATCATTCATTTTTCAAATGTGTATCTCTAAGAGAGAACAGACTTTTCCCATATAAACTCAACCTCTTCAAGAAAACACCAGAGCAGGAAAAGTATAATTGATTGAGCTTGCCCGTGCTTTTCTCAAATCAAAGGAGAGCTCTTGGTTCAACGTTTTGTCAGCAAATTGTGGCTGAGTTAGTAATTATCCGTCTCACTTGCTAAGTTCCTGGAATTTATAAATCTTTCAGGAGGGCGTTTCGTATACAAATCTTGGAATGTTACTGAAGCTCACAACTGGTATCTCTAAGTAAACTGTGGACACTAAGAAACATGTCATCTTGAAGATGAATGAATTAAACCTGTTGAAGTAGATTGTTTGATTGCATGATTATAAAATAGCCTTTTTAGCACTTGTTGCTTTAGGACCAAGGGTCAGATTCTCTCTCTCCCTTGCACTGGTGATACATTGAAACTCGTGTGGTCCAACTGCAGTGGGTTAGTAGCCTGTTATGTTTTTGTGAGTAGCTGTAAATAATGGCTTTTGGGGTCAGGTCTTGTATTTGCTGGTAGCTGGTAAATTCTTTACTATTTTAAAGGGGAGGGCAAAAAACCAACAGAAGTGGCTTCAGCCTTCAGACTGTGGCACTGCAGTTGCTAAGAAGGAGCTTTCCCTATTTTTCCCATGCTTTTCTTCTGTCCCCTTTGTTATGCTGATTCAAAAGGAGATTAGCCAAAAGCAAAAAGAGAAAAACCCATGACTACTGGACCACGATGTCATTCAGTGGAGTCATTCCTTTAAACTGTTTTCAGGAAACTAATTATTGGTGAACTTAACATTAATTCAGAATCAGCTCTCACTCTGTGGAAACAGGGTGTAAATGGAGTGTGTGAGTGTGCATGTGTATTAATTTGCATGTATATCACAGGATCAGTGAAAACTCAAGGGAAGGGAGTCAGAGTAACCAGCAATGTCCTCTGAACTCTGAGTCACTGTCCAAGTACTCAAGACTACTCGGCTGCTGTGTCTTGAGCTCATCTACAGGGACACATCTTAGTATAAAGAAGCGAATTCTTTGTGCTTAATGCAGTCTGTTCACTTACAAAGTCTGCAACAGTACCATTTAATTCTGTGTGTTTTAATGGTGGGGGTTTTTTTTTGTAATAACAGCACCTAAATTTTAAGAGCAGAACTATATGAAAATGAGAAGTTTTCTTAAAAATTATGAAATAATGCTGGGAATGGCTGAAAACTTTCTAGTGATAATTATAAGAATAAGACTGTATAACAGTCTTACCAGCTATTCTTTCTATAGCTTCCTGCCTTCCCCCAAAGATTTTCCTTTCTTCTTTAATTAGCAGGAATTTTTATAAGAGGATATGTAATTTTTTTGTTTCTTTCTTTCTCCGAAGGCAGAGGGTTGAGTGGTTTTACAACATTCCCTTAGAGCTAATGATTCAAAGTTAACAGTCACATAACATTAATTTCAGACAATATGTGTATACAAAATACTTCTCTGTAGAAAATAACAGCTTATAGCTGTGGCACAAGGCATTACTTTGGATGGAATTACTCCTGATTCTTGACACACTTCATCCAATTAACTTCAGTTTTCATCTCCGACATGGCTGTCATTATTTAGTAAAAGCCTTCTACAATGCAGGAAATGTATCTGTGATGTCGGCCTGAAGTGTAGCAAGTTGTGATGTTTAAAAGCTGTCCCTCATTGGCTGGGCTTGAATTGTTAGAACATGCTTTGTTGTGTGAGTCATGTTTAGGTGCAGTGGTAGAATAGTATCTTCTCTATAACAGAACAAATATTTACTTGGGCTGGATTAACAGTTTCTTAGTTTTAGGAGGTTGAGGTTCTTTTAATGCATCTTAGGAAAGTAAATAGGAACTATTACAGTACTTCATCTGGAGTCAGAAAACCCTCTTTCACTGCAGTGCTGCCTTTTCAGAATGATTTCCCAGTGTCAGGCAAAGAGTATCATGGAGGCATGGAAGAAAGTGGAATGAATTTATTTGCAGTAATCTTTACTAGAGAAAAGCTCTTGACTTCTCCTCCTTCATTTTCCAGGAGGAAATGAAGATCACATATATTTTCTTCACAAAAAAAAGTAGGTTTGTTTTCTGTCTGCCTTGAGATCTGAATGAAATCTTTATTTCCAGTTGGAAGTATGTGACACGGCATACCTTTTGTGACAGTCTGTGTAAGGGATGAATCATTTTGTGAATTTATTAACAGCAGCAATAAATGATTTTACAAGTATTAGACATCCTCAGTAATCTTACTGACTTGAATTTAAAAGGACATGAATAGTGTAAGTGAATCATGAGATCAAACTAAATAGAGATGTTTGCTCGCAATTTGACTTCTAGTTCACGAGCTATCTGTTGTTTACTGGTCTGGACCAATGAAGTGCTAAAAACTAAATACTGTGAAATGTTAAACTTTGATGAAAGATATGAAGAAAGAAACTATTTCTTTTGCCAACACTGTGGTCAACAGCAGTGCCCTGACCTGATTACTTAAGCTGATGTTTTTCCTAAATCTGTCATGAATCAGTAATTATCAAGTTTTGCAACACTCAATGATTCTCTTGTGAATAGCAAAAAGATTTGTTATTGTAGGTTGGTATTTTCTAAAAAGAAGTGTTCAACTCCTGCATCTGCAAGCTCTATACAGTATGTTTTGCTTTTTTTTTTTTTGCCTGGTGAACTGTGGAATGCCACAACAAATCTCCTGAAGAGTTTCAGAAAATGTAAGGAAAATTCAATCTGGCCTAATCTGGAAGTGACCCCTCTGGTGTCTTTTAAAATAAACTTTAACATCAGTGTGTTTTTCCATTCATGGTTGGAAGATAGCCAGTACAAGTATTCAGTTGTAGGACTTGACTTGTAGGGCTTCTAATAGGAAAAGGACCTTGTACAATGTATTATTATTTTTAGTGAGGTGTTCTCTTAGTAATTTAATATGGTAGTCCCAGAAAAATTTCCATTTCCCCTGGTACCAGGTGCCATGTAGTAGTAAGAGGTGTGTTGTGGATGTGGTTGGGGTCAAACAAGGGACTAGGTCCCTAACTGAGGCTGGAATTTCAGTCCATGCTTCCCTTGATTATGGGGGCAGAATAATAACAGCTGACTTCAAAGCTGTTCCTTGCAGCTCCTGGCTGAGTTTTCTGAGAAACAAGGGACCAAAATGAGGGGAACATCTCACTTAAAGGGAATGAGAGGCGTGATAACTAGATGTAGTGCCTGTTTAGTCATTTAAAAAGGAAAAGATAGGGTGGCAAAACTTCCATGGGGCTTACCCAAAAGATGTTTTCCATTTATGTCCATGCAGATCTGTGCCTGGAGCCCCATAGAAACTGGACTTTACTTCAAGCTACATGTGAAGTTTCTGTGGGCCCAGCCAGCCCTGGAGTTTGTATGAGGAATCCAGCTAAGTATGAGGTAAGTGGGACTGTGCTCCCCATATGGCAGAGGTCCTGTGATCTGACTGACAGCAGGCTTTTGTTGGGTGAACCTTAAAGGGGAGAACATACAAACAAATCTAAATGCAAATGATTTCAGGACATCATCTAACATTGGGGAAGATTTATCCAGATGATAGGGGAGTCAATAGCAGGGGGAAAAAAAAAAAGGAAGTGAGGAAATTTGAACAAGACACTTCTTTTCTAGTGAAAATTGCTTAACATAGATTTGTGGTTTTAAGTAAATGTGCACATTAAAAGAATGCTGACCTTTAAAAACATGTTTTTTGATAAATTACTATTGTTGCTGTTTAAAGCATATGAACTTAGAAGCAGTAGAAAATATCATAAGCCTGTGAGATTGGGAATGCACCATGGAAACAAACAAACAGCACCCTGTCAAAATAAAGAGATGTTTCCTTAATGGTGCTCTCCATTAAAAAGTCAACTTGGTATAGTTCTTCTGTAATGCACATACAGTGATACTGCATAGCCCTCAAGGATGAACGCACAATGAACCGGTGAAACAAATGGTAACCACTGTGTTTTAAAACAAAGCAGGCTTTTATAAGATTCTTGAGACAGAGTTTTATGTTGTGTATCCATTGTGTAGGAATGCAATGCAATCAATTCCTCTTTGAGCTCACGAAAACGATGTAGAAATATAGAGCTGCCCTCTAGTGGCAAAGTGTCAGTGTGAGGGGTTTCCATCCTCTTCAGTGCTCACAGTGGCTGAAAAGTGGAGTGTTTACCGGAAGGCAAACCAAAATGTGTAAGTATTTTTGAAGGGATTCTAAAGTTATTGTTCAAATGTCATACCAGCGTAGAAGAAGATGGAATATTAGACATAGAGCACAGGCATAGTGCCCTCTAGGGAGGCTGTCTCTTACAATTCTCATACCATACGATGTACAGGAAAGCTCCACAGAGTTTATATCCAGAGCTTGTTCCAAAAGTCCCCAGTGTATTAAAGAAGGTTGAATTTGGACATTTGCTCCAGCTCATTTTGGGAAGAGAGATCATCTGTGAAAGTGGGATGTAGCTTCATACCTGAACTTGCCCTCATCTGGAACCACTGGAAGTGAGGGCTTTGTCCAAGGTTATTCTCTGCTAGATGAAAGAACTCTTTCCTGAATGCTACGTTAATCCTCTTCTAGTTTGCATAGTCTTCTGCTCTGGTTCATGAAGAAAGGGGCAGCCTTTGTGCCTGAAATAAGCAAAATTATGAATCCTCTGAACAGACTCACTTTAGAAAGGAAGATAATTTCTTTATGGAAAGTGCCAGCATATTCTAACATAATATATGCAATTAAACTAATTTTCCTTTTGTTTAAACTGTAGTAATAGCTACCTTCCACCCCCTTTAAGTCAATTTACTTCTTTAAAATCGCATGAAAGAGGAAAGAATCACAGTAAGTTATGTAAACGATGTAGCAAGCTGTTAGACACAAACACTATGTTCTTTGTGAGACTTCATTTGTTGCCTTGTCAAAGCAATTAACTAACCCTCCCTGATACAGTTATTTGGAAAAGTACATGAGTTTCTGTAATGACTACAAAGGTGTCTTTCCATGTGGTGTTAGGAAGAGCTGGATGAGTTGGGGAGAGTTAAACTTCTGTGTCCCGGTATGGTATTTTCTGAAGCTGCTGCAGCAGCTTCATCTTTTGCGCAATATGTGTTTCTGTTTCAATTTGGTTAAACAGAAAGTTGGGTAAGATGAATTCAGGGAACAAATCTGAACCTGGCAAGACTAGGAATCCTTAATGCAACAATTTGTCTTAAGGTTCAGGTTCTGGGAATAACAGACTGTTTCAGATCCACAGAGAGTACACTGAAAGGGAATTTGGGAGTGGTTGCATTACTCCAGTGTATTTTTTGAGGTGACAATGGATATGTGTGCGAGGGAAGAGTGAGACAGAGCAAAGTATGACAGGCTCTTGTTGAGAAATTTCTTATGGTGTGTATTAATATCAGTATGGATAAGAGGAGAAGTAAAGATAATATTGATTGCGAACAGTTTTAATCAATGTTTATTGCCCTTGCAGAGTCTTCAGAAGATTAAAATGAGAGGGAAGACTTCTGCTTGGGGAAGTCAGTGTAATAAGCAGAGCTGAAGGAGTGCTGATGAATCAGGTTTTCCTTTATCCATGCTTATCAGGTACATTTCCCTCCTATTCTTCTTTCCTACAGCCTTTTTTTTTTTTTTTTTTTCTTTTAATGAATACAATGCTTCTTAGAAGGCAAAAATCAATTTCCTTGAGTGCAGATAAGTATGGAAGTATGGACAGACCTATGAACACACATGTACATGTTCTGAAAAGCACACACATACATGCACACACACACAGAGCACATGTGACAGCTGCGTAAGGGCATTTCTGCTGTATATGTTTTCCTGGGTTCTGTGGAGGCTTCTCTGTGCTAAGTTACACATCACAGTTTTGGAGAAACCTGAAAGAATAGGTAGCTCAATGGGGCTAACTCTTTACACATGCTGTGAACTAGAATTACTAAAGATAACAGTACTCCAGGTTATCTCTGGGATTAGGAGCCAGAAGGAGTCCCTTTCAACCTTGGTCTAATGTAGCTGCATAACTGGGAAGTCAGAGGGCGGTGCTGGAGACCACAGTCAAAGACCTCTCTCCAGAAAAGGGAGGTCTTCTGATCTTCTCCAAATTACTGCAAATGAAGCAAAATCTCCTCCTTGGTGGGCTGATGTTGCCTAATCTCTGTGACTGTTCCCCTCCATGGGTCACTGTCTTGCTGTTAATGTAAGAATAGATATCTTGGCTCAGTTCTGTTGGTCAGAATATTCTTTGGCCTGTCCTGAATCTGACTGAATAAAGAGGCTGATTCAATAGTTAAGATAGTTTGGGATTGCTCAAGCAAAAGGAAATGGGCACCAGAGGAGCAAACAACTGCTTTGTGCTTAGAAACTTTTTCACCTTTCATCAAACCTTCCAGAACTGCTCTGAGGCTGGAACCCTAAGCAGTCGTTGGCTCCTCTGGTGCCTCTTTTATTTTGTGTGAGATACTTGATACAGATTATATCTGCACCAGACTACCTGTGGAGGTTCATTTGCATGAGAACAACATTTACAGTATCCTTCAGGCATATGACAGAAGATGCAGCCGTTAAATCTCTATGGAAGCTCCTATTGTCCTGCAGATACACAGCAAAGACTGTAACTTAGATTCCCAGCAAAGATGCATACTCATTCAGGCATTCAGTGGGGAGTATGACCTCTGCAGTGGACCTCACTGTTAGTTCCAGCAGTGAAAAAAATGTGAGCGTCATGAACTGGGATTTGTTTTCTGAAAAGGCTTGGCAAATTTCCACAAACACTAGGTATCTGTCTAACTGAATTTGCAAGTTCCTCCAGCTGCCCTGGGGAGCTTGTAAGTTCCTTGAACCTCATTCCTGCCCGCATGGAAGTTACAAGCTGTGACTGCTTTGCCAGCAGGGCTGGTAAATTCCAAGAACCCCAGATACACGATTCACAGAAATTACAACCCTGCTGGCCACACTGGTCAAACTAGAAATGTTCTGGAGTTTCATGAGCCTTAGCTGCTTCTACGTGTAATTTATAAGTTCTAATTGTGCATCTACGTAAAGGACTTTGGCACAAACAGCTGCAATTTTTGGTGGTTGCAGTCTCAGCCAGCACAGTACATAAGCAGGACTTGAAGAATTTGCAGTGCCGATGGTGTCACAGGAGAGCTCATAAACTTGGTGGTCTCTGGGCAGAATGTTTTTGAGACTGTCCCTCCTGTTGAGTTAGCAGAGGAGATACTACTTTCACAATCCTCAAACTTCAGGGATGGGATATAATCTCTCACATCATTAAATGACCTTGTACTTTTATTGGAGCCTAAAATTAACCATTTGTGCAGACTATATATTCTGCCCCTCAACTGGCAAGTTTGGAAAACTCTCTGTAATATCTTGATGTGAAGGAAGCTTGGAAAGCTCTCTGTAATGTCTTGATGTGAAGGAAGATTGGAACTAGAAAAGTCAAGTTATCAATGAATGAGTATATGAATTCTGTGGGGTTTTTTTTTTTTTTTTTTTTTTCAGGAAGATTTAGATAGCAAAATTTTCTATCTTTTATCAGAAGGTTTTCCTTTGGTGAGAGACCAGACATTCTGTACTTAGATGTGAGAGAGGGGAATTTGTAGTTTTCTAAAATTAGCATAAATTGGGTAGAAACATATCTTACCCTAATGTTTTTTCTCACAGAATTTACAAGTTCCCTATCAACTGTAGTACTGCATTGAGGAAAAAGTAACACTCCAGTATTCTTATCATATCTGATATTTGAAGTATCTAGAGCAAAAGAAATATAAAGGTGCTGAAATTTTCTTGCAGACAGCATGCACTGGATTACAACCACAGTTTGGATCACAGGACCCTACAATAATATTGCTGTCTTATCCCTTCATATTCCATACACACCATTAAGAGGTAGAAACAATATTTTTTTCTAAGTGTGTAAAAATGTGCAGGTTGAATCTCGCCACTTCACGACATTTGGAGACTGTCCTTGGCAACTTTGGCATTCTTTCAAAATTGTTTTTTATGTGTGTAGTTATATACATAAGTGTTCACATATAATATAAACTGGTGTGAACAAGCGGAATATGTTACATTTATAGAAACAGTATGGCTGCCAGCATAGACTGGAAAATGGCAGGAGAAAAAATGTGTAAAGGCAGAGTAAGAAAAATTAATTAAAGTGGGATATTATTTATATCTGGGAAAAATCTAGAGGCCCAGGCTTTTGAGCCAGTAACCATCCCACCTGTGATGTGGAATAACATTCCTGAACCTGCTACTTAAAACAAAAAAGTGCTGTGCTGTGTGTCTCTCTCCACCTGTCAGCACCTGCTGTGCCCAAGAAAAATTTGTGTCCTATGTTATAAAAAGTTATTTCCTTTATCTTACTAAATATTGTAGTGAAAATAAATCCTGAGGTCCTGTTAGCTAATATGTGCTTAGTGTGCAGTTTATGCTTTTTGAATATAGGTGAGTGCCTGAGAAAACGCAGTTGCAGAGATGGAGTCTAAATGCATAGTTTTGTATTTATGGTTAGCTACATGGAGCATATGCTGCGCTACGTTTGCACTTCACATTGCCGACTGTGCAGAAGGGCAGCTGGAGTTATGCACATGCACATACACACATTTTTCTATGTACATTATTACCTAAAACTGTATCTTTGTCATCAGGCAAACAACAGTAAAGGCAGAAAATGAGGTTGCTAATTGGATCTGCATTTCCAATGTCTTCTTTTGTGCTCTTTTTGCAAATACAAGCAGTATAGCTCTGAGAGTATCGCAGTATTCTAGGGAGGTCAATCGATCAAATAAAATACTCTGGAAATGCTTCCCTCATAAAGATCTGTCCTCTGTTAGCAGACATATAGGTTGTTAATCATTCCTCTTTCTCTAAAAAGGGTTAGGGTTATGTGGCAATGAATCTTTATGTCAGAGCAGGTTTTTTGTGTCTGTCGTGTCTCTGTGCATTAGATGAGTTGTGCCGTGTGCCAATGTGATCTGCTGTGGCCATCTTCTCTTCTGATGTAACTCTTTCTTCAAAATGTTGTGGGCAGTCATCTTCTGGGTGGCTGCTCTGCACATGGGTTTTTTTTTCATTATATTGATAGTAAAGTTAACAGGCAGTTGTGAATCTTCTTCTGCCCAGCTTCCCCCCACACACCTCGACTGGCAACTCTTTCTCTTACATAATTGGTGCTTGTATAGAATTTGCCGGAAGGGGCAGATCTCCAGTGATTTGCAAATTGGACTTGGTGTGCATGACAATACAGTTAATTTTGTCAAAGCTATCGATGAATAGAACTTTTCTCATGTTTTCCTCTTTTGATTAAAGTTCACTCCTACTTTACAAGCTTATTACTCCTCTTGTATATATCTCAAGTATAATGGTTGCAACTGGTAAGTGTAATTAAACTTCAAAGCTATGTTATTAAAGACTCAGCAAGAACACCCAAAAGCAGAAGAATTTGCAGTTAAGACTACAAATCCATTCTTAACTAGTCCACAGTGAGAAGGGATTATGCAGCACAGTAACAGCATTTGCTGTACAGAGCATAATCTAGACATAATGGACTGCATGGAGTACAGTACACAGTCAAATGTTCCAGGATTAGGATTCTGGGATTTTCTTTATTTCTTTTAATAGACATGCCTTTGCCTTAGAGGGTGTAGCTGAAAATCATTTTAGATAAGCAGGACTCTTCAGTCCAGGATTTTGCCTTGACAGTCATCTGTAAAAAATGTTAGCTGATGTTTCACTCCAAAATAATGAACAAAAGGCTTGATTCTGCTGTTAGATTTGGGTTTATGAATCATCAAAAAGTGCATTAACCTATGTGTGTGGGTGGCGAGCTGCAGTCTGTGCCCCAGGCTGTTGCTCTATCAGGACTGTATCCATCCAAAAGGGTGGACAGATTTGTGTGCTTTCCTCGTCTGTGCTGAGTTATGGTCCAAGTGGGAGGTGGATTAACCAAAACTGGGGAGACCATAGGCCTCCATGCTAGTTACTCATACCCTACTGTCTGAGATGGGCATCTCTGGAGCACATTTATTGGGTGTAACTTATTTCATGATCCTGATGGAATAAATACGGCATCTAAACATCTCCAAGTATGCAGTCAGGAGAGAGGGGGGCCTGTCATTTAAACTATCTTTCTACTTGCTGAGAAACTTGGGCAGAAATTCAAAAGATGTGTAAACTTCTCTGAAAACTTCTTGCGTCCTTAAAGTAGGAATTACAGATTCTTTTTTGATAAAATGACCTGTTTCACCACAGTCACCTTCCTTTCTTATTGCCTAGGCTTTTTTTTTAATTCGCCTGTGTGTTTTTCTTTCTTTGTTCTTTCTCTCGTTTCCAGCATGAACTGTGGAAAAGTGTGGTAAAATTTACAGACATTGGTAGGAATAACTACTGTTTTCATATGCAGGCTTAGCTGCCAGATTTTCAAGTAAGGTAAAGCTTGAAGGAACCTCTACTAAACAGAGGTACAAAAAGAAGTGATTCTTCATTGCTATTTAGTTAAACTGTGGAACTCTTACCTCAGATTTTGTAGGCACTGAAGCTTATGTGAGTTCAAGGGAATACAGGACAGGTTCATGTAAAATAATTTTTTTGGGGATATCAAATGCATGGGAATGCATGTCTTGGGGAGTTCATGAGCCACAAATTGTTGGAGCCTGGAAGAGCATTTGGGAAAGTACCACTGTATTTACGTTGTTCTTGCACCTTGTTTTGGATACTACTGGGTGAATTAGATGGATCTTTGGCCTGACACCATTACGATAATTTTTACTGTAGGCAACACCTGCCTCAGAGAATTTTTTTTGTATTTATAGAGATTTCTAGGAAATACCAGTCTGGATTTTATTGCCTTCAAAAGCAGTGAGAGCAGAGTGTGAGATTCAACATGCTAGCATTTAGTTACTGGCTTATCAAATGCTTCCTCCTTCTTCCCTCTTCATTTTTCTCCCAGGTCATGCCTACCATAAATGAATGTGGTGCTCTGTTGTTAACAAACCTGGTGGAGCATCACATTTGCAAACTGTCCTCTGACAGAGGCTGAATCAGGGAGTGAAAGCAAGTGATGGAAAGGTAGCTTTCCCTCTGAGATGACAAAGGTTTCCCAGGGCAAGAATTACTGGATACTCTGCTGGCAGTGAGAAGAATGTGAGGAGAAATGCAGTTAATGCCATTTTTTTTTTCTGTGTCTGTGACTGCAAGCTGATTAGACTGTATCTGAACTAAGATAGAAGTGTGAAAGGGGGGGAGGGAAATCGTGGAAGAAGATTAAATGGTCCCTTTTTGCCTCCTTACCTGTTTGCAGAGGCTTCTGTGAGGGAGCTCAGAAGCTGGCCATGAGCATTCAGCAGGGAAGAGGGAGACAATGACGTTACGAAAAAACAAAGCGAGAGGAACCCATCTCTGCCTGATGGTGGGGACACAGAGCAAGAGCTTCTTAAGCCCTCTGCCCTGTGTTTTCACTCTGAAATGTCATGTTCAAATGATGTTTACAACTATGCATCTTTCTGTTTATGTTTGCATAATCTTTCTGCAAATCCTCTCTCGAGAATGCATAGACATTAGTGGGATTCTGAGAAGCTCAGTAGTTTGTTTTCACTGAAAAACTGTTCCCCTCCCTCCTTGAATCAGCCCAGTTCCCATGGGAGGAGGCTTCCTTCCTCACTCACTGACATTAGCAGTATCTAGGCTGCAGATACTCCTAGCCTGACACTGTGTGCCACAACAGCAGCAGCCGTGGCTTTTTCTGCTGCAGCAAGTGTTGCCTCTTGACGCTGCCTCCTCGAGGGATCATTAGCAGGGTGGAGGCTATTTTCTTTCCTAGAAACAGGAAGAGAAGAGGATGAGAGCTGGGAGGCCTAAACAATCTAGAATTAGATTACAGTGTGAGCTCAATTACATCAGCTCCATTCAGTCTTCCCACCCATTTGCTCTCTCACAACATTTCTGTTTAGGCTGATTGGAACATGGAGATAACTATAATACCATGCTAAGTCTGTGGTGACTAATTGGGTCCAAAGCAAAGACACAGGTCTTCCACTGCTGAGAAGTGTAGAGTATACACAGCTGCATATCACACTGCACAGGTAACTTAGATATATCTAACAGGCCAAAAAGCACAAAGTTTCAGAGCACTTAAGAACTGCTGTCAAGGGATAGAGTCATCTCAAAGTCTAGTAAATTAAAATAAAGCCGAAAAGGAGTAAAAGGTTTTTCAGCTTTTGTTGTAAGAGCTTTCTCTCTCTTTTTCTTTCTCCCTCTTTTTCTTTCTTGCCCTTTCTTTCTCCCTGTCATTCCCTTCTTTGTGGCTATATGGTCACAGAGTTGTTAAATTCATGGACTGCATTCACAGATGGCAAAACTTAAGGTTAAAATAACAGGTTTTTTAAAGATTGTCCAAAGGAAAGTAAAATGGCTCCTATAGTACTAAGAAAACTAGTTCTGTGCTTTATGGCTGCAATAATTTCTGAGGATGTACTGTTATTGCTTAGGATTGGCATAGCCTCTGTCTAAATGAGAGTCTTGAGCTGACTGTAACTGCACTCTATGAGATCAGAGTGTAAGTGGCACCAGGCAGGGCTTGTCGCAGAGAGCTCAGTTCTTTTTCATTTCTCAAATAAATCTGTGCTCTTTGGTGTATGGACATGGGGGAAGCTGGCTAAAATTGCCACAGCACCTGGACCAGTATCTGTCATGTAATTCTGCATATGTGTGTGGTGTAGGATCCCTTCTGTTCCCTTGTCCACACATTGCCAGCTGCCTGGGTTACTGTATGTGGATGCTGAAAAGCTGCTAGCAGAGGGATTTTCTCAGGTTCTCACAGTATTCAGTGAGAATCCTGCCTTTCTCACCAGTGTTATGAAAAACAGTAGGATGTTTTTTGTAAGCTGGACCAACACCTGGTGTTTTGCTAAGTTCTGTTTATGTACATTGGAAAAATATTTTGAAATGGGTGCTGTAGGACTTTAGCCAATCACCCTAGGAGATGGGTGATCACTTAC
The DNA here is from genome assembly GCA_025345505.1 of Todiramphus chloris collaris. Taxonomy (NCBI): domain Eukaryota; kingdom Metazoa; phylum Chordata; class Aves; order Coraciiformes; family Alcedinidae; genus Todiramphus; species Todiramphus chloris. The sequence continues at coordinate 46,342,524 of JANVCC010000020.1, forward strand.
CAATCACCCTATGGGGCTAGGGTATATAAAACAGGGTTATAAATGAATAAAGTGTCTTCTTCTTCCTCTCCTGGCCCTCTCTTTACTGATTTTGTGTTGCTGCATCTCTTCGCTCCCGGTATAAACAGCAACAACTCTATCTCCTGCAGAAATGGATAAGAGCTTGTGGAATCAAGGAAAGTGATGAATCGGTTCTCCTCTCTTCTCTTCTCTTCTCTTCTCTTCTCTTCTCTTCTCTTCTCTTCTCTTCTCTTCTCTTCTCTTCTCTTCTCTTCTCTGAAATACTTAATACCTATACAACAATTATTATTTCATCATTGCTAGCTCCTTCCTGCAGCACTTATTCCTCACATTTTGTGTATGCTTGCCCTGTGGAACTATGCCATTCACTCATGTGTGATGTGCCGGATAAATTTTTGTATCTAAAAAAGGCCAAAATAAGTAAACTAATAAATAAAAATGGTGTATTTCCTCTTGAATACAAGTGTTGAAAAAAAGACAGCCAATAGGGAAAAAAATAAGTTAAAGGCTGGTGTTTCTAAGTCTTGGGAGGCTTGGAATATTTTTCTGGGAAGGAAAAAAAAAGGGCTAAGAAACTCCTTTGATTTCTTTCAGTTTGGTTTCCTTCAGACTGGTCCCTCAGAACCTTAGTGCCAGCTAGAGACAACATGCATGGATCTCCATATACAGGAATCTGGGATCTGAATGGAGGGAGGAGGTTGCAGGTCCCAGTTTAATCTGATCACAACCACAGACCACCACAGATGGTATTGGCTCCCCAGAGAGGCTGGAATAACTTTTGTGCTGCTCCATAAACTGTGGTGTTCTGAAACTGGTGCTTACCTTTCTGACCTTGCAGACAACATCTGCTTACTCAGGCTTTTTGTCTTGCTCCTAAAATTACTCTTGCCACAAGCCATGTTTCCTGCCTTTGAGAAAGTGCTCCATGTCTCTGCATGTACGGTGGTGCCTTTACATGGCTTCTGTGCTATGCAAATCACTTTCTCAGTGGAATGGTTCACTCTGAGGATTGAATCTGTGGACCTGTGCCAGTGCTTCTGGATTTGGGATTGAGGATTTGAATATAGATTTTGCTTCCTAACAATGTAACATAATGAAACACACCTTTGGTTAAGAAAAAATGCCTACAATTTGTGGGATGGAGATGAGTTCCAGATTCCTGTTCTTATTCAAAGTCTGTGGGCAGACTAGTCTCTGTGTAGAAGAAATGGGTAAAACTCATGAGGAGACAGCCAGGAGGTTGTATTTAAAGTTTTGAGCTTCAGGTCTGAATAAGAATAATGACTAAAACAATGTTAGTTGACTCTGTTATATCATAATTAAGTTCTTAGGCATCCACTTTCCCCTGGGAGGACTGCGGAGGTGATGTTCTTTCTGTCAGGGTGCAGATTAACACTTGCCAGGTTGTCTTTCTGAGACATTAATAAAAATACATTCGCTGATAATTTTGATACCTTGCTGTACATCTTCCTGCTTCAGTTTATCCAGATTTCTGGTGTACGTTGGTGAGCACAAATTCATGTGGGATCAGGTATGCTCAGAGTAAAGGTATGAGACCTCCAGCATATCCATGGATGTACTGGAAGGTCCAGGTGCTTTGTTCTGAGCAAATGCTAAGCTGAGAAATTGTGCTATTAATAGAAATTGCATTGGTGAGGGCTGTGTTCTTCAGGTGAGGTCTAAATCAAGGCTCAGATTACTTTTGGAGATGCAAGAACCCAAAGAGCAACAAAGATATGTCAAATTGATATTCTATAAGTGGCCTTCTACTTACCCAGATGTCATACGCTGTTAAAATTGGATATGCTTCATTCAGCTCCTGAGTGAATTGTTGTGCTGTCCTTTGCTCTGTTCCAGTTCATTGTGGCTTCTGTCTCATTAGTGAAGAAAAGATTCCTCTCTCTCTTTTTTGATTTGGTCCCATAGACACGTACATATAAATCAGTGGGCATATTTTTGTGCATATATTGTAACAATACAAAACATCATAAATAATTTTGCAGTACTGTGAAATAACGTACTATATGAGTGACTATTGTCATTTTCACTATCTTTGTATTTTAGGTATGTCGTGTAAATCTTTTACGAAGAGAAATACGTTGTTGAGATAACCACCTCAGGCAAGAACAGTCCTCTTTTCCTTCAAGTTTTTCTCTCAGTCTGGTTCTAATTGCACTGCCCTAATCTGGGAGGTTGTGAGGTGTCCCACTGAACAGCACTAACACTGTTAGATTTCCCTCTATAGCTAATGCTGTGGTTTTGGTGAGTGGACATTTAGCAAATACGTCAATGTTACAATATTGCAGCTATTCATGTTAGGAACTCATAGATGCTTGTTTAGATGCTGAAGGCAATGCATTAGGAACTGATGGTGACTGATTATTATCCAATCAGTTCCTGATGCAGTATCTGCGACATCAAAAACTCTGCAGTGGTTTTGGTTATGTCCTAATTTTTTCAGTTGCAGTGTCCCCATTTAATGTCTTTTAAAAATAAGCTTAAACTTCAAATGTTGAGGCATAGCAAGGCCTTTGGACAAGGAAGAAAAGAAAACCTCTTAATTGCACCACTCTGTTTTTTAGGAAAAGTATACCTTTCTATTATCTAAGATTTACTGAGAATAAACATCACCACGAATCACTCTAGGTAGCGCTGTTAAAGTTATGCATCTTGTACAAGTTTTACTTTATTCAAAACTGTTGTTTGTTTGTTGAATTGTTTAACACAAGTTAGTCAGCAAGTACGTTCTACTTCTCAAAAATGCAGGAAGAGATGTAGGCTTGCAGCAGGGCAAGTCTGCAAATTTAGGAAGTGTTTGACCTGTGAAATTTATGAGAAACTATAACCCTGTGCCCAGTGTGTATGGGCTTTCTGTATGCAGCATTTTGGCAATGAACACTACAAACCTAATGGTACTATCCTATTACACATTTCCTGGATTTAGAAAATACCCCACAATTTGAAAGGAATAATCTGGTTTCAGACCAGAGTCTTGATAGCTAGCTTCTGTATTTTCACTGGATGAGTATGTGCCATGTGTGTGTCTGTTCATTTGCTGGAGATCTTAACCATACTGAGAGCAAATAACACATACAACAAAACCAGAATATGGTCATCACAGCCCTCAGACATCAAGAATTTTTCTTTCACCCACTTCTCTTTGAAAGAGTGCAGTCAATGATTTTGGAGATAATTGGGTTTTGTATTTCTGGTACAGACCTAAAAAGAAAGAATCTGGGCTGTGTCTGACTCTTAACTGATGTAATGAAGTTGCTCTCCTCCACAGAGGTGTCCTGGCCACGTCTAAGCAGCAGACCGAGGTTCAGTGCCCACTTATGTTGCTGAGGTGAGCTGGAGGAGGAAGGCTGTGCATGGCCTGGGCAGAGCATTGTTTCAGCTTGTGTGCACTCATGTGGAGATTCGTGTTAGAGCTCCCTGTCATGTGCCACAAGAGAGGCTGATACATCAACACTATACCTGTGTCTCTGATCTGGCAAGTGTTCCCAGTCTGGACAGTTCAGAGTGCGTCTCTTGCTTAGTCACACCACAGATCAGTCCTAAGATGTATTTAAGATTATTATTTTTTAATTAAAACAAGTGTCTCCTGAGTTTCAAGGATGAAATTTGGCCTGACTGAGTAGTATTCAAACATTTGACCAAAACATCTGTTTAGCCAGTGGATGTTTTTGCTATTTTTTTTCCTAACACCTCCAAATACATTATTTGTAAGAATCAGCACAACAAACCTGCAAAGAATCTTCAGATGACAGTCTGTTCTTGTCAATTACTTAGATTGTCAGTCCATATCTGGAGCTGCAGGTGTGTGATGAGCACACACTAGTGTGAGCAGCACACACTGATCTAGAAAGTCTATGACATTTTTTGCAAGCCGTATATAAGCTAGTGACTAATTTTGTTACTGCTTCCATAGCACAAATGCCATGCAGTCTACTAGGGCTCTCTGTTAAAACATTCTGCAATCTGTGTCCCACAATGATCTAGATATTTTCATGAACTTGAACTTTGGGTTTGGAAGAAAAATCCTTGCAGTGAAGAGGGGAATTTAAAGAACATTTCTGAGAGAAAATAAACAATGTCAGGTGACATCTGGTGACTAATGAGAGTGACAACTAAGTCCATCATGAACAAACTACACTTTTACATCAGAGTTACTTTTGTTAGCAGTTACTGAGGCAAGAATAACATCACTTCACCAGAGCTGTTTCAGATAGTGAACTTCTATCCCAGAATGATTTTCTCCTAAAGTTTTGCAGGACTAAAAAGAAATTGTGTCATACCTGTTTTTGCTGAGCACCAACTCCTGTACATCAAAGTGAGCCATCTTTTGTCAGGTTCCTTTGATCCTTAGTGTGATGTGAAGTTTTCAGAAGACTACAGATACTCCCTGGAATCTCACACATAAATAGAACTTGAGGAGATTTCTCTAAGGATTGGCCATCTGGAGCTTTCTGGTTTAAAACTGTGGTGAAATGAATACAACTACTTTATGTGCACTGGCTGTACATAATCTCTAAGGTCGCTTCCAACCCAAACAATTCTGTGATTCTATGATAATACTCTTTGGTGCTGAGTACCTATAGGCTGACTAAAGACATCTAATGTTAATGGGACTCTTGCATTGATTTCTGTGTCTTTGGATTGGGCTGTAAGTAATGAAGTTGCAAGCACTGCAGATATGAATAATAATAATAATATAATTGTGGCTAAGGAGCTTATTTACAATGGCATCTGTAATTACATTTTAAAGGTAAGTAAAAGCTAAATGAGAACTACATAAAGGTAGATTGTGTGTCTCATTTTCCATCTATAACATTCATGCATGGTAACATAAATATGAACACAGATATCACAGCTGTGTTTCTTGAAATGGTAGGTAATCATTACTTCTATTTCATCATGTGGACTTCAACTTTAAAAATGTTACAAGAATCCTGACTGGTTTGAGCATGACACATTATCAAGGTCATAAACATGGGAAAAATGGATTACAATTGTTTTGGGTGATGGAAAATTCAGCATAGATGGTGTTTATGGTGGAACACTAATCTTTGAACTTGTGACAAGACAGAGATGAAGTGAAAAGTCTGGGCACAGAACTTTGTTTATCTTAAAAAGCTTAAATGTGAAGGATGAAACACAGAATAGCCATGGTCTACCTTGCTGTTTGGTGCTAGACCAATGTTTTCGGAAGGTATTTTTACAAGTAATATTTTCAGTGGGGTTGAAATAAGATATGATTTCAGAAAAAAAATGTTAACCCCATTAACCAGAGATTGCTCTGTTGCTGCAGGATGTGACAACAGTGAAACTGGGCAGGGTAGGAGGTACCATGGCAAGGTCTGGAGTTCAGTGCACTTAATAGTTTGACTATGCCACGAGGTTAATCTCGTGTGCATGGTGTGTTTGGATTTTGTGTAGCGCAACTGTGTCTTGGTTCTTTAATTTAGGTGCCACGCAGGTCTACTAAGCCATTAGAGCAAAGAAATTGCTGTGTTTAGCATAATCCCAGATACCACTGTGAGAGAGTTATTAACTGCTCACAGTTGCCAGCTGAGATTAAGCCAATTCACAGCCATCCAGGTTAGGCCTGCAAGTGGATTCATGTCAGATAAGTTTCTTCCCTGAATGTCCTATACAGGAAAAAATGGCATCATTCCACAGACAACACCTGGTACTGTGAAGATCTGTCATGAAAACATTTAGGGTCTCTGTGCATCTTCTCTGAGAGGAGTAGTATTAAGCAACTCCATGTGTTGAACTGAGACCTAGTTTATTCGGTGCTCTTTGGCATGTAAACTGATAAAGCAGACGTGTTCTTTCTGGTTCAGTCTCTGCTTATTTGGCTTCTCTTGTATAATAGGGAATACAATAAAATATAAATTTGAGGAAACTAACTTCTGAACAAAAGACATGTATGTAAAGCATCTATAAATGATGTGCATGTTTCTTCAGCTCCTTGCACTTACCTCCTTTCATCCTCCTGTAACTCTGTTGATTAGAGCTTTCAAAGCAGGGTAGCACATCTGAGCAGAGAACTATGAAAGAATCCTGCTTTTGTGTTTGGTCATTATGGAGCTTTGTGAGTAAATCTCATGTGTTTAGAAACAAAATGCCAGAGCTGCACATGAGAGCAGGCAAGAATCAAAGAAGTTGGATGTACTGGAGACATTTGATGAAATGAGAAGAGGAAAAGTAGATACTGAGAGATTGTTTTGAGTCTGAATCTGATTGTAGATGTGGTGCTTAGGGACATGTAGAGTAGGGCTGATGGTTGGACTCTATCTTGAGGGTCTTTTACAACCTAGGGGATTCTATGAAAAAAAGCTGTCCAAAAGTTTTCTGAAGGATGAAGTAAAGTATAAGGTTGTTTCCTAGAGCTGATTACTTGCAAAACATGATAAGAAAGATCATTCACTTATGTTTTGTCATGATTTGCTGCAACAGCAGAATACTGTAGCAAGGAGAGCCAACTGCTTTTTTCCCTGTGGGCTCTATGGTCAACATTCCATTCATAGTATCCTAAAGAAAACAGTACCCTACCCGCAGCACATCACTGGGGGCTGCATTGCCCTCAGCAAGACTGCAGAGCAGGGGTAACAGCAGCAGCTGACACCATGTCTGCACACCATGTCCACTCCATGGACCTCTCCAGGGCTACTTCTCTGTGGTGTGGTGGAGAAGCAGGAAGTCTCAGTCTGACAAGAGGGGCTGCCGACAATTCCTCCTGGAATCTTTATCCTGCATGAGCCCTTCAGCAAGTAACAGGGTGTGTGTTTTGATCAGACGTTTTGGCAAGGTTGGTCTGCTTTCCTTAGCTTGCATACTAAAACCATGAGGATCACAGAATACGGTCTATATCATCGCTGATATAAAGCTGTTGATTTTTCTCTGGGAGAAATCCTGTGCATAGTGCAGCCTTGGAGCATAGTGGCAGGGGAGTGACTCGGTAAATCCTCAGAAAAACCAGCTTTCTACTGGAAGAAACCAGAGGCAGGCTTGGCAGGTGGTCTGATTATGTTTGTTCAGCCAGTTCAACAGTGTTTGCTGGACAAAAGAAGGCATCAGGTGATACAGAAAGTCCCAAACAAGGCTCCAGATGAATGCAGACATGAACAGACTTTATCATCTGTTGCATATCTGTGAAAGTCAAGGAAAAGGCACGAGAGTAGAAGGCATAGCTCTTCTTTTGATTCTTGTGCGGCAGGCTAGAAGCACAACACTGCTGAGAATTTGTCTTTCTTTGTGCTTCTTTTGTAGTTCTGAAACTGTTTTCCATTGATGGCAAAAGAGTTAAAATCACGTGAGTTAAATTCTTGTAACTCTTCTATTGGAGTGGATGGGTTACATCCAAGAGTACTGAAGAAGTTGACACATGTGCTCACCAAGCCTCCTTCCATCATTTTCCAGCAGTCCTGGCTAACTGGGGAGGTGCCAGTAGACTGGAGGGTAGCAAATGTGACTCCTATCTACAAGAAAGGCCAAAAGGAAGATCCAAGGACCTACAGACCTGTCAGTCTGACCTTGGTGCCAGAGAAGGTTATGGAGCAGATCATCTTGATTGCCATTATGCACCATATAAAGGACAACCAGGCGATAAGGCCCAGTAAGCATGGATTTATGAAAGGCAGGTCCTGCTCGATGAACTTTATCTCCTTCTATGACAAGATGGCCTGCCCAATGAATGAGGGAAAGGCTGTGGATGTTGTCTACCTGGATGTCGTAAAGCCTTCAACACTGTTTCCCACAGCATTCTCATGAAAAAAAGTCTGCTCATGTCTTGGATGGGCGTACGCTCTGCTGGGTAAAACTTTGGCTGGATGGCTGAGCCCAAAGAGTGGTGATGAACAGAGTTAAATCCAGCTGATGGCCAGTCACAAGTGGCATTCCAAAGGGCTCAGTATTGGGACTGCTTCTGTTTAACATCTTTATCAATGATCTTGATGAGGAGATAGAACGCACCCTCAGTAAGCTTGTGGACAACACCAAGCTGGGTGGAAGTGTCTATCTGTTTGAGGGTAGGGAGGCTCTACAGAGGTACATGGACAGGCTGGCTGGATGGGCTGAGGCCAACTGTATGAGCTTCAATAATGCCAAGTGCCGGGTCCTGCATTTGGGCCACAACAACCCCAGGCAATGCTACAGGCTTGGGGAAGAGTGGCTGGAAAGCTGCCTGGCAGAAAGGGACCTGGGGATACTGATCAACAAGCAGCTGAATATGAGCCATCAGTGTGCCAATGGCATCCTGACTTGCATTAGAAATAGTGTGGCAGGCAGGACAAGGGAGGTGATTGTCCCTCTGTATTTGGCATTGGTGAGGCCACACCTTGATACTTTTCAGTTTTGGGCACCTCAATACAAGAAAGACATTGAAGTGCTGGAGCAGATCCAGAGAAGAGCAACTAAATTGGTGATGGGCATGGACAATAAGTCCTGTGAGGAGCAGATGAGGGAACTGGGGCTATTTAGTCTGAAGAAAAGGAGGCTGAGGGGAGACCTTATCTCACTCTACAACTACCTGAAAGGATGTTGTGGATATGTAGGTACTGGTCTCTTCTCACAAGTAACTAGTGACAGAACAAGAAGGAATGGCCTCAAGCTGCACCAGGGTAGGTTTAAACTGGACATTAGGAAAAATTTTTTAATTGGAAGGGTTGTCAGGCATTGGAACATTCTGCCCAGGTAGGTGGTTGAGTCACCATCCCTGGATGTGTTTAGAAGTCGTATAGATGTAGTGTTTGGGATATGGCTTAGCGGTGGACTTGGTAAAGTAGGGTTAATGGTGGCACTTGATGATCTTAAATGTCTTTTCCAACCTAAATGATTCTATTATTCTGTGGTTCTGTGATTCTTGCTCAGTCATTTTTGTCCTTCACCTTTTTCTGCTGTCATCCCTGTATGCAGTGCTACCTATCATGCAAATACAATCTTGATATGATGCTGAAGTCATAGTCAAATGGTGGTGGATGAAGGCCAGCTGTTAAATTGCAATTTTAAAAATTAGAACTTTTATGCATCCAAGTGTATGTTTCAGAACTTCTGTGGAAGGAAAGACTCCAAAGGAGCAGGAGATAGGAATTCAGACAAGCATTACTACAACGTGGTGTAAATAGATGTAGAGTATTATTACATACAGAAGGTACCCGCACAGGTTAGATGTCTTTCCAAGGGTAAACATTCAGCTTCTTCCTCTTAGCTTGTCTATGAGTGAGAAGGTGTTCCAAGTTTCAGAAAGATTTGGAGTACCTTTCACTCCTCTGTGGGTGAATAAAAACCTTTGGCAGAAGAATGTTTATATTGCTTTAACACATGTAATCCTGTAATTTGAAATCTATCTCACACTGCAAAGGCAGAGCAGGGACAGAGTAATCACACACAGTCAACCTTAATTCTGGTACTTTCTAATTTTTCATTTCTTGACTCTTCAACCTTGATGATCTTTTGACATAGCCTCTCTCCTTTTTTTTTTTTTTTTTTTTTTTTTTTTTTGTGGATGTAATAGCATTATAAAATGAGTGTAAGACTAATTAAAAAAGAGTTTAGAACTTCCATCTCAAAGATCAAACAATGAAGTGTCAATATTTTTCGTATTGTAATTTGCAGTGAAAATGTCTAATGAAAAGTTCAGCTATAATGAATGTTTTGCTTACATCCAGAGCTGGATAAGTAGCAGGTGGTGCTCCAGTTCTACATGTCGCTAAAAGTAAAGCATCAGACCTTTTTAAAAAAAAAAACCAATAAATAATAGATAGTCAATATCTAAAGCCTGTGCAGCTCTAGAGGAAGAGATCTTTAGTAGTTGGTGGCAGTCATCACAATGTTGACTTGGTGCAGCTGCAGGTGAGTTGTTACCAGTTTCCACACTACCCTTGCTGGTGGCAAGTGTTTAAGAATTTTCTTTCTTTCTTAGTAAAATGGGATTTTTTGGTATGTGCTATTTAATTCTCCACTATTTCAGGATGTTGAGTTCAACTAGCTCTCTAGCTTTTGTGCTTGGTGACGAATTTCTATGTCTTATTTAAAAATATTTTCTAATAAGTGGGTAGGTGGAAATAGGTCATTAGAGTAAGGATGAAAGTATTCTGGAGAAATCCCACAAAAGACAATGCAAAAACTTGTATTGATTTCACTGGGCACCAGATTTTATCCAGAAAATAGTAAGTGCATATTATTGGCATTGACGTAATTACTCCAGTTTGCTGACAAGGCCTTGAAACTTGCAGAAAAATGTGCTTTTCTCTTTCATGCTTGATGTTTTCATTAATGCAGTGGCAGCATTCTGAAGATAGAGGTGTGAAAGCCTAGCTACTTCTGGCAGTATCACAAGATAAGTATTTAGAATGATGTCAGCAACTTAAAACGTACAAGATGAACTGAAAGAGCCTCCTAATCAGAACAGTAACAAAACAAAAAACAAACAAGCAAAGAAATGAACAAAAATCCTATAAAAATAATCAAGGGTTTAAAATTTTAGATTAGCCTAGAGTGATTTTAGCATCAATTTGAGTCAGTTCTTGGACTGAAGCTTTGACTTAATTGTCAGGGCTGGATTTGCCAGCATAGTTTCTCCTTGATGCATTTCTTTATGAATCTAAATGGATGGGCTGGTTGCATGTTCTTCATCAACAGCATTTCTGGAAATGGATGGCACCATGTTGTTATCTCTGCAGGGCTTGGGCTGGTTGAATAATTGAAGGTGGATTTAAAATGTTAGAGTGGAATAGTCAGATAATATTTTGTAAAATCATACAAGGTAAATGATGTTTCTATTGCATAGCACATTTTATGGCTTATTAGAACAGTCTCTGTGAAGACAGAGTAGACAAGAACAAGTTGACTTTAATAAAAGTAAGGATAATTTATAAGGGTCTGATTGGGGAAAATGGGTTGTTTGCAACTGAAATTCTGTCTCCAGTCCCAGAACTCAGATTCAAGGCTTGTATTAAAACAATCATGATACTGAAATGAATGGGGCTTTGCCATTGTTGTGATTTATTCTATGATATCACCACCATTTTTATTTGCAGATGCTGACATGCCAGTTGTACCTGCGTGCACAGTTATCGGCCACAGTTGTGGTCGTTACCCATTTTTGCCCTTATCATTTGTCAGTCACCACTCATTTGGGAACATGAAACACCTACCTTTATTTCAGTCTTTATGTAAATTCCAACCTAGAATAAAGATGGTAACTCTACTGAAAGAATATCGATTTGCTGGGAACTGGATTCACAATGCAAGGCTGTTGTGCAGACTAAGTATGTATCTTTTGTAAATAGGGAGAAGAGAGGAAATGTAAAATAAAAAATTAATTAAAAAAAAGTGTGGGAATCACTCTGGAATTAAAACCCAGCCAACGGATCCTTTTCAGTAAGGGCTGGATCACAGATGCTGGACTGTGTGGAGTTTTGCAGTGAGAGCACTTGAAAACAGCAACATCATCTCTGCTGCTCCCTTCCCCCGGAGCTAGTAGAAAAGCAGCAAGATCAGAGGAAGAGGTGGTTTGGCTTCCCTGATGCCCACAGTAGCTGAGGTAGATATTTGTCTTCTTTGAAGGATTGCAAGTGGATATGATGGGTCTTCAAAGTGACAGGTGTTGTCTAAGAGTCCTTTAGCATACCATTAACTGAGAAGGCCAAGTCCTTCTTTGTTCCAACTTCCAACCCAGATAAAGATCCTGCTTGCCTCTGTCTTCTTGCACAAACAGGTCAGCATCACCATTGATGTTCTTTCATGCCAAGTCATCCTCTTATCCAGATTTTATATAAGTTTTGTTTAGGTGGAGTGAAATTTCCAGAGATCTATCTTGTAGAGTACGTAGGCACAAACTCTGGCACTGGTCACTGGGAGGTGACCTGGGCTCATTCAGTTCAATGTTATGTTAGTAACTCTGAAGTACTGAAAGATACGTGTGAGGTCATCTTCTTATGAGCTTTATTTGCATCATCTGTATTGTCCTCTTAAAACTGCACAACCTTGCTGTTGCTCTCTGTGTAGTTCACAGTGTCATCACCTTTCTGAAAATGGCAGTGAAAATAAGGCCTTGTGTAGGTACAGCATAGGATTATTACTGTGTACACATATACTTTTAGGAGTGCATTTCTGAGCAGGATCAACACCTTGATGTTTCAAGAACATCCAGGAGTTGCTGCCTTCCTGAGCCCTAATAAATATTTGTCCAACTATGAATCTGTTGAATGTCATTGAACTAAGATGAGCTAAGACTTCCCAAATGTCAGCTAGTTCTAGGAACATTTAAGTGAGGAAAAAAAAGTTCTTTTTTTTCCTTCTGTGAAAATGCAATACCATTGCTAGGTATTGCTGGGTATTCTCTTATCTGAAAAAGACATGTTTCTTTCAAAGTGACTTATTCTTGTTGCCACTGTGTCCAAAGCTTGATTTTAGAATGTATATCATTGGGGGTTGGACTAGATGATCTCTCGAGGTCCCTTCCAGCCCTTGACATTCTATGATTCTATGAGTCTATCAACCGAACAGCTCTTCAGAGCATCACCATTTTAACAAAGCTGAATGCATCCAACACTCCATGAACTAATGACCCATGAAAACCCAGTTGTGATTCAAATTTGGTTAACAGTCTGTGTAGCCTATTAATGGAATATTAAGCTGTCATAGTTGAAATATAACCTATAATAACTTTGTCCTTTAGTATACAAATGTTAATAGTAGTTTTCCAGTGTCCAGTGGGTTAATTTATGTAGTTTTTATGCTATTTTTTTTTCAATTTTTGGATCATGAAAACTATTAAGAAAAAAGCTTACAGTCAGCTACATGCTATTTAGGCAATTTGGATTGAATTCAGGTCAACTCAGCAGAGGTGCAGAAGATGAAAACTGTATGCTTTGTAATTACTGTGCATGAAGATGCCAGATTGTAGAATCTCTACAGGTAATTGTGAGATTGCTATAAAGACATCACATTTGCCTGCAGAGATTTCCCAGTCTGCGACTTTTATCCGGGTTGAAGAAGAGAGAGAAATATTTTCTTTTTACTTGTCAGTGTAATATTTCAAACTGAACTTTGAATAAGATGTTAAAGAAGGTTCTGATGTTGAGAGACCATATGGAACTCCTCAGAAGTGTTCAAGAAGACTAGATAACTATATTGTTAATATTTCAAGCACTGTTTGGTTCTGACACTCTACATTCTCAGTCTGTGTTGATCCCTGATTTCCAAAGTTTGTGGTTTGGATGCCCCACAACCACCTGGGCTTTAATCTGTCTGGAAAAGGCAACACCACCTTTCCTCTAAATTACTGTGAACAAGTACTTCTTGCCTCCGACTCTACTACTGTAATTTTCCCTTTTCCTTCTCAACATACATTCTGGTTGTAATCAAACAGCAGGGATTTATTTTCTGTAAACTTTTCTCTCTGTCTTGTTTTTTTTGCCTGTTTGTGTTGGGAAAGAAAGGAGAGAAAATTTTTTAGAGTCTCCTCCAGTCATCATCATCACCCTTTTGATTGCTGCAGCCCCATGAAGCTCTTCTCTCCCCTTCAGTCAATGTAATTCTCACGTCGTTTATGACTCTTCCACTTGTTACGTCTTGTTATGCATTTTTACATCTAAATTGGGCATCCTTTGAGGCGCAGATTATGAATAGACTTGTACTGTGCGGGTGTTTAAAACAAACAAATGAGAGGAGATTAATCGTGAACTGTATAGTTTCTAGCACTTATGCTAATTCCAAACAGCAAGCACAAGAAAGAAAAAAGTAAAAACCTCCTACTTTAACCTACTTAAATACTCTTTCTGTGAGCAGAAAAGGAGGCTATAAAAAACTCAGATTAATTGACTCAGTTCTGGTGTGGAGCTTTTATTTGAAGAGATTTGCTTTTGCCAATGCTAAGTGATCCAAGGAATTTGAAGGATGAGGAACAGATCTTTGGTGTCTTTTGCTGTGAAAAATCTTTAATGTGCTTTAGAAGGAGACTAAAGACCACTGTTTATTTCCCTTTGTCTTTTGGAAGTGAAAGGATGTTTTGTACCAAATTCTTGAAAAATCCATGCAGAAAAGCCTCCGTAAGATGTGACTCACAGTCACTGCTTTTACAGTATAAACAAATGAAAACCAGCTTGCGTCCTTGCTAAGCAGATTACCAGGAGAGGCTGAAAAGGTTCTTTCTAGAGAACAACTCATTCTCGTAATTTTTTTTGTAATGCTAGTGGAGCACTAGGCAAGTGGAAGTGAACACACAGAGACACATTTTGTCCTCACCCCACCCTTCAGTATCAGAGAAAGCAGCTTGTATTTTGGAGAAAGAAATTGAGGTTATGGGACATTACTGCAACTTCTGTGTGTTTGTTCTTTTCCTTTTCCTGCCTGTTCTGTCTGTGCCCGTGTCGCTGGGGAGGCTTTGCACTATTAATGGAGGTGCATCTGACCTGCTCTGTGTTCCTTTCAGCACAGAAACTCTAATATTGCCAGTAATAATTTCTGTGGAGTGAGCAACTGAATAAATACGTGAGGGAGAAACTCTCCTAAATACCAGAATGAAACCTTGTTTCTGTTGCCATTACTGAGAGCTCAGCATTGACTGCCAGGGATCTAGGATTTGACTCTCCCTGTTTAAAACAAACAAAAATCCTGCAAGACACCCTTGTTAAATTATTCTGTCTATTCTATAAACTAATGAGTATAGTCAGGCAATTTCCATTTTAATGGAAATGAAAATTTGGACTGAAAACTGTGTTCCAAGACAATGAAATTAACTATTGTATGTCTCTGGAAAAAACTATAATGATCTGGGAGACTGATCTGTTGTTGCATCCCTTTGTATCCCTTTGATGTAAGAAAAAAAGAAAAGGTTTTGTATGCTGATTCACTTGTAAGCACAAAGAATATTCATCCTCAGGCTCTGAAACTTTCTGATGTTACAGTTAATTAATAACACAAGTATTTGACACCTAGTGACTTGAGGGTATTGCGTTAGAAAAATCATCATCCTAAAAGTGCAGAAGACAATGGATTTGTACACATTTAGTGATGCATCGCTACTGATGGGCTGGTTTTAGTATCTTTACTATTATTACATTTTGGTTTATATTGTAAAATGCCTGTTCTTCCATCATTTTACTCTAGCAGTGAGGAAAATAGAAACTTCTGTAGGGCTTAGCCGGTGCACTGACTGTTATTTCCTGATGATCTACAACAATGGTTATTTGGTAACAGCTGGGCCATGTCTTCTTTAGACAAAGCCACTATGGGGCTGAACCCTCCCATTGCTGAAGCATAACTGTTTCCCTGGTAACGGTTAACTAGCACGTGTTTTATTGTTTCAAACCGCTTTCCTAGGGTATTTGCAGGTGGTAGAAGATGCTTTCTTAAAGGGGGGTCATAACCTCATGAACTTTCAGATGTTGCAACAAATTGGTGGACAAAACCATTTTTTTTTTCTTTCAAATGGATTAAGTAAATCTTATTATATAGCCTTTAGGAGACAGATGTAACTCACAGTTTGATTTTTAGCATTATATCCAGATGCTGACACAAGCATTTCTGCTGTCAAAATTTTGTTTTTGGAATGTGAATTAAGACCATATTCCAATAAGAAGATTTCAAATAAACCCAGAGAACATGCAGACATTAAGGTTACTGTGACTTTCTTTTGTCTTGGGTTTATTTTAGCTGTGGTTTGATTGCCTGTATGTATTTCTTTTGAATTTGATATTTTATTGATTTGTCTTAAAAACACACTTGGATCTATCAGATTTATTAGGTTTCTCTGATAGATCTCAGGATAAATACAAAATTATCTGTGAACATGTAAAGGATGATAACAATGAAAAAAACACTTGCTTGGTATTTTAAGTTGGAAAGTACAGCATTGTACTTCTACTGAACACATAGATGCAGAGTATGCATTTGTATGTGTATCAGTAAGGAGGGAAGCAGAGTTTTGTAAATGGGAATTATATCCTCATCTTTTCTTATACCAAAATTAAAAGTGCCTTTAAAAGGTACTTATTGCATTAATCAAAAACAATGTTCTGTGGTACACAGGAATGTTTTGTGTTACAGAGTTGTTTCCTAAGGCAAGACAGGCCCAGGACAAAAGAATGACAAGTAACATGTGACGTAGCATAAAAATGTGGTTAGATTTTAATAAATTCAGCAAAATCCATTCATAATCTAATGGGATGAAGAGAGAGCTCCCTCTCCTGTCTGTTTGATAAAATTTATAGAAGCTATTTGCATGTTTACTTTGATTAAGGTATAAATAAAAATAATATTGATATGACATGCTGTGAAGCTTGTAATAAAAGGCTTGTATTCATCTCTGAAAAGAGGGAATGGTGGTTAAATCTGACTCTGTCCTTTGTTTGATATGTTCTGAAATGATTGTTGCAATGGCAGTGTGAAGTCTCTTTTGAAAAAGGTATATAATATCAGGCAACCTGCTTTGTGCAGGGTGCTCTAAACTAGACACAAGACAAAGCTTCCCAAGCTTGTAGCATAAACTGTCCTGATTTTAATGAAATTAACTCTCAATCCAGTGGACAGGTTCAAGCCCAGGATTGTGGTTAATAATTAATTCTGGGGTCTGTTTTTTTTTGGTATCTGGAGAACAATGTATGTATTCAGGGCCTTCATTTGTTGGATGTATTTAATGTCACCTTTTCTAGATACAGTTTTCTTGAAGGTAGGGAGGTGGTAGGTGTTCTGAGGCCAGCCCATCTGCTCCCTTTGTTAGAAAGCACATACCTAATGTGTATCTTAGATACCCCTGGGCTGTGTGCCTCAGCTGTGTCCCAGGCAGATGTGGAGAGAACAGGGCAAAGTTTCTGCTGCCTGCAGTTGAGCAATTCCCAAAGATTTACAAAAGATACACAGCAGTGAAAAACGCAAGGCTACCAGTGACTGAATCGTATCATCAGAAGAAAGCAAATAAGTCATATTAATACCTGGCTGGAAACAGTACATCATTTACTGAAGTGCAAGTGTCAGTATGACTATGCATTTTCTAAGACTGATAGTGTTTGAGATTTTTTATTAAAACACTGATTTTTCAGTTTGTAATGGATTTCTTTCTGAGAATTGTGGGCATTTATGTAAAGATAAAGTAGCCAGTGCAACTGGGTTGCTAGCTTTTGTTTTATTTATGGACTTAACGCAGGTTCCCTCCTGTACCTGTCCATGAAAGTGTTTTTGCTTGTCTTCTCTCTGTTGACATCACATCTTTGCTACAGATGCTAGTTAGTTTTTAGATAGGTTGCGCAGTCTTTTTTGTGGACATCTCATGAGGGCAAGAATCACTCATCACTAACTCACGTATACATTCATGGGATTAAACTCAAAGGTCAGTTGGGTAGGTACTGGACAATGTGTCCCTGCCCTGAGCCCCAACTCTCTGTTGAAATCCCTGTCTGGGACCTGCCTTGGAACAGGGCAAAAGGTGAGAAAATGGCTCCTGGGCCAGGGCTTCTTGTGCGGTGCAGAGCAGAAAGAAATTTGAATTTGACACAGCCTCAGGGATTTTCTGTCAGCTTCTGGAGGAGACTTTGTAGGGAGCATGGGGAGCTCAGTACCTGGCTGTATTGAGCCCAGGTTACAGAAGGAGAATTGCCTGTTTCCTGAGATGACTGTGTATGTCCTTGGGTTTATGCCAAATAAGGGGATGGGAATCCCAGCTTCTGCAAGCACACATCATATATGCCCTGAAGTGATGGGTGAGAACATTGCTCATTTTTTAAATGTGTTTCAGAAATAAATTGCTTAATGACTTCTGTCACTCGAGCTCATAACTGAACTGCATGAAAACTAAATCAAACTGAAGTTTTGGACAGATGTGTTTCCTATCATGTTCTCTACATAATATGTTAGGAGACATTTGAGTTGGGCAATGGAAACTGAGGTGAGAGAAGGTGGGGAGAAAAGCAACAGGTTGCAGACTCAGCCTATTCACCCCTCCCTTTGTTGGGCAGGGGGACCCTTAAATAAATTAGCACTAAATTAGCCACATTTCAGGCCAGAATTTTTGCTTTACAGTGAAGATTGAGAGAAGAATGAAAAAATTATCTTAATTGTTCATTGCCTTTCTCAAAGCAAGTTTTTAATACACAAACCAGGTCAAAACATTCTGAAACACAGACTACCTCATAGAAAATGCCCTGAACTACATTCTTCAGGAGCATCGCCTTGGTTATGGCTTTACTTTAAGATCAGTGTGATATCAGTTAATAAGTAATTATAAGGAGAGAATTTTTGACTACACATTTGCTCTGCTGCAGTTTTACCTGGCAGCAGAGTAACCAAAACTAATCATCTGTGCATAGTCATCCATTCTGCATGTCTGTGGCTCTGTTTCTCTGTAAACCAGACTCATTCTTCACCCTTCTTTATTTACTACTAAACTAGTTTTGAGTCATTTATAAACCAACTTGGATTGCAGACATAGTGATGAATCCACATTGAATTAATTATATTCTGTAAACTTCAAAACTCTGTTAAGTCATTTCATTTTTCACAGTTCAGAATAAAAAGCAAACAAGGCAATGACAGAGGCTTGAGTGTTGGCAATAAAAAGGTTGTATTTTGCTGTATAATTGCTATCTCATTAATTCTAACTGTTGAAGAGCAGCTGCTAACTGTTGGTAACAAGTTTATGACTAAAACAATATTCTTGTTTAACAAATGAATTGACATTATTTGTGGGAAGAAAGCATTAAGAATATTTACAGTGCTCTAGCAATGATTAATACCAGTGCCTGTCACATATTCACTGTAACACTACATTTCCCCCCCCCCCCCCAAATTTAAAAGTCCAGACTTACCAGTAAACATGGGTACACGCTGTTAACTTTTTATTTGTATTTCTCCAGACTTCAGTATTGCTTTCAGATCTGCTCGCTAACGTTTGTAGTCACTTCAGATACTTCTGTACTGGGATAGATGCTGACTGACGTGGGCTTAAAAAGAAAAGCCTGGTAAATGCTGCTTACTCTCAGACCTTTCTGCCTTTGCTCACAGTTTACCACAGTTACTTTGCTAAAGCGATCCTCAGACTGGGGCAGTAATCTACGAGAAGATTAATTTTTCACTGCCTGCAAAAGAAGGAGAACAGAGAGGAAGAGTTCTCTCCTTGCTCTCAGAGCCCCTCTGAGGTCCCCAAACTGTGGCACTGACACTAGCGCGGGGGGCACAACTTCTTAGAGTTAGGCCTACTGTGCTGCTGGCTGCTCCTGGGATGTCAGCTTCTAAGTTGTTTCTTAAATAGAAAAGCATTCATCTGCTCCTCAGAAGTTTCGTAAGCACCAGAAAGATAGCTGAGAATTACAAGTGAAATACAAGTTTTCTATAGGAAACAGCCTGGCGGTCCACACTTTGTTATTCACTTGATAAGCAGAGTCTTTTTGACAGTCCTAACCTTCTAAACTATAGGTCCTGCTGAGCCCAGCATGAGTCAAACGCTGGGTACCATCTGTCAGACCTTTAGTGATTTTTTTTTCCTCTCTCCTCTTTTACTACAATCTGCTAAGAGGGGTGTGGAATAGAAGTTGCTTTTCTACACTTAAATGAGAAAGTAGGGAAATTCAATAAGAAGCATTAAAGAAATCCTGCTGTTCCCAAAAAACTCGGTAGGCAGTGGGCAGGAGAAAAAGTTATTATGTGTTCCTAAAAATTTTAAAACCAAGTACATAACATGCCTCAGGAAGTGTGTGTGTGGGAAATCTGAAACCTGAAACTGATTTTTGAAAAGCTAAGTTATATGGACCATAGTATTAGCAAGAGTTTTGAAGTGATGCACAGTTCAGAGTTTTCAGCTGTTTTCCTAACGAAACACTCTTAGAGGGTATTCCAAATTTCCCATTGATAGACATTTAATAAGAGAGGCTGGCAGAGAAGAAATGGCCCCCCTGCTGCATTGCAAAAGAACTACCAAGGGGACACTTTTATGTCTCATTAGTTTATATTCAGCCCTAAATTGGCACCTGTTCTGAACTTGGTCAAAGTTTGCTGGAACTTTAAAGACACAAGTGAGTATTTCTTTTCAACATGTTACTGATAATTCATCCGAACAGAGGGGTTTGTAGGTTATTACAGACATGCATGTATACATGGAAATAGGAACATAACAAAAGAAGTGTCCTGATTTCCCAGTGCTGAGAGCTGTGTGAGAATATGTATCTGCAGTTACCTGTATGGCTCCACTAGTGAGGTCACCTGGTGCAGCCAGGTATGCACACCTCCTGCCTGCACAAATGGTTGTTTTACAGGCAGATTTCTAAGAACTGCAGTGGTTGCTGATACATAAGAGAAAGGAGTGGAAAAGTGTTTTCTGGTTTTTATTTTTAAGCTGGCTGTCCACCAGCCTGTGTATTTTAGGGTAGCTGTGGGACTGACATCATTTTGTGTTGAACACTGCAATGTCTGCTCTAATAGCTCCATACTAGTAACACAACCCTGTATGTCACAGCCATTCCTAACAGGGACATTTAGTGTCTTTCTTGTCTTTTTTTTTCCCACTACATGATAAAGTGAAGGAGAAGTTTTGCCTCTGAGAAGCTGGCTCTGTGACCCCAGATGCACATTTGTGTTGACTGTTCTCAGTTTTCCCGTTAAATGCTTGTAATCTACCATAGAAAAGTTGCTGTGGAATTGTACGTGAATTTTTGTTCAAATTCTGAATTTTAGAAAGCAGAAACTCTTAAATATCTTGAACAACATGCCTAGGTCTCCTTTTATTGTATTATGTTGTTCTGCCTCTACTGACTGGCATGACATTATTTCCATTTGTGTTTATTTAGCCGAAGAGATACACGGCTAACTGTGAACATAGACTGAAAAAGCTCTAAATGCAATTTTATTGTCCCCTTACAGTTTGTTTAGTCACAGTGATTCTATATTGCCATTTTAAAAGGTCAGCAGTGCACTTTTATTGAGCATTTTATTCTGGTCTCATTGCAATTTTATACTCATGCAATTTGGCTTAATACATTGGCAAGCACTAAGGCTGGCGACTCAGGCGAGGTGGTGATCAGCAAGATTTGGAACTCAGATGTTCACTTTGTCTCTTCTTGTAAGAGTCATTAAAATGTACCCTTCGGGGGCAAGCAGGTATTTTACAAAAGACTGTTGTGTTGTGCATCAGAAGTTTAAACATAGAAGTGACTTCTAGAATTTATGTGAGGGCAGTTGTAGCTGTAGATGTTGTTGTCTTTGGATGCTGACTATTGCATACAATTTGAACAAAAGCATGGGATGATGTCATGACTTGCCCAACATTAGGAAGCTATCACGGTTCTATGTAAAGTACATATTTTTACAGATTCCTTACCACGGTTATTATCATCCTCCTTGCCTATGTTCTTTTGTGGTACTACAAAAGGACAAACCAGAGCTGAATCCCTTTGTCCCTAGGGCTCAGTGAACACTGCTCAGTAGAAAGCCCTTTTCCTGAGGGGCTTCACTCTAAGCAGGCAGGGCACAGGGAAAGCAGAAAAGGAAAGGGAGGAGAGGGAACACAGTGTGGATGGTGAACAATGTGTTACCAAAAATTTTCAGTCAAAGCTGAAGTTTGTAATGATGTATGTTGTTATCTCACCATTAATCTATATTTTTCACAAGTCATGCAGCGTGAAGTGTGTGTTTTCCCATCATGTTAGAGTGCTGTGTTAGCAAAGCGATACTATGATAGAGAGTGATTCTGTGGCTTATTTTCTTCAACTGCTTGCTGAGCAACATTTACATTTCCATATTTTCTTCTTCTGTGAACATCTTTGATTAAATGTACTATGTGCTGGTTGTATGTCTAATCAAAAAAGCGCTCCAGGCCCCATCTCTTCCAAAGCTTTACTAGTTGTTTTAACTGGGAGCAAGTGTAACATCTGACAAGATCTGCTTTTAAAGATGTTCTGTGAGAGACAAATGAAACCTCTCCAGGTAGGTAGCTGTTTGGAAGATGGTGAGCAAAAGCAAAAGCTTTTTTTTCCCCCTCCCCATGCACCACAGCTGCAATAAACCCGAGCACCTGTTCTTTGCATACTCCTGCTGGTTTGTGCTGTTTGTATCTGCTGCCAGTGGGATCCCAGGGGAGATACAGGAGCTTTTTAATGGAACAAGAAAAGCTGGGAGTGCATAAGATGTGCACTTTCACAGCAGCATTCTCTCTCTCCTCAAAAAGACCGCAGTTATGAGGTAAATTCACATTCTTTTGATGTAATTAATAAAACTGCATGAGAATTAGTTACACTTCAGCCTGCCAGACTCCATTTGTGAGAGAGTTTTTCTAGTTAAGCTACTCTACTTTGCGAGTTTCACATTATTCAATTTGTAAAAATTTGTATTAGTATTTTGAAGCATTTAAACCAGTCTCTCTGGGATATCTCGTATTTTGTGGGTATTTAGTAAGTGGCATTTACTTTAATAAGCTAACATTTATATTCCACCAAGATTACTAGAAGGTGTGTATAATGTGCTGGTCATTTTCCTCTCCTTGCAGACCAAAGAGACTTTGATTTAAGATAGTTATTTCAAACAGTGGCTTGTGTTGGTAGAAAGGGTGACATGCAAACCACGGAGTATTTTTATTCCATGCTGTACCTCAGGTGATACAAATACTACCGCAACTAACATTATGTCTGAACTAATTAAAAATGGTAAATGTGTTTTTAAACCAAACTTACTCTCTCCTTTGTGACGTGAGAAAACTTTCTATGCTGCTGTTGCTTCACAGCACCTTACAAGCTTATTGTCTCAAATGATTGGTTTGACACAGTCAGTTTCAGTTTAATGTATAGTGAACCAGACAACAAACGTAAGGATAAAGCACATAATTTCAAGTGAAAGTCTGGACTATTTGAAAACTGTAAATTCAGAGCAAAACAAAGCAAACAACTGCATCAAAATGGTAGTACTTTATAGAGACACTAGGATGGTTATGGGGTTGAAGCATTGCATTTTTATGTTTTCAATATCATAAAATGTAATCAAGTGATCAAAATTAGAAGGGACACAGGTAAAATAGAACCCTTAGCAACAGATAAACAGATCTGTATTATAACTAGTGCTATGAAAGTAGCCCTATAGGCTATCACCCTGGTGGACTCTTTCTTCAGCAGTGGCCTGTTCTTAAATCACCTTGCCATTTAAAGCAATCTAAAGGAACCTTTCTTTCTTTGTAGAGCTGGCAGCATATGGTCTTTGTGCTGGCTAGAAATCCATGGACCATGACCTGGGTGTCTTTACAATAACAGCAACATAAGAGGAAAGGTAGAACTTTTCATTCTGTCCTCTACCCTGGGGTGCTAAAGGCAGTGAAGCGTGCCTGTAATTTTGCAGTGGAGGGGAGTGTTGCTGGGAAGCTCTCATATCCTGCTATCCCCTAGGCTGTCAGTTTTGGATCCTTTAATTTCTTAGGGGCTGTGGACTGAGGAAGGTGCATGCAACAGATGCTCTGTGTGTAGTGTTTCCTTGAAGGACAGTGGAGTTTGCTGCACAGATTGCAATAGGTGCTAGCATATTTTTTTGCATCAGTCTTTTTGTCCCACCTCCATAAAAAAGGATGGTTGAGGAGATGGTGGCAATGGGAAAACTGTAGATCAAGGCAGCTTCCTGGTACCTGAGCTGTAGAAGAATAGGTCTGGAAAGCACCAGGATTTCTGCTGAATGCTTACAAAACCCTGAGTAGCTGCTGAGTTGTAGGATGACACTTGATGGCACTTTCTGCTTTCCATGTGTCTTCAGGGATGTCAGTTGATTTCCTGAGAAATGCTGCTTCAACATTCATTTGAATTATGCCACTGTTTCCAGATCTCCTTCCCGATGTTGGACAGACCCATTTAGTGGTTATTATTTATTACTATTATATTAGAATTGTGGATGTCTCTTAGTCTTCTCTTTAAATTTTAAATACTCTAGGAAAACCTAACTAAGTCTTGATCCCATAGCCATTAATTTTAGTGGCATAACTGCCATTGATTGAGTGAGCCTTGAGGCCTCAAGCTATATATATATATATCAAGTGATGTCTTTAGAAGACACAAAGTGAAAATATCTTTTCTGAAAAAATACACTAATGTGTCTTTCTCTTTTTAAAGCTAAAATCACACTTCAGAGTTGACTTGGAAAATAGTTGAGTCAATTTTTGTTTAAATATTAAAATGTATTTAAATAATCCTTTTAGACTGCAGTCTGCATAAATCCCAACAGGTAGTTCTGGAGTGCACTAGAAAAGGAAAGTTTACCTTCACTTATAAAATCATTTAATGGGTAGTTAACAGAATCTTAAAATTTGCTGACAGAGTAAAACATGTTTTTGTGGCATTTATAAAGGACCTAAAATAGATATTTGTCATATAGTGTCTTCCTGTGTTACTGATGTCACTTAGTCAGGTGTGCTTTATGGGATTATGCACTTTTTCTACATTTTCCATGCCAGATGACACAAGATTGCTGTTACCACGTATGGGTTGATTAAATTTACATATAACTGGGGGAATTTATACTGATATCTGACGTTCAGCCTTATGCAAATGACTAGCATCCAATTTGGCAGAAGTAAACTTACTGACCTTTCAAATGTTCATTTGCTTTCAAGTGTCCAGAGGGATCAATACAGGCAGTGCTGACTATATTTTATACCACTGCATAATGCTTTGGGGTAGTTTGAGTTCCTCAGTTCCTTCCCACAGATACTGGTATATCCTTTTCAATGCATAGCAGGAGTTACTGATTTCTGATAGACTTTTACATTTTTTCCTGCTTTGTCTCACATGAGTTACTTAGTCCTCTTTAGGAAGTCTCTCTTTTACTCAAAACCATCCTTAATTAAGTAAAGGTGAGATCATTTTCTTTGCATATAACTTTTAAACTTGTAATCTTCTCTGGAAGGGTCTGAAAAATCAAAGAGTTTTGAGAAGAGACTTCTTCAGGTGGTCTCATTCCGACAGCCTGAAAGTCTCCTTAATATTTTTCTTAAAATACACTGAAAATAAGAGCCAGTTTCTAGACTGCAGTCATTCAATACACAGTTTCAAGTGACATACTTGGCACTTACATGCTCCCTATTGGAATTTTATGAATAAGACAGAAGAGGAATTTTAACAATTTGAAAAAAAATATTAGTCATCTCATCTAAGAGGTAGCCATAAAATTGAATTAATATAGTTTTCATAACAAAGCAATGAGAAATAGTGGTAGGACTGCTCTTACCTGTCTTTTATAAAGTCACTCTTTGTCTTGTGTTAATAGAGCTAACTCCTTTCAAAACTTCATGTTTCAATAATCTCTGATGCCCAGTTTTACTTCTGTGGATCTATGGCCATTAATTTGCTATTAACAGCAATGTTATGTGCTAGAACACATGATGTGTCAGAGCAAAATACTGGGAGCAAGTTATTAACACTTCAAGGTTGACCCGTCCTTTATCCCAGAATCCGTTCTGTATGTCTCCTTATTGATTTGACTCATGCAGTTTTTTGTCACCTGGGAATTACCAATTCAATGTTTTATTTGACCATTTATCTCTTTAGCAAAATTGTTGCAATGTCTTTGACCTTTTAAAATGTTTATGGCAAGGTGTTTGCAGTTAATTGTGCTCATAAAAGAGTAAAGCGCAGATCAAGTCTAATATGTGCAAGGGCCCAACCAAGACTTCCTTACAAAAACATTTTAAGCTATAATGTGAGTATTTAATTTATCTGCAATATAATTCAAAGAAAAAAAAAACCCTCTTATACCAGGACAACTAGTACTAGGGACAGCAACTTGTCCTAAGACCACTGATGTATTCTCAGTCCATTTTGTGGGGAGAAGTGTCAGCTGAGGGCAGAAATTATCTAAAACTAGATCTGAGTATTAAAACTGCAGTTTATAAGTAGGTGCACGTACGTTTTGGGTTGTTTCCTATTGATGTCTGGTGGGGGAACAGCCACGTTTGCATTACCTAATCCGTAATTTTGCTATTGCTGTGTGCCATTTAAGTCTGTGTAATGGAGAAAGTGCGGTATATTGGGCTGAAATTGACAGGTCAAGCCTGTCAAGTTTGTTACTTCTGGCAGTGCTGCCCCATAATAACTATCAGAAGGTGTCCTAATCCCCCATCCAGCTGCTCTGTCCTGTACCACCAACCTGTGTCCTCAGATATCACACCTCCAACACCTTCCAGTCACACTCTTGCCCAGTTTTCTGCAGGCACCTTGTTCTTGCCCATGGCTGTGGACAGAGATGGTGGTCCCTAGGCTCCTTCTTTTGCGACAAAAGGGCATGTTCCTGGTAGGAAAGGCAGTGGTCAGGCTTTATTGCAGGGAGCAGCACTGGCCACAGCTAAAGCTCCGTGCAGTACTGCAGATTTGGCAGCCTGGGGATACTATTATCATTTCATCTCCTAGGACTGTCTGTGTTGCATGGAGGTCAGCACAGCCCCTTTCTCAACCTGTACTCAGCCCCTAGAAGAACTCACCTCACTCGGTTTGGCAGCTCTGTTTATTATCTCATTTTAGACACCCCAATACATAGCTAAACTGGTATAAATCTGCATCCTGGCAGTAGCATACATGAGGTCACCATGATTTCCTCAGCTGCTGCACTGTTTTATGCCTCCTACCTTGTGTCTGAATATGGCAATCTGGAAACGACTGCACTTACAAAGCATTAAAATTATGTATCAAGACGCTGTGAAAAAAGCCAGTTCAGTGGCACAACTGTGTGAAATTTCACAGAATAAGACTAAAAACTCACTAAAATAAAACCAGTCACTCAAGAATCCTTGAATTATTTTCTTAACTAGTAAAATATTTTCCTGTGTGTTCATGAGTGACTAACTCTAGAAGTCTATTTTTGCCATGTCTTTACTACAGCTCTCACATTATCACAGCAAAAAGCAGTTTTGCAGCTTTTCCAACTGTGCCTTTCCCACAGCTAAGCGAGCACATGCTCAGGGTACTTTCCTCTAATTTTCAAGGCTTCACTTTAAATGATAAGGCCTGAGGTGCTTGGCTTATTCACATCTGCTGCTTTCCTGGAGGTCAATCAAACAGTTCTGCATTCAAGAAGTAATGGGGTCTTACAAAGGAAAACAATTATTTCACTTGAAATCTATTGATCTGGTTTCTGTGGTTCATGTGGTGTTTTGGGTGCAGAACAGTTGCTTGAAACAATTTGAGATCAATTGAAGTGTAACTGAATCAATAGATAACCATAACTGAAATGCACTACTCTTGTTTTTTATAAGAATATATTTTTTGGTACCAATAGTAATATGAGAATGCAAAGAGTGATCAAAACAAAAGGTCAAAATTAGAAGCTTTTAGGTATTAGTGACAAATACTACTTCTATCATCAAATTTCAGCCTAAAGGAAAGCTGAGATATGAATAGTGTTATCAAAACAGTAATTTGTTATTTTTAAAAGCATTTTTATAAAATCTTTTCAAAGAGTTGGGCTCATTTCTTTTCCATTCTAAGTATCAAGTAGTCCAAAGCTAAATTTGCCATATTTACAGTATTGTACAGAATGCTGCTATCTTTATTTTGCTTCAAGAGGGAAAAGTTTGCATTTTAAAATTACATTACTTTCACAATAAATAGCAGTGATAGAAATTTGTGATTTTATAAGCAGGTCTCCTTTCTATATTGCCAGCACAGTTTGTTTTTATTTTACTCATTTTTCTGTTTGCTCTGGTTCTCTTTTCTGTTGAGAGTTTATTCAGGCAGAAAATTTCTGACCATTCAAAAGAAGTTTGAAAACAATGGTTGAGGAAAGGCTATCGGGGTATCAGAAGATGTATTTTGACATTAACTCTTTGTCTGCTGCCAGAGTACTGTCTGACAACAAAAAGAATGGAGCAGGGGGAGCTTTTGTTAAAGCAGTTATTAAACATTCCACATAATCACTTAGTCCTGCTCTTAGAAAAATATTGTTTTGAAAACCCAGTAAAATGCTGAATGCTGATAGAAGTCTGGTGGACACTAAAATAGGCAAGTTTGTTTTCAGCTCTGTAGAATGTGTCTGTAAATTACTTATTCTAGAGGGATAGGAACTCATTAGGATCTACAGGATGAAGTTCATAATGAATTATCTGAATCCTCCATTTCTGTGGGCACGGACAAAAACAATGGGAAAGTAATGCATAGTTAGCCATGAACAAAAATAGACAGGCAAAAAGCTTGTCAGTCTTTTTTGTCCTTTTCTGAAATTCATTTTGGTGGAGGAAAAGTACTGCTTTTGCATCTTGATAGTTTGCTTTCCTAAAATAATTATTTGACAAATAATTGGTAACAGATAAGGGGAGAAATCTATTCCATTACAAATACGCGCTACAATAAATTTTCACAATAGATGCTCATATTTTAGCGCTGTTTAAGCAAGATTTTGAATACAGAATTGCACCTGGCAAGGACATTTTGGATAGGCCTATGATACTGAACTGTTCAGATAACCTGCTCATTTTGCATGCAGAAATGCCTTCTCTATGCATAAAGACAGATACTGACACGCATAAAACATTGCATGCAGAGACGAGATTGATTTAGTCCTGTGAATCTCAGTAGTGTGGACTACCTTAAGCAAATTCAGGGAGATGCTTCAGATACTCTGTCAGGAATTTAGCTAGTTGTTAGGTCTTTCCTAAACTTTCTGATTTCAGGAAAATATTCTAATTACAGTAGCGGCAAGAAGAAAATCGAATGCAATATTTATTTTAGTGCTGTTTGGATCATCAATATGGACCAGTGACTGGTTGTACAGGGAATCTTATTTTTTAAAAAACATATTTTCCACTGAGATTTATTTTTAGACTCAGGTTGCCTGACCTAGTTCAGCTGTATTGTAGTGAGGGGTGTTGCAGAAATGGGTAAGAGATGAGCAGCAAGTAGTGATGAGCTGGTGATAGAAGGTAAGACAGAGAGGGCAGTACAAGAAGGGTGATTAGAGTAATAATAATAAAAAAAAGTACACTAAACCTTTAAAAAGTGCTGCAAGGCATAACTGATAACAGAGACAAAAAGACCTGGGAAAAGAGAGCTGGTAGACATGGTAGTGACTGTAAACAGAGCCACTACCAGGACTAGAGGCTCAGTATGCATTGCAGATGCATAAATACAGCACTGCATAAATACACATTTCTCCCTTGCCTCACTGTCCAGGTTAATTCCAGTTTGTGCAGTGGATACCTGAGAGTTCCCCTCTGTGATGCTGGGCAGCCAAACAAAATTGGCTCCAGAGTCTAGTGCTACTGTTGTTCATCCAAACTTTGGCCATTTGTGTTTTTATCTGTTGTGTTAGGACTTTCTGTGACTTCATTGTTGTTACCTGGCTCACTGGTGGGAGACAATACAGAAATTACTGTAATGTCTGCTGTGAAAGTGAAGTGGTCATGGAGAAGGGTGCCAAGTACTGGGTTCAAAAGAAGATAATATGAATTGTTTAATCCACAGAACCTTATAGGAAGAAACTGTCACACAAAGTCCTTGAATGACAAACTGCTGCACGGTGCTTTTGCCATATCATTACCCTTTCCTGGTGGCATCTTCTATCGTGCCACTGACAGAGACAAGAGGTTTAGTCTGACTGGTTTGACTGTGCTTATGTGGTACAGTCCCTAGGATAGGCAACAGGTATTGAGCAATATCCAGTAAAGGCTTCCTATTGTTGTTGTAACTTGAAATTAGGTGCAGGAACTGTAAGAGTGCACAGTCTGGTAACTGCTACTGGTTGTGCCTGGGCTGCATCAGATCATGCAACTGTATAAGATTGAAACTTTTTATAATGCAATAAAATGTATGAAGAAGTTTTGTCTGTTGATCTAAAATCTGAAATCTAAAATTAAGCATAGCGTTGCTGCTGCACTGGATGAAGATGGAGGTGAACAATATTTATGACATGTTGCTTAAAGTATTATTGCTAAAGAAATTCACCTTGTACAAGTTGTTAGTGCTCTCTTTTCCAGAGAGAGAAGTGCTGTTTCAATATCAGGTCTTCTTGCTGTGTCAATATCAGGTCTTCTTCTGACCCAATGTCAGGTCTTCAGCCTAAGCTCAAAAAGCAGGCAAAACCTAAATTTTTTCCAAACCAGGTAACACTCAAGGCTGCTGTGAGTTTTTCAGCATTGCTTACTGACCAGACTTTAGAGTTTCTGCTGAACAACTATTGTGATATGGAACAGCTGTGCACCTGGTGGGTCCACAACTTTCAGAAATCTACATTACTTGTAAGAAATAACACATTTGTTCATCTCCTTCTGCAATGGAAATCAAGCCTCTTCATCCTACACTTCAGAATTTCATTTCCCTCTGGATGTAACTTCTTCTAAATTTAGGGATAATCTTTGTCCATCTCTTACCTCTTGGTGTGTTCTGCTTGAATGCCTCCATAGATGCTGCAGTTCAGAATAGAGAGCAGAGATCAGCAGCACAGAGTGGAGAGAAGAATTGTCCTCCTAAAACATTGCCATGTGAGTGAGGACTGTGCCAAACTGTGCAGGCAGTTGTTATGTGCCTATCTCGTGTACAGACCTTCAGTGGTATCTGTAAGTACAACATTACGAACAGATCTTCCCAAGACTTCTAATCAGAGGAATCATTTTGGAAAAGAAAATTTGAGTTAATATTCAACCTGGTTTTGTTTCCTTTCACCTTTCCTCACTTGAATGACTTGCAGTTTAATTGCAAAGTTAAAATGCGCCGTCCTCTGAACAAAAGTACTTCACTATGAAGTAAATAATGCGAAGGAGAAATGGAATGGTGGTTGTTTTCATTTAACATAGCAAGTGGAATATCACAGTTCGTTTAGGTAATAGACTGCTACAAAGACTAATTAGAAAGTGTGAAAGTCAGGAATCATAAGGAGCAGTGAATCTTCTAATTAGATTTAAAAGGGATTTAAAAGCTGACAGAAAATCAAGATGCTGAGGGTCACAGTGTGGAAGAAAGTACTTGTGATGGGTGAAGAGCTAAATGCTGTGCCAAGGCATGTGCTTTTCCTAGTGACACTCAAATAAACACACAGATACCATAGTCCACTTGCTACCTGCCTTTTTGGCATAAGGGGATCAGTGGAAAAGATAGTTCATTAGACTAACATTGGCATCTTTCTCCTTTACCTGCTGTAAGGGAGAGTTATCCTGTCTGTACCATTACAGCTCTTGGGTTGTTTATGGGCTAGACCTTGAAGGAATGAAGCGGGAATGATGGAGGAGCAGCATATCCTGTGGCTGCCTGTGTGTCACGTGGTCTTCCTAGACTTGTGATCTGGTCAAAGAAACACCAGGAAAAGACAAAGGCAGTCCCTGGAAATTTCCGAAACAAACATCCTTTCAGTTAGGCACAGGGTTGTGATAGAGATTGCAGTAGTCAGTCCCAAGCCAGGTTATAAATATTTACTAGTCTTAATCGTGATATGGGAAATTTTTAGTGAAGGCTGGGTATTTCTGAGATAGTGTGAACTTGTAATCTTTTTTTTATTTGCATGTTTTTTCCAGTTTTGGCATTTGGGAAACCAAATTACTTCTCCTTTATGATACTTCTCGGTGCCACAGCTATTCTGTCAGCTCCAAGACAGGTTTCCTAGATGTTTTTTTCCACTGTGCTAATGGTGACCATCTACAAAGGTGTGTGCAGATGGATCTGTGTATTTCTAAGAGCTGTGAGATACAAAATGTGTCTTTTGCTTTGGGCACTATTAGTCATGCTTTTTTTGAAGCCTGGGTTAAAAGCATCAGCTCTAGACTACATTTGGAATATACTTATCTTTGTATAACTAGTACAACAGTACTTTTTATTTAAAATATATTTAATACTTTAGGAGAAGGGTATTGTTATTGGATGTGTCATATAGAAGGTGAAATATATTTTTTTGCATCAGTGTTGTAGAAAATAGTTTTTTGCACTTTTGCAAAGCCTTTTTACCTTCAGAGGTCTCTGCTGTAAGAAGGCTTGAGGAACTTTACACTTGATGTGTCCCACCCTGGGAAATACTTGCATTCTGAGGTTGAGAGCAGGCATTACAGGAAGAGTGGGTGAACTGGACAAAAGGAAATCGCTTCAATATTTTGAGGTTTCCAATGTTCTTTTCACCTAAACCCTATACCATTTTGGAGCTACATGAGCACAAACATAGAGTGACAAAGGCAGGCTGTACTCTGGAGAGGAGTGCACATTTTTGAAGACTGGGTGGTTTTCAGGGATGCTGTTTTTCAGGCTCTGCTCATTATAAAACAACAACAGAAAACCAAGAGGAAGATTTCAAAGCAAAAAATGCCTATGCAGTCACTCTTCTCCAAGTCTGTGTCATTTTCAGTCATTGTAGATGCAAAGCATTTCCAAATAACCATTTACAAATCATTAGTGATTGTGGTACCCTCCTGCAGATTTACTAAAGGAAAAAGCAGCTGCAATTTATTTTTTATTAGTTTTTTTTTCCGTTTCTGTCTTTTTAATCTATAAAAATGCTTGTACGTGTATCATATCACTGTGGCTTTTAAGGATTTGGTACTAACTGAGAAAACCTGCCCTTTGCTGTAAGAATGTTATCTGAATAAAACGGGATAGAACATATTCTAAATCATCAATCAAAAATTAGTGAATAAATGTTCCTTGGCTCTCCAGACTGCCAGTATCAGCACTTTGTAGCCCATGCCTTTGTTTATGAGTCCTAAGGAAGCAGGTTAATCCAGGGCAGCTGTCAGAATTTGCTTGGGACTTGCCTAGATTTTGTAGTCTAGTGCTGGCTGTTTACTTGTTTTCCTGAAAGACCAAATTTTTCAGAACAGATGAGACAGAAGGACTTCCACTACTGCAGATACTTGCAGAGAAGCGCTCATGGCTCCTGTGTCTGTCCTGCTCTGTATCAACTCTTGTATACTGTGTGGAATAGAAAGGGGACGTGAATGCATACCATAACTCAAGGAAAATTGAAAATTTGGGAAATGAAGAATGTATAGATCATAAATAGGTGAAAAATCCTATTCTTCACAGAAAAAAGACCCGCAGCTCCTTCCCAGATTGCAAGGAGGCTGCAAACTAAAGGGAGATGGAGTAACAGAAAACAGGAAAGCATTTCTGTAGCAGAAATCCGGTGCTAGTGAAACCAGGGCATCCATTTTCTTCGCCTTTGTGCTGTCCAGGACTGAAACACTTCCTAGAGTCACAGTCAGGTGAAGATAAATGGAAATTCCCTTTCTAACAAATTTACCTTCTTAATTAATTTAGTGAAGTGTAAGACTGCAAACAGAGAACAGATTGTAACTACGTGGCTGCTATTTAGAGTCATTTCATAATGGAATTATGATTGTTTTTTAAAACAGCTTTTCATAACATAGTATGTTTTCTTCTCTTATACATATATGTTACAGATATAAGTTATATGTGAAATTTTAACTCTCAGCTTCATGTGTTTGAAGCTCTTTCTTGGTGGATAGCTCCTGTAACACATTCATCCTTAATTTAATGTTGTTATTATCTGTAATCCTGTTTAACATGCTTTCTATTTGGGAATTAATATTTGAACCCTTGCAGTAAAGTATAAATTTGGAACACAGAAAGATCTGCCCTTGTTAAAACTGGAGAGAAGTTCTGGAGATCCTTTGGCTTGCCACCAGCCTGCTGTGTGTAGCACAGATGGTTAAACAGTGTTTCAAGGCTTGAGCCTGAGAATTCTGCTTTACTACCACCTCTTTGATGTAAAAGTGTTATAGCAAGTATTCAATAATTTACATACTGTACAATATAGCCAAATATAAATGATGCATTATTCTTCCATTTAGCCCCATTTGAATTGATTGATTACCAAATCTTCCATTTAGCATTTATCAGCATTGTGATTATTTATAACTTTTGCTGAGTTTACGAAGTAATGCATCAATCAAGGAACTGAGTTGCACTTCTCAGATTTATAATGGATATTTTAATGATCAGTATCTGATCCTTTTATTGTTTATTTATTTAATTTTGTCAACACTGAGCCTGAAAAGAATATCCAGAAGATAGGAGGCTAAAGCTAGGGCTGAGAAACATGACACCCCCTTTTTTAAACTTGCTTTGCATTATTGACTTTTACTATTGTAATATTTACTTCAAAGTGTACCACAAAAAGGAAAACTAATACCGTTAATTTTAGTAATGAGATCAGTAATGCCCTGGAAGCCTCTGGGGACATCCAGATCCCTGGGACATACAAGGGTGCTGCCATGAGAGAAAGAGATTGGATTTGGGCCAGCTGGCCAGTGCCAAGTGGGCCAAAACCCTGTGGAGGAAGACAACAGCGGTCTTTCCATTTTCCTCCTACTACTTGTATCAGCTGACTGTGGCAGAAGCTTCACATACTCTTAGACATTGTGATTTTTGATGGACCAGATCTTTTTGCAATTTTAGTACATTTCCACTCTTTACATAGGGTGAGAACTAAACATATTATGCTGGAAACACTGGTGTGCCACTAGCCTGCTTTCCTTCCCTGACTTCTGCAAAATCCTTAGTTACCCTAGTTAGATCCTTGGCTTTCTCCACTGTTCAGGTCAGGCTTTCTCTCCTCCATCCCCACCACGGTCCTGATCTGAGACTTATTCCAAGGGAAAAAGGAGCCAGGCCTGATACACTGAGTACTAGTGTCTTCCCTATTTAAAACCTGTAATCCCGATTGATTCTTTTGAATGAAGCAAATGACATTAGTGGGAAACTGAGGCTAGTGAAACAGAGAATTTGGGGGTGCTGGCTCTCCTAAAAAATTCTGATTTGACTTAGAATATTGTTACAATTTGTTGAATGGAGAAATCATGGAATAGGTTCTTTTGGGCTATTGATAGCTTTCATGTTTAAGCACTCTGCAACCTTTTGTGGTTTAGGCTCACTTAATTGCTTTCGTGGTAAAAATTGCACTGATAGTAGCATAACTGAGAAGTGTGGAAATGGACGCAGCACGTTAGCTCCCTGGGCTTTTTACCCTATCTGCTATCCTTATTAACATTGGGTCTGATAAAAGAAAAGAAGATTGAATGTAAAAAACTGAAGGCCGTCCATACAGTTGTCTCAACAGCAATCTGTGTGACTTTAACCCTGTTGAGGAAAAGTAATTACCCTTTGGCTTCTGATGACCTCAACTAACCTTTGTTGAAGGACCAGAGAAAATAAAGGCTGACCAACAGCCTGCCCTTCCTGCCCTGTGGTTAACCCGCGCTGGGAATGAAGAACACCCTCAACAATAGAACGTGAAAATGTTGCCATGGAAATATCATTGGAAGAAGAAACAAAAATCTATTACAATTAATAGTGTTTTATTAGGTGACTCCTATAGAAATGTTTAATCCATGAAAGTTGCTCTATCTTAAGATCTGGGGTCAGAAAATTTCAGGAGAAATAAAAGAGGGAGGGAGAGGGTACCTCTTTAAAAATTCAAAAGCTGTTGACAGAGCCGGGATGGTTTGCATGAGATAAAAGAATCAGTTAGATGTTGCACACTGTAAGTATGGGAAATGATAGAAAGGAATATGTGCAATTGCAGTAATTGCAAACGGTGACCACCCGCTATCCAGCTGGTGAGGAAGCATATCAATACACAGATATTTTGGGGTTGTTATATGGAAAATAAAAAGGTTAATTTATCATTTAGTATTTTTTTCCACAATACTAAGGCCTTGCCTAGAGACCACCATGTTATGTGCAGAGTGTGTGCTGCTTCTCTGTATCTGACATTTTCAAAACTGGGTCCTGTAATGCTTTTGGTTTGATTTCTTCTCCTTTGACTGTTTATTAAATTTGACACCTTCTGATACATATTACATTTCTCCCAAATTGACTGGTCTACTCAGTTGGGTTTAGGCTGAATCTTGTGCTGTTCATTACCTGAGTAACTGGTAGTTTAAGTTGGAGCATACAGCTGCACATTTTCAGAAGTAGTTTAGTAGTTTCTAACAAATATCAATGATTCTTTGAGCAGACAAAGGCAAAAAATTGTGAAGAGCCAGGGCAGGGGGGCCTGTACCACCACATTACCAAAAATCTACATGTTGCTGACCTACGGTATTCCAGTTTCGAGAGCATGATAAAGCATTTCAATTAAGTAAATTCTGTGACATTTCCTTATTCATGCACTTTAATTAATGCAAGAAAAAGTTCTAAATGTCTGTTTGTATATGTGTCTACCTAAATAGTTTTAAATGACCATATTGCTTTTAAGAAAAATAAGAAATTTTAGCAGGTTTGTTTGAAGACATTAATACACAGTCGTATGCATATATTTTCTGGTATTGAAAATTAATTTGGGGTATCACATTTGTTACAACACATCTTTTAAGAATGTTGCACCAAGTCATACACCAGCTTCCTTTGTTTGGTCCTGTTCCCAAAGCACAACAAGGCTAAGAAGATGTCAGCTGAAATACTTTCATTAGTGTTACTGATAATCTCACAGTTAGTGTAAATGGGAGCAAGTCTGTGCTCTAACTCTG
Source organism: Todiramphus chloris collaris (assembly GCA_025345505.1). Classification (NCBI taxonomy): domain Eukaryota; kingdom Metazoa; phylum Chordata; class Aves; order Coraciiformes; family Alcedinidae; genus Todiramphus; species Todiramphus chloris. The sequence continues at coordinate 46,378,963 of JANVCC010000020.1, forward strand.
TATTTCTTCTAATATAAGGTGAAAGCATACTAAGGAAATGAGTTACAGTAAACATCATGTTGAAATCTTTTCCTTCTTTTAAAATGGTAAGATTTTTTTTTTTTTCCTTCAGTATTTTTATGTGCTGTCTTCTGCAAATGCAGATGTGGATTTTCACCATGAGAGTACTCTTCATCATAAGTATCTTTTCAAATGGTGATTTGAAAAGACAAGCTAGTATGCTGGCTAGTTACAAACATTTACTGGTACATGGAAAGACTTGCACGTGGAACATTAAAATAATATGACATTTTTCTAAATGTTTTCCTAATTAAAACAATATTATTCAGTTTTTAAAGTTTGTTTGCCATTCAAAATTAGATAAAGAATTATAGTAGTGATAGTGCACCCTGCCTTTTGTTTATAAAATGTAAATTTGGCTGTTGCTTTAAAATGCACTGTCTTGCTGCTTATGTTCATTTATAACTGTGAGAACACTTACAAGGGCTTTGGTCAGATTTCGTTAACTACATAAGCCTGTACTTCAACTTAGCTGAATAGTGTAGGTCCAGGATCAAGGCAATGCGCTTTCATTAATTTTCAACAATAATTTTGCATGTCACTGGCTCCAAATCATTGTTTGCTTGTATAACTCACCTGATCGTGGTGCTGTGGAGAACTGTTACCTGTTCTGTTGACTGTTTCACTCTTTCCCTTAGGCTGGTGCCAAGATTTTCACATTATTCCCTCTCCTTTTCCAAACACTCTAGGTCCACAGATGAAGCTCAGAACAAAAGTCAAGAAAGTCCATCACCCTCCGTGGAGCTTCTGTTGCTAAGATTATTGAGGAGAGGGAGGAAGCAGGAGGAGAAGAATTACAATGTGTTGCTCAAAGGTAAGCCTATTGAAAACCTTCTCTGTTCTCAGTACTTTGAGGAGTTTGGTAAATCCCCTTAAATTATGCACATCATATCCTTTCTACAGTTGTGAACGTGTCTTCACCTTCACTTGTGGATTGTGGTCTGTTGTGCTTCAATTGGCACATAGGCTATATCTTTTTCCATTTTAGCTTGACATAATTCTAAGGCCTTAAAAATCTTCTAATTTATCAAGATTTTCATTTGCAGACTTTATAAAGAGAGAAGACAGGGATATAGGAGCTGTTCGTTGTTCCTGTTGTTGAGTGTTTGCCACAAGGAGAATTTTCTGACTGAATTAGTAATGAGCTGTATATACTTGTTCTGGTCTATAACGTGTTTCATACTTTCATTCTCAGAAATACACTGTTGTCTGCTGTTGTCACCTGTATCAGAAATCAAATACAAGCTCTATTGATAGGGTATTATTTTGCTACATCACTGTTATTCTGATATGTCCATACAGGTGTATGTTATGTTATACTAAGCATAGTATAACTTATATGAAAGAACTAGGTAGGTAATATCAAAGCAAAACAGTCAGAAATGTTTTCAATTCAAGTACAAAGTCTGGTCACATTCAATCACATTCTTTAGAACACAGAAACCTAATTGTACTTAAATTTTGTTCATATGTTCATTGGTATTTTCACCACGAAACATACAAATGTAGTTTTGTAGCTAATGATTAGTCTCTTTAGCATATTATCATACATATGGTGTGGCAAGTCAGAAATAAATGATTTCTGAGTTATCCTGACCTGATAAATTCACAGACATCTATAAAATGAAAAGCTTTTAAATGTACCACAATTCTTAAAGCTTTCATGGATCTAACACTGCCTAACTGGTGTATTTAACTAGCGGCCTCCTATTGTTCTATAGCATTATCTAAAACTGTTATGCCTTTCGAGAGAGAGACCGACAATACCAAGGTTTAAGTGTTGTATAAATGTCATAGAAAGAAAAGAGAATTGATTCAGTTATCAGTGGTAATTGCAGCAGAAATATTAATTGTAACAAGATTACTTCATGGTAAACTACAATATTGAAAGTACAGAATGAACATCTGATTCTCAAAAATGTAAATACAGCCTGAATATCCGAGGCATTGCAAAAATGTTTACGGATTATTTTAGCAATTTGCACAGTCTACAGATGAGGGATTTTTAATAAAATAGTATGACATTTCTGTAGCGAATTACTGTCACTTTAAAGTAATCTACTAGATATTTATTAATAGTACAGAATAAAGCATTGAATATAGTTTGGATAAGTGTTTATTGGCAGCCTACATCACACAAACAGATAAATAAATCTTTATCTTGACGGTTTTGTTTTTAAATCAACAGCAGTATTAGATATCCTAAAAGTTAGCACAGTCATTAAATACCTTATAGTGCTGTATCCCTGGTAATCCAATTTACAAAACTCTATTCTCAGCAGAAACTCCTGGGGTATACAGTAGTTCTCTTCAGTGAGCCCTTCCTGCTTTTTCTTGTGATGAAGCAGTGATGGTACATTTTTATCCTGTTGATAATTTGACTCTCTTTAAACTATTTCTTGTTGACCCACTGGAGTGGTCTTTTTTAGGGTGGAGGTAGCTGGAAGACTGAAGGACTGCAGACCATATATCATTCTTCCTTTTATACTGTACCTTAATATTCAACATAGCATCATTATTCTGAGGCAAAAAGAGAAAAGCTGGTCCATCATATATTCCACATATTGCTAGTCTTTCCTCTATGTCCTGCAGTACTAGAGAGGGGGTTTATTGCTGCAGAAAAAAAAATAAATCTGGCCATAGTGTAGGAATAATCACTGCAGTCCAGCTCACCCCCACACCTCTCTTTCTCTCTCTCTCCTTCTCTCTCTCTCCCTCTGTTTGAGGCCCCAGCTGATTCAGTCTGCATCCATCCATACATAAATCATTGCCCTTATTCTATTGGTTACATGGTACATGGCAAGTATTGATTTTTTCCGTTGCCTCATTGCTGGAGAACCCATGGTTTTTGTGAGACTGAAAATGCAAAATTTTTTGCTGGAGATCTTGTCAAGGTACAAAAATGACAAGCAAGGAGGGTGCTATTTTAAGGTTTCTGTGACTTAAAAATCTTCACCTTTGCTGTTCTACTCTACATTTGCCTGTGTCCCAAAAAGTCGTGGCTTGTTTAATCACTACGGCTTTAGGTAGGCTTACTGGCTAAGCAGCAGGAGAATAAGCAATCAGAAAGAGAGCCTGGCTGTTTGGAGGAAGGAACTGCTTAATTATTGAAAGTTTAATTATCTTCTAAAACATAACAAAAAGATAAAGACTAATATAAAAATAATGCCATTTTAAGGAAGGAAATGAATCCTAGGCATGAGATGATAATACATTGCAGAAAAATGGATATTTGTTTCCTTTCTGCATAATACAGAGCTATATTGTGCTTCATTCTTGAAGAAGGTCTTCTTAGCATTTTGAAACATATTTGCTAACCCTTTATCAGTATGATTGCTGGATCAAGTTAGTGGTTCTCAGCATTCAAAGCTGCCTGAAAATGTCTCACAAAAGATGGTACCTTGTTTACTCAAAACCACTTTTTTGTGGAATAGGAAGACTGGGTTATGAGCGGGGTTATGAGATGTTCTCCTTCAGTAATAGAGAGTTCCCTGATATAACATTCTCTCTTACTTAGAGCCTGATCCAAAACACACTGGCATCAGCAAGAATGTTTTCATTGACTCTGTAGGTGCTGGATCAGCTTCAGGTTACAAAGAAGCAAATATTTTCCTTTTTTTTTTTGGATGCTATCACTTTCTCATATTTTGAAGAAGTGAAATGAGTTAGAATGGGTGGTTTATAGGTGGATGTAGGACATTATTATATTTAATCTGATTATGTCTTTTAACACTTCCAAATGAGATGTATACAAAGGTGTGTGCATTTTCTTTAATGCCTGTAACCCATGCCTACCCTGTGCTATTCACAGTTCCTATATTTTGCTTCTGTGGTTTTTTTGCCTTTGAAAGCCACTGCCCATTCTTTTCACCTACACTACCTTTAGGCTCCAGTCTTCCACTGGGTGTTGTGTGGACTCCTTTTAAGTACCCAATTTCTGACAATAGCACATCCAAAACAGCTGATGTTTTTTGTCTCTCTGCATGTAAATCACATATATTAAACAATAATACAGTTTTAGAGCTTTTATGTTTTTGGAGCTGTAGCAATTGAGAGTAAAGCAAAAATTATCCGTAAGAAATCTCAGCCAGACACCTTCTTTTGCTGTATGGTACATACAGGTGCTGAGAACATAGTGTGCCCCTGGTCATCTAGCTGAGAACGAGGGCAGGACCATTCAACCAGCCCTTTCCTGCAGGAAACGGCCTGCTCTGACCAAAACTTTGGATCAGGCTGGAGTGAGCCACTTCCCCCATATTTGATGGGGTTGATTGCTTCCTTAGCAATGCACTTTTTTTCCTTGTGCAACTCTTTTGAATACGTAACTCAAAAAAAAACCAAAACAAAAAAGACTGGGGGAAATATGAATTTTGCATTCAAAATAATTCATATCATCTTTATTTAGTAAAAAGGGCAGCAAGTGAGCTTCTTGCTTCACCAGAAGTGTGGTATCACTGAAAAATGTGCCTTTTGTCTCACTGTGAAGCATAACTTTCCTGCTTTTTCTGCACACATACAGGCCGGATCTTCATTACATTCAGTAGTAATTTTTGTAGTAACTGAAATGAGAACACTTCTGTAATCTTTGTGACAATGACTGTGTACAGAAGGGTTTGTTTCACATCTGTGTATTACTCAGTCAAACCAATTTGCTGGTTTAAGTTTATTTATTAGTAAAAGAGGAGGGTTATTTGGCTAGTTGAGGTATCCTTCATCAGGACAGCACCAGTAGTTCAGTGGTTATAAGACAAAGATACTGAAGAAATCCTAGTACAAATTTTAATATTACCAAGTGTGTTTCAATGGTTTCTCATAGAGTATCAGGACAGACAGTGCTTTCAAAATTAGTCCCCATTTCCCAAACTTTTAAGATCCATCTTCTATAGGGACATGGTTCCCCTATATATATTTCCCTGGAGCCACCCAGCCTGAAGTCTGGGCATTCACAAGACATTGGCCTACCTGTGTTAAACTAGTTTTTATGTAGTCTGTGCTCCTCCTTAAATCAGGTGTATTTGCATCTCAGCTCTGAGTGTTTTGGCTGAAAGCTTGGCAGACACTGCACACCTACAACACAGGCATATGTTCTGTACACGCTTCTCACCGTCACCATTCTTTGTGGTTCCCTTTTCCTTTGAGATGCTATGTTGTGTTTTCTGTCAGTCTTTTGTGTAGAAGCATGGACTCTCTGCTCAGTGTAACCAGCACACATGCATCAGGCTCACCAGTCTGCCCAGTACCAACTCACATGCTGGCTGAGGTAGGTTTTTAGTATGTCTTGAGGAGTTCACTTGCTACTGGTCAAGGATATAAGGCAAGTTCAGACATGCTGAAGTCACTGCCAGCGAGACAAAAATTGGTCTTACTCTCTAATTTTTTGTAGCAGAACTGTCTGCACAAATCATTCCTGAAAGTGTGTCTGCGTGATGCCAGATTGATAGCTCTTGAAAGGTCAGTGTTTCCATACCATAGGTTATTGTACGAGGGTCTGGACGAGGGAGCGCCTTAGATTTCTTTCCCTTGAAGGAAGCATAAGTCACTTGAGAGTCCTGTAGCAGTCCTTCCAGTGTGGCTGGAAAGTTGTCTCAACATTGCTGGTTGTTTCCAGAAAGAAAGTGGAATACAGCCAGTGTGATCCCAGAGCATGGACCAACATGTCATCTTCCTTCAGGTATTATGGGAGAGGCCATGCCCACTGCTCTGCAGGAAGGTGGGCAGTTAGAAGTGTGATGGAATTTTTTTTTCATGCTGGTCAGAGACTCCTAGTAGAAAGAGGAGTCAGCTACTCCCTGGGCTATTACTGCAGCCTTTGGTTGCCGCTTGTGCTTGCTGATAGACACATGTAAGTTGCTGTAATAATTTTGTGGACAGCTACAATATGTTCCTAACCCAAAAGCCCTTGCTGAACCTTTGTAGTGCACCATAATCATAACCTTTCTCTGTACTGCTTTGTAATAGCAAGATAGGGTTAGTACAGACAATTCAGTCAACTTTTTTTGTATATCTCTCTTGGAGGGAAGCGATGTTGATTTATTAATTTCCTTGAAGATGGACATGAGAATTAATAAATAACAATGACAAGAGGTAGAAGGGATTTTTTTCCTGCAGCAACCAATAATAATATCTTTGTTGAAAATACAAGTGAAGAGACAGAACTGCAAAGCATGTTTGTGTAAGATAGAGCTGAAACAGCCAGGAACATTAACCCTTCCCAGAGCAGAGAGGGCAGAGCAGCTGCCTTTTTCCCCATGCCAGAAAGCCATCAGCCTGCCCTGGGAGCTAGCCCACACTGCTCCACATGGTATCACACACAGGTACCTCCTCTGGAGTTAGGACAAGGTGCTGACAGCTGGGGCCAAGCAAACCTGCTCTCTTTCTCACCCATCACCACTGACTTGCCATCCCCACTGTGCACAGCTGTATCTCTGCTAATGAAACCTCAGAAAATTATGAGTCTGTTGGGCAAGAGCAGACTGTCATCCTCAAAGGCCTTCATAAATAAAGCTGTGATGTAGAAAAATAAGTCTTGCTAGTATCTCCGTTTCATAGGTGAAGAAATTAGGGAACACCAAGAAATGGCACCAAAGACGAGATTATGTTGGAGAACTCCTGTTTGTGACACACATGTGGGAAAAATCACTTAAAGAACCACATGTACATGTGGAAGTTTGACCCTTTTAACACTGCCAAAGGCAGCAAGGGCTTCAGTGGTTTGCTTAGCAAATGTTAGTCACAAAAGTATCTGGCTCAACTCAAACCTGTGTCGCATTTTCTTAAAAATAGTAATTTAACAAAAGAAAAAGGGGATAAAATAGGAACACAAAGTCTTGTTTTGCAGGAGAGCCTGTGTCCTTCTCTGTTTCCCTCAGCCTGTTATTGTGTAAATCACTTGCTTATATCCAGCAAATGAACTACATGTGCTGCAACATGCTGTAGGAAGTCTGTTGTGGATTTATCTATTTAAATAGAAGTGGAATATGGTGCCACTTCATTTAACCCATGCCAAAAGCTGCATAAGATCCCAGAAAAAATATTCAGAAATAATTTTAAATCCTATCCCCGGGAGTTAGGGTGAAAAAAAAAAAAAAAAAAAGAGCTTTGGACTATACATTTGGAGCCTGTAGTTGTAATAAAATCCAGGAAAAGGTTATTTTACCTGAATTTATCACTTAGCAACCACGAATCTACCTCCTGAGATTGCCGTTCCTGGGTTACCAAGTAACTGGCTGTGACAATTACCAAACAGCTGTCCCAGGAATCTACATAGCCTTTAACCTCGTCAGCTGAGAGATGGGCTGATGACAGCTAACAAACAATAGAAACACACCCTAATATTTTATTTAAGAGCTGAGGGAAGCCACAGCTGTATGGATCATTCAGCCAGCTGGATTTAACTGCTGCAAACTGTGTGTCCCATCTTCAAGAAACTGCTCTAGAGCTGTGCTGGGTGTTTAAAGATGTTTTTGGGTCTCTATCCAAACGTGGTGTCAAATAATTGAATCCAAACTAGCAAGTTAGGTTTTGCTGTTGTGCAGGAACAGTAAGCAGCTAATTATCAAGTGCAGGTTTTATTTATGTGGCCAGTAATTTACAAAATTTTGCCATTAAATAATTGTGTTCATCCTGGATTTTCAGAATGTAACTGTTCCACTGATTATTAGTGAGAGAGAGAACATTAAATATCAAAGTAATAAAGCAGTAATTTAGTATGAGGGAAAAAACCATAAATAAGACTAGTAAAATAAAATTAAGGAAAAAAGAATACTGAGCTTGAATATTGAGGAGAGATTCTTCATAATGAGATGGATTATTTCTGAGGGTGGTTTCCCAAAGGAAATAAGGGCAACTACCATGGGCAATGTGTGGAAGTAAGCTGGAACCAGTGTAGAACGCTGGAAATGATAGATGTACTAATGCAGGTGTCAGTCCTGAACAATGCTGTTGCTTTTTAAAATTCCACTCCCGTCCCCCCCCCCCGTCCCCCCCCCCCGCCCCCCATTTGTACTTTCTGTGATTTTAGAATGTTACAAATAGCAGTCAGCAAACTTGAAACAATTTGCAAATGCAACATTTGTTGCTGGTGCTTCAGATGCCCTAAGCCTGAAGAGATTTATGTATATGCCACCTTCTGCAAGTTCCAAGTGGCTCCTTTTACTTTAAACTAGAAATAAGAAAGAGTTTTTTGGAAGTTAAGTGAGCTTAGTTCCTCCAGGGGGAGAGAGTTTGGAAGTCATGCTCGTCCTCCTCCAGCATATTCTAGTTGAGATGTTATAAACTGCTCTGTTATAGGGTGGGTTTTTTTGTTGTTCGGTGGGGTTTTTGTTTGGGTTTTTGTTTGTTTTTTTTTTCTTCTTCTTCTTTCTTTTCTTTTTCCCCTGGCATGTTCCATACATCACAGTAGTAAGAACTGGCTCAGAAAATTCTTCATCAGATTTCCACTGGCAGCAAGTTTACAAAGGAAATTTTCCCATGGTCAAATGCCTTCTCCTTGACACTGGAGGACTCTTTAACTGGCTGGCCAAATTCAACTAGACTTAATTTGGCTACCTCTACTTTTTTTACATCATTTTAAAACAAATTGATAACATTAAATCTTTCACTGCACACAACTGCATAACTTTTCAGGTACCTAGGGTACAGGGGAATCTTTGGTTCTTGAAATAGGTTAAAAAACCCCACAGCTGCATCAGCATAATTTCTTCTGATAAAGCGACATCTCTCATGGCATGAGAGTGTCCCACTGGACATGCAAATAGCTTTTCAGAGGGAGTCCATGCTGTCCTGCAAGAAAGATTGTGGCACACTTGCAGGTACCCATACACACCTGCTTCTGGTGAGCAGAAGTGTGCAATGAGCTGTAAGCAATAACACCTTTTCCCTGCAGAACTGAAATGAACCCTTTTTATTATCAGTTGATTCAAAGTGAGTGATGATGAGTATGTGAGTGCTTAGAAAATGAGCAAAGACCTTGGAATTTTTTTTTTTTAAATGAAGTATAGTCTTGTTGATATTAATGACTTGTCATTGTTGTCATTACAATGTCTCTGCTATCTGCCATGGACTTTTGGCAGGCTTGTAAGCTCTGAGATGTCTGAGGAAAGTGGCACCATGTTTGTAAGCAACCTGGTGCATTTTTGGGGAGAGCAGAATGGGCCTTGAATTTGTCACTGCCTAGCGGTTGGTTCCTTTGCCTCCCTCATGTATCCCTTGAGCTAAGTACTAAAGGTGTTTTCACTCCTAATGGCTTATTTGGGTATGAAGGGAAGGGTAGGAGATCACAGCAGCTACCCTGCTTGCACCCTGTCCTGCTAGTCATTTGTCTCCATGGTGAAATTTGATATAGGAAGGCTTTGCTGGGACATTCTTTCTGTCTCTTGATGACAGATCATGGTTGTCCTGTTTTCTGGCTGGTAGTTGGTTGGTTACGTTGACAGATGTTGCAATGATTCTTTTGGCAATATTCTGTTGTGCTGACTGTTCAAACAGGAAATTCATCTTTTAGTATTTGCACATGTTAAATGTTTATTTTAGTAGGAATCAGCTCTGACAGCAGGCTGGTCAAACAGCGTATTTTTGGAGCAGCAAACTCAGGAATTCTCAAAGTCCTCCTCATCCTGTAGGTCTGCTGGTGCTCAGCTTGGAGCTCTACACCGTGAAACACCACAGGACTGTTGAGGAGGGGAGACCTGAGGTTTTTGAGCTCCAGGTTGCTGCTGTTTCACTCTTGGGGTGCTGGGTGCCTGTGTGTGCTTGATAGCACTCAGTTCCAATTATACAATGGTATGGTATGTTGGGACACTTCGTAAGGCTTACTGTGTGACAGCCTGTGCTGTCTTTGTTCTCCCTTTGGTTTCCGAAGTTTTGGGTTACAGAGCTGGCCTCTTGTCTAATGTTAACACAAGTGATCAGGAAGGTATTGTAGTTTGTGCTGTACAGTAGAACGTGAGGACACGTCCAGGAAGTATGGCAAGAACTGCTTTCCTCCTAACAAAGACTAGCTGAAGAATTTAATCTGAGGAAGCCACATTTCCATCCAAATCTTTGGTGATAATCCCATTTCAGGTGACTGCTTTTTGATCTTGGTAAGCAGCTTCTTTGAAGGATAGTCTGCAAATGCTGGTGTGGTTTGGTGTTATACATTTTAACTTGCTTCCTAAATTTTAATCAAGCAAAATTCTGTGGACTATTTATTTGATGTGTGAAAACAGATGTTTCTTGTACGCAGTGGCATTAGAGATACCCTGGCTAAGGTCTGGTCAGAAAAAGTTTCTAAGATGTCAGAACTTAACAGTATTTACTTCTCTAAGTATGGTGTCTGTGCTGAAGAGAAGCACCTTATGAGAAGCAGATACAAACAGGCTTCTGGTGCATATGGTGTAGGAAAGGATTAATCTGGTTAAGACCTCTCCAGACCCCTTCACTGACATATAGTAGGTGAGAAACAAGTGGCTGCAAGTCACCTGTGAAAGCTGCTTTGTGTCTTGCCAGCCTTTTGGAAATACTTCAGAGCTGCAGCTATTTTGAGTTGGAAGTGGAAAAAGGCTTCATGGCCAGCATAGCATTTGCATTTCTGGGAAACACATTTGGTTCCTATATGGTTATTTTTGTGTAATTTGACAGGAAAAAATTAACGTTGAGGAGAACGTGCTCAGGTGAGTCAGATGACAACACGTGTATTTGCAATGTGTGTTTGCACACAAAATTTATGTAATTGCATGAATAACTGTGTGTATATATAACAAATGTGTTCTGATTTCTGCTTACAACAGTTGAGGTGCAGAATACATGCTACTCATGAATTTATATAAAGCCCAGAAAACTTAGTTAGCTAGTGAATCTGAAAATGTTGTACCTGCAAGAAGGTAGAAGAAACCTTGAGAATCCAGTGCTGATAAGCATTGCTTAAATACAGGAACTACAATGAAATATATCCTTCAAGAACTGACATTTTTGTTTCCTGGCATTTGGAGTGATATTGTCAGTGTGGAACTTGATTATTCACCAGTTATTTGAGTTTTGAGCATATGTGATTTCTAAAGACTTAGTCTCTTGTGTGTTTTGACAGTTTTACTGATCACCAGGATTTTTGATGCACTATCTTTCTATCTTGATTTCTTATTTTTCTTCTCAAATGCACTCTTCCTAATCTCTTAGTAACAATACTGCTTCTGGAAGGAGCACACCCTTCCAAAAAGAAACTCAGAGGTGGTTTTATATACATTGAGTGAAAGTGCATTGCAGGAAAAGGTGCTGTCTTTTAACAAAGTTTGGGTTTAAGCACAAAATAATCAGGATTTGGATGTTATTAAAGTAACATTTTTGTGAAAAGGCACTGGATTTATAAAAATGAACCAACTCTTCAGCCAGACCCATTATGAATTGCAAAAGCAGCTGGGAGATTTGGCCTGGAAATCAAGGTTGGGGTTTTTTTTTCTTTGTCAGAGTTTGTAAGATATTTGGAGGGACAAAACATTTACTTCTTATTTCTCTGAGTTTCAGTCCAGGCCTTGGAAAAACCCATCTGACAGTGAGTTTGTTTGTATATTTCACATTTTTTCCCTAAGTATGCTAGGCTCATTAGCAAGCCTTGGAAAAGGCATGCTTTGTTAAAAAGTTAATATGGAAAACAAGATACTAAGGGCTCAAATCTTTCTCCAGAATATAAATAAGCATAGCTTCCTTTGGACCAGACTTTGACCACAGTTATACTGGAACCCTTGTTTCAGGGAGACTTACGAATGTGCATTTGCTAGGAAATGCGGCTCCTTCAACAAATTTCCTAACAGCGGTCACTAAGTTTCTGCCTACAGGATATACACAACTACATACAGAATTACTGCAGGGCATCCAAAAATGCTGCACAGCAGCATACGGCATGAAAAGGACATGGCTTACTGCTGGGTGGGAGATACTTGCTCAGCAGATAACAGTGCGGGAGAAGTGTGGACACCAGGGCTGTCCCATATCCTCTTCTGTGCCAGGAGAAGGCCTGTGCTCCATTTCCTTTCTAACCTACGGTGCTGGCTGGCAGTTGAGCAGGCACAGGGAGCTAATAGTCTGCTGCTGGCTGTGGGCTCAGTCCTCCCTGGAAAAGTTTTCTGTTCCTATGTATCAAGGGAAAAGAAATAATTTTCCCTTGCTTTACACGGAGCAGTTCATTTGGTTGTGGTTTCACCTCTAGCAGCATCTACCGCTATGCATACCAAAGACATGGCAATGACAGCTTAACACTGACCGGGCTCATTTACTTTATTCAATAACCAGTATGTCACACGGTATAAATACCCTCTAGTGTGGTGACCAAAGAAGACACTGCTCAAAATTATGGTCCAAAGACTTAAATGGAATAATAAAATAATGTCTGTGACAATGGCTAAATAAACCTTGATTAAAGCGGTCCCTGTTTTTAAGCTAAGCATATAGTATCACTAGAGAATATAAAGACAGGGGAGCTGCAATGGTACTGAAGAACTTGGGATATCTTCAATTGCTGCTTCTGAAGAATACAGTATCTTGAGGCAGAGTGTAAAGTTTTTTTTCATTTGAAATGTGATTTGGAGCTTGAGCCTCCCCAGATTATGACATTTACTTCGTTCTTGCACTAATAATCAGAAGGGTACTTATATGGATCTGAGCATGACACCAGGTGACCCTTTTTTTGATTGCTGAAATATTTAAGGCTGCAGCAGTACTCTATGGCAAATTCTGTGCAATAATTTTGATTATGCACTATCCTGCCTGTGAATAGTTTTTACTGCAACCTATCTGTGATAGAAGAAACATCTTCATCTTTACAGAATGTTTCTTTCTGTAGGGTTCATCAGCTTCCTCCATTACTCTTTATCTGAAATCACCTTTTGTAGCATCATTTAGTTGCACTGGAGATAAGAATATTCTATTTAAGATTTTAGAGGACAAGTAGATGAGTACAAAAACCTCTCTGGTAATCTGTTTCTGTGCATGCATCCGTAGTAATGTTTCACGGTGGAAAACAATCACAGAATCACAGAATGTTTGGGGTCGGAAGGGGCCTTGAAAGATCATCTAGTCCAACTACCCTGCCAGAGCAGGATCACCTAAGCAGGTCACACAGGAATGCATCCAGGTGGGTTTTGAATGTCTCCAGAGAAAGAGACTCCACAACCTCTCTGGGCAGCCTGTTCTGGTGTTCTGTCACCCTCACGATGAAAATGCCCTTTTATATTCTTTAGAGTCTCTGTTTCGTGCAGCAAAACTACATTTAGCTCAGTATAGCTATATATCAACTTTTTAACCTTCATGAGCATATGCATTTTATTATATTTTTCCTTTACAAGACTAAATGTTATATCTTGCATATTGCAGTAGTGCAGCAGCACACAGTTCTGGCATGTGGTGGTATTTACTAGAAGAGCAATCCTCTTCCAACTGGAGGAGCTTGGTAAGAGAAAAATATTTGCATGTATGTGCATACTTGCTAAGCAGCTCCAAAGCGTCAGGAAAGCAGGTCTTTTAACAGTGCAATTTAACAAACTAGCAGGAGGACTTCCTGGAGCTCTGGGACCAGCAGAATTTGCCTTCCACTCACCTCTCATATCCTTCTTGGCTGTAGCTAAAGCAAAGTGGAGTGTTTCAAGAGTACAAGGAGCATACACTGTTAAGTGTGCAGATAGCAGAAGTAACAGTCGTACTAAGTATCTGCCCTAACACTCTGGGAGCCCTCTGTGTATTTGGTTAAACCTTTCAGTAGTCAGCAAATCTTGTCAGGAATGCACGTGCAGCAGATCATTCATTACTTCTGTGCTTCACAGTCTCAGAGAGCAGGCTGAGCCTCCCTGCATTCGTATGCAGAGCCACATCTTTACTTGGATAACTCTAAACCAAGAGTTCTGGAATAAGCAAATTTCTGAGTTAACTGTCAGCTCTGTTGTCAGCTCTCTGCGTGTGACTTACACAGTTCCTAACCTTCACTGAAATACTCATGTCCTTGTTTTTAGATCGTCTGTATGAGATAATGAAGTGTTGTTTGTTCTATGTTTTAACTGGAGAATTGGGATTCAGGGAAGTTGCACAACTCTCCAAAGAGGAAGAAGTGTTTATTTCCCAGTCCGTATCTTCAGTTACAGACCAGTCACCTTCCTCATTTCATTTGCTCCAAGAAGGTGTTAAAACTCTTCTTATAACAGGAAATCTACTTTCTCGTGCTTACTAGAGACTAAACTATTTTACTGCAACTTGGTATTTGTCTGAAGTTGTTTTCTTGTTTTCTTGAAAATTTGAGTCAGAGAGGCAGATAAAGTAGAAGGATGGGCTGAAAACTCTTGTTAAAAATCAATCATTGCAGTTGTTGCTGTTCCTTCCACCAAAGTACTGAAAAGATTTCTCCCATAGTTACTTCATACATAATTTGTCTCGTTCCTTTGCAGAAACCAGTACACAGTAATTACTTCTTAAATGCTTTGATTGCTTCTCTAATTCATATTTAATGGTCACATAGTGGTGAAAGTTTATCAGCAGACATGAAAAGCAGTATTGTCTGTATGCAGACTTAATTTGGTTGATATCTGGGCAATGGCAGCAACAGGGTGTGGGAGGAGGAGCTGCATGGTGGCACCAAAGACTGGACAAAGGGCAGAGGATGGCCAGCTGGAGAATTGAACCCTGTGTATTATGTGGCAGTGAGCACACTGAGGTGAGGCACCAAGGGAATTCATACTCCATACGTGCTGCCTCACCAAGCAGAAGTAGCAAATGTGTTGAGTGTCCTGAAGCAACATTTGGAGGATGAGTGAATCCCATAGCAGTGGCTATAAGCTGAGCAACAGCAGCTCAAGTGAACGTCTTCTGCATATGACCAGTCCTGTTGCATCAGAACCGCTCTGGAGGATAGCACTGAGGATGCCCATTGATTTCTCATGTCACTGGGGTCCACTGAAAAGACCTCTCATGGAAACCTTCAGGTGAATTTCCTGACTCTGCTCATTAATGATATACTAGGTTTATTTTCTTCCTTGTCTCGTATCACTAATCAAGGAGTAATTAAATTAGCTGAAAAGAAGGATAAGATAAATTACTGAGAAGAATTAACTGTTGTACACCTGAGGTCAGAAGGCTCCTAGAAAATTCAAGGTGAGAATTGCCTGGACTATAAATGAGATTTAGCAAAAGGATACCAAGTTCTCTGGAGAATCAAGATGTAGAAATATGTATTACAAGCTAGGGGTATCTGGAAGTCTTTGGGCATTTCCTTTCCTATTTAAGATGGGGGAGCAAAGGATTGCACTTACGTTCTTTCCAACTGTGGTATTTGATGAAGGGAATTTCCCTGAATTTTTTTTCAACTTTGTGTCAATAGGCTTTGCCAGAAAGATATTTTTCCTTCTGTATTAATATTAAGGTAGTAAATTGTCTGTCCCAGTGTTCACTTGCTAGCCTTCTCTTTTTCCCCCTGGTTGCTCTGTAATAGAAGTTCATCTTTCATGAAAACCACATGTTGGATTAAAGACGAGGTATTATTTTCATGCATTGTAATACTCTCTATTACCTCCTCTGTTACAGTGCCATGTAAGAGTAATTATTATTCCATGTGTCACTGTGAATACATCTTAGATTCTTTAGGTCTTCTGTAGCAAGAGTTGATTCCCGATTCACCAGTCTCTTTTTTTAATTTTTTTTTTTAATGTCAGGATTAGCCAAGTATAAACATCCTAATCTTTGTCACGGTTTAGAAGACTTTTAAAAATAGGAAAAGTGCATATTAAAAAGAAAAGTAGAAATTGAACTAGATTACTGTTCAGGAAAATATTATGCTAATGACAGCAACTTCTTTTATACATTAAAACCGCCAAAAATAAATGTAATTAAGTAGCAATATAAGGAAAAGAAATTCCAGTCTTAAACACTAATGCCTTAAAACAGGGAAAAGCAGCAGTTTATACAATTGCATTTTCTTTGACAATCATATTTGCTCTTTTGAACAAAGGGTGAAACTAGGTGATTTTTAAGAGTTTATGAATTTATATTTTTGTGGTGATCTTAAACTGATTATACTAACTCCATAGAAAGAGACTTCATTCAATAAGTTTACTTTAGTGTTAATATTCTCTTCCCACCAAAGCTCAGCTGTAGCTGTATTAAATAAAAATACAGAAAATGGTATAGTAACCTCACCATCTGCTGTACAGATTTGGGTTTTGTTCTTGAGTTCCAGTTGAAATACATTGCTTAAAATCGTGGGTTAAGTCGCTGAAATTAGATGGGACCCCTGCAGTCTAATCCATAGGAACTGGCCAATTCTTTTGAGTTTTCGGTGTTTGATTAGTTGCACAGTAATTAAAGAAATTACCAATAGTCTTCTGTCTGGAAGTGATTAAACCACAAAGTGCTCATACCTATATTCTCTAAGCATCTTCCAATAATATAAGGCTTCATTTGTGCTCCTTAATAAGGACACAAATGAAAATCGTCTACAGCCTTAATACTGTGGCTTGTGTGGTACAAGCTGTTCTGTCTTGTGCCTCGGTGATGTCTGTTCAATTGTTTCTGATTATGCTGCATTTTAATTAAAGAACTAAAATGCTGTTTCTATAAATGGAACCTGCTTCTCAGTATAGCCATTAACCATGGAGGGAAAGGAATCAGATAATGATGAAAGCCAGCCACCTAAGCAAACAGAATGTGGCATGTTGACCCTGCACACTCATGTAGATTTGGATATGATTGCTTGAATTGCAGCTACATTTTTCTGGGGGTCTCCAGAATCAGAGTTTTCATTCACTGAGGGAGAAAAAGGAATAAAACATTAAAAAAAGCACCTCTCTAAATCCTGACTTGATGATGATAATGATTTTTGCTATTAAAAAATTGCTGATTGAATTGTTTTGTTAGACTTGCAAACTGAAAGAGCAGCAAAACGTGAATTCATCCCAACGTGGGTTCTCATTGGCAGGAGAGCCATCGTCTATTCCCCCCAAAAGAACAAATATTTTATGCCTGGTGTAAAATTCTCCCTGTGCAGGGCTCTAATCACTGTGGATTCACTGGGGAGAGTCCTGGTGACTTTAGTGACACTGGACTGGACTCCAGTGCCTGGGTGAGGAGGTACAGATGCTTTACCTCTGTCCTCTTGCCACTGCTTGCTGAGGTCACACAAAGCCCTGTGCTGTGGTCACAAAACCTTCCTGCCATGACGGGACACGCTCAGCCTTTTTGCACTGCGCTACCTACCAGTGGCAAGAGTTCAGCCGTGACATCTATTTTCTCTTCCCACTCTTAACTTCTCTCCAAGTTCTCCCTAACCGTGAGCAGTGGAAGGGATAGGGGCAAAAGCCCAAGTGAGTTTCCCCTCCGAGAGCGATGCAGCACCTGGTGGGATAATGCACAGAGTGCAGCTGCAGCACCGCTTGGTCCCCGCCGAGCGCAGGCTTTCACCAGCAGCCTGCTCCCTGCTGAGATAACACAACAGTAACATCACGACATATTGTATTAAAAGTAATCTAATTTTCTCTGGAACAGGGAAGAGAAGAGCTTGTAGAAAGGGGCAAATGAAAAAGGACCGATAACACGGTTTTGTCTCGTCTGTCAAATATATTCTGGGAATACTCCTGTGTGTGTTTCACGGTAAATGAATTTCTCTATAGGCCTAGTTCTCTGGCACATTAGTGAGGGAGACTCAGCTCTCTCCAGTGACATTCCTACAGTCTATCGTTTAACTGTTTCTACCCATAAAATGAGGATAAAAGTGAGACAACCTTTTATAACAGGCAAATTAATACAACCTGCTTAAAATAAATAGCATGGTGCGTCAGGTGTCTATATATAACAGACAAATGACATAAAAAAAATCATTAATTTCTAAAGTGTTCTACACCATTTTGGATGAGACCAAAAAGTAAATTCCACCATACAAAATTCCTAAATTAAAAATTCTTTAATTGGAATTTTTCCTTTTGATTCACTGTAAATTTTATTGTTCTCACAGAAGCTTTCCAGTGGTTTCTTAAATGTGACTATCCTTGTGGAGTGTTTCTTTAGCTTAAAAATCACTCAAATGTTCAGACACCTTTTCAAAAAGAAGAAAACATAACATAAAAAACCAGAACAAACAACATAATTTACAAAGGAAGATTTAAATGTCAGTACCAAACTAAGTGCATATAATTAGGGTCTATAGCTCTGTAATCAAGCTGACATGAAAGAAATGTGTGTTATATATGGATACCGAAGATGTATCAGTGTTGCCATTGCTGCGTCAGTTGGCTATTGCAAGAGAGAGAAGCTGCAGAAGCGAAAGCTTTTAAGAGAACCATTAGCTGAGCCAAGGTATTGAAACTGCAGTGTTTCACAGCACAAAAAGGTCTGTGTAGAGTAGTTTGTTCTGAGAAATAGGAATATAAATGCTATGGGAGGTTTTGATTTACTATTAAGGAAGAGCCAGAGATGAACTGGGTCCTGGTTCACCTGTGCTGGGAAGCGAGGCACAAATCCCAAACCTGTTTTAGCCAACTGATGCATCCCTGTCATTTCCATGGACTTCAAATGGAGCACATAGGTCTCAAGAAAGTGGCATTTGGAAAAGCTAAGACTTCAGGAAAAAGACAGTAAAAATGGGAACTGTTTAAGAATGTAAATAGGGTCCTTGCATCATGCTGTTAGCATGGTTGCTCCAGTAGATACCAGGGAGAAAAGCAATGGGGGGTAGGTAAGTAAATGCTTGTGTACCAATTCTAGAAAGTTTTTCAGAAATGTATAAATGAGTGCCTTATAAATAGATTTGGATTACATCTACTATTAGCTACTAAAATCTACATTGAAATAGTTGCTGAGGTATTTGCTGGAGCTTTTATATTTTATCTCACAATTTTATTTATTCCATTCTTATAGTTGATGTCAGAAGTTTTCAATGCACAAACCATATTCTGTCTTGCCCAAAAATAAATTAAATTAAAATAAAAAATAAAATAAATTAAAAAAGGGTAAAGAATATCGAACATCTGTGGCCAGCAGCAGCATTTTCTTGGGGTTTCATATATCACACTCTCCACACTTTCATAGATCCCCCACAACCATTTGCTGCAATGCGTTATAGTTGCACGCATCAGAATTTGTGTTAGTCTGTAATATAATAAATAATAATAGGCTTTTACAGTAAATAGAATTTATGGCTTCATATACTGTGGGATGCAAATTAAAGTTCCATGTAGTTTCATACAGAAAAAGCTGCTTACACAGCATTTGTCATTGGCTTTTGATTGTCCTCAGGCTGTGGAAGTAAGTAAGAGATTAGCAAATAAGTCAAGAAAATTTGTGTGGGAAGTATTACTATGTCATGCAAGATAGAAGCACATTTATGTATCTCCCCTTCACATGACAATAATTCAAGAACTGGTGGGGTCCCGTAAGGTGGTCATAAGCTTTTTTTTTTTTGCTGTGGTTTTGAGCAACATGTATTGACTAAGATGTGGATTGAACAGAGATGCTCTGGAAATAACACTAATTTTGATGGGCTCTGAAGTCACAGGGGTGTCAAAACGAGAAATGTGATGGTCTGATTTGTACCACTGAGGCTTTTCTGTGACCATCCAATGGCACCTAATACCCCCAAGTGCTGGAGAGTGAAAAAAAGAAAAAGAAAAATCCGGGGTAGTGGGAAGTTGCCTGTTGGATCTTAGGTGGCCCTCAGACAAACTGCAGTTGAGCGCTTTTCCCAAAAAAATCTCAGTTCATAGCAAGATAGTCAAGGTGGAAGACACTTGTGATTGAACAGGGAGTGGATTCTAAAGTCTAGAAAGATTGATGGTTTGTCCTATTTCACACAAAAGCGTGGAAAAACTGGAAAGTAGGGATGAACCCCTGCCTGCAAAACAGACTTCTCATCCTCTTGTTTTCTCTGTTTTGTCTGCTTTGATTGTAAATTCTCAGGAGACAGAAGCTGTCTCTTACCATAAGTTGCACAGTGCTTAGAACACCATGTCTTCATCATGGCTGGTACTTCCAGGAATTACAGTTTTTCCAAATGAGTACACATCATGGAGAAATAATAATACTCATCCTTACTGAATGTCCTTTCCAACATCAAAAGGACTAAATGGAAATAGAGAATAAAGCTACTTTTCTGGTTCTAAAAATAATTCTTCTGGGTCATGTGGAAAATCATTGAAGAGGTTATTTGTGGGAGTTCAAATGTTCAGTTGTTCTGCTTTACTTTTTCTAGGAATTACTGCATGGCTGAGTGTCAGCCTCTGAAATTCTCAAATAGCTCATGAAAAGAACTGCTGTGTTTCCTTTGGAAAAACTGGATGGCAGTGTAAGGAGAGAGAGAAAAAAAAAAGTGTTAGAATGTGTTACAGCTTTACTGGGATTTGGAAATATAACAGAGAGTTTAGGATGTACCTACTGGTGTCACAACTCAAACTGGACAAGGAATTCATTTGGTGATAGACTTTATTATTCTTAATGTGTTGTGACCGACCATAAGGACAGAAGTACTGCTCAGCAATGGAAATGTGTCAATGGAAAATCATGAGGTTTTCCCTGAGAAACAATGAAATTCCTCAAAGGTTAGTAGTATGCAATAAAGAAGGTTGATGAGATGACTGTTTGGATCATCTTCAAAGTTGAGGAAAGACTATTTGATGTGCTTAGCCAAGGGGGCACAGCCATGAGTGAGTGTTTGTATGGGCCCTGGTGACAATAGTAGCTGCAAAGTTTGACCAAAAAAAAGATGGTTTTCCTGAAAGCTGCTGCCAAAGTGAGGATGCTGAAATAGCGAGACTGCTGACCAGTAATTCCTGCACTCTTTAACTGTTTGCCAAAATTATTTTTTTTTTTGATAGTCAAAGGCTGAAAATAGGAAAGAATAAAACAAAACAGTGCTTGCCCAGTGTAGAACAGGTTGTTTCCTGATCTGAAATTGGTTATCAAATCACAGGTCATCAGCACTGTAGTTTTCAATTTAAACAGAAGTCAGAACTGATTAAACAGCAGATGGGTTACTTCTAAGTACACCCGGACCACCTTGCTCTTTTTAGTTTGTATGCCAGTGTATATGGTTATTTAAAAACCACCACCACCAAAAAACAGAAAAAAAACAAACAAACAAACAAACAAACAAACAAAAAAAAAACCAAAAAAACCCAAAAAAATTCAAGGCAAGAGCTTCCATCCCTTTGCCCAGTTTAATCTTTTTTCAGCACAAAATGTCTTTTTGAGTCAGAAGAAGTAGTTATATCATAGATGGGAATTTCTATGTCCCGGTAACAAGGAAGGGAGATGTGGGGAGAGCAAACTTAGGAAGAAAGAGAATGGTGGGAAGTTATACAAGCATTTTTTCACTTTCTCCAGCTCCATTCTTTTTGTTACGATTGTCACATGTTAATAGAAGTAGGGAAAAAATGGTTCTGTATCCTGTACATTGTGTTATTTGTATACGCTGAAGAGAAAACTCTGACATTCATGTAAAACTTCTTTATGTCAAATAAGGGAGGAAACCAGCTCACCTGTCACTGCTCATCTTGTTTCAAGAACTAACATTTTATTTCATGTTCTCTTGCTGTGTGGTATGCAAGGATGAAGGAGGAGGAGGACAACACAGCACTGCTCATTTGTAGAAGAATCTGCTGTGCAAGGCTTGGAGGGATCTTAGCCTGAAATTTTAAAATCTATTTCTTGTTATCTGTAAATTTCAGGAGCACAGCATTGACATTTCTCCTTCTCCTCTGTCATGTCAGCAGACTGAGAAGATGCTGAAATATGAGCTGATTGTCACGTTCTTGAGAAGACTAGAGGCACAGGCAACCAGTAACAAACACAGAAATCTGAACAAGTGAAAAACGGTGTCTTCTGCTTTAATTAACTTACGTGGCTCTAATTTGTAGTCTGCTTTAATACATGTTTAGTAACACAGTTTTCAGAGATTACAAATGTTTGCAGCATGAAACATAACTGCCTAATATGATATCAAAACCTGATAATAAATTTAACACCCTGGGAGGCAAGGGTCTGGGTCAGAGGAAAGATGACTTAGAACTAAGTAGAACTAAATGCTGAAAGGGTTTTGGCATAGTAAAACTGCTGTAGGCAGGAGAAAATTAGGACTTGAGCAAAGAAGTAAAGGCAAAAAAAGAGTTTTAATACTGGCTTTTAATCTTCTTGGCTTCTTGAATATATATAGGGACTGGAGAATAATTACCGAATCATTTGTAGCGAGAATTGACTGTGTTCTGTCACGTTAGATATATGTGAGGCATTTGCTTCAGTATTTTCATCCAAAACTTCCCTTTGTCCTGCTGCTGTTCAGGATGCTGGGTCTTGGGTGACTGCTGTTCATCGCTCCAGGCATGGGCATTTTTAAATGCTGTAATCTGAATTAGGCCCACTCCTGCTAGAGGAGCTCTGGAAACTCAAGCAACCTCGTGTACGAGCTCATCGGGGCCTTGGGCTGGTTGCTGGAAATTCTTGTTTCCGTGAGCAGTTTGAATCCTGTGGAAAACTCCCGCTGATTTTGCAGGGATTATCCACTTGTGGAAAGTTATTCTGAGGGAGGTGCATTCCTTTGTAAAATGGCTGGCAGCAAGTCTGGGCAACACTTCGTTCTAACTTCTGGCCGCGTATTTTTGTTGGTCAGAATTTGTCCTGTGCCTTGCACAATGGGAATGTACTCCGTGACTAGAGCTTGCTCTTTCCATTTTAGTTTAGTAAAAAGTAATAATGAAAAAAGAAAGCAAGGCTTGAGTGCATAAGTGTTTTCAGATATTGGACCCCTTGGGCTATATCATGTTTGTGTCTTTGCACAAGTCTCTGCAGAGATCAGAGTGCAGTGCTGCTTGAAAAGCATAGACCCAGCATGACCTATCTTTTTTTGTGGCCTTTGGACTCCAAAGTGAGGAAAGTTGCATTGTAAATGGAAAGTAAAATTAGCTTTGGTGTTTTTCATTAATTTTCTGAACATTGTTATTATTTGTACTCTCTTTATATGTCAATGCCTTATTTTTCTATTTATAGTTGTTTTGTGATCTCATTCATCTATGTATGCTCAAAATTATTCCAGTATTTAATTGGAAGGTAAAGGAGAAAAGTCCCTGTGATAGCTTGTTTAAAAAACATGTTATCTGCTGTCTGGTCAACAGATTTTCTGTGATGTTTCACAAGAGAGAACCCTGCGCTGCATTTAGATTTAAGTTTGCTAGTAAAAATATAGTTCTTCCTGAGATTATTTAAAATGAGGACCTGCATTTATCACATCCTACTGTTGTCTGAAAGACAAAATCCCATTCCATATTGCTATGCCAGAAAATGTTAGCAGATAAAGTGCAGAGCAGGTCACAGTATTTCTAATTCAGATTAATGACCCCATTCAGCTTGTCTCCTTAGCAGGAAATTAGAAAGTGCGAGGAAGGGGAAAATAGTGATTCATAATGTGTGACTCTCTGTATTGGCAGTTGCACTCATTAAAAGCTAAGATATTGTTTTGATATAAAATAATTGAGTCTGACTTATTTATGGGATATGGCTGTCTCAGCTCATAGAGATTCCTTGAGGAGACTGCTGGCTCAGTGCCCAGATTGAGGAAGAAGAGGTGACTGATGGCTGTCAGCCATCCCTGGCCAGGTGAAGGGCACGACTGTTTTCTACTGCAGAAATGTGCACTGGTACTCTTCTCAAAGAGCCTGAAGGAGGAAACACCTTCAGGAAGGTTCTGAGCAGTTGAGGGGAAAGCAATGCGAAACCACCTGGGAAAGCAGCTCATGTTTGTTGCATAATTCGGTATGTGCAGTTATGTTTAAAGTGCAAGGGTTGTAACTTGAGGATTGTAGAAGAGAATGTCAGCAGTCAGTGTGGCTCCTGCACATGCTGGACTAGGTTTTGTCTGCGGAGGCTGGGTATAAAAGAGGGACCCAAGGGTAGGAAATGCTAGTGTACAGGAGGCCAGGTTTGGCAGAGCCTTGCATGCATATGAGCTTGGATTTTCAGGTTTTCAGCATTGCCACTGGTAATCTATATTCTGCTGAAATCCTTTATTAGGTGTCTTTTTTTTTTTTTATTCTGGGCTTGGCTTGTAATCTTTTAGAACTGTAGTTACTAGGTACTAAAAGGTGGCACCATGCATGGCTTAGTGTTGTCTTGATTGAAACACTGAGGTCAAAGGCCAGCAGAAGTCAAAGGTCCCTGCAAACTAACATATGCATGGGCTCGCTGAGCTCTTCTCCCTCTGTGTCACAAAGACAAATGGCATTTTTTAAAATTCTCCCAATGAACTAGCATTCATTTTCTGGCGTCTTTTCCTTCTTTATTGCTTCCTAATGAGCTTCATTCCCATCACCTCTAGGCTTCTGCTTTCCAACCTGCATTTACACCCATGCATAGAAGAGAAGCAAATTGAACAAATTAATTAAGTTGGCCTGTCTAATGAAACTAGGCTTTGGTGACTTCTGGGGTTTTGTCTCTTGCTTTTTACAGAAATCTTCTATAAATCTTCAGTGATCACAATTGCTGGTCCTTTTCTGTCTGGAGGGTTGTCAAGAACACCAGATTTTCTTTGTGTAGTGTCTCAGATTTGAGAACATTGCATTCTGTCTATATTTATATTTATATTTATATTTATATTTATATTTATATATATTGCATACACCTGTCTATTTTTACTCTTTGTTTGTATAATTATGGTGGTTGTTTTACTTCCCTGTTTATTTATTTAGCAATGGAATTTTAATGAAAATGCTTTTCAGGAGATATTTGGAATAACAGCTGTTACTTAGGGAAGAGGATCTGTGCTACTACAGTCCATAAAATTTCCTTTCAGCCCTGGACTGGTTGGGGTGTATTTTCTCTCCTGTTCTTCTCATGTTGCTTTGTTTGCTCTCGGACAGGTCAACTGATTCAAAAGCAAGCGTCAGCCAGATTATTTTTCTTTTAAATGCTTGTGTCTGAGCTGGCACCTGACATTGTCTCCTGAAACCTTCCTATTGAAATCTGCACCCAGATAGAGTTGTGCTTATACTACCTTCCCCCCCCCCCCCAGCAGTATCACTTCTTTGCGCTGGAGACAGATGTCTTAAACTGTAAAACTCACGAATTTCAATCCACTGAATTGTGGATAAACTGGGGATCTGGCTGCGTGCGTGGTTTTGTTGCTTATTATCACTGCTTTTCTCATGGCCTCCAGTGAGGATCTTGACCTTTGTGCTACAGCTACCTAGGTATAAAATGCAGGCAGCACCTCCATGGGCAAATTCATTATTATGGTTATGTGGCTCTGAGAGATTCTGTAGAAGTATGAATGAGCATGGTGAAACTGCTAAACTTTCAAAGGTTAAGTGTGGATCTAAGAAAGGACTCTACCACTTTTGACTGTGTACTAGTATCAGACATTGTCTGTACACACATGCTGCATATGAAGCAGTCAATGCAATGAAGCCCTTATTTCTTATGATATCAGATGTTACCATCAGGCAATCCAAACTTACCCTTGGAGAAGACACGTAATGACAGACACATTTCTGGTTTGTAACAGTAACATTTTTTATTCCTCCTAACATATGCTCTTTGATGCATATCATTACTGGGGCTTAATGCTGGTTATAGATGACTAGGACTAATAGCCTCCTCCTGATTTTTACAAGATAGCTGTTTAATCCAGAATTTCCAAGTGCTGTTTCCTACACAATATTACTATTACCAGATGAAATTCTTTCCCAGGAATATGTGAATAATTTTAAATCCCTCTGCTGAAACTGCTTTTACTGAACTTTTTCCCCCTCCTGTCTGCACTGTATTTTCACTTTGAAGTAATAAATACATGTAGTCTTTTGGTATCTAGATAGTTACCTTGACCATTTTCTTCCTTTTTATTTCACAGCTCATCGCTTCATTATACCTGAAAAACAGTGATGCTCTTGTGAAGTAAAGGTTATATAAAACACTGCTCTGGCATGAAATGGAGGAGAGAAATTTAATGAAGTTCAACGAGGGCAAGTGTAAAGTACTGCATCTGGGGAAGAACAACCCCGTGTATCAGTACAGGTTGAGGGATGATCTGTTGGAGGACAGCTCTGGGGAAAAAGATCTGTCCTGGTGGACAAGAGGGTGGCCATAAGCCAACAATGTGCCCTTGGGGCCAAGAAGGCCAATGGCATCCTGGGATGCATTAAGAAGAGCATGGCCAGCAGGTCGAGGGAGGTTATCCTCCCCCTCTACTCTGAGCTGGTGAGACCCCACCTGGAGTACTGTATCCAGACATTCAAAACCCGCCTGGACGCATTCCTGTGCGACCTGATCTAGGTGATCCTGCTCTGGCAGGGGGGTTGGACTACATGATCTTTCAAGGTCCCTTCCAACCCCTAACATTCTGTGATTCTGTGAAATAGTACCTGAAACTTCAGTAGTCATTAATGGAAGATCTAAGAAATGGGAATCTGGGGGAATCTGAACCTGATGCAGCTTTCAGTGTTGGTGGTGTTAACTTTAGTAGCATTATTGCACAATAAGATATACTCGTTTTAAGCTCATCCTTCACCTCTTAATTGCCTGCATGTAAGTGTGTCTAAAAGGAATGTTACAAGGTTTTGTTCTTGCTTCTTTCATCACATTATTTATTACGCAGTATTTTACCATTCTGCAGATAGAATGTGTGGAGATGGATGATAAATGTGGAAATATGAATTATTTTACACACTTGCTACAGTATAGTCTAGATGAATGGTTTATTTTGGTACCTGGATGTGAAATCGATAGTACAGTCTCAGAAGGAATGAATGTGATCCAGAATAAAGCAAAAGCCAGCAACTGGGAGTTGATACTGAGAGAAAGAGATTCTCAAAAATTCTTTCAGCTACATCCTCATCCTATTCTTGTGGGGTTTTTATATGCTCTTGGTGTCTTTATGTGTTCCTACTACCCCAATGATAGAAAGGCCATAAATGGCTCTGTGGGAGACTTAAAATGCCATAACATGCTGCTGAAGGTGTAGTCTGGGTCTGTGTTGCTAAAAGTGTTAGCCTCTGGGAGTCATGCTTGCTGCTTGAAAAGCTGCTTAATGGTAGTATTTTTATTTGTATTTTTTCCTTTTGGTTTGAGGTATCATAAATATGTTACCTATGCCAATAAGAGCAGCAAGGCTAACCTAACATCTAGGTAAGGTTTTGGACAGTTTCATTAGTCCTTCATGTGTTCAGATTCACTGGCTCCAGCTTTCATAGTTGAAGTACCCTCTTCCTGTCTAGAATTTCCTGCAGTCAAGGCAGTAAGAATTCAGTTTATTTTAGAGGGCCAAAGTTTGTTGTTGACAGTGAGGTTCTGCATGCTTCAGACTGTTGCAGTCCTAACAGAGGAGCCGTCACTACAGAGACAGAGAGCTAAACAGGACAGGTTTGAATTGTGCAGTTTACTTACAGAACCAGATCATCAAATACACATTAAAATGACCATGTGGGTTTGTGGTTTTTTTTGCTTACCATTTTATGTAAAGTAGAGTTCTTACAAATATTTCACTGCTTTGAAATGGGCCAGAAGCTTGTGTTAGACTTTGATGGGGCTGTTGCCATTTGTGCTTAAGGGAGGTCTGACTGGAAGTTTTGCCCAAGAGAAGGAACAGCGCAGTGGTATCGGTGCAAGCCCACTCATGCTGCCTCACTGTGTGGGCATTGCTTTTGGGAATCCTATGGACAATTTTCACATAAACCCAAAAACTGGCACTAGGACTTAATATAAGAAGCACCTGATAGTGCCTCCTGAGATCAAGGCTACTTCATAAAAGGAATAGAGGTGAAATAACTTGTTTAAAGCTTCACCACAGGAGTAATGGGCCTGGGAATTACCCTAGGCCAGTGTCTTAATTGCTGAATGATTCAGACCTGTTGTGATGTCATTTCTTCCCAGTGCCTTCCAGTCTCGAAACAAGGATACCGGGCTGCACAAAGAGACATAAATTCAACAAAACCTTCTAGATTTTGTTGCCAAATACCTGTCATACCTTAGGAGAAGCAGTTCCCTCACTTGTGACTTGGAATGACTTGGGAAGGGGCTCTCTTGGTAATGTTACAATTTTATAGGGAATAATCCAATTCTTTTATTCTGAAAGATCTCTTCAGTTAATTAGGAAGAAGCAAAATAAAGAGGGAGACAAAATAAGATCTGCAAAGAAATACGAATAGCAGGGGGTTTTTTTGACAGTTTTCTTTAGGAATAGAAGCCCTGACAACTATATGCTCTACATGTTTGATGTTGATTCACTTTATGAGAGTTGGCACCACAGAGAATATATATTTATAGGGATGTATTCACACGACTTCTGCTTCACACAGACTACTGATTTAGATGTCTAATTTAGGAGCACAGTCATTCTCTGTAGTCAGCAGAGCCTAAATTAACATCTCTGAATTACCTCCTGAAAGGATGTACCTTTCTCCACTGACTTCAGTGACCCGAGGCTCCTAATTTAGGCACATAAGTCACGTGCCCAGTGTATTAGCCCTGTGTAAACAATACTCTGATTAAGTGTTACCCTGGCATTGCTTTTTCCCCACATGCAGCGAACTCCTCAGGACATCACTACTTTGTCAGAGTTGAGTGTGTCTGAAGAAAAGGATGATCTTCCCTGGCTGGCTGGAGTCAGATATATGGGCCTTAGTGACTCGAGGGCAAAATCACACTTGCATACAACCATGCCTGAAATACCTTTTAGTCACTAAGGGAAAAGGGAACTCCCTAGTGTGGACCCAGCTGTGCATGTTACACTTCAAGTGGCAGGGCACGTAGCAGTAGAGAGAGTGCCTGCAAGCTAATACGTGCATATAACTAACTCCCATGGATGTTACCTTAGGAGGAACAGAGCTAAAAAAAAATTTACAAAAGAAGAAAAACATACCCTGTGTCACAGTTTAGGGTCAGGGCAGCCCACTAGACCTATAACAGATGCTCTCTGTTAGCCCCCCTCTATCCCCAAAGGGAAAGGGAATGAATAAGTGATTATCAATTAGAAAGGGAATTTCTAATTTCTAATTATTTATTAGAAAAGGAAAGTAGAACAACTTTAATGAAAATTTAATAATAATAATAATGGAATATATACAAATACATACAAAATCAGTATTAATCCCAACCCCCCCGATGGCAATTAAGTCACCGTCACCCTGCAGGTGCAGCCTTTTACTTTCTGCACCCCCCCAATGTGGTACACAAGACCCAGCAGTGGCCTTGGTCTGCACACCAATCCTTGGTAGTACCTCTAAACATGGGGTGTTGTCACTGCTAGAAGCAGACACTGCCTGCAAAAGTATGCTGCTAATTTCAGAAAGTGCAGTTAGTTAGAAGGACTGAGCTGAAAAGTAACACCACTGAACAGAATTATTTCAGTTCTCACTCAAACCAGGACACCCCAAAACAACCCACAATCTCCAGTCCCTCTTCTGTGTCTGCAGAAATGGAGATTTAATAAAGTGAGGATGAGAAGAGGCCTGTGAGCCCCCCTCTTCTGCATCTGCTGAGGGCTTCTCTTGTGACCCTGCACAAAGCGCGCATCTCTCACTCATTCTCCTCCTCTTTGCAATGAGAACGATTTTATTCACAGGAGGTGATGTCACGAGGTTGTTGTGAGGGGATGTGACTCAGTGTTTGTATAATGCTTTGAAGATGAAGAGTGTTAAGTATTGTTATTTGAGATGGCAACAAAATAAAACAAAATATGTTTGGTGTAGCTGTTCAAGCCAAATCCATTTTCAGTTAGTCTTCCAAGCAGGAATTCAAAATCAAAGTGAAAAGCCGTGCCAACTGGAACTTTACAGCTTGATGGGAAAGTTAGAAAGAGAATTAATTGGGTTTTAAATAGTTGTAACTGTATTGTGATGGAGAGTGATCTGGAGCGTTCATCTACTCCTGGTTGCCAGTCAGTTTGGAACTGTGAATTAAGGCTTGCTCAGGGAAATCATTTTTTTTTTAGAAAAGAAAAATAATTGGGCTGTCTTGCACAGCATACTGTATAAACTGTCAGAAACAGCCTCTCTGCTATCTGAAAACGTGTGCTTTTTCCACTTTATGCTGCCTTTTTTCAGTAATGCAAAACAGCAAAAGCTGTGGAAAGCAACAGAATTGCCAGAGGCCACTGCAGAGCTCCTTGGAGGGAATCGCTGTCCCTTCCCAGAGAGTTCAGGCTTTGACAGGACCCTGAAGGCCTGCCCCAGCTGAGGCAAGTATTCCCCTAGCACCAGGGGAGCACTTCCTGGGAGAACTTCAAGATCCTGTGCTGCTGCTTTACACTCTGCCCTGGCCTTCACAGCATCTGCTCCTGGTTTGCTCATACACATGTCCATTGTGAAAAGGTCTTCCCTTTGGATCAGGGTTATTAGTAAGCAGCCAGTGTTTACTCACAGTGTCACATCAAGGAATTTGCTCCCTGGCCTTTGTACTCTTTGCAATGGCCTTTAACCTCTCTTGCCCCAATTTTGGGAAAACAGAAATTATTGTTGTGAATCAGAGTAATAGTCCAGTATTCCCAGAAGCAACGGTCAGCAGAGCTGACCTGAACCTCCATTCAGTACAGTTCTGCTTCAAAATTGGTTCTATCTCATGGCTGAGGTTTCAAAATGTGATAGTAAAAATCCCCTTAATGCACGTTCTCTATAAAATGGGCATAATAACACCTTTGCTTCCCAGGAGCATTGCTAAGTCCAGATCATTTGCAAAACACTTTCAGGTCTTGTACTGAAATTAGCAAGGGTCAACTATTTTTACCTGCCAAAGACTTGCCTCTTTTCAGGAAGGCTTTATGTACCTTGGATTTAGATTTTCACCTGATGTTCAAAGGGACTTGAATGTGTCTCTCAGGCTCTTGTGTTTGGTGAGATTTGTCAATGAGAAGCACCTTTATAAAGAGACTTATTCATTGCTTTCTTGCTTTCACTGAATGCACTGTTTTCTAGCGAAACCATGCTGTTTGAATTTTGCTGTTCTGTGCCGAGGTATGCCTTCAGATCCTAGTTTCTATTTTCTTAATACTTTTGAAGTTACTCGTTCCTAAAATACAGCTCTTAGTAAACATTTCAGCACTTTAATTTGGCTTAAATTTACACTTGGATATTAAAGTTCCAAAATAGTTTTATGAGCAAATAAAAAAATGATGGCTCTGGGAGCTTTTCTTTTCAATATCTTTTAGTTACACTAAACTCTATACACAAGTAACTGCCTTATAAACAGCTTTATATTGCACTCTATTGTAAATCATTGGAACAACGTGCTGTAATGGGCTGTGAACGGCATAACGTTATGTGCTACAGTTTCTGCAGTCAGAGTGAACAAGATCATTGGAAAGATACCACGTTGACAAAAGCAGGAATAGAAAAAATAACCTTAAATCTAACATCTCTATATCACAAGTAATAAATAGGACAAAGGAAAAAATGCAAATATATTTTTCTTCTTAGAAGCAACATCAGCCAACACAATTTTGCTTGCTGAAAAGCTTTTTCTATCATATTCCAAGTAAAATGTTTATTTTCTTTAAAGCTATGCTTGCCTTCATAAAAACTCTTCTTTGCGTAAGTCCTTCTTGGTCACCACTGGAAAGCTGACTCTCTCTGAGAATCAATTAGTTAGCTGTCAGGTGAAAGTGCATATCATGTATTCACTAATGCTTAGTGGATAGAGAGCAGTGTCTAAACACCCATGGCAAATACTCCTTGCTTAAGGTCTGCTAATACTAAAAGCGCAGCACAGGACTAACTTTTTTTTCTGTCCTTCTGGAGACAAACCTATATAATTAATCAGACATTTATATTTCATTCTGAAGTGTAAATGCAGCATATCATGTTGAGATATATAGGTGTGTATACACATATCCTCTCTGAACCCCATACCAACACTCCCTTGACTTTATGATCGCCGTTCAAAGACTTGACCAGACTCTCCTGCATCTCCAGGTAGGTTGGAGAAGGTGGTTAAGGGGGGATCGCTGTCAGTGTTGGCACCTGTGATGCTGAGGAAAATTTTAAGCCACTGGGTTCTGTGCTATGGGAATGGTTGTTCCTTATGTGTCCTGATGTAGGTGGAGATGCTCTACAGGCAGGGGAAAATCAAAGTGGAAAACTCTAGTGGCATCATCTGGGATTTTCTTTTTTTCCAACTCCAAAAAATCTTTTACTTATGTATGAATGCAGCAATAAACTACAAAAATAGGAAAGAGCGGAAAAGGTGGTCGATAGTTGTACAATACTTCACGAAATCTTGATCACAAAAATATTACCAAATCTCTAAAGGATACACATCTTTTCTAATTATTATCTTGACAACCTTGACACTTTAAGTGCCTTCTGAAACACATCCAGAAACTCAGGAGCCCTGGTTCCATATGGTGCAACTTCATATGGCCAATGAATAGAGACACTGGTCACCACTACCCCTCAAAAAAACCCAAACCAACAAAAACTCCTGCCTGAAAAGTTTTGACAGAAAATACAGCACTATTAACTAAGGGACATGTGTGCTTCCTTTGTGTCAGCAGTGTTTTGGGTGTCAGCTGCTTGATGATCGTACATTTTAATTAAGGCAGGGCACATTGATGTGTGCAGTTGTATTTGAGCTTGTTCTTCCTTGTAAGCCTAATGAACTTATTCAGCCCCACAAGCATGAATGAGCCTGTCAGGTACCTTTGCCAGCGGTCTTTGGCAGAGATCCCTGTGCAGATAGTGGGAGGCAGTATCATTCAATAGAATGAATTGTCCAATTCCTCAGACATCTAGCTACTGCACTTAGTCAAATACAATTCTTAAAGGGGCCTGTTTTCTTCCTACCTTCCTGCAAGGAAAGCAATGCATCAGGGCAGAAGGATGTTTCCCCAACACATTCCTAGGAACAAACTCTTTTGGTGAGGCTCAGATGTCTACAGCACACGAATTCTGGCTTGCTTCATGCTTATTTTATCAGCTGCTTTCAGAATTGTAATACGTAGCTGGATGGACTGTGGCCCTTTCAGGAAACATCCACAAGTTTTTCTTCAGCACAGCTTGAGAGCAATAACCATGAGTTACTGACCAGTCATCTTCATAGGGCACTTCACTGGGCAGTAAAAGCAAACTGTTGAGTTTGATTTTGTTTTTTATTTCTACTTCATAGTATTTGAACAGACTTGCCAGACTTATTTGTGAGAGAGGAAGAGAGAGGAAGACTGGGTGGGAGTTTTTATGGTGATGGATCTAATGGCTAGAGCTGCATTTAGGTATGGGGATTTCTGTGCTTCTGCCTCAGCCATGGCTCAGTGTCGCTTAAGGCAGTTCACTTATCCTTTCCGAGCCCACGTTCTCAGGGATGTCTGTCTGAAAAACGAGTCTAATAAGTCATGGTGGTGCTGGGGGAGGGGGGAATGATGCTGTGTAGCCTTAAAGTAAGGAGTCAGAACAGGGGTCCTGTTCAGATTTATGGATGCTTGCTTTAATTCTCTACCTGTAAGTGATGCCCAAGGTTCCTTCCTCCATCAAACAATATTGTAACCCACAATTTGTATGTTGAAGTATCACTTTAGTGGTCCTTAACCTTCAGGCTGTGTAAAACCTCAAACTCACCTGATGAATAAAATGCCATTAGCAATACCAGCATACAGATAGAGTGAAACAAGGCCTACAAAGAGGAAACCCTGTAAAGTGTCTGTTGATTCTTGGTAAGCAGGCCCAGTACTGATGGAAGCACTTTTTCCATGTAAGGTCACTGATTTCACCAAAGGTGCACGCCTTTCTGTAAAGCAGGAGGGGCACAATGAGACCATGGCCTGTGGGCACTGGTGGCAATTGCTCTCTGTGGTGCAGTGTCACCACAAGTTGCCAGGTCCTGGGAGAGGAAACTCAAGGCAGGCCTGAGGGCCACTGCATTGCTTCTCACCATTTGGGAATCTTTGGATTCTCTTGTCTCTTCCTTTGGATCTTCCAAAGGGTGGTTTAGATGCATGACCTTAGGTGAAGCCCCTTTGTTCTGTGGAGATTCAAGTGGAGGTGGAATGCCTTAGGGAGCTGGGGAGGCAGCTGATACTCAGAGAATCTCGGTATGGTAGGGCTTAGAAGGGACCTCCGAGGATCGTCTTGTCCCACTCCCCCTCCTCCAGCAGGGTCACCCAGAGCAGGGTGCCCAGGGCTGCAGTGTCCAGGTGGGTTTGGCATCTCTCCAGAGAAGGAGACTCCACATCCTCTCTGGGCAGCCTGGGCCAGGCTCTGCCACCCTCATGGCAAAGAATTTTTTCTTCTTGTTCAGATGGAACCTCCTGGGTTCCAGTGTGTGCCCATTGCCCCTTGTCCTGTCACTGGGCACCACTGACAAGAGCCTGGCCCCATCCTCTTGCCCCCCCGGGGGCCCTTTAGCTATCGATCAGCACTGATCAGATCCCCTCTCAGTCTTCATGCACCCCAGGTGACCGTTGGCCCTCCCGGCCGCGAGGGCCCATTGCTGCCCGACGGGCAGCCCCGTTATGCACCGGGACAGGCCGACAGGTGCAGACGTGGACACGCGTGTGCGTAGCGGCGGCAGCGCCCCGCGGCAGCCCCTCGCCCCGGCACCGCCGCCGCCGCTGCGGGTCCCGGCCGCCGGCCGCCTGCCGCCTGTGTGCGGGCGCCACCTGCCGGCCCGGC
>JANVCC010000020.1:46413999-46430681 GCA_025345505.1 Todiramphus chloris collaris
GCCGCCTGTGTGCGGGCGCCACCTGCCGGCCCGGCTGCCGCGCGGCCGGAGCCTCCCCTCGGGCGCAGCGCCGGCTGGGTTTTCCCGCCCAGGGCTGGCTGCGGGCTGAGGCGAGCGGCCGCGGATGTTGCCGCTGGGCACGGCTCCTCTCGGGGCGCTGCTTCACCGGGCTCGGAGCTGCCCGCGCCTTCCGTCATCCGTTTGTGGGAAGCGGGCGAGCGCAAATCGTGAGGAGGTTCGTTTGCGAGGGGAGCAAGTGTAAACCGTGTAAACCCTGTCCGGTCAAGGGTGCACAGCCGGGGCAGGCCAAAGCTACCTTAAAATTTGGGTGATCTGACCAATGCTGTGTTGTATGTTGCACACGTTTGTCCCACCTTACATTTTAAGTTTCTCAAAGGGAGAACCAAGCCTTTTTTTTTTTAGCCTCAGGTGAACATTGTAGCTGTATGAGGCTGTCCGCTGCTTTCTGTGAAGGTCCTCTCTCAGGTGGGATGACTGCTTTCCATGAAAAACCTCTCTCAGCTGCCTTCTACTATCTCTACTATCTATGATTTCATTTAAGGGAACCTGCTTTCCATTAGCAACTTCACTGTTATCCCCATATAGGCATAACCAGTTGGGCTTTGTTTTGTGGTGCTGCAAGTCAGTAGACTGTTTGAGGTCTCCCTGATGGGAACTTGCCTTCCCTAAAGTGGAAGAAAGGCCTGGATTTGCCCTATTTAACTTGCAGGCAGCCCTAGCACTGTGGGCACAGCTGACCTGCACTAGATAGCCACTCATCCTGGTGTCCCGAAAGGTCTGGGGATGCATCCAGGTGGCTCTTGGATTGCTGAGCCATCTTCTCTCAGAGCTACTCTCTCCCCATGGAGCATGCAAGGTGACTGGCTCCATGTGAGCACATTCAGGTAGGTGGCAAAAACTAAGGAAGAGGAGTTGAGGTCATTATTTTTAATCAAGGCTAGGCATAGAGAAAGCTTCACTAAACTGTATTTGACTTAAGTAGATAAAAGCCAGAGAGCGATGTAGCTCTTGGCTCCTCAGTACAAATCAAGTTTTACTTGGTGTTTTTTTTTTTTTTCTATTTTCTGTAATTTCAGTGCTAATGTTAGCGCTACTTTTGAAGTTTTCAAAGAATAGCTCAGTTTTGTGGTTTTTCTTTTGGTGTTTGTTTATTTTTAACAAGTGTTTACTAAATAACAAATCTGCAAAATTCACTAAGCTGATAGGTCACTCCACTGCCGAGTATTTCGCTACTTCTGCAGTACCTCTCATGGACAGATGAGGCTGCTATGCAATTGTTTCTTTTACTTTGGGGTTGTGATGTTCGGGGAACTAGCCTCTCCTTGATAATTATCTTCTGAGGAGCCTGACAAGCTAGATCTCTGTTGTCTGACAGTAAACTGTGAGGCTGAGGGTTTAGCGAAGAACAGTACCCTACTCTATCCAGAAGGCAGCCAGCTTTCAGCGAGGGCTCCTTGCAACATGTAAGCTGAATTTCCTGTTTCCCTGTGTTTGTAAGGCTACTAGGAGAGGACGCTCCTCGGAAAGCATGATCATGGGAATTTGGTTTGGAGATTAGGCATGTGGGAATGGAAAGCCCAGGAGGCTGCCTCAAGGACTGCTTCTCCCCTCTTCTGACAAAGCATTCTTGCCTACCTAAGATACTCCTGCTGTTTTTACCATGACATTAAGCTTATAGATATACAGGTAAAGCACTGTCAGCTAAAATCCCTGGCTCCACAACTGACTCCCAGACTTGTAGTCTTAACCTTAACATAAACAAATGTTTATTCAGGTTGCTTTGTAAGTATATGATTTAGTGGCATCACCAAATTTCTGGATAATGAGGAACTTTCCTGAAGCAAGCAATAAATGGCAGCAAAGCATATCATTGAAGTAAGTTTTGGGCACAAAAACTTCAGGCTTAGTACATCTGTCTTTTCAATAATGAGATAAAAAGAACAGGAACAGCTTTTAGGATAAAAAAAAATTTAGCTCCTGTTCTACACATAACTTACGGTATAGGATGATGTTATGTAATGACCTGACATTGTGGGTGAGCATCACCGCAGTGAAATTCACTGTCTCTGGGATGAACTGTTTTGTAAACTTATAAATCCAAAATAAAAATCAGGTAGTTAGTGCAATGTATTGTCTTGAGACAGAGCTTCTAGTTATGGCAGACCAAAATAGTTTTTCTTGTCTCAGGGAACATATCGAATGATCTAAATTATTCTGTAGATAATGGGCAAAGCCATTTTTTATTATGAAAACTTTATGCTCTTTCATAAACATTAATAATGCTGGTGGTGTGTGGGTGGGAGAGCCAGTGGGTAGGAATGGTAAATGGAAAAGGAAAATGGGATAGCTGTGAGTATAATTTCTTATGAAATACTTCTCCATATGATACCCCTTTTCTTTAGAATGTTTTTATAAAAGAAAAATACTTTGCATTTCATGCAGTCTTCAGGTTTTTACTGCTTTCTGTAAGTGCAGCACTTCTGAAAGGGAATAGGAAGGGGATGTCTTAGGAAAGCCTTTATTTATCCAGATGACATACAGTACTAACAGCAATGGAAATTTCCTCATGCTCTGGGCTAGTGCCTAAATCTTGTCTAAAAATCATCACTTAGGCTCGAAGCATTATTTGTTTAGAGGTCATTGATTCTGCAGCAACAATCCCAAGCCTCCTGAGATGGGACAAACATGCTTGCTCTTCTAAAAATGTTTTTTAAATGCATTATAAAGTGGGTGGCTTTTCCTCATTATCTTCCTCGGAGGTCACAGAGTGATAGTAGCAGCAGTAGTTGTTCCACATGTGGATGGATTCAGGTGGATTTCTGGTGTGAGCTCCAGGTCAGAGTACCAGGAATCCTTCCATCTTATGTTAGCTTGGAAAATTCTGTTGTTAAATGTGATTCCTACATTGTAGCAACAAAATGTTTCAGCTTTGGGGTTCTGTCTCTGTGGCAGTAATGGCCCTGGATTTTTTTTTTTCCTGTTTCAACCTGTTTGCCTCACAATTGCTATTCTAAAATCTTCCTCAGATATACTAGTCAGGGTTTAGGAGCACCCTGCTAATGGGAATTACCAATGAGAATTTCCATTCAGGGTCCAGAAAACTTTATTAACATAGTTCTTTCCTCCACAGTGTGTTCAGAAAAGCTTTTCTGAAGTGATCAATTGCATTTTGTACAACCACGAAGACAAGATTCTATCAGACTTTATCATGGCTGAAAGGAAAATTCAGTGAGCTTGAAATACCTCTGTCTAGATCTC
Organism: Todiramphus chloris collaris; assembly: GCA_025345505.1. Lineage (NCBI taxonomy): Eukaryota > Metazoa > Chordata > Aves > Coraciiformes > Alcedinidae > Todiramphus > Todiramphus chloris. Next base: position 46,417,279 of record JANVCC010000020.1, read on the forward strand.
ACCACCTATCTTATCTCTGAATTAAAGAAATATTCAACCTCAACCTGTATGCTGGAAGCATTAGATCTGTTTATTTATGTCATAGGGGGAAACATGAGGAGTGTGCCATTGGTTTCGTTCATTGGAAACATGTACCTAGCACCAAAAAAGACAAGTTAGAAGGGGTACCAGCAGCTCAGGGACTTCTACAGCCATCTAACTAGAGTTAAGACATAAGCAGAGAAGTCATATGAATGAAGTAGCCATATCAGGCTGGGTAAATGCTTTTGTCCCTTGACACAAGTTCAAATTTAATGCTTGAGAATTATGTAGGGATATGTGAAATTTGTACAGGAAACTCAAGCTGGGCAATTTGCATTGGTCCATAAAGAAAGATGGAGAACAGCAGAGCAAAGACAGTTTCAGCCTAAGCATCTAGCAGGGAAGATTTTGCAATATGAATCAATTTTCATTAAAAAGGTGTGCAAAACAGCAGGAAGACGAACTGAAAATGTCTGCAAATGGAGAGGGCAGCAGTAGCAAGACATCAGCAGGGAGACCCTGTGCTACAAAATCTCATTGTGGAGAAAAGGCAAATGCATTTACCCTGTCTGCTGAGGGAGGTTTCTTATCGTAGGCTGTGTATGACATCTATTCCATATGGGTGTTTATGACTTTGGGGATTTTTAGTTTGGTTTTAGTACCCAAAACCCTTGAAAAGTAGTGGAAAAATTTAACAATCATGAATTACTGGTTGTTATCTGACATTGCTGCAGACCAGCGGCCTGCAAAAAAAACTCACAAGGAGCTTTTCCCTTCTCAAAAATGTCAAAACTGTTAGCCACAAAAACAACAGATGTTGAAAGGAAGTAATTTTAAACTGTAAGATTTAAGTTGGCAGTGGGGGAAGATGAGTTGCCAAAATGTATCTTTGTTTTGTGTTTCTGAAAGCCTCAGTTCCTCCTAATGGAAGAGTTCCACGCTTGGCCTCTGCACAGATGTACTTGCATTATGTTTAACATGCTGTGGTGCAATCAGAAGGCGCAGGCTAAAAAAAAAAGAAAATGGCCCAAGAAGCATGTCCAGAGTAATTAGCCTAGGGCAAGCTCTGTAGCACTCTGGTTTTAGCACTAGCTGGACTAGTTTTGAGGTGTATCTGTGAAGGCTGCTATCACCAGGAGTCAGGTGGGAGGCATTTGGTCCCTGGAACTTGCCAAATCCAGCTTTTGTTTCCACGTGTGAGCACTATGGTCTCAGGGTACTGGCAGCTCCAGTGTTTTATCTGTGTTTCTGGGTGTGGCAGAGCTGCTGTGGTATTGAAGTTACTGCACAGACTCCCCTGTGCGTGAGTGAAGTTTAAGGAAAAAGAGATTATGTTAATAGGGATCTATGGAAATGGAGTAAAAAGTTAGAATTTCAAGGAGAATAAAAGAGATGTAATTTCTCATTGAGTGTATAGGATGTTTCAGAAACTCTATAATTACTTTGTAAGAAGTTGTACAGAATCCTTTTTAATTATTGCACATAATCCTTTTTAATTATTGCACATACATGCAAAGAAATAAGCATTTCATAGATGTAGTGGTCAGAGAGAGTAATTGAAATGTTAATTCTAATCATAGACGATGCTCATGCATTGATTTTTGAATTCATGTTGTCTGTTAATTGGTTAATGCCTATAAAGTGCAGTGAAGACAGAAAATGCTATAAATTACTATGTATTATTGTTACTATCATTGTCCACTAGGTTTAATTAGTTCTTGTACATTTTAATTGGATTATTGAGATGTAAACTCAGATGATATGATTTCGGACCAAATGCTATGCTCGGAATCCTGGGGAAGCAAGCAACCGCAGTGCCCATACAAACAAATAAGAAAAGTAGCTTGTTTATGTGGAGTGATACACACATGAACATGTTCATCTGGTGGGCTTCCCTCTTCCCTAAAATTTTCTGTGTGTCCTAACTAGGACACACTCAGCCCAGCATAGTGATTGTATTTCTACAGAAGGATGTGTCAGTGCTAAGCAGTGATTTATGGCCCTAGAAGACTAGAAACAAGAAGATTATAGCACAAAGATGAGAAGATTCTCAGTTTCCCTGTGGGGCCAGCACATTTCTGTCACCCTTTGAAGAAGGCGAGTTGGCTTTAAACCAATAGTATCTTTAACGCTATCTGTTTGTATGTTTTTTAATTTATTTTTTATGTCTGTAATAATGATGAAACCTGCTGACCTTGTGCTGCAGTCTTGCCTGCGATTCAGAAGGATGTATGGAAAATAACTGTTTCTATTCAGCCTTATTTAATTATTTATTTAGAAAGAACTGCTTTTGAGGGCAGCATCAATATCCAGTCTTCTTGGAAGAAAACCTTTGGGAGGTTTTCCTTTCAGTTTGGTCCAAGCTGCTTCCCCTCTTGCCCCTCCTGCAAAATCAGGGACTTTCTGGGCTTGTGTAAAGTTTGAGAACCTACTTCATTTCCAAAACAGTAACTGGGCAGCTGACAAATATTTCAGTGTCCGCTTGCAGCAAGCTGCTGTGTTCTGCATTTTTTTGGAACGTTTTGGCTCTAGTGCTTACAAGACCCCCTTGATTAAAAATCCTTCATGGGTGGGGGGGAAGAGGGAGGGTGTTACAGTAGAAAAAGAAATACATATAAGGAATATGTTTGTTCTTATTATAAAAGACATTTATTGAAGTTAAATCAACTGGGATTTTCTGATACATAGCCAACTTGCAAAATTCTCTTGAACATCCTTGAATTTTTGTGCATGTAAGGAATTACTTACCACTAGGATTGTTGAATTTTAAGGGGATTTGAGCTGACAAGAGAAAAAAGTAGGCAATGTGATTTTTGTGGGGTTTTTTCCCCCAATTATTTTTTTATTTGTTATTTCCCTATTCTTTTTTTTCCCCCCAATTTTCTCTTGTGCAAATGTCAGCCTGCTTCTAATAAGAGAGAGTCTGATGGGTAAGTAATCAAGCAGGGTAGCAATCCAGTACTCCTTGCCAATAATGGAAAGCCACCTATTGAAGCCAGTGAGTTTTGGGACAAAGGTTCTAAAATATGTAACAGTTGTCTGTTTCCATAGTGCAGAGTTCCCGATATCAAAATAGGGATGTTTGTCCCCTTTTTTAATCATAGCTTTCTGTTAGTTCTGGGGGTTTACACAGTGGCATCTTCTCCCCAGTTCTTCAGACTCTGTAGCACTTGAACCCAGTTGTCCCTATTTTCAAATATTAGGAAGTTAAAATATTTTATTTAACGTGTGACGAATGTTTGCTATGTCAGCCTGAGAAATCAAGTTTCTGGATTAGCTCCTCTTTTATTTCATGTGCTGCAGTTGCAAGAATTCCCTATGCAGTGATCTTGCTTTGTGCACATTGTTTATCTAACATTACAAACAGAGCAAATACTTATCTCGTGAAGATCGGGGCTGGATGGTGGTTTTTGGCCTCTAATATTTCCTTGTTGGCATCAATTCGTTTCAACTGCAGCCTATCAGTTCATCTTCAGAAACATTTGCCCTTGACAATTGTCATAACTCAGCTGTGACAAAATGTACAGCAATTTAATTTCTTTCCTTTCCTCTCCCAGTATATTCCAGATTGCATGGTTTGTGTCATCTCTAATTGCTGGGAATTGGCTGAGGTCGACAAGTTTTTTGCTGGCAGTTCTGAAGCAATGATTTGTGCTGTACTTAGGTTAAACGTTACTTCTTGGAATTGCCAGGTTGGTCCCCTCTCTTCTACATCTGTTTCATTCAGTTTAAAATTTCCACTTTGGTCTGCCATGCCTGTGGCAATGTAAGCCATACACGGGGATTTTCTTTACCAATGAATACCTGCTCCATTTAAAAAAACACAAATGAGTGGGAAAAAAAAAACCCCCAACACACTTCACTACCCACCTATGAGTGCACCAGCAGTTTCAGGAGTTCGTGCGTCTCCTCTTGAACTGCTTAAATAATAATAGCTGAGAGGAGTATGCTTAGATTAGAAATCCTGATTTGGGTGTTAAATTTCTTCTTGCTTTTACTGTTTGTAAATAAGTGGAACAAAATCTCCAATAATGTGCATATCATTGCAACACTGTGTTGTGCAGAAGCTTATGATACAGCATGTAATATTAAGCTATCACTAGATAGAACAGTTCATTTACCTAATATATTGAACACAGCTTAATTAAATATTTAATGGATTTTTCTTGCTGAGAGGAATCAGCAGAGTAAGTAAAGAGTGTGTTTGTGGAGATGAAAGTTGCAGAGGAAGGTGAGCTATGGGGATCGCTGTTCATTCAATAACCCCATGAGCTGCCTTTCCAATTGCTGTGTACTTATCTTCCAAGTGTGGTATTGCATGCTTTCGTATGTATGCCCCTATTTCAGTGGCCCCAAACCAGTAAAGAATTTCAAAGTACTACTGCATGACATGATGGTAAATATTAAGTTGATTACTGTGTGCTGAACAGACAGTGTAGTTGCCAGCCAATACATCATTTGAATGCATTCAAAGAGTCAGAACAGAACGTGGAGTGAAGATGATTTTAGCAGTGAGATGGAAGCAGATCAGATGCCTGCAAGCATGGGATTTATGGGCCATTCTTTGCACATTTCACCAATGGTACACTTTCAACAGGTTTTATAAAACTTCACCCACTGCAAGCAGTAGAAATGCTGTTAGAGAAGCCCAGGCCAACACACAGTGTCATTGGCAATGTCATCTGGCATCACTGCACCAGCTAAACTATCACTTCAACTAGATGGAGTGAACCGATTTGAGAACACTGCCAGTTTGAAGACAGTCATCTTTTCTCCCCTCCAATCTCTACAGACCCTGTGATCTCTGCTTCTAAAGGCTGTTGTCATTTGGGAAAGCATGCCATTCTTCTCTGTCATTTCACATCAGCACATCTCCCTGTGGCTGCCTGGATCGAGGTGTAGTCGCAGATGGACCACCCTTGCTTTGAGGACTCTTGCCATTTTCCCTGTTGCAGCTCAATGCCAGGTGTCCACAATGGTTCTAAGGTTGTCATAAAAATCATCTGCCCAGGCATTTTGAGGCAGCTGTTTTGGTTTTGCTATCATGGACTTCATACCATAACCTTTCCAGGTTACATTACTGGGTGTGTAACTGATTGACACAATTCTCAATAACGTACTCCTTAAAATTCCTCTTTGTCTCTTTAATATACATTTTTCTTCTTATTGCACACCTTATAATCCTCCTGTTTGACTTTTACTACTTTTTGAGTGTGATTTGTTCCTTCATTAGTTTAATGTGTGTGTAGGTTTGCAGTGACTATACGTTAAATGAGCCTTATTTAACCAGTTCTTCCCCTTCCCCTGCACTTTGCAAGAAACAGGGGTCTAAGGTGTAGCTTGTAAACTCCAGGAGCATTGTCTTTATATACTATATTTAGAACAGTCTTATTTTGTGGTTCTATAGCTCCAACTCAAATGGGGCTATACTGCATGGCTAGACATCTCAGGTGCTGTTGCAGTACAAATAAGTAATGCTCAAGGTCACTAAATACGCTCTTCTTTATTCCGTCCTGAATGACGTTGTCAGAGCTGATAATTAATTACCAGAATTGCTACAGCAGCAGTATCTGCATAAGGCTTAGACAAAGCAAAAAGTGTAGCTATCAGCAGACAGCTTCCTTCCTTCTACAGTCATGGAATATCTAACTGATGTGAAGGAGATGTCTGTATAAAACTGCTTCAGTTCCAGCTTAAACTTGCAACTTCACTAGGCACTGTGATAATTTCACTGACAAATTGTTAACTGTCCTTCTCCAACAATTTTTCTTGTTTTCCTCACCAAAAATAATCTTTGAATAACCAAACTCTGCTCTCCTGTGTTGCTTTCACTGGAAAAAAAGTGAGAACCAGTGAATGTTTGGAATAAGCCCAGAGGGCTCTGAATGCTGGCACCTTCATCTATATTATTAGCTTGTTGCACCAGATCACTGTAAGGAATTACCAGTGAACTGGAGACTGAGGGTTCTGAGGGTTTGATTAGAAGTGAGATACTCTAAAAAATACTGAAATCGTTTTTAAATTGCTGTAGCAACACAGGTTGTGCATTCAATTGGAAGTATTGCTTTCTATTAGATAAGCTCTGAATGCTTCACTTTACAGGAGCCAAACATTGGAGGTTGTGGGTTTTAAAAAGAAAAAAAAAAATTGGAAATGAATGGGGAAAAAAGCCCAGTTCTAAAGAATAGGGAGAAGGAAACATGAATTATTAGAGCTGCATTTGATATAAAGGCAGTGAATGTTATCACAGCTACATCTACTAGAGAGGTTGTGTTACTCCTGCTGCTTTTTATTAGATCAAAGTTGAATGGCTTTTGTCTTGGGATTCTGTCTCGCAGAAAAAAGCAGCCTTCAGATAAAGCATGGATTCGGGGCTGGCAATGCAACATTGTGGGTTAACTCTGAAAGATACCCATTAGGGCATGAGCTGTTCCTGAGCTGCTAGGAAAAGCAGCACTCTAGATGCTGTGGTCTGGCCATTGGCTTTGAGAAGTGCTTCAGATGAGCTGAGAGCTGCAGTGAGATGTGAGACTGATCTGGACTGATGTGCGAGTGCCTTCAGTGTGGGTTCCTTGGTCTTATGCTTTGCTTTCATTACTTGGTTTCTAATTTCATACTCGAGAACCAAAGCTTGGCTGAAAAGAATGGCTTTGTTTGTATTTTTAAATTGATATTTACACTGAGTCTAGGGAGATACTCAAAAGAATCTTATTTTGCTTCTCTGTAAATAGGTAACCCTTGTAAAGATGTAAACACCTCAGAACAGGAAGTTGAGATAAATTGGAAATTGATAGAATTTTCCCACTGAGCTCCCTGTGGAAGCTGTCACTGTGAAGCAGCAAAAGATAGGGAGAAATTGGCTTCGGTGACAGGCTGCTAGTGTCTCTCTGGCAAAGGGGTAAGTGATGGACAAATAACCAACAATTTCACAAAAGCACACCTTATTGCAGACAAAAGAATCTTGGGGAGATTTGTTGAAACTGCAGAGTCTGTTTACAACATACTGTTTTGGCAAGGAAGGAAGTAGGTATAAAAAGCCATCAGGTAGCCATGTGGCAGCCAGGATGAGCGGGTAGGTGACTGATTTAAATATTTTGTGATAAATGAAGACGATTCTTAAATGAAAAGTCCTGTGTTACAAACCACTGGAGATCTGTCTCATTATATTCTTGTAGATTAGTATTATTTAATCTTACATAGCTTTATAAAAATATAATAAATAATCCCTTTTTAATAAAAAGATTTTGTTAACAAGTAACAATGATGCCACTGAAGAGATTGATTAAAAAGAAGCTTATTTTTAGCTTGAAAAGACAGTCTTTTGTCTGGTAGATTCAGGGAAATAAGGGAGTATGGAGTCTTTCCTTGGCTGTAGATAGCCATTTCAGATCACAGTTCTTAGGACCTGGGAACCGTGGCTTATTTGTATGGTATGGTGGTTTATGTTAATGGACATGGAGTCTGTGAGTACTGTTTGTTGTGTAGTTATCAAAGAACCCACTACTCCAGTCAGTTTGTGTCAATTTTTATTCATGCTACCAGAGCTTAAACTTGAAAAACAGACATAGGAAGGAAGAGAGCAAAGAGGATGGGGCAGAGGGAAAGCTCATGTAAAGTATCCAGTTCCTATCAGGGCAAGGGATTTTTCCATGTTATTCCTTCCAGGCAGTGGTGCCTGTCTTCCTGTTATGGTATTGCTCGATTTCCAAAACTTTTAAATTTTTTTCCAAGGATTTGTCCTAGCTTAATCTCACTCCAATGCCTGTGTATACTAAGTGTGCTGTACATGCTTAAAGGTATATGTTACTACAGTTCTGTTGCTGTCTTAGAGGAGGACAGATCTCCACCTTCATCCCTGTAGATCCTGTGCCAGTATTTGCCACTTTTATATGACTGGGGGAAGCAAAGGATTATGCTGTAGGGCATGCAAATTTTCTCACTTCCCACCACATAGTCATCTACTTGTCTCCCATCAGTAACAGTAGAAAGAAGCGTCTAACCTCTTACTAACTCACTAATCAAATATGAACACAAAATAAAGTCCAGTGTTACCCAAACAACGAACAGAAGTACAGTTAAAACAAACCCACAGATGCTCTCATTATGCATCTATGAGGGATCCCAGCCAGAACAAACTCAAAGCTGTGCAGAAAAGTTGCCAAGCTCTTTGCGATAAAATCAGGACCATAAAAACGTTGTAATTAACAATTTCATTCTAACATCTTTGGATGCCTTTAAGTTATTGTTTCAGGTATGTTCTCTGCTGAGTTGGAAAGGTGCCTGCTTCTATATTTTATTTAGTCTCTAAGGATCAGTCATCTAACCACTTGTTTAACCTTGAGGAGCTATAAAGTGTGTTCATTTACATGTACTTCACTGAGATTAACAAACGGGTTTAACGGCATTGGCCAAGACCTGTGAAAGCAATTTCCAAGTCAGTTTGAGTGGCAGTAGCTTTTCCTGGCATGTCCTGTGAGTAATCTATGACCTGTGGGTCCCAGGTTTGTCCTGGAGGACAGCCACAAATGTCTCAAATCAGTTTTCCAACTGAAATAAAAAAGACTTTTCAGGATTATTTTTATTCTATTATAGATTCCAAGACAAATCTGGAGGTCTGGCTGAGCCACAGTTCCTGCCACTCGAGCAGGAAGTGCTAATTGCTCTCTGCTCCTCTTGTCTTGGGGGTCTGTGGCTCTCCATGGCCACGGTGGGTTTAATCTACTCTAAATGCAGGCTGTCCTCCACAGGGATGGTCTTATGGCACCCCCTTCACTGGGGTTATGTGTACCTTCCACCTCCCTTGTCTGATATAGGTACTGTGAGCCAGATCAGTGCAGTCATCCAGTGGAAAACCAGCCATTATTTTGAAGTATTGTTTAGTTTTTTATTAACCCCTGAAGCTGATCCAATTGACCACACGGTTGCATAGTAGCTGCATCATGAGAAATGGGTAGATGTTAGTAGGAGGAAGTTCATAGCAAACTTTTTGTGAGAAATTCTTAAATTTAGAAAAATGAGAGAAACTTTTCAACAATTTCAAGAAGAAAAATTTTGTTTTTTTTTTTTTTTTCCCTTGGAGAATAAATATAAGCTATTTATCACAGGCAACTAATTAAAGGCTTTAAAGTTGAAAATTTGTGATGTTTTAAAAACCCCAGTGACAAATTTAAGCTGAGCTTTTTTCCCCCCTCTCCAGATTGTTCATTTGAAAATATTTCTTTTTCCTAATTTCTTTTTTTCATGGTTGTGAATACATGTATCTTTTAATCTCAAAAATGAAAATGAGAAAACTGCATGTTTCCTAGTTGAAAAAAATGCTCATAGTTGCACTGGAAAACTATATTTGTGTAAATGTTTGTCACCTAGGTTGCAATAAAGCTGAAAATTCAGCAAGAGGTTTTAAGAATTGCATAGTGAGCCCTTATGGAGCCAGCCTTGTCTGAGGGGTCTGCAGTCTCATTTTCCACTTTGTGCAGCTGTTACTGGTGCGTTGGCTTTGCTCTGGTGCAGTGCTTGGTGGCCAGTGCTCCTTGGGAGGGAGTTCACAAATGGAACCCTCTCAAAGTAGAGCATGGTGGGCCTTGTGAAGTGCCAAAAGCACGTGGGCATGAGCTTTAGAAACCAACCAATATTTTGAGTCCCTTTCCCTTTCACATAACACGTCTTAAATCTCATTTAAGGCTGAAAACTGTGCTGGTGTATCTATGCCTGTTACAAATTTATTAAGAGATACATATAAATAAACCATGCTTAAGCAATGGGTTTAAGCTGAAGAATATGAGTATAGTTCACGTTGGTTTGTGAGCATAATGAATTTTGGGTTTGTTCAAAGCTGACTCTTTACTTTTAATTATTGTGAAGTCAGGAGCAAAAGATGAGGATTCAGTCTGTAAATATTTTGAATATGAATTTGTAATGAAAGGATTTTGCTTCTGACCAGCTTTAGCTAGTGGCAATATCTATAATATCGTCCCTTGTGTAATGGACATGGGTATGTAATGGTGGGATAGCTCCCATGACTGGAGTGCTGCCATGGATGGATAGAGGATCTCTAGGAAGGTGAGGGCAAGGAGTCATCTGTTCTGTCAGCAATGGGAAGGTGTGGAGCTCCACTTTAGGATGGGTGATGAGCCAGCAGAGAACTAATGGGCTCAGATTAGAGTGCAGCAGAGATTAGAAGGTGTGGATGATGCTGTGTTGGATGTCAACTACAGACACATGAATGATGGCTAGAACATCCAGAAGCAATTATAACTAAAATTACTTGAACTTTTCATTTTTAAAGCTCTTACCACTTCCTTCCAATTTAGGAATGACATTTCTCAAGTCTGAACTTTTCTCAAAAATATTTTTGGAAAGTCTGAACAAAAACAGTTGAGCCATCTTTGTGTAAAATGACTGCTATGAAAATATTCATTTGCCGTGACACATTTTTGGCAGACTGTTATTGAACAGCTTTAGGGCATCATTGTAAATGTCCAAAAGTGTTTATAAAATTGTTATATAATTATTATTGGTTGTAATAATGCTTAAAGACTCCGCCCGGCAATTGAAGACTTAAGGTGGCAATGAAAAGCCAGTGCTAGCCTTCCAGATCTTGCAAGGGAATTTGCCAACAACACTGGCTGTGTATCTGCTTATCCAGGGGTGAGCAGGACACAGCAGTGATGGTGTTACCCAGTTGGCAAACCATGGTCAGCTATGGAGATGTAACCGGAAGCGGGTCCACAGGGCTGCTAGCGCTTGCCACACGATGTGGAAGAACTGAAAGGGAGGGGGGCTGCTAGCCCCCTTTGCCAGTGGACAAAGGCTGCAGTGGCCTCAGTGCTGTGACACCCATGCTCATTTGCCTAGTCGCTCTGCCTCAGCCTGTGAGTTATTCAGGGGAGTAAAACAGTATTATAAAAACAAATCAGCTTTACTGTGAAAAAGCAAATGTTTGTTTGGGGGCAGTTGTCACTACTGATAACAGCCCAGGCATAGAAAAGTACTTGGCGTTTGAGCCATAAGGTGGACTATCAGAAAGTAAAGTATTCCCATCTCCTCCTGGAAATTTTAAAAATGATGTCGCACTTCCCACTCTCGTTTTGATCTTGTTACACAAGCATGAGTGAATGTGAAATTAGATTCTCTCCTTATAGAAATGTTCCAGATTAGTTTCACTTGATACATTTTTGGTTCCATCATTAGAGCTACATTGTCCCGGACTTTTGAAGTTTGACTTTATTAAACTGTTTCTAATGGCTATACTTTATGAAATCTCCTTTCATGTTTGTGTCTATACAGTAAAGCTCTGCCTCCTGAAGACATATGTGGGGAGGCATTTCACACCCTTGGAGACCTGGTTGTGCTGGGTTGATGGTTAGGCTGGATGATCTTAAAGGTCTCTGTCAAGCAAAATGAATTCTGTGATTAAAAATTTTCAGACATTTTTCCAGTCAACTGTTTATTTCACGGAAAGAAATATATTTGAACTTAAAAAAATCTAACATATGACCTTTCAACTAATGCACTGCTGAATTAGAAGGATAAGAGAAGCCTTTATTTATTGCTGCCTTTTCCCCAAGGTGTTCTTTTTAAGTTGCATTAAAATGGAACATATTTGGTCAGAAAAGATGATGGCTCCTTTTCATGGCCTTTTACTGTATTTTTGCTGCAGCTGGTCAGATGCTTTTACCTAAAACTTTGTTCTTTACAGTGGAAAAATTTTCTGAGGATTTAAGACTGACAGGAGAGTTTTCAGAGAAAATAAATTGTTCACACAATACTTGGCACTGATCAAGAAATGGGATTTCATCATGTCTCAGCTTCGTGCTTTGGTAACAGTGATGGACTTCAGGGTCCATATTGCAGCTCGGCAAATGTAACCATCCTTTTGCACTTCACTCTGCAGCACGGGTCCTGTTTGTCATAGGGGTGGTGGGTAATTCTCCTGCATCCTGAGGATCCTATGCCAGCACTTTGGCAAGTGACTGTTATGGGAGGAATCTGGTATGGGCTTCTGGGGCTGCCTGAGCTGGGTTGTCCTGGGACCTAGCTGGATGGAACCGCAGAGTCTGGTATGTCAATGGGAAACTGGAAGTGTGTGAAAAATGGATCAGCTGAAGGAACATCTTGGAATAGCTCTTGGGAAGGGAAATCCTGTATGACTTTTTGGCATGGTGAAAATGCAAAGTGTAGCCCAAGACAGATAGAAGCAGAAAAACTTATTGTGATCAAGTAACAGGTGATAGTTCAAGGAGATTAGGAATGAGAACAAAGGAATAGTATTTGACTTAACCACTCTTGTGGCAACTCTTAAATAGGACCAGAACAGAAAACAATCCTTGACTACTCTGGTCGAGTGGCATTGTCTGATCTTCCAGCAGGCAGGGCAGAGAGCAGCCTGAGGCAGCAAAATGCCAAGGGAGCCAGTGGGATGGGCAGGGCACATCTTCTGCAGCTACCTTCTCCAGAGCCAGCCCTGCTCCTGGGGTTACAACCTCCCCCATCGGCCAGTGCTGATATTAAATACTTTAAACATTCCCCTCAAGAACCAGAAATCTTCTTTGGTGATAAGTAATTATAAAATTGCAAAATTGGAGGTAGTAAGGACCTATTATGCGAGGCACCCTCCTCTGCCTGCAGGGGATTGTGTTCGAGGGGAACTGGGTGCTTAAAAATGGGAATTGAAGCAATTATCCACCGAATAGCTTCCGTTCATCCACTTCTGCCATCGAGATGTATCGGAACAGCTTTCTTTGTAAGCAGCATGAATGGATTATCAAGTTTCATTCTCAAATCGTCTGCAAGGCGGATTTTTGTAGTGTCTTTGTACCTCTAAACAAACTGTGAAATGTAAAGCCTCTCCCAACACTGTGGCGGAATATTCTCAAGGAAGAAATACAAATATCCCGATCTGGGTTCCCGGGGGGGAGCTCATTTCATGGCACGCAGCCTCCAGCTTGAGTGAAGAGCTGCCATCAGGAACCGTATCTCGTTCTGTCTGATAACGGCACTAGAGGGCTGGAGTGTGCTCGCTGTAAATGAAAGATGAGGTGAAAGCCGAGGCGGCGCTGGCTTTGGGTGATGTAATGCGACCTCGCACAGCGGAGGGATCAGATTGGCGCGGGGGTGCCCGCGCTTGTACCTTTATTCCCAAATCTAAAGCCGCTCACTGAAGAAGGGAGGGAGACGTGGGGCAGGGGACCGCCGTGACGCTCCCCTCAGGTGAGGGCCGGCCCCCTCCGAGCACGCCGGCAGAATCGGCCCGGGGAAGCCGAACCCGGCGGTGCGCGGCTTCCCCCTCCGCGGCGCTCCCGCGGGACAGCCCGCGCCGCGCCGGGGGCCGGCAGGTGGCGCCCGCGAGCCGCGCGGGAGCAGCACCCACCGCCCGCCCGCCC
>JANVCC010000020.1:46431081-46590159 GCA_025345505.1 Todiramphus chloris collaris
CCCCGCGCCCGCCACTGGCGCCGGCAGCGCCCGTCCCGCTCCTCCTGCTGCAGCAGAGCCGGGGCCGCCCGCCGGCATCCCGGCCCGACCGACCCGACCTCCGCTCTGCCTTCCTTCCCGCTCTCCCTCCGCCATGGTGCGTTGGCTCGGGACTCCGCATCCTCTCCGCTCGGCGCGCCTGCAGCCCGCAGCCGAGGGGCGTCGGTTACCGTGAGAGGCACCGCTTCGAGCGCCGGGCAGCCCTGGCGCAGCAGCGCGAACGAGGCGCATGCTACTGCCGCTGACCTGTTGAAAGAGCCGGGCTTGTCGGGCTTTCCTTTGTCTTGTGGTTTTTTTTTTGTTTGTTTTTGGGGGTTTTTTTTTTTTTGCCTTCTCCACAGGGGAAGTTTGCACCCCAGACTGTGGCCCGGCTTCCTCCACACCCTTTCCTCCTCTTCCTCTTTTCCAGTGAGCCGCTGCCTGCGGCCAGAAGTAATTTCCCTCGTCAGCCCCAGCCCCGACCCCAGCCTGCTGGAGCCGGGGGCATCTCCCGTCTTCTCGTAGGAGCTGCCCGGGCTCCGGGCTTGTCCTTTCCTCGGCTGCGGTGGGGCGGCCCCGGGAGGGCTATAGCCCCTTGTCGGGGTACTGCCTCCGTGGGCGCCCCCGAGCTGCCGGGCCGCCACCATGTCCAAAGTGGCGGCGGAAAGTTGCGGAGCGGCGCCGGCCGAGGACTTGTCCAAGGTTTCCGACGAGGAGCTGCTCAAGTGGAGCAAGGAGGAGCTGATCCGCAGCCTCCGCCGCGCCGAGGCCGAGAAGATGAGCGCGATGCTGGACCACAGCAACCTCATCCGGGAGGTGAACCGCCGCCTCCAGCTCCACCTCGGCGAGATCCGCGGCTTGAAGGTAGCGGGGTGGGTAGGGTGGGATCCCTGAAGTTTCTGACGTGTCTCGGCGTCTCCCGCCCGTCCCGCCGGGAGCGATCTCATCAGGTGGATGGCCTGGGAGGAGCCGTTACCGAGAAAAGTGAACGAGGACTGGAGTAAATAGCGTTTCATCTCGCTTAAAAATCGAGTGTTGCTTAAGAGATGACCAACTATTTGGCAGGCTGTGGGGCACAGCTATTGTATGCTCTGCCCCACCGTGCTTTGAGTTGATGAAAACACTGAAGTCTTGTCACTTTTGTGTTAGACTTTGGTGGGCTTTAATAAGACTAAATGTTCCTGTCTGAAATGCACGTGAAAGAACAGTGTGCAGAGCTGTAGACGTTCAAAGGGTTTTGTGTAGCTTATGCTGTTTTCTGCTACTCTTTTAAGACGACTTACTTGGCTGTCAGGCAGTCTGGTAGGCTGCTGGAGAGAGATGGTCATGACCAGGATGCAGTGCAGCCTGTGGCAGGCAATGGCAAGCCTGTGGGCTTGGTTTTGGGATGATCAGCCCCCATCCGTGGTTTATTATCTGAAAAAGATATAACACATCTCTGATCAAACCCTTTTCAATGGTGTACTTCTGCAGACTACAGTTGGGACAGACCGAATCTGTAATGACTCAGCCCTTCTTAACTGAACTCTTGTTGGATGAGGATAGTCCCTTATGTTTCTTTCCCAGTTCTGAGGATTGAGGAGATAGTGCGTTTGCAGGTGATTATTCTGATGTAGCATATACATGTGTATTATAGACCTAGAAAGTTATCTTGAAGTAGGTATGACTACTTTTTCTGCCTTGTTGCTTTAGGAAAGGACACTGCTTTTAGGAAATTCCTTCAGTGAGCTGGGGTTAGAGGGAAGGCAAGGAGAGACAGAGATGCGGTGTGGGCTCTTGAATTATTACATGAGAGTATGTTAGAAGAGAATTCTTCACTTGTAGAATGGTTTTAAACGACTAAATTAGTGAGAAAGTATTTTATAATAGTGTGGCATAAAATAAATGGTGGGAAGACTGTTCCCGTCTCCCAAGTTTTCCTGTTCTGCAAAGTATGAGTATGTGTGCCCTCCTTCTTTTTAACAATATGTGGGGTCTGGGGGTAAAAATGACCCATCCGTTGATAATACTTTACTGAAAGTAAAGCTTACATTTTCAGTCTAAGTTAAATTACAATAGTATCTTTCTCCCAGTTGTGTGCAAAGGTGTTGTGACATCATGTGGATTTATGCATCTTCCAGAAAAGTAACAAAACACACCAAGATGTGTAGGAAGGAGTGACAAATTCCTCCCTCAATTCTGAACTCCTTAAGTGATGAGTAACTTCCACCTATTGGTCAGATGCCTCAGCTGTAACTTTTAAAAGAAATTTGGGAGAATGAGACTCTGAGCCCTGCGTTGGTGTCCAGACATCTACCTCTTTTGTGCTGTATCAAATAACTGGTCCATGAGTAAGACTGACCATGTGGCTGGTTTTGGTAGATGGGTGCCTCCTGCTTCTGACTGGTGGCTTGTGGGCTTCCACAACTTTTATTGTACCATGGGGTCATTTTAAATCTCTCTTACCAGCACAGATTTTTAAGGATACCTCATAGCCTCACTGAGATTTTTTTTTTTTCCCTTTGTCAAATACGGGTTAAAATAGGTCAAGTTCAAAGTTATTTTGAGGCAGACTTGGGACATACATGTGTGTCTGCACACAAATCCAGTGGAGTTACAAAAGCTTTCTCTTCTTAAGAAACAGTGCTAAAATGGTCTATCGTAAGGATAATGTTTTAATGATTGTTGCTAATCTCTACTTCTAATGTCATATGTGAGAAGGAATGATTATTCAGATGGGAGAAAGATAAATATGGTCACAAGCCAGCTTAGTAAAACTAGGATAAAATACTGGAAGCGTTTTCTTTGGCATGTTATTCTGCTATAGTAATAGCTTGAAGATTTTTGCTTCAGAGCATTTGCTTCAGATTGTTCCTCACTTAGTGAAGGGCATGGGATCACGTACTTCATTTTGTTAGAAATGGAAAAAAAAATCTATTAAAGCAGAGTATTTCATTTCAGAGTGGTTGAAGCAATTCTGATTAGATGATGACTGACAAGGTTCTTTTATGTAAATCTGAAACAAAATCAATCAAACCCCAATTTTTTTAAATCTCTAAAATGTTTGTCTTTATATGTGAATATGCTTTAAGGAATGGAGATTATAAATGTTAATAATTAACTATTTAAGTGAGATCACAATTTCTGATACACCTGGCAGTTTTATTCAACAATAACTCATGGGTGACTGTTTCTCAAGGGAGTGAGATCATCATGAGACTGCTTATGATCATTGCCCAGTTTGGCAGCTAAATTATTCTGTTACTTAGCATGAAAATTCATTAAGCACCTGAAACTTTTATGCTGTATTGGAAGTTAGTCTTTGAACTCTTCAAGATTAGCTCCATGTTACAGTCACTTTTTACTGGACAGCGGCTTTGTTTGTAGCACAGTGTTGTTATAATATGCCAGACTGACACACAAGATTAATTATGCCTCACCTGAGTGCTTAGATGATGAATTTATAGCAGTGCTGTTCTCTGGCTTATATAACGGCGATGGTACAATGTTACTTCTTTTAGACACCTCTCTGTCATGATTATCTTTCTTTTAAAGGATATCAACCAGAAGCTGCAAGAAGATAACCAAGAACTGAGAGACCTTTGCTGCTTTCTGGATGATGACAGGCAGAAAGGCAAGAAGGTGTCCCGTGAATGGCAGAGACTGGGCAGATACAGTGCTAGTGTTATGCACAAAGAGGTTTCGTTATATTTACAGAAGCTGAAAGAACTGGAAGTGAGACAAGAAGAAGTGGTTAAGGAAAATCTGGAGCTGAAAGAATTGTGTGTGTTGCTGGATGAGGAGAAAACTGGTGGGGCAGGCAGCCGGAGCTCTATCGACAGCCAGATCAGCCTGTGCCAGTTAACTGCGGCGAGCACTTACATAAGAGATGTTGGTGATGGGAGCAGTACTTCTAGCACGGGAAGTACAGACAGTCCAGACCATCATAAGCATCATCCAAGTACCAGTCCAGAACATCTTCAAAAAACTCGGGGTGAAGGAAGCCCTGAGCATCAGAAACACAGGAGTATCAGCCCAGAGCACCTGCAGAAGCCTCGGAGTTCTGGCAGTCCTGATCATCACCTGAAAGGACCAAGTCCGGAACATCACAAACCCATTGTCAAAGCACCTGAACAACAAAAGCACAGCAGCAGCAGTCCAGAAACTATCCCAAAGCACATTTTGAGTAGTAGCCCTGAACACTTTCAAAAGCAGAGGCCTGGCAGTAGCCCTGAGCATCAAAAGCACAGCAGTGGCAGCCCAGATCATCTTCAAAAGCACACACCGAGTGGAAGTACAGAACATCTCCACAAAGTCAGGGGTACGAGCCCTGAGCATCTCAAACAGCACTATGGAGGGAGCCCAGAGCATCTCAAACATCTCAGTGGAGGCAGCAGAGAAGGTACCCTCAGAAGACAAGTAACAGATGACCTGTCACCACACCACAGAAGTATATACAATGGAATGAACGGTGGGTTAATACATTTAGTGAAAATTCACTTTGACAGGTAGTTTCAGTGCTATTTCAGCTATTTCTGGAAAAGGAATCATGCTTTATATGAAACGAAAGGTAACAAGTCTGGTGTCAGCATTATTCCCTGGGCAAGTGAATTAACCGGAATATACTTGTCTGTCCATCCAGCAAGTGCTGGGTGGATTAAAAAAGTAGGGGAAAAGTGCATCTTCAGTGTTGGCGTAAGATCTCAAGAAGCAGCTCTTGGCCTTGATCCCTCTCTGTGGTTGGTAGATGTAAACTGTTTGTCCCTAGGTAGAGTTCTGTTTACAGCAGAGAGGAATTGGGTATCTTTCTTGTCCTGCCTGTATTGAAGTCAGCAAGATGGAGGGGAATGTCTCCAATTTAATTTCCACCTTTCTAACCTACCCTGTCTGTAGCTTTAAAGATTTCTAAATTTCCTGTTTATTGATGGAAGGCTTCTTATGTCCTTTTCCATAAACTCTGGAAAAAGACCCTAGATGAAGAGCTAGTCTCAGTATAAGCTCCTAAAGCTTTTTAGAGCCTTGAGTTTGCATGTGTTTAATTAAATTAAAAATTAAGGAAAATCTTAAGGGTGGTTCTTTTTTTGGTGCTGTTATAGCTGCATTTTAGAAAGATACCCAGTAAAAGTGCCTAGCTTTTACAAGCTGTGTTTCCTCACTGATTGAAATTAATTACTTTTTTAAGATAGTCACAATTTAAGTATTTTGGTATTTTGAAAGACAAGTGCTTACAAAAATATTGAAATAAATGAAATACAGCAAATGAAATGATTAAAAACAGGGTTCAAACATCCCACTGTGCTGTAGAAATAAAAGACTTGGCAGAATTTCTATACTCTGCTCCACTTTGTTTCTTCTATGTGCTTTGAGATGTTTTCGTGTCATAGCTGAAAACCCTCATTTTTAAATTTGCACCTAAATTTGAAGTCAAGCTCTGAAGGAAGTGAGGATTTTGCCTCAGTGAATTGTCTTGGATGGAGTTTGTGTTTTCATTTTATAAGCAGCTGTGAGAAGTTATGTTGACATTGGTGGAACTGACGACTACTTGGTGGATCTGTCTGTGAGATGGAGGAGGCAGAGAGCTGTGTGTTGCATCCTGTCCTCATCATTTATCACATTACTTTCTCACATCGGTCTGTTTGCCTGTCGTGAATGACTTACAGAATGCCTTCAGTTAAGGTAACCTGCCTGTAGGGGTAAATCCAGATTACTTTCAGTGAAATGCATATACTTGACAGGGCTGACGAACCTCGAAGTGGTAAGTGTGAAGGTTTCTCTTCTAATGATTTAAAAATTATTAATAAGAGAGTTTATGACAATTGCGTGAAGATGTGTAATACATAAATTATAAAAGTTGGTCTTAGAAAGCTTCCATTAAATACTGTATTTCTTTCTCTACTCAGTTCTTTCTGTTTAAAATTGACCTGGCTGTAAGTAGTAAGTAGTGTGAAATATGGAACCAGACTTCCTAAAAGAGCCTTCTTCCTTGCACTCATGATGTTCATCGGTTCAGTCACTGGTTATGTAGAAAGGTGATCTAAGGTTCTAAGTATGTATTTTTAAAACTCATGCACAGACAAAGATATGTTTTTTCTGCTGCCAATGTGATGGGCTTTCTGATTTTATTTTGTCTAAATAGTCTTATTAAGAACTCAGCCATATTATTAACAGTGCAGTGAAAGCAGTTGTTACTTTAAACCTGAGATTACTGATGTCCTTTGTGCAGAGCACTTCAACTATCTGCAATTTGGACTCAATCCACAAGATGCTGGAGAGGGCAGCTGATGATTTGGGAGTTGGTTTATTGACTTTTATCAGAGCTTTGCCTATCCTATACTTTATATAACTTTTGCAGAGGATTTCTCTTACCAGTAAGTTGTCAAACCTCTCTTTATATTCAGATAATCTGATGCAAGCATGAGGTTTAATTCTGCCATTCGTCTAACCTTGGTCAGTGGTAAAACTCTTGACAGCTTTGCTCTGAGGAGGAGGCCTTAAACTTCAGGAAAATACTTGGTCTTCACAGCAAGGCTGGATCCTTTTGGGTTTTTTGTGCTTTGATTTGTCAGCTGCTGTAAAGTTGTGGAGAAGAATAGTTGATACGGAAGTGGTAAAAGTGCTGACTATTATCACTTATTGTTGTGGAAGGAATGCGTAAATCTTAATTTGCATGTTCCGTGTGCACCTGTACACATGAACCTGCCAGTTGAGTATGGATGGGGAGCTATGCGTTGAGCTGTAGCCAAAATCCTGATCTTTCTCATCTCCTGTGAGGAATGGTGAAACTGAAAACATGAGCTACACAGCGGCGTGAAAACCTGGCCCTAAACTCTGATAAGCGATATAAAAGGATGCTGGTTTTGATTCTTATCCCAGCATCATGTAGTAAGTATACTCTGTCATGTTGGTAGAACCTAACTGGTTTTCAGATTTGGAGTCTATCTAGCTAGTGAATGTTCGATTGCACATCTGGGTGATTATTTTGCAGGGCACTTCTAATCTTGTTGCAGTCCTTGCGCACTGTCATTTGAGCAGTGAGAGTGAAGTGATTGTGATCCTACAAATAGCAAAGACTAACATCTTTTGACTCCTTTATAAATAAAGGAAAAAATTAATAAATTTTAACTAAGTCATCAGGACTTACCAGACTCTGTACAAGCCTGTCCCATCTACCTTGGTCTTAACTGGACTCTGAATTAGCCTGAGAGGAGAAGTTGTGTTTCCCTATGTATCAAACCTCATTCTAAAAGGTACTATGTCAACCTGAAATTGCTGTTCTCAATTGGAAAGCATGTTTGTGAACAGCCTAGCTATTCCTGATGAAATAAGAGCTTCCATGTGCTGCTAACAGTTCCGGTTTACCTGGAGCTCTGGGCTCGTCAGCACTTGCGTGACCAGAGGGAAGCAATATATTCAGTAGTGTACCTATACCAGAAATCTGACTGGATATAAAGATGCAGAGAATGGAGTCAGGAATTCTGACAAATTCTTAAGCTAAAATTAAAGCAGTTGCCATATAATACTGCGGTGCTGTCAGCAAGATGATGTGTAGCTGTAGTCTGCCTTACAGGACATGGTATATGCATTAACAATTTGGGCTCCATGCAAATTTTAAACTGTCATGAGGTATTTGGGAAGTTAATTCAATCTGAAGCTGACTGGGGTCCGTAGGCACAGCTCCGGGAATAAACGATGAGGTGAAAATATTTCCTTTCGTAGTTCTTCTCATTTCCTATGCTCAAAGGTTTGAATTCGTTGTTGTTTGTTTGTTTGTTTGTTGATGTTGGGGTTTTTTTGTCTTGTATGACATGTCAGCTTTCATTTATAAGATTTATAAGTCTAAAACATAGTTACTTCAGGGTTCTCTGGCATATTTTTCTGAAATGGGTGTCCTCATTGAGTGGAGTGAGAAAATGGGATGGGACAGCTAAATTTGGCTTGGTGTTTGTTAATTGAAAACATACATATTTAAGTTTAACAGATCTAACCAAATAAAACATGATGATAATATTTTAAAACATTTTATAGAGAACATCTATGCAACCTAGAATAATACATTGCTCTGACACAAATATTTTCCAGTTTAAGTGCCTCTATATAAATGAATGTGCTTTCAACATTTGGTATCTAAGTGCTGTTTTCTGTTGTAAGCAATTTATAATAAACTTTCTATTTTAAGAAGTCCTTTTTTTTTACTCGAGCTTTGACTTTTGTGTGAAAGGAAAGTATCAGAAAGCTTTCCTATGTCTTTTTTGCTTCCTGCTGACTGAGGTTATTAATGAAGAGAAGTAAAACTGCTGACTAATATTATACATACTTGCTGGAGATCTGAGGATTCCTATATAGCAAGTGCAACAGCACCTCTCCTTGAGCAAAGCTATTTGTAGGCTAAATAGAGACAGCTTAAATTTTGAATAATTTCTGCTGTAAATGTGCTTCTTATAAAGAAAATAAAATGAGATAATACTGCACGGAGTAAAAAGAGGAAACTGCAGCATGACTTCAGAGAGAAAAAACTTAGAATAATGTTACTGAGTTAACTGATATTCTCTCTGTGGAAACAGCTCATGTCTTGCTGGCCAAGTAGTGAAATGATGTTGTGGTTCAATGTAGGTTTGCTTATATGTGTTTCTTAAAGCTGAAATGGAAATAATTTACCTGTCATTAATAGCAGTGTGCAATACTTTGTATGTGACTGGAGCGTCCCTGAGGGCACCCACTGCTGAATATCTGCTGCTGATACAGCTTTACTTACTCTTGAGAGTAAACTGTTGTATACACAAAGGCTACAGGATTGATAGAATTTTTTTGCTTACCAGTATGAAATAACATACTATTTATTCAGAAGTTTATTATTTTTAGTGTAGAGCTATGAAACTTTGTCAGTCAGAGTCTTTCAATTGAATTCTCTAAGTTTTATGTCAAACTTGTAAATTAGTTTTAGCTGTTAGACACTGCAAGAGAACTGGAGCATGATATGTTAATATGTATGCAACTAGAGCATGCTGCATTTATTACCAAACTCATTTTTTGTGGATTAATTTATCAAGTGGAAAATATGACTTATTATATCAAAACAATGGACGTACTAGAAACTCATGTTGTAGGGCTTTTAGGTGAAGCTTAAGCTTACATATCCTTAGCTTCACTGACAAAACCAGTTTGGGTTTGAATGTTCTAGGAGAAGGTGGATCATCCTTCCAGCAAAATTATTGATACATTACTGGGAAAAGTGATGCCTGCCCTTACACAGAAACCTGCCTGGTTGCAAACAGTTGTATGGATGTTCCAGCACTCTTGAGTACTGAAAAGTTCAGAGGGCAATCAAAGTGGCAGAGTGGTGCTGATCACAGAGGTTTGCTCCTGTCCCTGTTTGATGCTAGGTAGGAAGTGGGAAGTATAGGAAGGATTTAGCCAAACAACCTCTCTCGTTACAGGACTGTGAGTACATCACAGCTGCGTGTGGTGTACAGCATTTGCTGTGAAGTCGTTACTTTGAAGCTTTATGCTTTTTCCTCTTTCTCTTAGGTTGTGTATCCTGTTACACAGATGACTTTGTTTTGCAGTAAGGACTTCATACTATTTCGGTCTTTCTTTGATAGAAGCAAGAATCCGAGTAGGAAATATATCTATATTATCTTTAAACCATCACAAGTATACCACATATCTTCTAGAAGAAGGTGTGTGTGAGTCCATGATGAGTGTGTGTGCATTATTAATAAGGTGGGAGGCAGTTGGTGCTGACTGCTGCCACTAAGTCATTTGCTCATCCCCAGTTCACGTGGCATCCCACAGTTACACAGAAATGCTGAGAGCACTTACACGGTAACTCTCTGTTCAGACCTGTGAATAGTGCCCTTAGCTTCCAAGCATTTAACCAGTATGAAGTGGAGCTAATGCAGCTATGGTGGATGACTGATTAATTAGATATATGTGGCTGTATCTCTTGTTTTGAGTGTCTGTTGGAACTTCACTTACACTTGACTACAGACCTCCCGAAGTGAAAGGCTAACAGTGAATCACAGTGCCTTTGTTGATGGTGTCTGGACAAGAACACTGCAAGGCAGAATTTCTACACATCCCCTGACTGTACTGGTGGGACACTGACATACTGATTTTTATGTTGTTTATTTCATTATATGTTTTTAAAAATAATACATTTTCTGAATGGTGAGTGGGAGTTTGTTTCTGTATGTACTGAAGACAATAGAAAAACTTATTTTCCATGGTATTTGGGTCAAGATGCAAGACATTTTCTTTCACTTCTAAGAGCTCGTCAGGAGCTTACATGGCTGTCAGTGATGTCTGACTGAAATATATGGGCAGACTTTTATTTTATGAGTGCCAGAATGGAGAGTCCTCACATTAAAGCCTTGTCTGAATCCTCGCTTGGAGAGAATACCTTTGACCTGAGGAAAGGACCTCCTGTGTAACATAGTCCTTTGCACAGCTTTCTGAGTTAGTGTTATGATTTTATAAAAGTAAAATATGTTTTTGGAAATATTACTGTGATTGCGTTGTCAAATTTCCTGAACTCTGTCAGTTATAATGCAGAGTTAGAGTATTATAATAACTCTTGCTACGTGGTTCTTGCTTAAGAACTTCAGCCTCGTAGGTTATATTATGTGTATTAATCAAAGGGTGTCCTGTCTTTTCTGTTCCATCTATTAATGGAATATTTTAAAATTTTTTTCCTTATTTTATTAGAAAGTTGCTAATGGAGAGTTGCAGCCAGTTGTACAGGGATTGGAAGTGAACGAGTTAACAATTAGGGAAGAACACAGTGGCCTGGGTAGCATGGGGTTAAAATTTTGTGCTACCATTCACACACAGAGTGTATAGATGTTGACAGGAGGCAATGGCAATGAGGCATTCCAAATTATAGGGTATTTAATGAGGTATAATAAAACTCTGTGTACATAAGAAAAATGACTGTAGCAATGAAAATTCATTGTCTTCTGAGCTAGTAAGTCATGTCTTAATTAGTAAATTGATGCACAGCTTATTTTAGGTCTCACTGTCATATACATGGATATATAGTTACTGAGAGAGCATTAAGAATTATCTTCAAGTCATGATCTTGATATAAATCTTGTCTGCATGTCTTCCTTGAATAGCTAAAGGGTGAGCTCTGTTAAGAAGATCAGCCAGGACTGAAACACTGAGCTTTGAATGTTGCTTAACGCAGAAAGAAATGTACATCTTACTATACCACATCCATATGTAAAGAGATTAAAACCAGATTATACAGTACTTTGTGGTATGATGTGTTTTACCACAACCTTGTCCTTGAATCTGTTAGAAGAGTCCATTGTGTAACCATTGATGTTCTTGTCTGTCTGAAGATAACTGCAGGATTAAGCCTTAGTAAAGAAAAAGGGATAGATCGCTGCACCATGGAGTTGAAGAAGTATTGTTATAGGATGCTCAGCTGTAACTAACTTCTTAAGCCACACTAGTAGATTTAGCCAGGCCCTATTTTGCTGTGAAATGGCACAGAGCCCAACAATGGTTAAGAGTCCTGAGAAGTATCACATGTTTCTTTGGATAATACAAAATGAAAGATGATAGATAAAACTATGGAAACCCATCGTGCTTGGGAGAAGAGATCTGATTCATTTGGTCTAAGGCAGACATCAGCTTCTAAGTAAAAAAACCTGAGCGTGAATTTCACTCCTGTGTGTTGTTCCATTGCTGTTAATTGTGAAAGTCTTTTTTGTATGCCTCTGTCTAAAGCAGCTGGTCCTGGTCCCAGGCAGAGCAGAATACTAATTACATTGGTCTAATCCAGTGTGATGGTTTCTCATTTCTGTGAGGTGGTTCTTTTGGTCAATGTTGCTTTGTATGTGGATGCAGTTTTTTTCCCCACGCTCATTCTCCTGTTGTGGCTTGTAATATTCCTCGATGACTTAATAATATGGTCTGCACTGTTAGTGAAAACTTAAGGTTATGTGAAGGGTTCCTAGTAATGTTCTTTAGTTCCTTTATATACATGAATGAAGAATCTTCTATAATCTGTGAGGCTCTCACAATCAAGAAATCTAAAAGCATATTTAAGTAGACGAGGAGAAAAATCCACTCTTCCCTCGGTCCCCTCATTGTGCTATTTTAAATTCTTTTGAAATCTGATCACTTGTGATGGAATTTTCAGCCAGTGTCATAACAGAAAGATATCAAAATGAGAAAAGGGAAGGATTAGCCTGGAAGAGGCCTTGGATGGTAGGACTGAAAGACAGCGAGATCTGCTAGTAATAACAGTAATCTCTTTCAGAGGAAATTAATTATACAAGTGTAACATGGAGGAAGGATATATATTAAAGTTATCCTTAAAAAAATTAAATACACTAATGATACTAGTCTGTGCACATTTAGTGGTTTTGTACATTTCTAGTTTTATTTAGTGCTTTTAATTCTGCAAGATGCACAGAAAAGAGGCAGGTTTGTGATTTGGGATCTGTCCGTGAGCATTTGGTACACAGCATGAAAATGTTTGCAACTGTATTGATCGTGAATGGGAAAGCTGCTATCTTGAGCTAGGCTGTCTTAAAAGATGAATAGTTATGTGAAGGCTGTGAATATCAAATAGTCCAGCTTGTCAGTTCTGCTATAAAACTTCTGGTGTATTCACATTTGTTTCTGTACATTCTTGGGGAGAGGAAGGAACCAGCCGTTTTGCATCTGCATACTTCAGCAAATATAGGTTTCTTCAACCCTTTATTTTTTATTTGCATGATTTGTGTGAAATTTGCATGGAATTATTACAAATATTTTATCCAGTTACAAAGGGGGAGAAATGATGGCAATTAATTGTAATACTGATTTGTAAACATCCATATAATAATTGAAGTGATTATTTGGACTAATCAAACCACATCAGTGTTCAAGCATTGTCAAGATATAGCTGAGAAAGGGCAGTCAGCCATGTGGTGAGCAACAGTACTGAATATCTTCTAAAGGTCTCCGTTTAGATACTTCCTTAAGTTTACCCAAAGTATTCCAGAGCTTTTATGCCTGTAATATCAAACTTCTCAAATTTGATCAGTAGTGAGATATCTACCACTTTCAAACGTTTCACCTCAAAACTCATTAGATTCCTTCCACTGCATCTCTAAGTTCTTGTGAATTGTGGAAATTTGCCTCGATCAAAGCTCACTGTAGGCTTTTGGAGCACGCGCTTGTAACTTGATTCTAAGAAGAAAAAAAACCCCTAACTTTTTACAAAGGTTTCAGGGCTGATGCATCGCTATGTGGCTCACATTTATGTGAAGTTCTGATAAGCCTGGAGAAAAGCAGTGATAGGTGACCCACATACCCTCTTGGTTTCTGAGTCTATTTTTGGTTTACGGTGAATGAATCTTAATGATGTTAAAAAATCCATCTTAGGATTTTAGTGGTCTGAAAACATTATGGCTGACATTAAGATGGGTGTCTAAAATACTGTTTCATTGTGAGACTGAAAAAGAACATTTCACTGAAGACAGATGAATACATCAAGTGCAAGCATATGAATGCTGTGAGGTAGAACCTGAAAACTGGCTTAGATCCTTCAAAGTATTTGAAGACTGCACTCTTTGTTGGCATGACTTAGACTGAAATTGGATGCCCTGACAGAAGCAAGATGCATGCTCTTGCAGTGCTCTGAATAAAGTCACTTGTCTGCTACTGTTATTCATCTTGATTGCATCCCTTTTAGAATTTTTTGTAACCCAAAGTTATATTTTGCATTTTACGTTTTTGCAGTATCGTTAAGACCATAAAGCAAGCATGAAAGCAAAGCATTCCAACAATGTGGGTTTTTTCCCTAACCAGCTAACCACCAAGACCAAAGGCTCTTCAGGCTTAACTAAACAGCACAAGATACCATAATCTCTGTCTTTTACAGGTGCTAAGGACTTTGTGGTTTATTCCTTGTTGTTGGAACTTGACACCTGGTTTGCATTCCAGTCAGTAATGCTGAATGATACATTTTGACCACTCTCAACCAGAGCATGTGCAAATATTTTGCAGAAGTAGGAGGGCAGAAGCATCATGAGCATATTAAAAGAAACCCTAATTTTACCATTAAGGTGTTGGTGTTTTGAGTATTTTTATCTTCTCTATAACCATAAGAAAATGGAAGTATTTCCTCACCTTTTAGAGTGTACTGAAAAGTTTTATTCAGACTGATAAAAATTAATTGCTGGATTGCCTGACAGTATGCAAGTGACTGATCAGACTATCTTGGAAGCTTGAATCTCAGTTTTATCCTCTCAGGCCACTCACTCCCTTATCCTGGTTTTGTCAAGAAGGAGTTGGATAGTGCCAACTCATTATATTGATCATGCTACTGCAAGTACATCCAGTCGTAGACCCATGGAATACTGAAAAGATAACTTAGAAAAGTCCATAAGGAGATGTAGCATAAAAGGACCTGCTTGACCCTCTTTCATGATGACTCTACAACAATCCAAATCAAACAGAACGTGCATTGTACTTAAATGACAAGTCAATGCTTATCAGCTGCCACCTGGAAATGTGTACTTCAGGCACTGAAGCAGAGTCAGTTTCCTGGGCAACGTATTCTAGTTCGTCTCTGTTGCTTGATGGTGTTTTTATTTTATTTTATTTTTTTAAAACTAATAAAATAGAGTTGATTCTGATATCAGTTTGGAAAAACAGGTATTTGAAGGATTACTGAAGAATGTTTGAATAAAAAATAATGTATGTTTGCTTTGAGAGCAAACTGTTTATTAATTTATCAATATGGAAAGAGCTATACTTTGAATGTAGCAAACCTTGGCTCTGCTTTGTGTTTGGTAGAGGTGCACTTAGCAGATGTATTTTTCAGTAGATTGATGTTGTCACTTAAACCTAATGTAAGATTTGGGGGTATTCATTGTCCTTGTTTCAGGAGATTGATGTTGTCACTTAAACCTAATGTAAGATTTGGGGGTATTCATTGTCCTTGTTTCAGGAGAAACAGGGTGTTGACACAGTCAGGTGACACTTGCTATCAAATGTCACATTTTTAATTAAGTGCTTTTATTACCTCCAAAATATTGTTAGATTTTATTTGATTTGTTCTTGCAGTGCTGCTCAGAAATACATCATGATGATTAGGAAAGAAGTGGCTCTTGAAACTCATGGGAAAGATCGGTAATGGAAGATGAAAGTGATTAGTCAATTTTTGCTGCTCAGGGTCAAAAAAAAAAAAATCCAGATGATGTTTGTGTTCTGTTTATCAGGAAATGCTGTTTCACAGGGAATCAGGAGCATCTTAATTCCAAACACTGAGCCTCACTGGTCTGAGGTTTTTACCCATCAATGTGGTAATCAGGTTCCTCAGGAGTGTGATTAGTTCTGCTAGTTAGACAATGAATAAACAAGCCAGTTGGTTTATTCATCTAGCCAGCATGCCCCTTGATGCGGTGCTTGCTGAGTACTAAATTTGTGTCCCATCATATCTGTTGAAACACAGTGGGAAAGATTCTTGGAGAGACCTGGAGTTTCTTCACTGCTCCAGCAGTCTGATCAGGAATCTGGAGAGGGTAAAGCTGAGAACATTCTCAATCTTAATCACATCCAGAGACATTTGTTACATATGTAAAGAAACCTAGTTCAGCAAACATGGATTTCTCTGTTTTTGTGGTGTAAAGCAGAAGTAGCTCTTTGACTTATGGACTGCAGGCCCATTTTTCTTCTGCATGTTCACACCGCTGTTTTAGCAATCAGAATGTATTTCTACTTGAGGGCTCAAGCCAGCTGAAAATCTGTGGAAGTCCAGGAATTAATAAAATAAATTAACAGGATTAGTCAGCCACCAACTAAACCTTAAATCCAGGTTTCCTGACTTTTAGCTACTGATGATTCCATTGCATCCCACCACTTTTCTATCAGTTCTTTTCTTAGCTTGGTCTGGTTTGAGTGTGGTGTAAAAACCGGGGCTGAGGTTTACGTGCCTAGAAAACACCTTTATGAACAATTAGCTTGATACAAACATATCCAATGTGTTTCCTTTCAAAATTAGCTTTTAAGGCAATGTTTCCTTCCTTCCTTCCTGAATTTGCTGAATTATGCTAACCAGGCCAGTGGGGAGCAAAGCTATTTTTAATTATTTGTGTCTGTGCGTGCAGCAGGAATGTTAGATGTTAACATACCTTTTGCATTTACAGGGGTGCTTACAAATATCTTTGCACATAAAGCAATGTACAATGAATCCAAACTTGAAGTGCTGTGATAGTGTTACTAGAGGAAGCGGTATTTTTCTGGTTTGATTCTTGTAGCCTGTTTTTAATGTTGCAGAATACTTCTGTAGCTGTAGATGTCTTCACTTGGGAAATTGAGGTGCTGATACAAATTGGAGACATGGTCAGCTATCAGCAGAGGATTTCAGGTTGCTAACTGATACAGTCAAAAGGAACATTAATCTTTAATATGAATAAAAATTGAAAAGGAAAGCTTTTTTTTATGCTAAAAAAGGAGAACATGGTATTTTTGGCAAGATGGTAATTTGTCCCTTAGTATCAATCAATAGTGTGGCATCTTGTGAATGTGCCAGAGAAGAGGGGAAGTGGTGCTTAGCAGATCTAAATCTCCATGACGAGTTTCAGTCTGAACATCTGTGTGACTTGGCAGATGTGGAACATAGGAACAGGGTGAACTTGGTGTGTTTTGAGATTTTTTTGGTTGAATGCCAATGGAATCATTCCTAGCAGGTAGGTGGTTGCTGCTTCTATCAAATACTGCAGTCTGAAATGTTTACTTAAAGTCCTGTGAAGCAGCAGTCATGTAAGGGAAGACTGGATAAAGGTTCTGCTGTCTACCAGAAGATGGAGGTTTGCTGTACAAAGTAACTGTATCAGAGTTGTTTCTAAAAATGTTTATGAATGGCACCGATCAGAATTCAGCCCAGGATTTTAAAGCTCCATAGTAATGTACACTCAGTGGGGAATCGGGCTTTGACGTTCCAAAATGACAGCCCAAACATTTCCAGTCAGTGATGTGTGATGACAGGACTACAGTAACAATCCTTGTTATGAATAGAAAGTTACTGCAATTACAGCAGCTTCCTGCTGTGCTAAGTAGTGAGTTTTTAATGGCACTTCTTATGATGAAATGTGGTCTGAGTGCAACTTAATGTTTCAAATCTGTGCTGAGATTAAAGGGACATTGGTACTGTTACTATTTTAATCTTACTTGTAAACTAGAGCAAACACCACATTGTGTGTCCTGAACGTGATTTAGCAACCAGTTAGTCTTTTAATTATCTCTTTCCTAATTAGATTGGTTTGATTATTTGGTACTTGAAACAAAAATACGTGTTTAAGTTCTCAGGGCAGTAGCTTTTGGAAAAAAAAAAAATCATTGCTTTTCATTTTATAGGCATTTTGTCTTTCATGCTGAAGTATGGGAACATATGGTGCTACTTCTGATGTAGCACTTGTGTAAATATCTTTGCTCATACGATTTTCTGCAGAGCCATATAGTTTTCTCCTATAAAGACATTCCTAATATATTTAACCAATTTTATAGCTATAGCATGGGATTATCACATTTTTGTCATTATAAACTTATACTGGATGTAGGTGAAGAAATTAAGCTATGAACCCCTGATAAGAAAAAATGAACAGTAAGTAGTTAGAAATTCAAGGAGACTATTAAGAAATATAATAGTGATAACTGGATAAAAAAGAAAATTGTTCATCAAAACACTTCCTAGGTATTTTGAAAGGGTCAAAATAGTAATTTTATTTTTAAGATGAACTCTTGGGATATCACTGACAGTAGATATGGAATTCTCTAATACAGTGTCCAGAATACTCACATGGTGTCTGGTTGCATCTCATGTTTTTGTGTTCAGTCTAGTGAATGCACTTCTCAAGTGATGGTTTTTTCTTCTGCCTGAGCCATGTGAAGCTTGAGTCATAAGCATGCCTTACAAAATGTAAAATAGCAATACATTCATCTATATAGAATGAAGGGAAACTGGAAATGTTTCTGAGAGTCTGCATAGCTGGAAAAGTTGGAGGAGTAGAGGAACCACAATAGTTTTGTCTGTGTTGCTAGACTGTCATTCAGCATTAGAGATGATTAGCAGGAGGCTAATTGGCCTGTTAAATAAACTTTAGAAATGAGAAAAAATATTTCTCATGGTAGGAAAGCAAGGGTTCTGATTCATGTGTTCCTCTTGAAATAAAGTTGCCAAGATATGGGTGTGCAATAAGCATCACATCTGATGCCAAACTGATGGTGAGGTCTCGTGCTGCCCTGTTGCTTCCCAGCATCTGTGTTATCGAGGAGCCAGCAGCTTGAGTGCACATCAGGGTGGAACTGGGCAGGCATTGAAAGACAAGCTGCCAAAAACCATCTGAGCATGCCTTCTAGGAATAGGGGTAGCATGTATTAAACCAGTACCTGAAGCACGTCTTGCTGCTTGGAATAAATGAGGGCTTATCTGGTTTAGACTCTTCTGTACTGTGCTATAGCAATGCCCGTGCATGTGGATGTGTCTGCTGTAATTTTGCTGCTTCTGAAAACAAAATTACTCGCTGCGCTGTCATGTTGGACATACTGATCTAGCTAATGAAGTTATTTAGGGTTTGATACTACTTTTGTTTGTGCAGGTGACTGACTTTATATGCTTGCATGTTCCCACCTAGTTCACAGGCTTTTAGAAGCAGGGTGGTTTTTTAAAGTGGTGTCATGAAAACATGAGCTGAGACATTGAAATTTACCAGGGACGCAGGCAGAAATCCCTTTTTGCACATAATGTTTTGATATTAAGAAACTCTTCCAACTTTTCTTTCAAGAGATTCTATTCTTCAGCAGCCTGCTTTCAATAAGATTGAGATTTGACATGGAGAGTCTCAGTCCAAATTTGAAGACAGGCAAAAAAAAAAATTCACTATGGCCTTCCTCTCCCCGTGGTGCTGACTTCATTGATCACCCCAGGGCTGGGCTCCTGCTCTCACTGCAGTAGCAGTAGGAGCTGCCTGTACAGCTTTTAGTAGCAGGCAAAGCACGTTAGGCTCCCTCTGTTCTGCATTGTAAACACTGAACCAACTACAGAGTTCTTCACAACCCATGAACCTTGTAAAACACTACAAAGGATGAAGCATCTTCAGCCTCCAGGAAAGGAGAGAGTGAACAGCTCTACCCAGCCATGCCTAGGGGGCTGGAGCTCAGAGTCAGTGAGCTCTCTTCCCCATGGGGGGTTGCAGATGGAGCAGCTAGTGCACAATTGCTGGAAGCAGGAAGGAAAGAGAAGGACGAACGGAGCAGGATCTCCTCGCTCCTGAAACTGGGTTCAGAAGCCGATTGCCATCTCCAGGGAAATGCTGCTCAGATGCAGAGGTAGTGTTGTAGCTGTAAAGGGAGCAGGCTGTGTTTGATGCTGAAGGTTTGAGTTGCACGATAGTGAGCACAGATGATGAAGTTGCTCGGAAGAGAATTTGTAGTTTCTGAGGATTTTTGAGAATAATAAACTAGTTGAGGTTAGATAGATTTGGATTTATATTAAGGAGTGCATAGTTTGTAGAGTGAAGGACTCTGAAGAAAATAAAATGGCAAAGTAAAGGACTCCGAGGAAGAGAAGATGTCATAATCCAGTTACTGAAAGTTGGATTTGCTCTGTTTTTTAGCAGTATCCCTGCTTCCAGAAAATAGAGGTGAGGAAAAGCAGAGTTAGATTATAGAGCAACTAGAGAACTTCAAAGGGTAGGAAATGATGTAGGTAATGACCGCTTACGTATAACTTTTTTGTGGGTGATAAAAATAATAATTGAAGGGTTTTGATAATACTGTGCAGGTTTTTTTAGTCAATTATGGATATCATGTTGATAATCTGATAACCCCTTGTTTGGCTATCAGATGAAAAATAGGAGATTTATTACAGTATCTGCTACACAGTGTAGCTGCTATCATGGTAGTGCTGATCTTGATCACAGTGAGTGCTCAGAACTTTTACTTCCACAGCATCTCTGAACTCCCCATGGCTTTTGGTGTCTTGAGTATCTGAAGGTGCTTACTGCACATCTTCTCTTGTGATTGAGACTGGAGAGGTACAACAGCAGCTACTGTACCAGTCCTAGCAGTTGATAGTGTAGAAATGTGAATTTCTTTTTATATATCCTCTACTCCTCTGCTAGAATTTTCTGTAAAGCAGAATTCTTCTCCTGCTTATTGTAAGGCAAAAATCTTTCATTATGGAATATTTTTTTTTCCACACAGTTGCTGCCATGACATCAGTGAAAAGCCTGTGTAGCAGAGCTGAACTCTTGCAACTAAATCTGAGCTTTCCTATTTAAAAAGAAGAAAGCAAAAAATGTTTTCTATCCACTTCTTACTAAATGAATCTTAACAATTTGTGAAAGTCATTACTCTGAGTCCTTTGACTATTATTGCTGTTGAAAAAGCAATTAGATTGGAAGACCAGCTAAAAGCTGCAGTGCTAGTTTCTCTCAGTTTTCTGGGACAGAGATGGTCTCTTGCTGCCTTCTGTAAACACAGGTTAGACTGCAGACAAGAACAGAGGCAATCAAATTATTTGGATTCTTAGTTTTGCTATTAAATAATGAAGTTATTACCTGTTTATAATCTGTTGCTGCAACAATATATATTCTTAAAAATTAATTTGGCATCCATCGCTCTTCAAAGTGTGAGATTCATTTCCCCTGCTTGAAGCTGGTGAAATTTGACTGAAGATTCGGTGATGAAATTGGACAAATTCGGTGATGAAATTGGACAAATTCGGTGATGAAATTGGACAATTGAACTCCCCAGTTCAATTGGCCAAATTCAGCAGTGTGGCAAAAGAGGCTGAGTCTTGCAGTAGAGAGCTCTATTAAAGAGTTTCAGTGGGAGATCCAGATGGCTTTTGTTACATTGCTCTTCCAGCACTGCAGCGCCGCTTAAAAGCTTTGTGATGCGCATGTAAAAGCGTAATTGGAATGATCGGTCAGGTCAGGGGCTATGCACATTACTCTGAAATAAAAAAATAGCTGCTTAGATAGGTTTCGTTGCAGTTCTCTTAATGCATTGAAGTTGCAGTTTCAGTTTCAGTGTGCATAACCTTCTATCTTTGGCCCTGAGTTGTGGTCATTTACAAACAGCTATAACCTGATGTGCTAAAGTGATGCTATTGTGCCCTGTAAGCTGTTCTGTATGTTCCTCATTTAAGTACAAAAGCAGCATTTCTGATTTGAGGACTTAGTCTTTTAAAGGGCAAAGTATTCTTCATTAAAGTTGGCAGCACAAGAAATCATGTGGTCCAAGGAGTTTGATGCACACTGAAAGTTCGGACCGCGTTGGTAAGTGAGCAGTAATTAAATCTAAGTTCAGAAGCTATGCTTTGGGCATTGCAAAAGAAACATTAGGTACATCAGTCATAGATTTTGTTGACCAGAATCCTTGAAAAGAAGAATGGTCTGGCCTCATTTCCTTACACAGTACAAACCCAGGTCTGCGCTGGCTGTGAGTACTATCTGTCTCTGGAAACCAGTGTCCTCCTCTGGGCGTGGCTTTAATGCAGCACTATTTGGGTTAAATTTTGTTGCCTTTTACATATTGGGTTCAGTGTAGTAAGAAATAGGTCTAATTTCTTTTGCATATTGGTAAAAGATGTGTGCGTGTGTTTTCTACCTCTGTTTAATACAGCTTGCCAGATAAACTTGGGATCATATTCAGACCTGACATAGTCCTTGTAGTTTCAACAGCACTGTGCCTGTTCCCAATGAAGGGCAGCTTTCACCCACACCAGCACTGAGGCGTGTCACTGCAAATCTGCCAGTGACTAAAAAGATAAGACTCTTCTAAAATATATGTTTTTCCTTGATTTATTTTGATAGCAGGTAATGTGTTATTCAGACAGAGATGTAGGAATTCCTTCTGGTTCCCCTTGTTAGTTCCTGTCTAGCAGCTGTTTAAATGACAGTGTTGTCTGCATATGGCACCATAAAGTTTCTAAGTCTGAAGTTCCTATAGGTGCCTGTGCCTTAGCACTTGGAAAAAAAATTTGACATTAAATGAGCAGGTGAAGAATCTGATGATTCATTTTATATGTCCATACATGATAGCATTTATTAATTTTGGTGGCCAGTTGTCTCATTTTAAATCAAATAGAAAATGCTCATTCAGCCCTACAAATAGGACTGTCTGTCTGCATGCCTTTTATCATACCAGATTAATGAAAGTAAAGCAGTGAATTAACTTTGGCTACAAAGGCTGCCATGTGTTGTTTGATAATAATTTAATTATATGTTACATAGATAGAAGGCACCATCTAACTAACATGTTAAACCTGTGTACTGTCCTGGTGGACAGTAAGTTATCCATGGGACAGCAATGTGCCCTTGTAGCCAGGAAAGCCAATGGTATCCTGGGGTGCATAAAGAAAAGTGTGGCCAGCAGATTAAGGGAGGTTCTTCTCCCCCTCTGCTCTGCACTAGTGAGACCACAGCTGGAGTATTGTGTTCAGTTCTGGTCTCCCCAGTTCAAGAGGGACAGGGAAATACTAGAGACAGTCCAGCAGAGAGCTACAAATACAATGAAGGGACTGGAACATCTCTCTTATGAGGAAAGGCTGAGAGCCCTGGGGCTGTTTAGCCTGGAGAAGAGAAGACTGAGAGGGGATCTCATTAATGTTTACAGATATCTGGAGGGTGGGTCTCAAGTAGAAGGGGTCAGTCTATTTTCATTGGTGCTCTGTGGTAGGACAAGGGGCAATGGTCACAAACTGGAACACAGGAAGTTCCCCCTTAACATCAGGAAAAACCTCTTTACTGTGAGGGTGACAGAGCCTG
The DNA here is from genome assembly GCA_025345505.1 of Todiramphus chloris collaris. Lineage (NCBI taxonomy): Eukaryota > Metazoa > Chordata > Aves > Coraciiformes > Alcedinidae > Todiramphus > Todiramphus chloris. Next base: position 46,453,854 of record JANVCC010000020.1, read on the forward strand.
GAACAGGCTGCCCAGAGAGGTTGTGGAGTCTCCTTCTCTGAAGATTTTCAAAACCTGCCTGGATCTTTTCCTGTGTGACATGCCCTAGGCATTCCTGCTCTGTGAGAGGGGTTGGACTCAATGATCTCTAGACGTCCCTTCCAACCCCTACCATCCTGTGATTCTGTGAATGTTTGCTTCTTTGGAAAACTATAGACCTGTCAGTCTGACCTGGGTACCAGGGGAGGTCATGGAGCAGATCATCTTGAGTGCCATTACAAGCCATATAGAGGACAACCAGGGGATCAGACGCAGTAAGCGTGGGTTTATGAAAGGCAGGTCCTGCCTGATGAACCTGATCTCCTTCTATAAAAAGACTATTGGATGAGGGAATATTGTGTGGATATTGTCTACCTAGACTTTAGAAAAACATTTGACACTGTTTCCCATAGAATTCTCACGGAAAAACTGGCTGCTCATGGCCTGAATGAGCATATGATCTGCTGGATCAAGCATTGGATGGATGGGCCCAGAGAGTGGTGGTCAATGGAGTTAAATCCAGCTGGTGGCTGGTCACAAGTGGTGTTCCTCAGGCCTTAGTGTTGGGACCATTTCTGTTTAACATCTTTATTGATGATCTTGATAAGGACATAGAGTGCATCATCAGTAAGTTCACAGATGACACCAAGTTAGGCGGTAGTGTTGATCTGCATGAGGATAGGGAGGCTCTACAGAGAGACTTGGATAGAATGGGTTGACAGGCCAATGTTCATGGTATGAGCTTCAACAAGGCCAAGTGCTGGGTCCTGCACTTGGGCCACAACAACCCCATGCAATGTTACAGGCTTGGGGAAGTGTGACTGGAAAGGTGTCTGCTAGAAAAGGACCTGGGGGTTCTAATTGACAAGTGGCTGAATATGAGCCAGCAGTGTGCCCAGGTGGCCAAGAAAGCCAATGGCATCCTGGCTTGTATTAGAAACAGTGTGAGCGGCAGAAGTAGAGAGGTGATTGTTCCCCTGTATTCAACACTGGTGAGGCCTCACCTTGAGTACTGTGTCCAGTTTTGGGCACCTCAATACAAGAGAGGTGTCGAGGTACTGGAGCAGGTGCAGAGGAGGGCAACGAAGCTGGTGAAGAGCCTGGAGAATAAATCTTACGAAGAGCGATTGAAGGACCTGGGATAGTTTAGTTTGAGGAAGAGGAGGCTGAGGGGAGACCTCATCACTCTCTACAGCTACCTGAAAGGACATTGTAGAGAGGTTGGTGCTGGTCTCTTCTCACAGGTAATTGGTGATAGAACAAGAGGGAACGGATTCAAGCTGCAACAGGGTAGGTTTAGACTGGACATTAGGGAAATTTTTTTCTCAGAAAGAGTAGTCAGACACTGGAACAGGCTGCCCAGGGAGGTGGTTGAGTCACCATCCCTGGATGTGTTTGTCATTTAGATGTGGTGCTGGGGGACATGGTTTAGGGGTGAACCATGTAGAGTAGGGTTAATGGTCAGACTTGATGATCCCAAGGGTCTTTTCCAACTTGAATGATTCTATGATTCTTAGGAAAATACACAGATGTGGACTATGTTCATGTACACCATCCCACTGCTTCCTTCCATGCACTCTATATGCTTCTGCACCAAACACCAGGTAGGACGTGAACATATTTCTAAATCTGTTTCTAAAGGATAGGCCAACCACAAGAGAGTGCATAGTGTGGTAACATACTGATTATATCGTAGCTATGCAAGTAAGCTCAATGTCTAGATATGAAGGCTGTCTGAAATTCAGTGAGAGAAATCAGAATTACTACAAGTGTTTTCAACCTATTACTGTACTGAGGGCAGGAAATTAGACTGGCAGTCTGCAATAAATTAATATTATGAAAGTTCATGAGACATCTTTGCTGTGTGCCAGGCTACATCTAATGCTTCAGAAGAATATGTGTGAGTAGGACTTGAGTTGTTATGTCATGAACTGTGATTACATTTCTGGAGATTGGAATATTTTTTTTTTTGCTTGTTTCCTTTTGACATTGCACTGGTAACAGCTAAGGGACAGAAGTGTTTGTTTGCTAATCAGATGAGAGACTGATAACTGCTCTTGAGGAAATGCAGATTTTAGTCACTGATCTATTAAATCACAATTCCCATTCATGTGTTTTTGAATGTAGTTTGGGGCTTTTTCCTCTTAAGTTAAGGAATTCCATGAAGTATTTCACTGCTTTTTAGGAAAATAGAACTAGATGTGAAAATGCAATGGTGATGGTTGCTAAAGGTGTGGAGAGAGAGAAGTACAGGATGGTGCAGCCTTTGAATGAGGTTCTGTTTTGCTGCAGTTATTCCTGTCATCTCTTTAGATGAGGTGATGTTTTGTGTAGATTGCTGGTTTTGACAATTTGCCTGTGAACAGGCATATGAAGAAAGCCATGTGAGCAGAACATAGCTAGCAGTGCAGAGTAAAGACAGGCAAACAGAAATTTTTGTGAGGTGCAAACCTTTATAACTCTATATAGATGAGAAAGCTCTTGCTAAATTTATCAGACACTTTTCTTTTGAAAACTTTCTTTTTCTTAATATCTCAAACTTTAAAAAGCTAAGAGAATTTCCATGGATATGCTTCAGGAGCTTCTGACTGTCAGTGTGGTGAGCATTTCCTATCCCAGTGCTGTGACTCTGTGTTCATCACAGTAACGGACGTGTTGAACTGATAAGCCCAGAATCTTGAGAAATTTGAAGAACTCCATGACTTTGTTGAATGCATCTTAACATTAGATGTTCTGGTACTTAAGTATCTTGAATACAAAGAACATAATATGCTTTTTCAGACACCCTCTTCGCTAAAGATGTAAAAAGGAAGAGAAATTCATATACAAGTATGTCCTATGTTATTTTTTGTATGCATGCAGGAGAGTGATTCAAAGTAGAATCGAGGACTAAGATTGTTGTCCCTGTTTTCTTGCCAAACAGCAGAGTCCTTGAAGTAGGAGTGAGAAATCTGGTTGCCAGGAGCAATGATTGACCTTGCAACACTTGGGGTGCCATAGGTTAGCAGATGACATGCATAGTTACAAAGTACCACTTCCAGCCCGTTCAATCCCATTTTGATTTTTAAGAAAAATGTAATGTCAGAGGAAGGAAGTTTATCTTGCTGCAAAGAACTGGTCACACAAGAATTCTCTCTTGATTTTATTTTCATTGGAACATATGTTTCGTACTTGATATCTTGACTCTTTCCCTACATCTTTTCTTCCCACAGTAGTTCAAGTACAAAAAAAAAATCAGTATGTATCTAGTGAAGGAAACAGGTGGGGCTGGAATAAAACCTTGTCACAGTTGGTCACACGTAATACATGCCTTAAAAATAAAAACAGAGGAGAAAAATTATTTTCCTTAAAAAAAGAATGGCAAATAAACAATGGGGAAAGGGGACTGAGGGATTTGGAAAAAGCTTAAATTGCTTTAATTTTATTTTTGGTGGGAAGAAGAAATTAATTTGAATGAGAAATTGATCATACACAATTTGATCCTCTTGTAGAACTACTGCCATTGATTTCTAGAGGAATTGGATATAGCCACATTGTTTGCCTGTGACTACGCTTTTCTGTCACTCAAAGAAAAAAAGCAAGCCCAAACCAAAACAACCTCACTACAAATAATGGAGAAAATCAACTTGAGTGAATGGAGACTAAATAAACTTTTTAATCTGTAGTATGATTGTTATGCCAGAGCCGTGGGGACTGAGGAGAAATTTTCCTTGAACTTTTAGTCCTCAGACTAACTGCACACTTGCCAAGTAGTCCAGTAGTCAAAATGGTTAATCTTTTTCTAAAAATCACGTAGATACATGAAGCTGAGATTTTCTGATTTATTTTGAGCTCTGAGGAATATAATGTGAAAAGCTATTCAGGTTCTTCTAGCTGGCCAGAGACTGCAGTCAGTTTAAGACACAGCTAAGTTTACCATGATTAAGTGCTGCTTCATGCATGAAATAGATGCTGTTGTCCTGTGCTGGTGATGGATGATTTATTACCTTTAAAACTGTAGAACCAATACACAGAATTAATTTTCGTTGGATTGTTCATGTTATCACTTGTTTGTGCTCACTGGAATCTTATATGGTTAATAAACATTAGAAAAAAAACAAGCTCAAAAATAAAATATGAGACATTTTAAAACTGTGACTTTGACAACAATGCCTCCCTTTTCCCCATCAAGTGTTTTACAAACCTAATCTAGCAGCAGTTCATGCTGCAAAAGATGTTTATAGCTCACTTTATTCTGGTTCCTTATCAAATTACTGGTCTTATTCTTTAAAGCTCTCAGGGAATTGACTTAAGCCTAAGTGTACAGATCATCCCTCTCTGCATGGTCCTTTGTTACCCCCAGCAGTTTCTGAGTTGATCTTGGCTGACAGGCCTCAGTTTGAAACCCCAGGCAGTGGGAGATAAGTCAGTGTGAAGTGCCCACATCAGGGCTTGCTCAACGAGGGGAATTTTCAGCTGAGTTACATACCTGGTTTTATGCTTTAACTTCTGGGAAGAATCACCTGTTTAGGTGTAGAATTAATACTGTGATAAATGGTGTCAAAATTGGTGTCGGTGGTGTGGTGAGGCATGCCGGGAGAGTCACTAATGTAGATAAGCTGTGGAAAAGCACTGAACCAACAGAAGCGGGAATGAACAAAGTTTCCACATGCTCATCATTTGTCTAGCCACAACATTTGTGTCCCAGACGGACCACAAGGAGACAAGGACAAGGAGATGAGGTGAAGGTCAGGTGAAGGATGAAGCCGGTGAGGAGGACTACAGTATTTGTTGTGGAGGACCACCAGAGAGACCCCCAGGACAGGGAGTGCATGCGCTGAAGCGGGAACGCCCCTTCCAAAAGACTTAATTACAATGACCCTCCCTCTTCTTGGAATGACTATGAATATGTATTAGGATAAAAAGTATAAAAGAGGATCTGTTGTTGTTTCCTGTGTGCATGTTGGTAGAGCAAAGACTCCCTGCGCACCCAGCACTGTTTACTTGCCTTTTATTAACCCCATATAGTAAACATAACCGTTACTAGTTAATGGATGAAATCTTTATTCATAACAGTAAAAACTAGAAAACTGAGAGAAAAGTCCATCTGGCAGAAGATGGAGAGGGGAGAGGTATGTTAGAAGCATGCTCTCTTAAAAAAAAAAAAATTATTGTCTGTGGTATGGTGGTAACTCTCTGGAGGGCAAGCCCACAATGGCACAGAGTTTTCAGGGTTCTCCTGGTGCAAAGAAGACTTGGGTTTGACTCTTGAACTGTGGGGTTTTGCATCTATAAAATGAGCTGATGATGTGTTTTTGGATCTTGTTGGTGAGTAGCGCGTGTTAGAGGGTCCTGCCAAAGTAAAGAGCAGCTCAGCTGCTGAACAGCTTGGCTGAATCAGGCTTCAGGGTTGTACCTGTCTACTGGTGGAAGCATCAGCATCATCCATGCTTCATAAATCTGATGGACTCCTGCAATGTAGGGTATAGAACAGAGACAGTTGACAGTCTCACTAACATCTAAATGTTGGACTTTGGTGAAATTTTTCAGGTGCTTAGTGGTTTCTGTCCTTGCCTTACAGAGATCAGGTGAGCTGATGACTCTGCTTTGTTCGGAGGTTGTTTCATAATCCTCCTTTATACCTTGGCTCTTGTGCAGTTGCAGAGTGACAAAAGGGCTCAGAAGTGTCTCAGCTAACAAAAGCAAAGACTCTGTCTTTTATTTAATTCTTTATTTTAAAAGAAAAGAAGCTGTACTTTTGCAAGCAAGGCCCTTCTCAGCATTTGTAAGCTGAGCAGGGTCAGTTTGGGCCGTTACCTATATTTTTAACCTCCGGGAAGAACACGAGTGTGTTAGTGATGGAAAAAAACATTATCTTTAGAGTCAGTCAGAAATACTGTGAGGGGAAAGGTTGAAATCTCAAGCTGAGATTCTTTCTACTTATTATTTGAAGTCCCAAAGAACAAGAGCTTTAAAGTTTTTCCAAGGCTCTCTGCAAATATCACTGGTGGAATGTTTCAGTTCTTCTCAGAAGCTGCTGTATGATGCTGCGGTGTGCTCCTAAACCAACACAGCCATCTATGCCCGTCTGTTACAAGTCCTGAAGCAGCTTTGCTTTCTCTTCTCTCATCACAGCACCTTTATCAAATCCATCTTTTGTCTTATATTGTCTCTTTGTCCCTTGTCCTTACATTTTTGAAAGATAAAATAGATTTTATTATAAGCAAAAATGCCTGCTGAGGATGGAAATGGTCCAGGACTATGTCAAGAAAATATCATTCCCAATCTGGGGAAAAGCTTCCTTCCCTGATCTGTTTTTTCTGTTAGAAATGCTGTTTCCCTTATGTTTCCCTAAACATCTTCAGAAAATGTAATGCTAAAGAATTTTAAAATATGTAAGGCAGATTTCTGCCTTTCATGGCTGGTGAAGGTGACTGTGCAATCCCCTGTAGTCCAAGTCTGTTGAGAGCAGCTGTGGTGCCCCCTGACTCTAAGCTGCTCCAACCTGATGGCTGCACATTACAGATATTAAGCCCCGCAGTGCAACGAGCTGGTGAATATCCTGTTTGGTGGAAATGAATCATGGTTATTCTTTCTACATCTCCCTGTTTTGTTATCTGTCATCTTGGATTTATCAGAATGATCACTGTTTGGACTTTCATACTTGCATCTGGCTTGACTGTTTGATGAACAACTGTAGATTGAAAAGAGACAGTACCTTTAAAGGACTGTTGGCATCTCAGTCTTCACTCTTGGGGGAAAAAAAAAAAAGGTGAATTAATGTTGATGTTATGGTAGGTATGGGTTTATTTTCAAGGACTAAGCTTTACGCTCAGTGTAGTCATAAAACAATGAATTCAAATTATTGACTTCTGGAATGTGAAGTCATCAAACTTCTGTTATGAAAAAATCTTTTTATATTAGAGAAATGTATCTTAGGTCAAAAATAGTTTTATTTGTCTTTCTCAGCAGCCGAACCTCTGTGGGCTCTTTACTCTCTCCCAGAAATGATGCTAACTTGGCTGTACTGGCACTGTCTGAACACAGGGGAACAAACCTGGCCAAATCTGAGATCTGTTTGCTGCTTCCCATGGTAGGGGCTTCCCCCATTTCCTATAGATGTTCTGCCTTGTTGTTCAGCCTTCTCAAGGCATGAACTCTTTTGGGACTGCTCAATGTTGGCTTTTCTCTCAGTGGTAGAATATGTTTTACTGTTTTCTGTTGCAAATACTACTTCAGTTTCTCTGCTGTCTCCATGGCAACTCCTCACTTTTTTTACGACATAAGTAATCATAAATAATAAAACCTTCTATTATTATTATGAGTAGGGGAATTTTTGCATGATTCCGAGTCTCATCGTAAATTTAAAATACTTTATGGTTGCTAAAACAAGAGACAGTAAAATTTGTTACTATCCTTTAGACAGAATCTTGTGATCACTCTATCAAAGTCTAGATGGGTGATGATTAAATCAGCTCACTTTTGCAGGAGGTGTTAGATGTGACAGATTGAACAGATGGCAAGTTGGGCTTAATTTTTATCTAAGACAAGAAGATTCTGTGTATTTCAGTGCTGTTAAGAGTGTTCCTTCTTTGGTCATTTTAGCAAAACAAAAATGGTTCTGCAGGCCATGTGAGTAGAAAAAGGTGTTTAAAAAGCCTTTAGCTGAGAACAAGCATATGCATCAAAAATGTTACTTTCAAAAATTTTACTGGTTGCAAGATAAATAATTAGTAAAATGACAACTTCTAAAATCTTGAAAATGTTGTCGGACAGCAAGGAATGAGAGATGATATTGAAACAGGATAAAACTTCAGAATAGAAAGCGATGAGGGACCAACAGCCTGAGTTTTAGATGCCTGTGAAAGCAATGAAAGGTAAGTTGACTGGAGCTGTGCATTGCATCATAGGAAATGTTGTGTAGGAACAGGTATAATTCCAGCTTCTGGTGCTGGCAATTCAGACAGCTTAAGTATTGCAGTTCTACTTTGTGATCTCAATTAAATCTTGACAAAGTTCTCTCTCTCTTAGATACTTAAGGAAGCTTTACTCTTGTATCCCAAGGCAGATTTTGGATTTGATACCTACCTGACGACATAGTGCTCTTTGTGTCATGTGTCCACTTTGCATGATATGCTTGAATTTACCTTTCCCCAGTTGAAGGACAAAAGAATGGCAAAAACATAGTAATGAAGGAAGGAATGTCTGTCTTGTGTTGGAAAGCCAAAACAAATTTGGAAGAATTCCATTAGTGTGTGTGAAGTTATATGACCTCTGTACCAGCTGAGGCTGACACATGGTGTAGTGGAAGTTTTGGTTCTTAATCTGGAGGGAATAGAGATAGAGCTTTGTATGTGAAACGCCCCAAAATATTTCCCTGTCTAATGAATAAGGCACTTCATTTGATGGAGTTGTTTGGGTTTTTTTCTTGCATATTCTTTTCCTTAGAGAAATCAAAGCAAAATCCTTTCCTAGAGCTGAGCTTTCCCAGGTGGGGAGTGTCAGCAGGAATCATAAAAGCCTCTGAAGGGCAGAAGGATAGTGAAGAATACATAATACATAATGCAATGAGTGCTTAAAACAGTGAGCAAATTCGGTGTCAAGTTTTGAATATACTATACTAGAGCCAAGAAAAGGGGAGAAAGGAAGGAAGCACTGGGATGTGCTGAGGGTGTTTTTTGTCTAGATAGAATACATAAATAGTAGCTGTTTCAAAGGTTGTGGAACACCAGCGCTTTAATCTGCTGGTTGAAATTCATATCAGGGCTGCTTTGACTTATGCTGAATGTGCAGAACCTGGAAACATATCCTGCGTCAGAGTGTAGAAGATGAGTGTTCTCTTCAAAAGTTGAATTCTTATGCGGAGTATCAGTCTGTGGGGATCATTCAGGGAGAGATGTTCAATCACAGTAACCTGGTAATTGCTGCAATGTCAGATGCTGAATGCCACAGTCTGATACTAAGCTTTAGTGATGTGCTGGATGTCATGTCAGAAGGGATAGATCAGAAGGAAAGTGTCCAGGAATATGTTGCAGTGCAAGTAGACTTGGTGCTAACACTATTTTTGGAATCTTTTCACTTGCCTAGGCAGCATCTTGATGAAATCAAGTAAGACCGAGTATGTTTAAGGTTTTGGAGTGGAAAGGGAATAATGATGATACTTTTCTTGAGGCCAGTTCTTATCTCACAGCCATTTCTTCACTTCTTTCTGTGGTAAGGAGTGGGTCTTATATATCTTATTTAGTAACAGCTGGAAAATGGAGATGTTTGTTTGTTTGTTTACTTATTTATACATCTTAATACATCTTGCTGCTTTCACTTTCTTTCTCTTTTCTTCACAAAGGAATTTTAACAAATGCAAAGACACTGTAATGAGGAGGGAAGAAAATTATTCCCGACTAAAGAGCTATGAAAATTAAATCTCTCATTCCCTTTAGCAGTAGTAAGAGAAGGACCTTGTGAACATGACCCCGTCCAACCATCCCCCTACAGCCGTAGGGACTGAGGACCAATTTGTGTTGGCGATCCAAGTCATCAAGTAAAAGTTAGGTGTTAAGGTCTGAGATGCCAAATCCTTAGCTAATGTGAGGTGGCATAGTGCAACAGGCTTCTGCCTGATTGAAAATTTGTCTTAGATTTTCAGATCTTCAGGACATCTCATACATTATATCAAATAATGACAGCTTTTCTGAAAGCTGCAAAGATTTGGGTAGTGGCCATCCCACTGATGATTTAAGTTTTTCTTGTACATCTTCCCTCTATATCCTGACTTTACTGTGTAGTAGAAGTCCATTTTAACTGGTAAGCTCAACCAGTATGTTTTCTGAAATTCATGATACAGACTTCACTAAAGCTGTGCTACACATATTAGATGTGGTTACGAGGTGGGGTGTTATATATCCGTAACTCTTCTGTCACTGTACTCAAAAATGTAACTGCCTTAACCCCCATCTGAAAGCAGACCAGTGCTTAATTTTTTATTAAGGAATCCCATGTATGTAACATGGATCTTGTTAAATTTCCAATGTTGTTTGTTTGGTTTTTTTAACCACTTCAATTCATTACCATGGCACCTGGTGTAAATAGTTGCTTTTCTGCATCCTCTGTAGAAGCCTATGAAAAAAGTATATTTTTGTGGGTGTTTCAATAGTGCTGTAGCTTTGAATTCACTGCTATTAATGAACTGAGAACTTAAGCAGGACTGCATGTGTATTTTATACTCTGATGCACAAGGAAGGTCTCATAATAACAAATCCAAAGCAGAACTTTAATTAAACTGTGGATAGAGTTTGCTGGGTTTCACCATTCGGCTTTGAGATTCAAAGCTAAGGAAATCAAGCTCCATACCATACTTCATAGGTTCATTTATTTATAAGTAAGCAGTTCAGCTGTGATCTTTTTAGCCTGACTTGAAATTCAAGCTTGATGATTTTCTGATAGTCTGTCTCCTGTCTTCTGAGGCTTTAAGAAGCAATGCAAGCTGCATGTAGAGTTGTGAGAAGAATAAGATGTATTTCATATTTACAGGGGATTTTATCAGCCGCTATTTTTATTACGCTTATGCATTAAAGCTATTAATTTCAGTTTTGGTCCTTAAAGGTTTAAAACTCAAGCTTACTAAAAGATGACTGATTTTTCAGTATTTCCTGTGAATGATAAAGGAAAATTTCAGCAAAAAAGAATCCGTACTGGGTTAAAATAGAATATCTGCCATTTTACAGCTAGTGGGCTAGGTGTGTTGCTTACATTCGAGCCTGTCTTCCAGCTGCAGCTCAGACTTCATAGGGGTCTGGGTAGGAAGACCTGTTAACTTCAAGACAGGTCAGGGAATGATGCAGATGCTGTCATGGAGTTAAACAGCAGGAACTCTCTCTTACTTCAAACAGCATCTGTATTACTCTGCATTGGATTTGCAGCTGAAAGTATATTTAACAGGTGTGGCTACATTAATTTTTATACATACAGCTTTGCTGGCATGATGGTCCTTACTCTCATTATGGAACATTTTAGGTTAAGGAAAAGGAAGCAACTACCTTCATAAACTGTATAGACTAAATGTCCTTTCCTTAAATTTCATCATTCTACATTTTGCTATTCATTAATCCAAGTCTGGCCTGTGAGCTGCAAGAGCAGGTCTTCCAGCTGGCATCTGTTCCTTGGGGTCACTGGTTCTTGCTATATCTGTGCAGAAGCAACCAGGGACATAAATACCTACAAATTCATACAGAAAATGCTTTTTGCTGTTGACAAAGTATTGCCCTTGCAGGTGAATGGGAGCAGCTTTTGATTCCTTGCTGGCCTGTGCTCCCAGTCATTAGTTGCCTTTTGTGAAACTACAGAAAGTGCTAGCATTCCAGCTGGCATTCCCCTACTCCTTGCCTGGACTTGACCAAAGCCTGCCACCTGAAAATTGGGTATTTATAGCCTGTGCACCCATGCAAAAAGTTCTGCTCTTGTATTTGGGACACTTGAGTACTATATTTAACACTGTTACTGCTCGTGAAAAACCTTACCCTGTTAATTTTTCTTAGCTTGTGCTAAGCTCATGCCATACGTCACTTATTTCTGCCTCTAGATAACTACTGCCACATGTCTGTAGGTTCCTAAACAAGAAGAATAAAAGGACTTTAAGGCAAGTGATGAGGTTAAATTGACACAGTACAGGAGTGGAAATGAAATGTTAGACTGCTGCTATGCTATCAAATGCCCTTTTACCAAGTAAGAAAAGCTGTCTTTAAATAAATGGTTGGGACATGAAGAGAGAGTGACATTTGAAAGAGAACAAAGGGAGCATCTGCAGAATTCACAACCAGGATGTGAGTGAGTACAGGAAGAAAATCCCAGTAAAGTAGCAATTGAACAAAATTTTTCCCCAGAGGAGGTCTCAAATATTTGTCCTTCTGTCACTATTTTAGAAAAAGATTCAAATGTGTTTGGAAGTAAAAACACATTGTGGACAGTGTTTGCTTAATACACAAGTCAAGCCTGGAAAACAAACTTATTCAAGATCAGCTTACTTGAATACCAGGAATTTGTTCAGTGCCACTAGAATTTGATGTGAAGTCATTGTATTGCTTCAATATTATATATTAAAAAAAAAACAAACGCTCTGTCTTCTTGTCTGTCTTGCTAGTGCTAGCAATCCTCTTCCATTTTTATAGAATTCTTTCCTTGGAGGTGTGAGTTACTTCCTTTTATTTGGATTCATGAGACTAAAGAGCATGTGGGCTACTGTTTGTGGTCCCAGTATGACCACTGTACTGCCCAGCTAATAGGGCAGTACAGTATCACTTCAATAGGCATATGAAATAACTGAGGCACTTTTCCCAGCGCTAAAATAATGGCCTTATCAATACTGGTATTGAATGTGGGCACTGCAGCTGAAAGGAGGTCTTGTCCATGTACAGGAGTGGTTAGGAAAGCAATGATGCTGGGTCATGTGGGGTCATGAAAACTACAGGGAATGTGGTGTTACATGTATGTTTTGTATAAGCTGTAGTGTAAATAATAAGTGAAGTTCTAGTTGTCTCTATCTTGGGGACAAAAAAGTAATTGCTGAAGGACAATTAGAAAAGACTTTAATCTCTGAGCAAAAGAGGAGAAAGAGGTTGAAAATATATAAATGATGAGTATCTGTGGAAGGCAGTTTGAAGCTTTATTTTACTTCTAGAAAATGTAGGTAATACTCTATGAAATACAATAGCAGGAAATTCAAACTCAATGAAGGAGTTTAAATATATAAAGAAAATTTCAAAGTAAAGGAGTTGGTGGATACTTAAAATATATTTATAATTGAAAAAAGCCTGAAATGTGGATACTGGATATGTTCAGGGTCATGATAATTGGCTGGAACAAACTGTGTGCCACGATAATTATATTTGAATGTGCTGTTTACTCCTGCCTACTAAAGAACAGGGTGTATTCCCTGCAAAGAGGGACAAATGAACCCATCTCAGCCTCTTGTGGGATTTTTGCATGTTGCTCTGCAGCATCTTGAACTAATCACTGAGAGACTATTCTAGCTTCAGGTCAGTGTGGTGATTCCTGTGCTTCTGAAACAGCAGGCTGCATTGTCTACCCTTTTATGCTGAAGCTTCATTTCATTTCATTTCGTACTTCAATACTATTTAATCAATTTGCATTACTTATTTTTCTTAATAGATTACTCCAGTGCACAGAGATGTGCTCATTTGGTGGGGAACCTTCCATGAAGAGCCTGACTGTATTTGCACTGTAGATACAGGTCATATGCATTGTTTAGCTTGCACTTGAAGTGAGCTCATCCTGAGGATACTGTGATTTTTGAAGTCTGTGAGCATTAAATACTGTAGCTTATTTTAGTGCAAGTGGATGGTTATAATTAAGGGAATTTGCAAGTAGAAACTTTGTTTATGCTGTGTGTGCAGAAATAACACCATACAGGTTGAATTCTGAAGATACACACACATTTCTATATCTATGCAGCTGAACAGTTAGGGAAGAGGCTGAACAGACATAAAGATGAAACAAGGGTGAGGGAGAAGCCCTCCCACAGTATCCACAAATGAGAGAAAAGGCACTACTTACTACGTATGCAGCAGGGCAGAAGGCACAGGACCAAAATGGAAGAGGTGCACAGTACCAGGGGTGTTTGGGTTTGGGTTTTACCTTCTCCCTCCCCTCAGTTCGTACAGAACCACTGTTGTGATGGGGAGCACCCTGCATTGTTGTGTGCCTGGAAGCTCCCCACCATAGCTTGTCTGCAACCCCATCTAGTTTTACAAAAGGCAGATCTTTTTATAGGATTCTGCCTAGCACCAAGTGGGAGAAAGTCAAAACATTAGTAGGGGTTATTTTATCGGCATGAGGAGTCAAAAGGTGTTCTAACTTTGTTACACCTTGTTGACCTGTGCCCTGTGCTGTCCTTGCCCTCTTTTTCTGATGCTGTCATGACATACTCTCGGTCAAGCCTTAAGAGCAATACCCAAATCTGTTCAAGAACAGAGAAGACTATGTGAATTGGTTTGTACTTTCATCTGCTGCTGCTGCAGCAGATTCTGGTTGCCCCCTTCTGCTGTTTTCTCTCTTGGCCCTTGCTGCCATTTCTTACATTAGCCATGTAGGTTCGCTGAGCCGGATAACAGCAGCATCCCAAATGTTCCTAACAGTGTGACATCGCAAAGGAATGTTGTCTCTTCCACAAAGACTATATACACTAGAAAAATAATAAGAAGAAAAGAGATGCAAAGAATGCTACACCAGACAGCTATAATGATCACTGTGGTGATTAATACATTGTTTATAGATTTTAATATATTTTTCTGTACATTCTGAATGCATGACTGAGTAAATTCCCTTCCTTTTCTCATGAGTTCACCCTCTTACCTTTCTCTCCCTTGTCTGCTTACTAGCTTTGGTTTATTTTATCTACTGCAAAATGAATATATTTTAAAAGAATAAACATAAAGGGACTAAGTAAATGATTTTGACTTGCAGTTTCCTGTAGGGTATGGAACTGGGTCATTTGAAGGAATTTGAATTCTTGAATAGAAACATGCACAAGGTTGATGTTTCCTTTTCTTTGTCATTTTGCTACAAGTGTAATAAACCCTAGGTAATGGGAGAGGATGTTACTGTTCTCAGGTTGATAAAGTCTGCATGGAAAGTACTGTTCAATTCTTTTAAATTACAGACCTGCCACATTATAAACAAACTTAATGGAACACAATAAGTTCTTATAAATTTTATCTCTTTCATTTTACAATGCACAATATCCTGCCTTTTATTAAACCACCTAAGGGACTGGCAGTGAGAATCATGGAGAAGTCTCTTACCGTTCCCAGGGGCCTCCTCCATCCCACATTCGAGTTCTCTTTTTTAGTAAAACTAGTATCTCTCATCTAGAAATGATGTCATGCTGTCAGACACACACGTGCCTGCAGGGAGATGAGGTGGTAGCGTCTCGGGAGTGACAGGATATTCATAGCGTGACCCCTTTGCTGTCTTTTGAGGGATAAGGTGAAAACCATATCTCTGTGTAGAATGAGAGTTATTTCCTCTTTTCTGCCATTAGCTCATGTACGTGAGCTAAATGTGATCTAGAGACTTCACTGCAAGAGAGTGCATGGAGGCCATGAAAATATGAGCAGTGCTTTGCAATAAATTCTAGGTCACAGTGGTTTTTAATTTACTTTTATTTTATTTTATTACTTAAGATATAAATTTAGAAACTCATTAAAGCTTTGTCCTTATGGATTAGACATACTTAAAACAACTACAGGATTTTCTCTAAAGGATATGATTGAATTTGTTGACAAGATTAAGGACAGGTAAAGGATGTCATCTAAAGCTGACAGAAATCAGTGAGGAGCTTCACTGACTGTAAAGGACTTTGAATCTGGCTTTCACAATATTATGGGGGGGAAGCTTGTTTTGCTGCTTGGATAAGTAATAATTCATTGCTACTTCCTCATAGAAACCATGGGCATTGATTTCTTACAGATTTATGTGTGGTGGCTTGTAAGACTAATTTTTATAAATGGTTTCTGTTTTCAGGTGTAAGCAATTTCTTACTACACTGTCTATATAACTACCATTAAGTAAATGGTGGTTGTTATTAGCAGGTACTTTTTTTTAAGCTTAATTTTATTTAAGCATTATTTTTTTTAAATACAAATATCTGTAACATTGAAAAATGGGGGGGGAAATCCATAACTAGTTCAGGTGGCTGAGAAATCTTTGAGAAAACTGGTTTAGAAAGCATCTTAAAAAAGATGGACACAGCTTTACAGTTTTGACTGTGTAATTCTAAGTCTAATTTAAATCCTATTAATTCTAAATATAATTGCATGCAAAAAAAAAAAAAAGAAAGATCAGGGAGAAATATAACTGCATGGAATAAATGGGTCTCTTAAATACATATACATTCTGCATTGAACTTACTTGCCCTGAAACCTTATTTTTAGTCTTAACCTCAGGTAATAGATCTCTCTTTAGCATTTTCTTTTTAGAGTACACCTTAGCCAAGGGAATGTGAAAATTATAATCTTTAAGTCCTATTTCTGAAAGTTTATAACTCAAATGTTGACTCTTAGGTGAAATCCTGCTGCATGAGGTCTCTTGTGTCCTGGCAGGGAAGTTTCACTCTTCCATTAACTTCTCTTTGGGTTGTACAAGCTCCTCAGAGGTGGCTTTTCTCAGTTCATCTCAGTGTAGGGCAGCAGTCAGAAAGGGCAATCAAATGGCAATACTGTGGCTCTTCAGGCTTTTACCATGAAGATCTCAGCTGAGAACACAGTTACAGGTGGGAAATGCTCTGACTGTTGTGGGCTCAGTATTCTGGTCTGAAGAATAACTTCTGAAACACAGAGACATTTGTCCACCTTGTGCACTTTAAAGCTGTGTCTGGTTTCTGAGGTCATCATCCCTTCTCTGCTGTATTTTGTAAGGTAGCCTGTTGTCATAATGTACAGCGTACAGTAGTTGCGAGAGCTAGTGCACCCAAATAACTCTGAATTAGCAAGTGTCTCACTGCATGTAAGTGCCCCTTGTTTATCTAATACCTTTGCAGAACCTCATGCAATTATTGTTAATTATCTGAGTAATAATTATTTATTAGATGGTTAGAACTGTTGCTTTTGCCTTGAGAATGATGAAGTCTTGTTCTGCATGAATTGCACCTGCTGATTTCTGCTCTTTTAAGTGCTGAAAGGGTTCAGGAGCCTGACAGAGACTGCTCTTCAGGTGGTACTTATGGAAATACCTTCTTCATTAGTCTACATGTTATGGGATCTTGCTTCTTAGATGTACCTAAATATCCAGGTACTGAGGATTACATGAACTAGTGATTGGATGGGAGAAACTTCTGAAATAAACTGAGGTTTCTTGAGGATGTCGACTTTGTCCTGGGAGCTGTGATACACAGCTAAACCTTTGCACTGTTAAATGTCAACTTTTAAACATACGTGCAGGATCAGATCCTGAGTAAAATGAGGTTGGCATGAGTAGAGATAGCAGATCTGATCCTTCCTTACATTTAACAAACAGGCTACTTTAAGTCGAAAACTCTGGATATATGGTAGTTACTGCTGTAAATGCAATTTAAATTGATAGACTCTTTTGTGAACATAAAAATTATTTCCTGCAAGTCCTTTGCTGTTTACTACACTTTCAGTTAAGGGTTTTAAAACATGTATGTGATGCTATTTTAATGAAACATTTATTTATTCAAAGTATCTATTAATCTCTTCTTAATTATTCATGTCATTTAAATTTTACATGTTGCTACCACAAGATATAGCTTCCTTTTCTGAAAGAAACATTGTACTGTGATGTATTATACTTCAGGGCAAGGTTAAGACTCAGTCAGTATGTGTTATATCTGGATTTAAGAAACGGAAGAGTCATGAATCTCAATTCTCTCTTGCTCCTTTTGGCTTTCGCATCTGTTATGGCTTTGATATGAAATAACCTGCAAACTGCAAAATTTGGTCTGATGTAAATGTAAAGAATTGTTTAAGCAATTTATGTTTTATATACTCATTTTGTTTCAGTGAGCTTTTACATCTCCATATAGTTAAGACTTTCGAAAAGTCTTGAGGTTTTTATCTGACTCTACTGAAATGAAGAAAGATTTTGCCTAGTGGCTTCAATGGGAACAGAGCTGGCACTTGGCTGCCTTGAAAATCAGACCCATAATTTATTAAACAACAAATCGCTGTCAGCATTTACTGTGGATTTACAGTGGATGTCAGCATTTACAGTGGGTATATACAGCATTTACACTATAAATATACCCATTAGATTAATCGTTACAGAAGTGGAGGAATTACTCTTAGCTTCAGCAGGAACACTGCTTGGCTGCCAGCCGAGGCCAGGCTGTTCAATTTTGGCTTGTTGCAGTGGGCTCTTTCTTAAGGAATTTGTCTCAGTGGCCAGTGGCTTGTTCACTGTCTGTTATGTCAGACCAGACACTACTGCAGCTCTGATGGAACATGTAGTATGCAAACCCGTGATCCCTTTGACTGAAGTGGTTACCTCTTAAAGAGAAGTGAAGAGGTCCTGTGATTTACAAAGGAAGCTGTGTTTCAGCCCAAGATTAGCACCCATGTTTCCTGATGCCAGCAGCAGTTTATGGTCCGTTCTTGGTGCTGGCTCTCCTGTCACTTCAGTGAGGCTGGGCTTCTCGACCCAAGATAGAGCTCCTTTTCTAGTGCCTGCAGCAGTTACTAATGTAGTAGTTGTATAGGAAAAATGCAAATACATGTACATATTTTATGTGGTATCTATAGAACTTGAATTGAAAATCAAATTGTGATGCTTTCACTGAGCTAAATGCAGGTGTTCTGGTAGTAGGAAGAATCACAGAGAAAAGCAATGAATGTGCTGTGGCAAGACTCACAAAATGTGCTGTTGTGTAAAACCATTATTTTTCTGTGCTGCTGGAACTCACTTAGCATTCTGTCTGTTTGGGGAGCTCAAGTCAGTGCACTTAGGTAAGAGTACTAGTTTGAATATAGTAGCCTGAGTTCCAGCTAAATTATAGGTGTGTAAATCTGGTTTAAACCTAACTTGAAACCGTAGGTACATGTAGGTGGTCGGGGCACACAGTGATGGGTACACTTATGTCTCTCTTAAAAAGCATCACTTGGTGCTTCAGGGGCCAATCCATCAGGTCCAGACCCTAGGGAAGAGCTGCGGTCCCACTGTGTTCCTGTTTGCTGGATGCCCAGTAGCTGTGGGCAAAGCTTCTTTGTAAATCGTTGACAACTTTGGTTCAGCTGCAACCAAATCCATAACTCGACAACACATCCTTTAGGACAGCTTTGTGGACAGTCTCCCATCATTTCAGTCACTGACCTCACATCTGCTGTAATTTAAAGAAGCTTTTATGTTGTTTGTTTGTTGTTTGGGTTTTTTCTTAAAGAGAAAGCTAGAAGGCTTTTTTGATTTTTCTGACACGGAATCCAGAAAGAGAATAAAGAATACAGAGCTTGTCCTGTATTTTTAGGGAAAATTGCTTCTCTTCACACCTGCTTGCACTGAATGTTTCATGTAAACAAATGAAGACCAAATTTTCACTCACACCCTTCACATTGATAATCCTATTTATACATCATGACTCTTTAGGATGGGAACACTGAACTGTTTTATTATAGGTAGTATATATCATGAACATATATACCAGAATGTATACAGAATGTAATTAACTTTCAGAATTAGAAGTCTTTTAAAGAAAATGCCATAAGTATGTAAGTACTTTCTTCACATCCAAGGAAGTCAGTGAGTGAATGATGTTTGAAATGAACAGAGTAACTAGACATTTTTTCTCTGGAGGTAGGAAGAGACTCCAGAAATAAATATGGACAATTCCTGTTTGGAAAAGAGCATTTAAAGGAGAGGATCTGTTCTGGTCCCCATGCCTATGGCTCAGCCCACCACCATGATGTGTATGGGTCAAAGGAACGTGCAGGGGGGCTGGGTAGATAATTCCTATTCCTTAAACTGCAGTAAAGGAGGCCCTTTCATTACTTTATTCTTCTTTTATTCTTTCCACACTATATAACACCAACTGCAACAAGTTCTTGTAGCTCCCGTTTGGAAGGGTTATTGATTGCTGATATAACAAAATGGGCATGGTAAGAGCAGAAACAACTCCTAGGTCCATGACTGGCTGCAGAGGGGGGTACAAAGAAACAGTGAAAATGGCCAAAGTGACAAATAGAAGTGACAAATCATATTATGGCCAAATAAAGGCCTTTCTTATGCTGGTATTAATCTGAAAAAAAAAAAAAATAGCAGCAGAATTAACCCTTTGGGATGAAAAGGCATTCAGAAGAGATCTCTAAATCGTTCTTGGCTCAAATTATTATAGTTTTACTAAAATTTTTCTTCCACCCTTGAATGTCCTAAATTTACAGCTATGTGGCAAGTTCTACATGCGAGAGGGAACTGTTGGCTGAGAATGAAAGTGCTTTGACAACACTGGGATGGAAATACTGGTGTGCAGGTAGGTGTTACTTACCCATAAGCACTCTGGTACGTGCTGCCCTTCTTGGGAAGATGAACACTGTGGACCTGAGGTTGCCATAAAGGAACACCTTGTGCAGGTCTTCAAAATGCACTGATAAAATCTTTGTATTCAGTGTCAAATAGTTTGTTCTGCAATATTTCTGTAAAATGCTGAATTAATTAATGGGAATTGGTAGTAGACCTATTGTAATAGCAAATGCAAGATCTGCAGCATACTAATAGTAAATGGTACATATTTTTTAGAGCTTAAATATAGCTATGTAAGCATTCCAAAAGTTTTTGTGTATATGCTAGTGCTTTGAAAAATGCCAAATGTGGCATGCTGGAAAATGGACTTTTTTCACTCTTCTGAAACTTTTCCTCTGATATTTCTTTGCAAAAAGGTCTAACTTAACTTCAGTGTTGGTTT
This sequence comes from Todiramphus chloris collaris, assembly GCA_025345505.1. Taxonomy (NCBI): domain Eukaryota; kingdom Metazoa; phylum Chordata; class Aves; order Coraciiformes; family Alcedinidae; genus Todiramphus; species Todiramphus chloris. Next base: position 46,474,270 of record JANVCC010000020.1, read on the forward strand.
TTGGGTTTTTTTTTTCCATTATTTAAAAAGAAATTATTTTGTTTAAATAAACCTTAATCTTAAATCTTCGTTCATATGGCCTTGACCTTGTTGCCTTTTTTGAAGCATATTTGTCTTCAGTGGGCTCTCCAGCTGCAAAAATAAACAGTGTGAATGTCTGCCCTAGGGTCAAAATTACATTTCTGAGTGTGAAATTTGACAATGTGTATATTTATCCATCTGATAAACATGTCAAATGTAAGAGATGTGTTTGACAAGAAAATAGGAAAAAAATTTTTTTGAGGATGTGGAGGCATATGTCCACTCTTAGTGCTTTCCACGGGCTTTTGGGTATTTATGTTGATGTATCTGTAAGTGTTCAAGGTAATAGTTATGTTGACAGATGATATGAAGATGTAAGGATGTTTCAGTGTAAGGAAAATACTTACTAATTTTCAGTCTCAGAAATTGTCAAGACAATGACAGCAGTGAGAATGGGATAAAATCTGAATACTTCGCTGTGATCCTTACTGAGAGTTTCCTCGATTAAACAGAGTAAAAACCGAGAAAGATCTTAAGGAGTTTGCTAATTATGATTGTCTTCATGAGGAGAGAAATCATGTTTGCAAGTGTGCATATGTCATTTCTCTTAATGTAATAAGGAAAAACTATAGAAAAGTAATTTTATTAGGGGGAAACAGTAATTAACCTATCCTGTTACCGTGAAACAGATTTTTTTACTTGAGAGAGTTCTGCTGGGGAGAGCAATCTTACCTTTGATTATGTGCTGTTACATTACGAAAACTGCAGTTTAGTCAAACTCATCTTTCGTTCAACAAATTTTCAATTTAATGTGGTGTGAGCGTATTGCACTTAAATTTGGTATGAAGATTGCTAAAGGTGATGTTTCAAATAAATACAATTTTGCTGCAGTCTTTACATAGCAAAGCTAGAACAAATGAATGACAGATGTGAAATAATCTTACAGTTAAGAAATAGAACTTGTAAAACTGGGGTGTTCTGAGTAACAACATCACTAATTTCCTCTATGCTTGATTAACTTTTATATTGTGATTCACAGGGCTAGAAAGACTTAATTATAGTGTGAAGTGACTCACCATGCTCTGTTAGACTGACTTCTTGGTAAGAAGTTTTTAAGGTCTCTTAAAATCTGGAGCACAAGTGCAGCAGATGAAAGGCAGTTGCTGGTGAAAATGTAAACTTCACATTTAGCAGGTAAAGACTAGTGTTTGGGAAATGATTCCCAGAATGGTGAAAATATGCATCAGTCCAGTAGTATTGATTCTCGGATGCTAGCGAAGGAACGGAAACTGTCCTGAGAGAGATGCCCAGGCCCTTCTCTGAGGCTGTAACTCAGACTTGCAGAGGTTTTTTTAGAACTGAGCAGCGGGTGAGGGTTAGTCCAAATTTGTCCTTAGTTTTGCTCCCAACTTTAGGTATTTAAATTGGCTAATATGTACACTCTGCAAATGAAGGGTCATGCCTCCCCTGGGTCATAGATGACCCATCAAGTTATGGGTAGTGTTATAGATCCATAGAATTGTTTTGGCTGGAAGAGACCTTCAAGATCATCAAGTCCAACCTTATTCCTAGCCCTATCAAAAACTACTAAACCATGTCCCTAAGCACATCTACCAGGTTCTTAAACAGTTCCAGGGATGGTGACTCCACCACCTCCCTGGGCAGGCCATTCCAATGTCTGACAACCCTTTCTGTAAAGAAATGCTTCCTGATATCCAGCCTGAACCTCCCCTGGTTCAACTTCAGGCCATTTCCTCTTGGTCTGTCACTTGTCACCAGGGAGAACAGACCAACTCCTATGTTGCCCCAGAGAGCAGTGAGTGTGCAGCTGAACTTCTTCTGAGTTTCAGAGAGGGGGTGCAGCAGCCTTCCTGAAGCATATGTATCAATGTACCTGAAAAACAAATATACTCTCTATATACAATTTATCCATCTCTCTCTGCCCAGGAGTATAACTGGCACACACCCCTTTGCCGGTTGCGCTGCGTTCCCTCGGTTGTGTCTCGCAGCACAGGCCAGCTCTTTCCTTTCTGCCTTGGCATCACCCACGCTCAGCTGAGCAGTGGGCTTGGACATACTTGTACATTGTGCCTGGTTACGCTGCACCTTAGCTCGTGTCTGCTCCAGTATCAGTCATCTCTAAAGTTATATGACCCATTTTACTGCACTGTAAAAAAGGAAGCTGTTAGTGGCAATACACCCTGCCAGGGGTGGCAGAGCAGCTGGCCACAAAGATACGCATCAGCAAGGGGAAGTAGAGTTTAAACTCCCTTTTAATTTGTGCTGAGACATTAACTGGGAATTATGAACCAGTGCTATTTAGTGAAATACATGACCTTTAATAGACTGGGGGTGTGTGCTTAACATGTAGGACAAAGTGGTGTATCTGATTGGATTAGTGGCAAATTTAATCTAGTGTATGACACTGCTGATTCAACAGTCTTATTTTGGTTTATTTTTTTCTAGGATCAAAGTGACTTTGGCTTGACATGTGATCTATTTAATGAACTAAATGAACTGTAGGCTCTGTGGGTTTGATCCATTATTTCAACAGGGAAAGGAATTTAATTTGAGAAGAGTCGCAATATACAGTATAGAATATTTTTCTTCCTTTTTTTTTTTTTTTTTTTTTTAAAGTGTGGGAAAGCTTTTCTGTGACATACAAAATTTCTTCAGGTTTTATCCCCAAGCAGTAAATCATAACTTGCAAAGACATTTCCCCAGAGTATCAGCACTTACAATGTAATTTGTGAAAACTTTTGCTCTCCGTGATATTTTCTAAATCTGTATCCAAAGGATAAATATCCTTTTCCCTCTAAAGACATTTATCTGAATCAGCAGATTTGAATGTTCTTACAATGTGAAGATAAGATTGTATAAACCGGTTAGGCATGGGCTGAATTTTAGTCTTGCCTTTGTGGGAAAAGTATCTTGCAGCTCCGTTAGTATTTTTAAAATAGAAAGTCAAAGTCCTAAGTCAGTGTGTTGAACTTTTAAACAGTGATGTGTATTTTATTAAAGATAAGGAAAACTGATTCAGATCTTAAAGGGTTACTTGTCTGTGATGGGTTGTCCCGTTTTCAGCTTTCTATGTCTTGTTATCTCGAGAACTCAGTTAAGATAGAAGAGCCACCACCTTCTGGTTTTGACACTATTGACTAGAGTTGTTAAATATCCAATGTGCTAACACAAATACTTTTAATAAAACAGAGTCAAATGTTACTTTTGGCAGTACTGCAACAGTAGTTGCAGGAAGTATGGTGCTTAACAAATGTGCAGTCCTAGGAGCTTTCAAAAATACCACTTTCAACTTATTTTAATGTATTTACTTTACAATTCTGAAATTTACTTGGTTGTCAGCTGAGGAAAGAAAGTGTTCGTGTGGCACCAGCAGTAGATATTATTTGGGCTTTGACAAGAGCTAGTTGAGAAAAGCAGGAATTGACATTCCACAGTGAGCATGTCTGAAACAAAATTGTCTGTTGCCAACATTTAACATGTTCAGTGGCAAATACTTTGATGCTCAAGAGATTGTAGACTTTATTTGGAGGTAATGGATGACTGGGAAAAAAACTGTCTAGAAAAAAAAATCACTTCTTTTTAAGTTTACAGGGAATTCTTTACCATAACATAAGAAACATTGTGTTTGTGTGAAGGATAATGCAGTAAAGATAAGATGATTTTCTGAAAATAAGTTTACCAATTGTTTATTACTTCCTCTGATTTTACTTTTCCAAACAGGTCGGCATTCCTCTGACTTCCACCATAAGAGATTTGTCTCACGTATTAGTTCAAATCAAGGTCAAGTTTCCTTTCTCCTACTCTTGCCTCCCTCTCTTTCCCTTTTCCATTCTGAAAGCTTCAAATCCGAGTGTGAGTCTATGCTGTAATCTTTCTAACCAAAAGATCCAATCCTTTTGAGGCCTAACCCTTCAATCTTGTATTCTTCTAAGAAGGAACAATTACTTGGACGTTCATGCAAAGTATAAAATATAAGCGTTTTCATCAATATAGAAAATATCTCTGGTAAGGATAGTAATAAGCAATTTTGGAAGGTGACAAAAGGCTTTTTTCATTATTGATATTTCTTGTAAGGAAAGCTCGTGTTCAGTGACCAGTCTGAAGTAAAAGGGTGATCTTTGATCATTTATTGACGCAGAGCAGTGTCCTGGTCATGAGATCATCATTGTATTTGGTGTCCACTGCTGAAGTTTTGTGTCAGTTCAAAACCAGTGGAAGCTCATAGGCAGATCAGTCTCGGAAGAAATGATGTTGCTGCATGTCATGCCTCTTCTCCGGTCAGCTGAAAGTGGTGCTCCCAGCTGCAACAGCACTTAGTCATGTTTAGATGGCTTTAGATAACACTCTTGATGTTTAGGTGACAATGATAAATGTTTTGTTACAGTGTTGGCCAAGCAGCGCTAAATCATTTTTAATAACAGATTCTAGCGTGGTTCCCAAGGACATACACCTGGGTAAGCCTGGTGTAACACTGGTGTTGAATCTTCAGCTTCTCCTTTCTCTCTGATCATGGGAAGCAGCCCTGGCAGTGTGGGTATTACTGAGAAATCCAGAGTTAGCCCCTTAGAACAATCTGAGTTAGGTAATAGAAAAGTAAACCACTGATATCAAGAGTGCTCTTCGCCTGTTGCAAGAACAGGTAACAATTCCCCTTGTGTGGGCAATACAGAAACCAAATCCTTCTGTCCATCTCCAGTATCAAATGCCAGTTGTCACTGTTCATTGAAGTTAATCCTTCACAGCATCTTTGCATCACTTACTAAAGGAAGTACTTCATTCAAACCAGAAAAAGCTGGTGGCCTTTTAATACCCTCCCTCTAGTCACCACACATATTCTGCAACCATAGCGCTTTTTTTGCTTTCCCATAGAGTATAAATTCTTCCTGTGAGCTGTCTGTGGAACCAGGTCTCTGCTTACCATATAACAAATACTCTCAGCAAAATTCAGCCAGCTATGTCGCCTGCCCCTGCAAGCATTCCCTTTGCAAAGAGTGAAAACGAAACCTAGGAATATTGTGAGTTATTGAAGAGGAATGACTTTATCCACAGACTTGCTTGTAGTAAGCAGATGTGAGAACAGGAGGAGGCCGAGGTGGAAAAAATGTCAATTCACTACCCCTCTCCAGCCTATGAAGCGGTTAAATGCCTTTTTGTCTTCTGCCTGTTTGTAGCAGCGGGACAAAAAAAAAAAGACCACAAAAAAAAAACCCAAACCCCAGAACAAACAAACAAACCCCAAAAACAAACTCACAACCAACCAAACAAAACAAACCAAAGCAGGCAGTTCTCATTACTACGCTTCTAGCCCCATTTGCTGCCCAAGTGCTTTGGCCTACCAAATTCTTGTCTGATGAGAAATCATGGAACTTGTGACTGTGCTGGAAGAGTTCAGTTCCTGGCAGCATTGTATCCCGAGTACTCAAGAAAAGGTTATCTCGGCTGGCTGGGGAAAATGCCTTTTTCCTCAGAAAGTGGAGGCTGTCCTGGCTGTGCTGGTGACTGTTAGCAGAGGAATGTACCATTCAGTGGCTGCTCTGCCTGATAATTCTGCTGCTGCTGTTGTTGTTGCAGAGCTTCATTGAAATGTGTTTATGCTACAGGAAAGGCAAGCTTATAATTTTCCTGAGCTCCTGGCACCTTTCCAGAAAGAAGTTGTTTTGTGTGTCAACTGTTTCTGGAGTCAGTATGTTGTAATTGCTGCTATTAGAGTGGTAGAAAAGGAGATTCCTTATGCTCTCCAATCCCATGCTCTGAGATTTTTCTTTTAGTCTTCGTTAAGACTGGAAGTTTCTGTTGAGCTTGTGAGTCATGATCTAGCTAAGGACAGTTCTCTGGTGGAGGCCAGACAGTTATTACCATCTAGGAAATACCAGTGGGCTGCTGGGGGCCATCTTCTGTGTGAGATTTCTCACTGTATTTAGGGACTTTGGTAGCGCTTAACTGTAACATGACAGATCTTGGGACTACGATACCTATCCTAGTACCCTTGTCAGAAGCAGATGGATGGAGGAAGCATTGTGGGTTGCCTTCCGGTGGGAGGCTTGCCAGCTGGGGTGGATGTGTTTCCTTCTTCTGCGGAACGTGATGTAAACAAAGCAGCAGAGGGTAAGTGATGTAGGTTTTCTCCTGCTGTTTCTGTAGGCGAATGTGAAAGCAGGATTGTCCTGATGAATTGCAGGAAGTAGTGTGGATGGATTGGAACTGGTTGTCAGGCTTCACAAACCCCACAGAAATGGAGAATGAATATAATCCTTCCACAATAATTGATTACTGCAGATCCTATGGTTATGATGCAAGTCATGTGAAAAAAGTTCATAAACTTAATTTTGGTCCAATTGTTTTTTCCATTTTTGTCACAATTTTCTGTAGAGGAAAGAGCCTGTAGCCTACTTTTGACTGTAGCCACTTCCAGCAGTGTGGAAAAGGAAGCCAGGCATTCCTGGAATTATTATCAGAATTCCTTTGTCTCTGCAGGGCAGGAAGCCAGGCAGGCTGCATTGTCTTAATGGTATTTTTCTAGCCTTAAACCTCTGAGGCTGTCTATATTTCTTAATTTTCTTCAGAAATTTCAGGATGCTGTCTGCATGTTGTTACAGCATCTACCCTGACGGCTCATTTATACACCTACTCTGCTTTCCTTGCCCTCAGCACTGTAGTATCTGAGCTCATCCTTGGGTAATAAAATAGTAGGTAGTCTGGTTTTGTTGCGTTTTTAACATGACTTGCAGTGGTCATGTGTATGTAATATAATCTGGTTTGTAATTCCGCTCTAACTGTCTTAGTTATAGTTTTCCTTCAGTTTGTAGTTACAGTCATGTCTGTCTTTTATTGCCCAGAACTCTGGGAATAATTATGTCTCTTTGTCATCATTCTAGAAAGTCTTAGGAGATACAGTCCTAGTTTGCAGCTGCTGGGAGAGTAAAATGTCAGTATTTTTTATTTTTCTATAATTTATTATATTTCACAACATTATTATACTTCAGTTTCAGTATTGGTATTAATCAGACGTGATAACTGTGACTGTGCTGTACCACCTGCTCAGGAAATGCTCAGCCAAGGAGCCAAAATGTCTCTTCTGTCTTTTTGCCTGTTGAAGGAGTAATTTTTTTGGTCCTTGTAATCCTATAACAGACGCCTTCAGAATGAGGCCAGAATGAAATCCTAGTAACTCCAAGGCAGGTAGTGAACAAAAAGACTCTCATCTCACCTGCATGTCCTGACTTTTGAGGTTTGTCTCCTTATTCTGAGTGTGCCATGTAGCATAAGAGGGACCTGATGGTGAACAGGACAAGAAAGGGGCCTCGGGAGGTTGCGCAGCCCCTCACCCTGTGCCAGAGGCAGTGGGATTAGTAATGAATTGCTTTGCATCAATCTCAGTGTGAAGGACATGATAGTTTCCAACAGCCTTTGTAACCAAAAGCATTTCTTAATTTTTTTTTGTATGTTTAGGGAGAGGAAATACGCAAATTGCTTTCCCATTAGTGAAATAACCAGGAAATAAACAGAGCAGACCTTGTTTAAAATATTTGTTTTGTTCTGATGGTGTAGATAAGCAGCTGTGAGAGCTCTCAAGTTTGACTGCTCCGTGAGTCATTCTAAGCTTTGTCTGGATGTCAGAGCCCCTTGTGAACTGTATCCCTGATTAAAGAAATGCAGATGATTTAAAGACTTGCAGAATTATTGCTACTGTATATTGACCTTTTCAGGTTCTAGAGTACTTCCTATATTTGGACAATTTCATCCCTGTTGAATTGAACTGTACTTGAAACATAAAAGGAGAAGTGGCAGGGGCAGCCAACAGCAGCGTGGCATCATTCCATGTGTGTAAGGGACAGCTCAGAGCAAGACATGCAGATTCCAAACTGGCCTTGCTGAGTGGTTGGTGGTGGTGTTAGCAACAAAGGTGTGTGGGAGGTTCTGTGGAAGACTTACTGCCCTTTATTTAGGGCTGCTCGGAGATACACTTGGATTTTTCTACAAAATGTTTTGGAAGAGTAGTAAGGTGAAAGCACTTCATTAACCTCTTCAGTTAGGAAGATGATGACATCATGTTAAAGTCTAGGGACTAGCTTTGTGAACTGTAGTAAAAAGCCACATCAGTGGAGGAGCTGCCAGCAGGACAGGCAAGAGCTGCCACATCTGCTGTCCCAGGACCTACATAACCTATATGGAATCACTGGAGAAATCTACTGTGCTGACCAGGAAATGGATGGCTGGTTGTTGAACACACTGCCTTAGGAAATTTCAGCTGGTTTTGCTACGAAGGTATTGCAGATATATGACTAGCCTAAGTGGAAAGAGAGCACAAGGGGCTCAGCCACCATTTACTGGGTCTGGGAGCTATATCGTTAAACAATCATTAAGTTGATAGCTTTTAAGCAAATAGATGCGTATAACGCAGCTTATCAGTAATGATATGTGCTGTGCTTTGCTACCTGTGTTTGAGATTACTTTTAAGTTATTAGTGTCTTAATCAGCATCATGTTAATATAATAGCAGCCTATTATGATTGCAGTGAAGTAACTACGAAAAGGGACTGAGAAACCAGAAAACTGTGTGTATGTGGTACATTTGGTTTCCTCTGAAGCCCTGTTAAAACAGGTTCCCATGTTTTATGCCTCTCACAAGTGTTGTTCTGAATCACTTCATGATGTAGTTTTATATCTGTATCTTTCACAAAATAAAATGCAGTCTGATTAGTTCTAAGGCCCACCAGTAGTATAGGATACAGCCATAGAGATCTTGGGGAAGTCAGGAAAGGCAATGGGGCAGGGAAAAATGTGAAATCAGGGTAGACAGAGCTGTGTATCTGGCCACATGAATGTGGAAGAGTGTAAAAGGTGCCTAAACCCTGTCCCTGGGAGAACTTGGATGCCTAAAAATGCAATGTGGCAGGGTTTGGCGTGCGGTATCAGAGTCCCCTTTGCCTGGCAGTCTCTGCCCCAGCTGTGGCTCTGAAGAAGCACTGGCTGTTGAGAGTCCCATTGGAATAATCACATGATCTGTGCATCATATGAAGACCCCAGAAACAGTGGGGCAGATTGCCAGAAATGAAGGAAATAGAGGTGAAGCTGGGGCAGGATCCTGTGTTAGGTGGCTGCCTGCTCTGCTCTGGCACAGGCATCTCTATGCCACTGAGGTCAGGTTTGTGTGAGGCGTCTAGAATATGCAGGAGACATCTGCAGTTTTCCAGAGTGCTGAAGTAGTTTGGTAAGGTGCTGATTGCAGGCAAAGGTGGACATTTAGACTGATTCTTGATCTCTGTGATCCCTCTCGAGGCTTTCCCCTCCCAAGGATTTTTGTCCAGAGACACGGATGCTCCAGCTGAGGAGGAAGCAGCCCAGGAACTTGTGTTCTGCAGCCTGGCAGACAGACTATTGGAGATGCGAGTACCTACAGATAGTGCCATACTTGCACTGACAGATTTTTGGCTTAGAAAACATGTAATTTGAATACTTCTTTTTATTATTCCCTTCCACAATCAGCCAAAAAAAGTCTTCAAAAAAAGATATGGAGGCTATATAGACAGCCTCTTCTCTGCTACCATGTATCTGCCAGCATGAAATGGATAGTTAATTTTTCCTCAAAATTAGTTTCTGTGATGAGATTGCTGGCGGAGTAATTTTACAAAATGGTCATCTTTCCTCTTTAAAATGTGACCATGCTCGGGAGGGACAGGAAGGTGTTATATGATGGCTCTTTAATGGGCTGTGGGGAAAAAAGAAGGTGGTTTCATTCTCAAGGACACATTTAATCTTGCAACATCTTTTGCTACATTTAATAGCTTGTCTTACATCTTAATCACTCTGTGTGGAGAAATTAATCCAAAACCCCCTTTTGTCCTGATAATTTTAAATCTTGACTGTATTTTCCCATGTAAGCTTGTCTTTTTTCTGGCAGTTCCCCAGCTTCTGCTCTTGCCCTATCATGGCAGTGCTCCTCATTGCTCGTCCATAGGGATCAATAGTTGTGTAAATCTGCCTTCCCTCTCCCTTGGAGATCTGCTGGTTTTGTATTTTTTCCCCGCTATGCTTCCCAGTAAATATCCCTCCTGTAATAAGACACTCAGGATTTTGGGGAGGACTTTCTCTCAGCCTTTTTTTTTTTTTTTCGGTGGGCAGAGTGTTCTAATGGTGACCTGCTGTAGTTGGTGCCTCCTGCTGATCCTCTGCCTTGAAGGAGATGCCACACTGATGCCAAGCCCTTGTTGCTGCAGGGACAGGAAGCTTGGACAGATATGTGGGCCACACAGGCGGCCTGCCCTGGGCCAGATGATGCCTACAGCCATGTGGGAACGTTGGATGTTTTGATGCCTTTGGTTCCAGAGGCAAGAGGCGTGGGTGGACCCCTTTGCCCTCTTTCCACTTAGTGATGCTGTGAGTAGCTGCAAGGCTCAGTGATGCCTTCCTGGGGAGTTCAACCTGGCATACCTCGTGCATGAGGCAGGCACATGTAGCTGCAGGGAGGCTTATGAACAGACAGGTCTGAAATTCACAATTAGATCTTGTGCTTGTTAGAGGGTGTGACTCATTATTCCGATATGAAATTGTCTATTGGCCGAGCTTGTAACGCAGCTACTAAGACATTGTGAGTTTAAGAGTGAATGTAAAAGACTCCTGACCCAGACTCTCACAAGGAGATGTCTTTCCAAGGAGGGTGTGGATTGCTTGTTCCTCCACATATTCATGTGGATATTGAACTGTGTATTGAGTTGTCTCATTTATTTCCTAGTTGTAGCAAGAAAAACTGTGTGTGCTGCTGTTCTGTGGCTTCTGTAATGTGAAAGCTTCTTACTGCTGCTCTCTCAGGGACATATTTGAATGTGGTTTCGAGTCACACAAATAGTAACCCATGAAAAGGGAGTTTACAAGTTGGATAACTGTCTCCTAATGAGATGGTAGATAAGCATAAAAATGATTCACAGGTTTGATCTGGTTCAGAGTTCCTGGAGTTTTCCTTTTGGCCTACAGTACAGTCTTTGAAATGGAAGCCAATATAGTTATTACCTAGAGTTTCCTGGACCAGTAGTAAAATTCTCAACTAAACAGACTTTTTTGCACTATGTTTCTTCAACATCTGATGATCAGAGCCTGTGAAATAAAATTCTGTGTGGTAAGAAAGGTGACTGTGAGCATCTGTGGGGAGCTGTGGGGGTGATGAGGCACCTTTAGTGCATGTATTTGACACTTCAGAGATTTTGACCCTCTGGTCCTCAGCTTTTTGCACTAATATTGCTGTTGCTGGGAAGTTTTATATTTTAATTTTTTGTGGTTTTCATTTTGTTCTAATGCAAATGGTCATTTACGACAGCCATATAAGAACAGGGAGAAGCCAGAGATGGCTGTGTGGGTGCACGGGGCCACATAGGCACACATGGTTTCATAGCAGCTGTGTCTGCAGGGGACCCAGGGCCTTTCCAGCAAGGGCTCACTTACCAAATGCAAATCACCATGATCAGGAGGCAGTGGTGTGGGGTTGAAATGTCTTTTTGTAGATTTCTTTCTATGTACCAGTAGAGAAACCATTCCCTGTCTGTCTCTCCAAGCCAGTGCCTTCATCTGCCTGCGTTCCCTAAGCGAAGAGAAAAAAAAAAAAAAAGATTTTGTGCAGGAGCTTACTGAACACCCCTCCCCTCCTGCTGTGCTTCCATGGGTGTGCCTGCAGTTGGGAGACACTCCTAATGAGCAAATGAGAGTGCAGTGGCATAGGAACAAACTCAAGCAGTGAAGTAAGTGGAGCCAATAAGGATTTACCTATCGTAAACCAGGCAAAATCGATTACAGAACAAGCTAACAGCCAGTGGGGAAGGCTTTAGCAATAGCGTAATGGGTTTGATTTTCTCAGTTTTCATTGATAACGTGGCAAATGCATTTAGCACAGGCTGAAGTGGAGCTAATAGGATATCAAGCAGGCCAGCAAGAAAACCTTTGCCGTTGTCACCTCTCGCACCAAAAAAACCCCAGGCAAACCAAGATTAGTGTTACAGCAGACCATTAGTGTGACAGTGTTACCCAGCTGTTAGCATGGGTGTTATGGATACCTTCAGAGAAGTAGGTAGCTAAAGCTTACCTCATCTGACACCTTATACCATTTTTAGGCACTCAGGTAGTTGAATCTTTTTTTTTTCTGGGAATTTTTTAAGCTTTTTTTTATAGTTTTTTTTTTTTTTCTGTGGTAGATGAACTCAATGGGAGATTTTGTGGCAAACTAAACACACAACAAAACCTCCAACATATGCCAAGCTAAATCAGTAAATTTCTTAAAGTTCCTAAGTGGAAGCCAACCCTGTATTTTTAGCAACTTGTCTGACATTTGGGTGACCTTGGGCATTCCTTGGGTAACCTCAGGAAGGGAGAAATCGCAGCAGAGCGATACCTGCTCCTCACCACAGAGAAGCATGTGTGGCAGCCTGGTCAGCTCAGGCATGCTCAATACAGCTGCATAATCCACGGTGTCAAAGAGGCACTTAAATCCAGACAAATGCTAAACATTGGCAATCTGAGTCAGAGAGCATCAATGAATCATTAAAGGCATGGTTAGGGCTGCCTCGAGACAAGGAGAAGTATTTTTCCTTATAATAAATGGATAATCTGTGATTAAAAGCTACTGCAACTGAGAAACTGCTATTTTTACATGAAATCTGTGTAAAAATGTCTGATTACAGAGATAAAGTAATTAGCCCATGTGTGCGATGTGTGCTGAAAAGGGGAAACATGACATATGTTGCCGGAGAAAGAAAACTAAGTGTCAGAGTAACATTGCATTCTGGATGTTTGAATTAGCATATGTGAGCTCTTCCCTTTGCTAGGATTCAGTTTTGAAACACTCCGTGAAGTAGCTAAGCTTAGTTAATTATGTTTTTAATTACAGGGAGAAGTCAAGAAGCGCTGGATCCATAATCACAAGACATTTCAGCTTGGGGTGTGCAAATTTCAGACAATAGCGATATTGAGAAGTTCAAACACTATCTTAAGCTAAAACTATGGTGTTTGCTGTCCCCAAACTTTCCAAGAATAGGTGCCTTAGTGGTAAATAGCTCCGCAACATTCAGTGAGCTTAATAAAATTTTGCCTTAGGCGAACATCTTTCTGTCTACTTGATAGCACTAATCCTAATGTCGCTGCATTACAGGGGAATTCAGCTGCACTTTAATAAGAAGTTCCAGCGCTTCCTCAATAGGAACGTTATGTAAGATGTGCAACCATAATAGAAAATCATAGAAGACAGGGCTAAAAGTGACCTTCAGAGGTCATCTAATCCTGCTCCTGGGAGGCTGGAGGCTTCCAGAGTAAACACTGAGCAGCTTCACCAAGTTAGAGATGCAGGTGGTGTAAATGTGAGGTAGTGTAAATCCAACAGCATGAATTATTATTTTTTTTCTTATATTTAAATAAGGTAGCTGAAAGGCAGTCGATTGCAGTAATGACATGGTTTAGTCATGAATATTAATATTGAGGTAATTAAATCAAATGACTAGGAATTATAGGACAGGGAGATACTTTGCTTGTTGTTGAATCTGCTCCCCAGTTAGCATAGAAACCCTTTCATAAACATATGGAGCTGCCAGATAATTACAGGAGGGTTTAAAGTAGCCCTTGCACAGCCTAGTTACTCATCTTCCATTTATTGAAAGATTATTTAGTTTTCATTGTGGGATTCTGGGTGTGTATTTGAATGACCAAAATCCTATTTGATCTGCAATTATTATATTCCTACCAAGACAATTCAGGAAGAGCAGTGTAACAAATGACTTTCTCTGTTGAAGTTGAGTATACATTAACCAAACCTTCATTGCCATACATCAAGGTATCACTACACATAATGTGCTAAATTCTTTACTGAGGTACATTGTTGGCAGTTTCCCTCATTTATACCATAAGTGTTTAAAATATGCATATTGGAATATGATGGCTCTTCAGATTCTGGTGACCTTCTTTAGGAATTTGAATACCAAATAGAGCTGAGCCAATGGAAGGAGAATGTGTTGATGTTAACAGAACTGAGGTGTGGTTTGCATTATCATGTAAGTATGTTTTTTCTCTTTTCTGGCTGTGAGGATGTAAGGATTGGCTGCTGCTGCTGCTTCAGAGCAGCCTTCTGTCCAGTGTAGCATTTTCTCTTCATGCTGCTTGTAAGTTAATGGCTAGAGATCAAGGCAAACAGTATTAATACTCTTTTCTCCTAATACCTCCAGTCTTTTAAGTGTTTTCAGCCAGCTTGGAGGAGTTTGCTCTACGTTGTCTTCTAAAGTTAGTCAAAAGGAGGTCTGTGGAATCCCAGTGCTCATCTTTGCAGACAGCTATTGTAACTTGGAATCAGTGTTTTTTTTAAAAAATGGAATTTTAGTAATTGAGTGAAATCACTTCTTATGCATTACTTTGCATGTATATCAGTACTAGAAGTGTTGCATCTCCTACACTTTCTGTACCTCAAATACTCCTCTGGTCATCAGATAAAATCCCTCCCATATCACAAGTATTGTACTTGTAACTCAAGCTCATTTGAACAAATGGAAGTGTAGGTTGAACCTTTGAGGTTTTGGTTTCTGTGGGGTTCTGATCTATTTGCTTTTCAGGGATCTAATAGGCAGGTAGAGGTACTTTAGTCTTCAAAAAGTTCTCCAGTGCAATCCCACAGTTGCCTGTGAGTTGTAAAACTCCATTTGCAAAAAAAACAAACCCAGAAACACAAGGAAAGCATCAGAATTTAATGTGACATCCTCAAACACTCTAAATTAGCAGAGGATGATATAACTTAAAGAACATTATGAATTACTTGATAGACTGAGATCAGGCACAACCACACAGAAGTGGGTAAAGCCAAGGCACAAATACAGCTTTGGCAGCAATGTGAGTGTCTAATAAAGTTTGACATAACCCCAAAATACCTGCTAGCTCCAGGTGTATGGATATCAAAAGAAAAAGACATCAGCTATTTAAATATTGATGTTCTTTAATAACATGTTAGAGTAACACCTGTGGGGAAAGGATGGATTGGCACTGAATTTCCCTAAAAGCAAGATACTATGTCTCTCTAATAACTTGGAAAAGAATTTTAGTTTCTGCCTTGGAGTGAAGCACCATGTGGTGATCACATTTTCAATGATGCTAAAAACATGGGAAGCTCACTTGGTAGGAATCCATTCCTGAGAATGGAAATTGTTCAAAATCATTGCTCCTGTAGAAGTGCCTAGGGAACTAAGATGGGAAGGAGCAGAAATAGTGTAACCAAGGAGCCCACAGGTGATGAAACTAGTAGTCTGGCTACTGCAGTGTTATGTCTCTTTGGTCAGCTCTTGTTTAGATGCGGGCACAAATTAATTGTTTTTCTGGTTTCATTTGAATATGTGTTTGATCTCAACATAGGTAACAGTTTCTGAATTATTATCCAGAACATAGTAGTTGAGCTTTGATGGTGTTGATATGTGTGCTGTTTTTCTCTTCTTGTGCTCTCAGAAGGGGAAGCTTAGTGGATTTGTGTTTGGAAGTTTATCTGTAAGCAGCCTGCAGCTTGAGTTTAAGATTTTGCAAACAAGGGAGGGCTTTTCTGTGTACTTGCAGCTCTGTGAAAATGAGCAATGAGAGATAAATCTGTTTGGGGAAGGATAAAACACAAAAAGGTTTTATGACTAATGACATCAGTTGGGGATCGTCATGTTTGCGCAGGTTATGTTTCAGAGGAGTGGGTGCTTGACACATTTTAGCATCTTAGTAAATGTAAATTATAAGAAGACAACAGTAATGTTATGGAAGTGATGCTAAGTTTCTGTCCTGCTTCCCTTTGGGAGACATTTGTTTTCAGATCAGATACTGAAGCTGAAGCATTATTATCATCAGTTCATTCTGTTTCCGTTTTAAATTGCTTAATTGTCTTGTGCAAATTTGCCTGGCATGACAATGGGAGTGGTATCAGGTAACCCTTTTCTGGATGGCATTTTAAAATTTGGTCTTTTTTTTTTTTATTTTTTTCTTTCTTAAAGTTTTATGTCAGTGTCTCTGTATTCCTCCATCTGTTGTGTCCTTGATGGTTTTTTTTCTTCTCTTTTTTTTTTTTTTTTTTTCCCCTCTAAGCTCACAGCATCACAGCATAAATATATTAATAGATAATGAAATATATATGCATCTGGTCTATGTGTCAAGAAGACTCAAATAAGGATTTGCTAGATCCATCCTTTGGTAGATGACCTAATTTTCCATTCTAATCAGATTAAAAAAGGAGATTTAAATAACTATTTCACACTTCAGAAGGGTTAACAGGTGCAGAGTTTTCAGATCAAATCCTCAGCTGGTATTAACTGGCATTAGGAAGTTATGAACTGACAGCGGAGTTGTGTGATTTGAAGCAGTAGAGATCTCATATAAATGAAGAAATAAAACCGAGAGGCAAACTTTGCCAAGAGGTATACATCATATGAGGAGCTAGTAAATGCTAAACCACAAAATTACAAAAGACCCAGAGTTGAACAGAAGGGAGCTTACAGGAAGTGGGCTGGTGGGCACAGCTGGGCAGTGGGACTGGAGCATAAAGTCTAAGCCCAAGCTAACATATCTGTGGACTTGTAACCAATGACTTCAGAGGTGGCTAGTGCCAAAGGAAGCACCTACTTCAGTCCCTCTGAAAAGATGGCTTCACAGAAACCACGTTATGTAGAATACAACAGAGAGAAGAGGCAAGATGTGCTGGGTGGGAGCTGTTGCCTATGCTAGTAGCCATAATGGTGAGGGAGCTTCTGCGACTCCTCCCAGAAGTGCTTGCTGCTTGGAAGGAAGCTGATTTGATGGGAGGGGCCCTGTCGTACACAGTCAATTGAGTAAGCTGTTCGTCTTCTAAGTGCTCATCTGAGCTAGGCTTAGCGACTCTCCAGAGATGCACCCATCACTAGCTATGAAAATCCTTATGCAGCAGAGCGCACAGAACCTCAGATTACCTCTTTCCCTTTTATTGTATAATGCTATTTTTAATCCAGTGCCTTGCTGTGTATTAATCATTTTTGACAAATTACTGTGTGCTGCCTTCATTCATTACATGTAGTGCAAATTCACAGGCACTGTCTGTGAATGCATATTTTAGCCTATTTCAGTCTTGTAAGAGCAGTAAGTGACACCTCGTTTCCCATCACCTTTGTTTTATGGGCAGGCTGGCATGGTGATTTGGTATTGGAGGACACTGATGCGCAAATTCATCTGTCAGTTTAAACCACTGAACAGTCCTGTTGCCAGTGCAGCTTTGCAGGGTTGTATCAACTAACAGTGCTGCCCTGATACCCATGGATTCCATGTGATTAATTATCAGAGAGAACATTTTACTGGTTACGTGGTAGTGTGAGTACAAATATGTTACCGGAATTGACATCTTGGAGAAAGTTGAGTAGATCATTGAGTCGGAGCGAGTACATGGTGGACTTCAACCTACATACAAGGAGGTACAAGAGTCACAGCAGTGTTTTTGCACTAAGAAGGTATCTTCTCTCTTACAGCCGTGCTACCTTCTTAGGCATGTATTTCTCCTAGATGCTGGACTGTAATAGCAGAAATTCTGTGTGACCCAAGAAATGCATGATAATGAAGCTCTCAGATGCTTTTAGGGATGGATCATGGATCTACTCTTTTTACCTAAAGTTCTTGGGATCAGATCAGTCTATGAGTGACTCATATTCTCCATAATCAACTAAATCATTTTAGGAAGGTCAGTGAGGTTACTTGTGAATAGAGCAGGCAGGATTTTGCTCTCCAACCAAGCCCATGTAGCAAAGCAGCACTGTGAGAGCATATTCTAGTTCAGCACTGGCCTGGCGTGCAAGGGGTGAGGCATATGAGCAGTGAGCAGCGCTGTGCCCTGAGCTGTTGTGCTATCAACTGGGCTCCAAACCCTGCCAGGGCCCTGGGGACACATATCTGGTTTCTAGCATAGGCCCCAGCCATCACAACATGTCCCTAACAGAAGCTGAGGCGGTCAGGCTGCTGTATTCCCCACAGGCCAGATCACAGCTTGTGGGGGGAGGCTGCATGTGTGCCACCAGACCCCCTCCAGACCGTGTGGAGGGACTCAACTGAAGAAGATTATCTTCTCTTTCTGGGCTTTTCAGTGGTGACTTGTTGGAAAAATGCGTTAGTCTCGTGGAGTATTTCCAAAATACAGCACAAGCTCACAGAGCTCAGGGGATCAGTTGGAAGAACCTCAAGACTGTGTTGCCTTTCTGTAAGATACCCGGTGTCTCAGAAGGGATCACCTTAAAGTGCACAGTTTACAATGAAAAGCACCGAGGTGTTGATTAATTTTAGTATCGGCGTTATTTGCCCTGCCCCAGAAAGGAGCAGAGATGAATGTGTAATGGACACTTGAGAGAGGCAGTCTGCTGTGAGAACAAGTCAGAATGTGGCACGGGCTCTGGCGCTAGTAAACACAAGCAGATCTCTGTGGATAATACGAGTTTTGTTTTTTTTCTTTTTGATTTTTAGAATCAACCTTGTCCTATGTTAGGCAGCTGGAGGCAAGAGTAAGACAGCTGGAGGAGGAAAATCGCATGCTGCCCCAGGTGGGTGACTTCTGTTGGTGGGAACAGTAGACAGCAGTTAGACAGCAACGCTTGGGTCTTTGTGCTTGAGATAAAACCACTATTACTTGTCATTTGTTGTTACTGCATTTGAACACTCAGGCTGATCATATGGTTAATCGAAGGCACTCACATCTGTTTGTTCATCTTGCTCGTTGAGTGGAGTATTTATTTAAGACTACGATAATGCTTTCATTTTCTCCTTTGCAGGTGTTGATACCTTGCTAAGAAAAACTCACTGGAAGCCACTACTTATGCTTAATTAATTTAAGGGTTGAAAAATCATAGTGAACTGACCCTTTACATTCTGGTTTTATTCCAAGAGCTTATTGTTATTAAAATACCAAGTACTTTTTATAGTTAACCAAAATATTTTGCTTTAAAAATGCAAATAAATGTTTTAAGTAATAATAATTTGGTTATATTATTTTTAATATTTTGAAGAATGTATTAGATGCATAAATGCAAGACTGAAATTAAATTGAATAAAACAAGCAAATATGAAATGAAAGCTTTTCCTAGTATGTTTTTAAGAATTACAAAATTTTGAAGTCCATTAGTAATGAATCAAAGACACTTGTAATTTTTCATATGTACACATACATGCCAGCACATTTCTATTTTATTTCATTAAGTAATCTTTGGAAAGATCCATACAGCCTCCAAATGAAGTTACCCAGTGGAAGAAAAGAGAAGTTGCATTTTGTTTAAATCAAACACTAGTTTAAATGAAGACAGTGGTCTGAAGAAGAGAAGTGCTTTTTTATTGAGCATAGTACGGTTATTTGAATGTAAAATGCCATGTAACAGTGAAATGTAGTAGGAAGTAAAATTCACTGGCTCCAATTTATTCTTTGTATAAACCAAGATTAAGTGGAAGACCTCAGCCCCAGGTTAACTATTTCCTTTCTTAAGGCAGATTTTAAGTAAAGTGTGGTGTTGGTTTTTTTTGACTGACCTATGACAGCTGGAAGGGCCTCTATACCTTTTGTTTAGCTCTTGACTAGGTGACCTTGAGCAATTTATGTAACTTCTCTGAACTCTTTACTTTTAATCTGGAAAAGGAGGACTGCAACAACGGTTAAATTTCTGTCCATTAACATGTATGCAGTCTTCAGTAAGAAAGACAAAGGTTGATCTTCACTGATAAAGAGTATTATTTTCAGTGTTTAGAGCAAACATTAACAAACCTGCCTGAAAAATACCGTTGTGGTTTGTCTTGGGTCTGGAACAACACTGGGAGAGAAATTGTGCAGAACATTCCCTGTGGGCAAATGCTTTAGAAGCGGCCATATGTTTTATTTGTCTGGGGTCTGATGTGCCCAGGTGGAGACCCATGAAATGCATTATCAGATCTTGCAGAAAACTAGGAACACACACACATTGTGGATGTTGACTTCATTGAAAATCTCTTAGATGGGGTGCCAAAAGGAGAAAATACTGCTTGTGGAAATAGCACCGAAGCCCGTAGCTATTGCAAAAGTAATTGCAGCAAAATATGCTGGTCCTGGGGTTTTGAAGGGTAAGGACTAGGTGAGCAAGCCTGCAAACTGCTGCTTGTTTTTAAATACACAGGCTAGGGTTTGTCTTATGTTTGGTTTTGTTGACACAAGGATCTGTAGCAGAGTTCTGAAAAATCTTCTGGATACCTCATTATAAGAAAAAGAGAGTGACGGGAGTTCAAGTTTCCTGGCATATTTTACTCCCCTCTCCTCCTGAAGAAAGGCATTGCTCTGGGGAGAGGAAAGAAATGTAGACACCAAGTTTATCCCAACTTTGCATTTGACTACTTTGGCATTAAATTTGCACAGGTTCATTTTGGGGTTTTAGTTGGTCCTGTGAATAACACGTCCGACGTACTATCAGCAGCGATAAGGCCCTGTCGCAAAGACAAGGGTACAGGGTGGAAATGCATAAGCTCTTGGAACTGGTTTGATTCCATTTAATGAGAGGAATGGGAGTTTGTTGGGCAGTAAGCCAAACCAAGTGCTTTTGACAAATCAGCTGAGAATATATGATGAGCTCCACAACTGATGAAGGTTTTTGGCACAGCTCTTAACTCTGTTACAGTGTTGTGCCTTAAAATTTCACCAGTGCTTCAGTACAAGTGCCGTTTCCTTTTTCCATAGCACCTCTTCAACGGTGTGCTGGAGCACAGGGAGGGTTTGGGAGTTGCAGGCCTGCACTTAGTATGAGAGAGGTGACAACTCGCTCTCAGGAGAGTGACGTCTCTGCTAAGTCTCTAACGAAGAGTCCTTGCCTTACTTTCTGAGGCTTTTTTACCTCCTGCTGCTGCACTCTTCTTTCTCCTCTCCACTTTCAATATCCTTTCTTTTCCCCCTTTTCTGCTTATGTGTCACTGGCACATTTGTTGACACCCTCTTCAAATAAACCTCATCTTTCATCTGTCACTTAGGCGTGGTTCTTTTCCAGTTTCTTTTGCTTTGCTTGTCTCCCTCCATACATACTAGTTTTCTTTTCAAAACCTCATGGACCTCTACTGCAAAGGTTTTATTAATATTTAGTGGCAAGAATATTTCCAGAAAAATGGTTTTAAGTGCTGCCCTCATTGTTCAAATGGAATCTGAGTTCTAGTTCACTCCGCTGTACTGAAGGGCTGCTTTGTCTGGGGAAATGCAGTACCACCACTGAGTCAATATTTTAGTTTGATCAGGTAATAGAAAAGGTATAAAAAATGTGCAGATTCACTTACGCCTGTTAATGTCTGTTTCTGTGCTGCACAGTGGGTCTGGTTGTGGTTAATAGTGTAGTAGTGGTTATAAGAGTTATGAGAAGCCATAGATAGGTTGTAGCTTTGCTGTGTTAGTGAGAACGATAATTAGCTGCTGTGTGTGTTTGGGTGTTTTTGTTTTGTTTTTGTTCTTTTTTTCCTTCTCTCAGATATCATGTATCAAGATAGGATCCAGACCCACAAATAGGATTCTTGTGCAAGAAAGCAGATACTTTCCAAGATTTACGGTATGCAGCTGGTTGTTCTGTTGAGAATGCCAAGCTCTGACAGCGGTGCCCAAGACGAGGGGTGTGCAGCTTGTGCTGACGCTTCTCAAACACTTGTGTAGGTAAGGGTGCGTGACAGCACTGCATAAAGGCAAAAGGGTTTGAGCGAGAACATTTCTGATTTGCTGGATGGATTTCAGGCTAGAGTAGTTCCCCTGAGGGGCTGGGGCAGGAAAGCTCTCTACAGCACGTGGGCTTTGGCTGTGCCGCTGCCTTCTGCTGCCTCAAAATGACATGCAACTGCAGCATCGCTGTGGATTGAGTTTTGCTGCTAATGTTAAAAGACCTGAACATGGTAGTATGGCCAGTGCTCTAGCCAGAACATAGTTTCTGTGGTATTGCAATGAAGATACTCAACAATAATTAAGAAAATACATAGGAGCCAAACAGTGGATTCACATCCCAGTTATAGCTCCGTGGGCTGTGACAGATCTGTTATCTCAGCGAGTAACTTCAGCTAACTGAAAACAGGATTGTCCTCCGAGGCTTGGTGTGGTGCGTGACTGCTATCCGTGCCTTCTGCTGGGGGAAGCGAGATCAGGATCTGGCATCCACATGTCAGTTAACTGAAGGGAACCCTGAATTTTTGTAGGGATAGTATTGCAGGACTGATAAGCTCAGCTGAACTGTTACAGAAATGTGGGCATCTGTCCTGTAATGACAGTGAATGCATTTGCAAAAGATACACTTGGCAAGCACCCAACTTAAATGCTTCAGGTTTTATTTGTTTCACGGGAGGATGGAGCAAGAGGCAGAGATAGAGATTATCAGACATTTCCCCCCTCTAACTCTTTGTCCTTGTAATCTAGGCTTACCTTTGAATGAAGGGGAAAGGCAGTATTGCCAGGATGCTGCTTTGTGAGCCAACAAACTGCATGGATCAGTGGGGCTGGAGGCTAGATGCGGGGAGCTGAGCTCCCGGCTTCCACAGTGTGCAGCACCAAGCCTTGAGGCAGGTGTGGTGCAAGGCTGAGCCATAGCCCTTCTGCTCCCTCTCACATGGGCTTTTCTGACTCCTTTTCCTCATCTTTTGCTTTACAAGTCTTTTGTTCCTTGTCCATCTCTTTTTGTTGTTTCACTTTCAGTTCCACTGTGCTTCAGGGACTTTTTCTGGGCTTTTCATCCTTGCTCGCCTTTTCCAGTCCTGGTACTTTTTAAGTGTGAAATGGCAGGCGTGACCCTTAGGCACACACTAGTTTATTTTTAAGCACTTCTAACACTTTCCATTGCTCTTTTTCTTCCCCTTTCCATTAGATTATCACATTTTATTTCAATGCATTTCCAAATCCTTTGAAAACCTTTTTGCTTAGATATGTGTTTATTTTCCGTCTGTGTGGCATGGTTTTAGTTACAAATCCTATCAGAAGATGGGAACTGTTTGGTTAGCATTGTTTCTGTAAAATCTGTGTCACTCATAGTCCGGTACTGTTTCTTTCCTCCCTTCCAGAGTATTCAGAAGAATAGGGAGGGAATCCTTCAGCCAAAATGTAATTAAAACCCATTGAACAAACCCATGTTACCTAATCATGTCATCAAATATTTGCTGAAAGTAAATCAACAGCATCCACCCACCCAGTTCTTTCATACGCTTTCATCCTCACTTTAAATTAATGGAGTGACTTCAGTTTACAACAGCTGAGGTTCTGAGCAGAAGCTTTGTCTCAGGGTGTCCTAAGCATAACGCTTCCATCTTGGTGGGCATGGGCAGGCTGGATGGCAAGAGCTAATGGGCTTGATGACACTAAGACAGAAATTCAAGACAAACGTGGTGTACAAAAAGATTCCAGTTTGGAGAAGGACAGTTTTTGTTTGTTGTGGCTTTCGCATCCCCCAGCCCCGAGTAGTTTTTGAATGTCTGAAGTTGCTTTGTACTCATACTCATTTTCTTGTAGAGTCCACTGAATCCTGCAGATTTTAAAATGTGGTGGTCTTTACTATGTGTGGTCTCCAAGATTTGGAGGTGCTACAGCCCAGGGCCTTTTTCTCTTACAGGTTCATTAGCAGAAGAGGGCTTGCTGAAAATGGTTGTTTCTAAAGGTGTGCAGCCAGTTCTGTCTGCTCAGAAATTTGAGTGTGCTTCAAGTACTCTATGAGGATATGTGGATTGGGACAGCACTATGCAGAATTAGAGGTTTTTGCTGAGATCTTTGAGAACAGAAGTTATGGCAAATAACTGCAGCATTTTAAAATTGTGTATTTTAATTGACAGGAATGCTCCTTAAAAAAATTGTTGCCATTTTGTTTAGTGTTATTAATCCAGCAGTGCAACATACTGAAGTTTATTGCTTTTTGGTTTTGCTTTCTTCTGCCTGTTTGAAGCAAGTTGACAAACACGGCCTGTGGTTTTTTTTGAGCTAATGGGGAAATTGAGGTCTGGGGAAATCAGAAAAAAGCTTTGAGAATCAGGTAGTGATTGAACTGTCATGGCAGTTACCCAGCAGGAAGGATATACTTCCCAGAAAAGAACTTGCCTCTGGGATAAAAAACTGCCAGAGACTGAGGTCTTGTGCGTTTGCTGAGGTTGGTCTCCGATGGTAAGTGAACAGAGCAGTGCCCAGTGGAAAGGAGAATCATGTACTCTCAAAAGCTTTGGTGAGGTGACTGCAAGTGTCCTTGGGGCAGAGACAGACAATGTTTTTCCCTCGGCTGTGCCGGCATGCCATGGGGAGATTGAGAGTCCGACACTGAGTGGCATGCTACCTCCAGAGGGGCTGGCAGATAAACTGCCGTGAACTTGAGCTGTGCAGTCTGCTTTGTGCTACAGTGGCTTTCATTCACGACTGTCCTTATCAACACTATGGATTGAAAAAATGATGGTTTCTATTGGCTCAAGTAGAAATGCTCACGATTAGTTCTCTCCATCAAAGAATACCTTGTTCAACACAGGCATCTTTATTCTGATGGTGACCAGGGTACAGGACAGGGCTTGCCCCTGGTGCTGTGGGAGAATGGCCTGAATATCCTTAATGTTTGGCAGTCATTTTGAGGGAGATGCTAAATTTCCACTCATCTAATTTTTTGTTATGTGATATTATGGGGTTGAGTCAGATTTCCTGTGCTTTCTAGTCATGTGTTAGCGTTAGATATTTTGTAGATTTGCTTTCAACAGAAAATGGATCTGCATATTTACTGATTGCACTCTCTTATCTTTGTGGCAAATTGTACACAGGTTATTACGTGGGTTTTGCCTCCTTCAGACAATGAGCTTTCTGCAGCAGTATAATCCACAGAGAGTAAACATTAGACTCAGAGAAGGCACTGGGCAAACCATGCTGTGCTTTGGGTACGAGGTCTGGACAGGGGCAATAGGGAAGGTTAGCAGTGTAGGATGAGCAAAAAGGTAAACAGTTTCTCAGATGTTGATGTTGTGCAGCACTATTTATTTAGAATTACTCATGTTTAAAGTTAATTTCAGCACTATGGAGCCATGATTTCAACCCTTCACTTCCATAGCTTTGTTACTGGATAATAAATGAAAAGATCTGTTCAAAACATGTAGATACATGGGATGTATACTTTGAGTGGCTGAATGCAAGCACTTTGTGTGGATCTAGATACGAGGAGGAAGGGAGTAGGATTTCTTCTCCTGTCCTCAAGATCCTGCTCAGGATTCAGTTGTAATCTGGATTGGGCAGTGGCAGAGAAGGGACTTGGTGCAAGGAAACTCAGATCAAGCTTTGGTGGAAGGTTAAACGTTGCAGTGCTCCCCATTGGCAAGCACCAGCTGTGATGATGAAACGTGAAAAAACACTCTCTTCTAGACTTCTAAGGCACCTTGTTGCCAGACACCACTGCTTTGGCAAAGTGTCTTTTCCTCTTGTTTTGATTCACTACTCCAGAAACTCATCATGCAGTCAGTGTCTTCAGGCTCACGGGACTTGCTGAGGAACAGGAAACTCGTGTTCAACCTGGTCCCATCCCCATCATCTGCTGGAATAAGCTTCCTCCAAAGAAGGCAGAAGCTATACTGCTTCTGTGGGGTGGCCTCACCTGAGAGGATAAGTCCCTGAGCTGGAGGATGGGGATTCAGGGTAGCAGAACCTGCCTTATTTTGTAAGAAAACCTTATATCCCCTATCAAGGACAGGGGGGAGAGGGAGAAGGATGTCCACAGGAGAAATACTGATTTTCAATTTCCTACCAACATGTATTGAGAACCGTGATGACTTAGAGCAGTGTTTTTACAAGTTTCTCATTCTCATGAAGGGAGGCAAAAATGTGCTGCATATGGCACAGAAGTGGCTATGGAGGACATCTGCCTGGAGGAAGGCCTGAACTCTGACAGAGGCACAATTCACAGGGCTTTAAGATTTTCTCATATTCAAGAGGCTTTAGATGTACAATTTGTATTAATTGTCCCAGCATTTTTATAGCAATATGTATATTTTATAATTCAAAGCTGACAAAAGTCTTTGCTGGCCATAGGAGTCAGTAAAGACACAGAATACTTGTCTTATAAAAAAACCAAAGCTGACTGAAGGTGTTTATCCTAAACTAGAATTGTTCCGATCTCCTTTATTGCCCCTTCTCCTTCCTCTTTCATTTCCTTTCCCAAAGTATAGCATTAAGTCTGCCCAGTCACTAACAGATCTATAAATCCTTCCCAGAGAAAAATAAATCTTAAACCTCCTTCCATACATCACAGCAAATTGATAATAGTCATTGTTGCAGAAAATTGTAGGATGAGATGCTACATGGTGCCCCAACTGTGTGCCTGTATTGTCCACCTAGTTATGAGACCCTCTTAGCACCCACAGCTGCAGTTTATGCTGCATCCATTGCTGGGCAGGAGGGTGGCACTGGAAGACGATGTCTTATACCAAAGGGGTTTTCATATTCAGACTCAAGGTACCTTTTCTGTGGGCTTAGCATGTGCAGCATTCTCTCTTTTCGTTGTTTTTAGGGATTTTTGATTATGTGAGTTTCAGTCCTACAGACAATTGCTGAGATCGAGTCTAATGCATTCAGTAGTTGCAGGGGTCCTCTCTGTGATGCCCCTTTGGCACTGCTGGTTACAGAGGCCTGGGCATATCCTAATGAAGCAGGATATAAACTTGCTTGGGCTGCGGCACTTCTCAATTAAGTGTTTTCATGCAGACTAGCTCTGTGAAGTTCAGCCTCGTGTCATCTCTCTGTGCCCTTTTTCTCCTGCACCCACCTTCACCTTTCTTATCGTTCTGGTTATAGACACCCCTAAAAAGACTGCAGTGTGCTACATGCTCACTCAGCAGGGCAAATCAGTGTGCACTGAGGCACTGATTCTGATCAGAGGCTCTTTCCACTGTTGTTATTTTTCCTTCAGAAATGCATTTCCCACACATTCCAGTAGGAATTACTGCGATGTTATTTCTCAACTTTTCCTACAGTGTTTGTTACTCTAAGAAAAGAACTTTTCATCTCTCAATCTTTGAAATGTTTTTCTTCTTTATATTTCTCTTTCTTTTTTTGATTTGTTTTTTTTGTTACTCTTAAACCAAAATCTGCATGAAGAATGACAGTGAAGAGCAGGTCAGGTTGAAAGCATCTACCTCAGAAGCATCTATTCAGGCCGTCTCTGTCGCTGCAGCTATCACATTGCTGTCCATGAATGCAGCAGGGGTATTTTTAGCACTCCTCTGAAGCAGGCTGCTTACTCAGGCTACCTCGACACTGCAGTCGCTCCAGGAGATGCTTTACATCTTGCGAAGTTTGAGGTCACTGAGCTGTAAGAGTTTAGGGAGCTTGCATTTGTTTGGCAGTGTCCTGAAGAACCCTTCAGGTGTTTACTGGGAGGAAAAAGCCCCAGAGGTGGCCAGTGTTTGGTATAAATTGACATCTTGCAGGCAAGCATGGGGACAAGTCCTTGCACCCGAGCAGCCAGAGACAGGAAAGGAATGAGCCAGCGCCTTGGAGCTCCTGGCTCATTCCCTGGTCAACTGTGGCTGAGCTTGCATTGCAAACCTTGCAGTGATGTTTAAAAATGTGAGTTTTGTTGAAAGAGCAACTTCCAGAATGATTGGGATAAAATTAGACATTCTCAAAACCTTCCTCTGGAGATGAAATCGCCTCTCTGAACCTTGCAGTGCTTTTGTGAGGCAACATATGTACACCAGAAATTCTACTGATATGTCCTGATTTTCCATATAGACACCCCTCAGGGCCAGAGTGTTTGGGTGACACTCAACAGTAGAACCGGAGCTGCCTCACGTGATCTTGGTTACTGGGGCACGGAAAGAGGGGGACTTTGGTGTACAGCATGCCTTCCATGCTTCTCAGCCTTTTTAAAAAGAACAATAAATACTTGACATCTGTTTTAATTAGCTACCGACCCTTTTCTTTATTAAATAGTTCTTAATTTTTTGCGAAGGATCCCATTAGGATGCCAGGAGGGGCGGAGGGGAGTTACTGCTCTGCAAACGAGCCAGCTAGCGTCAGTGGACATGGCTCAGCCTCTCAGCAGTCTGACTCAGTGGTAAATGCTCTGAAGGTAACGCTCCTCCTGTACAGTCCATGCAAAACGTCGTGTCTGTTTCTCAACACGTGTCGTATTGTCCTGGCAACATTCCTGTGGACACCACTGGGATGTTACTGTCGTGAGTGGGGTTGTTTTTCTGTGTGTCACTCATTGCATCTGTGGACTGTGTGTTTCTCGGCGCAGGGATCAGGCCCTTACAATGGGGGTGATGCCACTGGTAGCTGCTCTCCAAATCATTTACACTTGTACGGTTTTTCTTTGAAGCTGAAAGTGGTGTTTTTTTCTGAATAAGGAAGCATTTCTACTTCATCTAGGATTCATATTTGTTCTCCAGTGGAATATAATGGATTCCTGTAACCCCAGCAGAGAGAAATCCTTTAATGCAATGATACAGCCACTGTGCATGGCATATTCATAATAAAAATAGCAGAACTGTGGGCTGAAGACCATGCATCATGATCCCAAGGTCAGTGCTGAAACTTTTCTGAGAGTAGATGTGGTTTACTCTGAAGTCAGGGTTGGATTGCAAAGACCTGTGTTGCATTGATAACAGCAGTTGACACAAGAAATCAGAGGGGGCAAATCTGCAAGTTCTTACCTATGTCAACAGTGAAACTGTTGCAGTTAATAAAACTTAGAAATCTGCTACAAGATGCAGTGTTTTATTAGATCATCTGAATCACCAAGTGGCCAAATTCCCTGTCCCACCACAGCCATGGGTGTCAACTGTGTCCATGCTCCTTGGGAGAGAATTAAAAACTGATGGTGAGCTGAGCAAAGAGCAGGGACTGTGTTCCTGTCTCCTAACAGTGGCTCTGACATGATTGTTTTCTGGTGCTTTGTACACGTCTTGTCTCCTGGACTCCACCCGTGAGCTAAACTGTCTTAATATTCATTCAGTAAAGAAGTGTTACAGAATCATGGAATCATTTAGGTTGAAAAAGACCTTTAAGATTATCGGGTTCAACCATTCACCCAGCACTGCCAAGTCCACCACTCAACCATGTCCCTCAACACCACATCTACACAGTTTTTAAACCCCTTAAGGGATGGCGACTCCATCACTGCCCTGAGCATCCTGGGACAGCCCTTGACAATCTTTGAGGGGAAGAAATTGTTCCTCAAGTCCAACCTAAACCTCCTCTGCCATTCCTGAGGCCATTTCCTCATGTTGTGTCACTTGTTACTTGGGAGAAGAGACCAACCCCCACCTGGCTCCAGCCTCCTTTCAGGGAGTTGTGGAGAGTGAGAAGGTCTCCCCTGAGCCTCCTTTTCTCCAGGCTGAACACCACCACACCCTTCAGCCCCTCCTCCCAAGTCTTGTGCTGTAGACCCCTCACCTTATTTCCCATCTGTACAGATGTACAGGGACATAGTGGTTATTTGGTGTGCACTCCTTCAGGGGAGAACGGGAAGGGACTTTCGTAGATATTTGCTGTTGTTGAACTTTGTGGAGATGCACAGCGAGAGCTCAGTGCTGTTGACTTGCCTGGACATCAGTTTATGCACAGGGTGATTATCTTCTACGCGGCTGGGTGACATTGACTTCTCCTCTGTGAGCCTGAGGAATTAGGTTTATGCAAGTGAACTGTGCACAAATTCGAGTAATCAGATCCCTTCCTGTAACATAAAACCCAGGCATAGTGCTTCACTGCAGTCACCTCGCCTGTTTTTGTGGCAGCGGAAGCAGGGAAGCAGCAGCAGGGGTGCTTGAGCCCCTCTCCGTACGCACACAGGCACAGGTCCCCTCCGTAATGGCCACCCCGACCATGTCCCCATCGGCAGCTCTTCGCCCATGAGCACGCTGGTCTCACCCTCGTACAGGAAAGGTACTATGAACCACTGTTGCCAGCTGCTGAGGAGCACCCGTGTCAGCAACGCTCAAGGTTCTGTGTGCATCTTCCATCTATTTCACCTGCTGCTGCCTAGAAAATAAAGCTATGCCAAGTAATTTTTTCAAGATACGATGCATAATTATGAAGAAAAAGCCTTTTATAAAGTTCTCTTAAAATACACATTGGCAAAGACGCTTCCCTGAATGGAACATTTAACAACGTGCTTTTGACAACCTGTAATAGCTAGTTGATGTAAGTGAAATATTTGAGCAGTGCCTGATACTTTGGTTGCTGAACTGGATTGATAAGAAATACACCGAGTTTAGTTCAATATGATGTGAAAGCTCAGCTTTTCATTTGCTAGGAGGTATTGCATCAGGCAGAAATAGAGATAAATGATACTGTTATATTTTAAATGGAAAGTGAGTTGTCAGCTATACTACTGCCCAGCCTTCCCCATCCCAACCAGGGAGGAGACCCTACTGTTTCACAAAATGAAGCAGATGGGTTTGATCCTGCCTTTCTGGGGAATGCAGAGCTCCCACTTGCATCACTTATCACAATTAGATGCAGAAGGAAGAACAAGCCAAAGGAAGGAGTCTGCTTTTCTTCACATATTTGGCAATTTGGAATTCCTGGGGAAAAAAAAAAAAAAAAGTCTTTGTAACAAAACCTCATTGTTAATGTGATCTCCTTCTGCACAGCGAGAAATCTAAAGAGCAGGAATGGATTGCAAAGGGAGAGATCCCTAAGAAAACAGAGGGAGGTCATTGCTAAAAATAGGGCTGTGCTTTTTCTGAGTAATGAGGAGACTTTAAAAAATAATAAATAATTGCCTCCGAATCTCCCAGTGGTAGAACAGTGGCAAAAGAGAGAGCAGAGCTTTGCCATGCTCTGAGAAAGGCTATTCCATGACCTGACCCGGGTTATGCAAAGTGGTTGAAACTGCTGTGTGCATTTCCTCATGCCTGGGCTGTGGCCATCTCCCCCACCCTGCCAGCCGTTACGGGATGATTCCCCATGTGCAGACGGTATCACTAGGGATCTATAAGTAGGTATTTGATACGGCAGGATGGGTTTGTTTCCTTTTGCAAACTGTGCGTGACCAAAATGGATGCTTGTGCGTTGAGCTATGCATATTCCACACAGGTTTGCTGTGCAGACCAGGGTTTATATTTGTGGAGTGATGATCACTGTCTAGTCTGACTGCTTGAATCACCAAGGGCACAAGCTTACTGTGAAACCTGCATCAGGTTTTCCTATCCTGTGCTCAGTGTCACCTACTGGAAGCTCCACTATGCCAACTACAAATTAAATTGAGGTATGCTTTAATAGAAGAAAAGGTCTGAGGCTAAGTATAGAAGTTACTGCAGAAAAGTGTTCTGTGGCATCCAGGAGGTCAGGCAAGAAGATTTAATGATCCCTTCTGCCCTGAAATCCAGAGCACTGTAATCAGTCTAATTACCTTTAAATGCAATTGGCCAGTTATATATGTATGCCCATACTCAGGAACGACACCTGAAAGCTTAAATATACTACTGCCCTTATTAGTAGCTGCAAAACAAATTTGTAAAATAAAATTTCCTTGGTGTGTTTTTTGTTTTTTTTTTTCCTTAAACATACTCTTGTCTTGGAAGCTCAGGAAAATAGAACTCAGCAGGCTGTTGGAAGACTCTTAAGACTCTTACTTTAGCAAGACAGAAAAAGTGATGTCTGGAGAAATGTACAGTACAAGTTTAAAGTGTTTTGGTTTATATTCTATATTGAGCCTGGAAAGACCTGAAGATGCAAAGTATTTTTTTGTTCAAATGCTGATAGTAAGCCCTTGAAGATTTTATGTGGAAATTAAGTCAATTACGCTTTCTGTAATGAAATTAGGAACACTGTATTTTTAAAATGTTGGTTAGTATTGATAAGAAAAATCTATGTGTGATAATATATCTGGGATAAAGTACTGCATGACTCAGCTGACCTGAATTTATCCTGCATAAGAATAAACTTTGGCAAGTAGGATGAAATCTGGCAGCCTCAGTTTCCCCATCTCTACAAAGACAACTATATATTTTCCTGCCTACACTATTCATTTGCAATTTATGGATAACAAAAGCAGTTTCTAACTAGTACGTATTTAATAGTAATCCATAATAAAAATTCTCATGATGTAAGTAACGCCACTTCTAAAATGCTAATATATTAAATGTGACACTATGAATTAATTCTTGTAAATCCAAAATAGATACTTGTATTCTGCCTTGTCTCTTTGTTCCCATTCAGAGCTCTGCTGCTGGCATTGAAATGCTGCCTCTTCTTCTGACTTTTATAATCTATGTCTGCTTTGACTGTCAATGTATTCTTTTACTTTTAAAATAGTTGATTATTTCCTTTCTTATATTCATCTAGTCCATGTTACAAGTACAGTGGATTTATGATAAACTAATTATAATGTTTCTTTTCTTTGGCATTTGCATTGCAGTTTCTTCCAGTTTATAGCTCACTGCTTTACACACTGTGGGTGTTTTACATGAACCATTTGCCATGGCATCGTTTTGCCTGTGAGAACGGTGGAATTATGACAGGTTTCATTTTGGGCTCTATAATTTTTATGCGTAGTCTTGATTGGTGCCAAAATGCAATTTGGATGTATAATTTGTGTTGTAGGAATTTTATGGTGTTACATGATCGCGTTGATATTTTATTAAGATAATGGATGCGGGAATTCTTTCCTCAGGATGTGGTATTGGTACCACTTTATCAACAACGTATTTGGGAATGGTCTTGCTTTGTATTTATATATAAATATAGCAATAAATAGCAGCAGTATTAGAGGTGTTTTATTGCTTATTAGTGAACATGGAGGTAATTTCAAAGCGCAGGAATGTTTGGATTAAGTCTGGAGGGGTTTTCTTCATGATTTTCCTCAGGCTACTGGTAAGTTTTCTTTGGAGGTCTGCAGCAGTTCACCTGGGCTGGAAGCTAAAGGGAAGATGGGATGTGCCATATGGCATTGGCAATATAGCTGGACAAAGAGGGGTCAGGGTGCCCAGAGACCTCCACGAATATTTCATGCTGCACATGAAGTACCATGGGCCTCAAATGCTACCACAGCTAGCTAGTGATGTAGCTGCCCTCATCTGCGGTTAGGGTGCAGCTTTCTGCCTGGCTCCCAGGAATAAGATTTATTTGTGCTTTTACTATGGTGTGATGAAAATAAGCTAGAAATGAATTGTCATGACTGTATCATGAGCATCACACCTGTCCTTTTTTCAGTTAAGCTTTTGGCTGAGACTTTGAGTGAATTTTATGGTGCTGGGCTTTTTACTGTGTCATAACTATTTAAAACACATTCAGGAATATGTAAGTATTATATTTTCTTTTGAGTGCTCGTAAATGCAAAGTAATTCCATTAGAGCTGCTTGTGGCAAGTCAGTGTTGAACTAGTGAACTGAGAAGAAACAACTCTATATGCAAATTCAAAATGTATATACAATGCGTAGGGGCAAATAAATGTGTGCAGAAGGCAGCAATGTGTACAGCTATCATGATTGTGCAAAGAACTGCACATACACCAGCAGAAAAGGAGAGTTTGGTCATAAGTCTGCAGAAATTTAGCCTGTGTCATCTGTGTTTCTGAAAAGGAGGGAAATAAAATTACTGGTGTGCCTTCAAGGGCCTGTTGCATCGTGTGCACAAGCAAGAGTGGTTGCTAATAAAGATTTCTCCATTTCCCGCCCATAACAATGTCAGGACACTATGCCTTTTGACCCCACTGTGTCAATTCTGCTTAGGATGTTGGCTTTCCAGGGCTGTCTTGTGTGCATTTGACCCTTCCTAGCAATCAGGGGTCATTTAATCAGCTGGAAATAAAGGACTTTGGAAGTGTCACCTTTTAGTTCATTATTGTGTCAGCATTAGCCATTTGGTAAATATTGTCTGACGTTTATTGACAAGAAAATTGTTGAAAGGCACAGTGTGCCTTCTCACAAAAGCTACCAGAGAGACCTTGCTTTTTCATAATACTAAGTTAGGGAAATCAGCAACTAAACATTGAAAAGAAATGCTGACTCATCAAATCCATCCTTCCGCCATTTTGTATGGCTTTGTCTCGGACAGCAGTTTCAGGAGGTTTCACTGAAACCCCATGTTTCCTGCTTTTAGCATGACACAGTGTTTCACAAGATAGCAAACAGTTCTTACAATAACTTTTGATTTCAGGCTGTAAGATTCTGGTCATGTGGAAAGTTTGCAGGGTTTGGGTTATGCCCACCCTTTACTACTAAAGACAGTTAGTTCCTTTTAAAGGACTTTAATTTGTTTGGCCCTGCATGATAAGACTGTAGGCTTACTGCTTCCAGTCTTGAGTGTTTCTGGTTTTCATGCTTATACTCAGGTATTCTTCAGCAACGGCTTAGAGGACCTGGTTTACTTTGCCATCTCTTGCACAGAACAACAGTAGGACCTTGGGGTCATTATGCCTTTGCTCATCAGCTGTAGGGATGGTCTTTTCAGGATGTCCATTTCCCAGGACCCAGCTGCTTTGTATTTACAACTAATGCAATCTCTGTTCACTCCTGGGCTTTAGACACTGTTAAAATACAAATAATAAAGATTGAGAATGGAAAACAGGTTTTGCCTTTCTCAGTTGTCATATCACTATTGGTCCAGAGATTAATGAGTGGTGTAGTAGCAGTTAACTTTAACTGGTTGCTGGTTGATTATTGTTAAACAGAAATAATCTAAAATTGCAAACAAAGTACAGTGGTAACCACCACTCTTGTTTCTGGTGGCCCCTGGAAGAGATGCTTGGTGATATGATACAAGTTACTGGTTCTCCTGCTTATAACTGGACAATTTTTTTAATAAATCATTATAAAATACTTTCCTAGTTTTTTGGGGGCATAACTTCTCTGCATTTTTAATTCCATGATTGTAACATGGATGTTATGCAATCATGAATGGGAGTAGAGGTGAGTATGAGGAAGGAAACCATTATAATGTGTGGTCCACACTAAGAAAAAACTTGCTAACTTCTACCCAATTGTGTGTGTTGCTCTGGTTCAACAAAACACACAAGCGTGTATAAAACAGTGACTACGTACACGGTTCCTCTGATCTCAAGGAAGAACAAATGAAAAAAAAAACCATTTTGAAATAAAGACTTAACACATTGCTTGATTTTAAAAGAGCAAGTAAATTCTTCGATAAAGAGGAAAACTGCTCTGTGCTTTTTAATCTGGAACTGTTTAGGCTCCTCTGGACTGAGCTTCGTGCTTCTGAATTGCATTCCAGAAACCAAGAGATGTGGTTTGGGAAATAGTTGAACAAACTTTGTTCACTTAAGGCCTGTAAATACCCTCAGTCTTGTATCTGAAGCATAAAATACCCTGGTGATGCATGTGCTAGTTCATTTGTCTGTTTTCAATCATTTTTACCTAGAAGCATGTGCTTTCTGTGGTCACAAGGAATGTTGTATCCCTTGAGAAATGTTCTCTTCTCCTGTTGTGTGTCCCTCCCCTCTGTCCTTACCTGTGCTGCATGGTCTGTGTAATGAACATGTGGTGTTTCCAGATGCATGTCTATATGAACACCAGTACATGTTAACTGGTGATAATGAGATGTCTTTCCATCCCTCTCCTTAGGTTGTGTGGAGGAAACTTGGAGATGCTGCAGGGTCGTGCCCTGGAATTAGACAACATTTGTCGGGAAATCAGTATAAAGGACCTATGTAAAAAGCCCTGAGCAAGTCCTCTCTGTGAAGAGAAGGAGTTTGAACTGCTGACGAGAGAGAAAGAACTGATCGTGTTCACAGTGACTTCCCAGCTGACAACGAGGTGTCTGCAAGTACCACAAGAGACTTTGCTGGAAACTAGTAGAGATTCTGTACAGAGATCTTTCAGAGGAGCTGTGTTGTCAGTGTCCCCCAAATGCTGCTCTTTTCGATTTACTGGCTAGTGAAACTCTGCTGCCGCATCATCACTCTAACACACCATGATTAGAAGCACTGAGGTATTTCCATCCGAACTAAAAGATGATTGGGATTCTACAGGAGTTACATGAAATAAGTTTTATTTTGATTAGTTACAGTGAATCTCTAGTAGGTTGGAACGACTTTTCCACTGGATTTAACAGAGGTTTTTCACCAGACTGGAGAGACATTGATAAACTGTGCCTTTGGTCTCCACAGGTCTGAGAAAGTCACTTCTTAGTAACCCACACTTGAGTCTATAAAGTATTGCTTAATGGTGCTTAGGCAATTTCCTGATGATTTTTTTGCTTTGGTAGAATACCTGCCTTTGGAGGTGCTAAAAGACCATAAAGCCTCCTAACCAGCCAGTAGTGTAGCATAACTACAGTCCTTGTAGTGAAACATAATTTCTTTCTAAATGAAAGTAAAGATAGCTTTCTTTTTGACTCGCTTTTGATGCACATCTTCTGAAGACACGTATGATGTTTGCAGCCCTCTAATGAACAGAATACTTAGGTGTCACAATTACAGGTCTCCAGTCAGAGTTTCTGTCAGAGTTGGGTTTGGTTTTAGTTGGGTTTTTTTTTTTTGGAAGGCATTTTCCAGTTGTCAGGATGATAATTTCTACTGTTTAATTTAGAGACATGCTGGTTTCTTTAACAAGAGTCTGTAAGGATCTAAAAGATTGCACTGCATTATAAAACAGCTTTTCTTGCCACTGTAGTGTTCCTTCAGAGAAAAATGTTTTATTATACTCAGAGCATGTCATTCATTATTATAAGGCAGAAAGCTCTTGTTCAGATTGCCTGAGATTTGACCAGACGGTGCCCTAGATGTGCTTAGTTTATTTTTATCTGTGTTGTGTGTATTGAATTGCAATGATAGGTATTTTGTGTATATCTAAAAGCAATGATAGTTTCACGTATGAATGTGCAACAGGCTTGTGACTGAATGCTGTTGCTTACCTTTTTACCATAGCTGAGTATCAGAAAGACTAATAAAAGTTAAAAATAAAAAAATAAAAAAAAAATAGGAATGCAACAATTCCTGGGTTTCTGGTTTGTTCTTGGTTACTAAGATTTGAGCCCAAATCAGAACCTGTTTCCTCTGAGCTTGCAACATGCTGTATTTGTGGGCTATTTGCAGTGGAATGTAGCTCGGTTGCTGTACAATCTTTTGTTATATAGAAGTATGATGTAGATCTGCTAACTTTATTCAGAGAAAGTGTGTTAATTTGCAGCAGTAATTATATTGGTTTCTGTCATTAATTTTCCTTGGTACCATTTGATGTAAGGCTTCTGATCCAGCATTGCAAAACTCCTGTTCTCTCCGTCTCCTTGAGTTGAAATGCAGCATCCGGCCTTCCGTTTTTGTAACATTGCACTATTGGATAATCTCTTATATATAATCCAGCCCAAACAGTTGTCGGGTATCTTTACATGTTGTTTTCTCCCATACATACTATTTGCATAGTTAAACTTCAATTGTTGTATTCCTATATATCTACATATACGTATGAAGAAATGTAAAACATGTACTTGTGCCTGCAGTATATATGTGCAGGGACTACTTTGAGGGACACTGGTCTTTTGACACTACACTTGTGTAAATTTTGATACTGTATTAAAACTATTTTTTTACAGTTCTGCATACAATTGGGTATCAAGTATCTGTGTTCATCTTAGCAACGGTAATAAATTATAATACCTCACTGTTGTTTGCTCTCCATTAATGACAGAAGCTGTGAGGAGCTTGGGCTCACATGCAGTTTGCTTTGAAGGAGCTGTTTGAAACGTTTCCTGCTTGGTTGAGAAATTAGTTGTACCTTGCGGAGTTATGTTTGCTTTCTCTCCAGGTGCCTTAAAATGCCCCAGATACATGGACTTGCTTCTATCTTCTATGCTAAATGAGGCAGCTCCAGGTTGCCACCAGCTGCTTGGCCCAGTTGTGAAGTGTTCAGTCCTCAGCTGTGCTGCAAGGGCAGCCCTGGGGCACCTGTGCAGGGCCCTTCCTGCCTGCTTCTTGCACAGCATGGCATCCGGGCAAGGATGGGGCAATGTGGAGCTCCTGGAGATGTTTTGCTCAGGTAAGAGACACAGGCATGTTTGTGATGCTGGTGAAGGATGGTTGTGTCCTGCTGGGTGTCAGTGGCCTCCTGTCCTCAGCTGGGACTTGGCTCTCTTGTGTGTTGGGGGAAGGTACAGTGAAAGGGCTGCCTATTACTGCTTGTGCCAGCAAGCAGAAAACTTGCACTAAATTTTCTGGAAAAAAAATACTTAGTACAATCAATCTCTCGAAGCTAATAAATCCTGGGGGGGTCCTAAGAATACAGCCTATCAGGAGGGGAATGCAGGCAGTGTGTGGAGAAGAGGGTCAGTGCTCTTGAGGGGTGCTGTAGCGTGCCGATATGTCTCTGCACTAATGAATAAAAATTGCTGTAGTAGTTAAGGCTCTTCATCTCATCTCTCTTCCTCTCTGCCCACATGGTTAGGCGTTTTTTCAGTAACATGTAATTGCTCCAAGCCTCATGGACTTCTCATTCAGTTGTTTTTAGAATAACTCTGCTTCAGTCAAAAATTTGCACATGTTGTTACACGGCCATTCCCAGCTTCCGAGCTGAGCGTGAATGAGCTCTAAAATTCACTATGCGAGTGAATTTTAAATAGCACTTGCGTAGTGGATGTAGCGAGTGGGTTTTACATTATGGGCTGGAGAAAAGCTGCTTTGCTGAAGGGTTAGAAGGTAAAGAATGGCAGTTTGGTTTTCAGCAAGTGAATGGTAGAGCCTGTTCCCCAAAGGTTGCAGTCGATGGACATGTTTATGAACATGGCAGAAAGCCAGTGTGCCTGTTTTAATATTTAGAGCACAGACAGCCCAAACAGATTCTGTGGCATGGGGATGGCACCTGGCCCCATGCTCCTTTGTCCTTCCCAAACCTCTCAAACACCAGATGCCCACCACAGGCTTTACATGTTGCTGTTGGGTACCTCCCCAGTAAATACCATTCTGGCCAGGGCACTGGTTCATTTAATTCTTTATATGTTTTTGAAATAAGTCCCAGGGTGGTGTGAAGTCTTTATACTGATCTCACCAGCTTGATACAGAAGAAAGTGGCTCAGCCACATTTTTCCCCACTTTGAGGGGAGAAAGGATCTTGACGAGACTGTCCTTTATTTTGAATTCCTGCAGAATGGACTAGCAGTAGCATCAGCTAGGTATATAATGCATATTTTTATATGTGTGTGTGTGTGTGTATATATATATATATAATGTCTCCGCTCTTGTGTTTTCCAGGCTCGGGAGAACCACGTACACAGGTACCCCAAGCCAGCAACTAGATCTGAGACTCTGGTTGTCCACAAACCTAAAGGTGAGGGCAGCTGAATCGATAGCAGCTCTGTCTGAATTTAATAAAAGGAGGTTCTGCATTATTTAATCAACCAGCAAACAGGCATTTCCAGGGCTGCCTCGTGCTTACGGTACTTTCTAGCACATGCGGTCAGGCTGAGAACTGAATCACAAGATGGTGTTTGCCTGAGCTGACAACTCACGTCTGATACACGCAGTATTGGGAGTAAGGGAGAAGAAGTTGCAAAAGGAGGAAAGAGCAACTAATCAGTTTGCTAGTAATGACTTTTAAAAAAACAAACAAACCTCTCCCCTCTTCTTTGGTGACTGCAGACTCTTCATGTGTGTTTTTTTATCACAGAAATATCATGGTGTGGTTGAGATTTTCAGTATGTGGAAGAGAAACTTCATTTCTTATGAAAATACAGGGGCCACTTCACAAAAAGATCAGAGAGGAGAAGGCTTAATTAGGCTACATGGAATGCTCCTGGGCACCACTACTGACTTTGGTGGAAGGTCAAGCAACCCAAACCGAGCAGTGTGAATGAAAAAACAGCTTTAAATACTCTTACATAAATAAAAATATTATCATGTTTTAAAAACTTGAGATAATATGGACCAGAGACATAAACCTTACTTGAATCTGTTGTAACTAAGAAAGCTCAGACCCTACAGTGGGAGTATTTAGAAAAATGAGAAATACTCATGCAGGATGATGAAAATTAAATATCACTATCAGAAGATGCTATGGTTTTATGAGGTTCTTGCTGGTCATGCTGGAGCTAGGCTCTGGGTAGCTCCAGCCTTGTAGAAGCATTGGTTCTTCTCATGCTCCTGGCTGGTAGGGAAGGACCTCAGAGACTTCATTACATGCTTCTGTCTGAAACAGCTTCCTAAACACCTCGTTCACAAAAAAAAGTGTCAAAATAATAATTAATTATTTAATATGTTCATAATTACTCCACTTGAATTAGAATTTGTTATAATTCTCTCTTCAGTGCTGTGGCCATGGCCCTGAAATTTGAAGTTTTGTTTGTGTGATTATCCCCACTACGATGAAGAGGTGGAAGTAAATTTTTAATGTCATTTACTTGTAAGTCTTCAAATGAGAAAGTAATGGAAAAAATAACATTGGGAACCCATCCGAAGACACTAGAAAGAAAGAGGACAAAGGTAATGGGGATGGAGACCTGTCTTGCTAGGATCCAGGCTGCAGGTGAATCTTCTGCAGTGTTGAGGCGACTAGTGGTACAGCCTATTTGCTATGCACCTCACCTGTGTGTATGACCAGCACAGAGCCTTAAGAGAAAGGCTGTGTGAGAAAGAAGGTGGTTTGACATGTTCACATGTGATTTTTACGGGGTTTTTTGTGTTTGGTTTTTTTTAGCATTGCTCTTTATAAATGCCGGGAGACAGGTTGGCTTATAGTGTTCCCTGGGCCTGAACACTTTAGCTGGAGAGCAGGAGAGGGTTGATGGCACATTTTTTTCAAGAAGCTTTGGAAGTCCCTAGTGACATAAGGACATCTCAGCTCAGGAAAGTGCACTGAGCCCTGTTAAATTGTAGTATCACGGCTTAAGTGTAAAGGTCAGAGAGTGAAAGGAAAACACTGTCTTGGGTTTTGGGGTGGCCTTTCGAAATAGGATCCAGTTTGTTGTCAGAGTGGTGGGAATTGGCCTGAACATCAATACACAATCTAAAAATAAGTCAAATTTTAATTCCCCAGCTGAAGGGGAAGTGTTCACAGACTGCTGCATATGCCTATTTAGAAGGCCCCAGAGCCCACCCTGCACAACCTTGAAAATCCCAGGAAAGGCACAGCATAAAACATGGAAACGTTTCCATGGGAACCGTTCCTCTACTCCTGCTCATAAAAAGGACCTATAACACAAATGATAACGGGTCCCAATTTCTGCATCAAACTACAAACAGCGAACACTACAAAGGGAACTGGTAAAGAGCAGAAGTGTAAGTCAACAAAACTGCTAAATTAGGTACGTGTGTGCCTCTCCACAAAAACCCACAAGCATATAGACAAAGCCCTTGGGAGGGGTGGAGAAGATCATTTTAATTATAGCACATCCAGCCAACATAAACCCCATGGATTGTGTGAAATCAGGTTTGTTCTTCTGATACACAGCAGGAAACCCTGTAGCAGATCAAATATGTTCAGGGAAGCTGTCTTGCTAATTGTCGTTCCTAGCTGAGCCAAAGCAAACTATTTAGACAAAGGAGAGAATTCACTTTTTATTTAGTATTAATTATGAAATAGCATGTCTGGATGGGCTTCACAATAACACTACATTTCCTGGGGAAAAAGAAAATGTAGTTCTAATCCTGTGAAATAATTAACCCTTTGCTTCAGGCTAGAACCCCAGCATGTGATTACAATTAAGTGCAAAATGAATGATGTCTTGAATGAGGCCTTTCCTTCAATCACTGCAGATTATGAACCTCATTTTAAAACCTTCTCTACAAGCAGTCTTGTACGTTCTCACCTTACACTGATGTTAAAACAATACATTCTTTCTGTCATGACTGTCACTCTTCCTTTTGGTTTTCATTTTTTAAGCCTGTCGTTACAGCCATTTTGCAGCGTTTCTTTGGCTTCTTACTAAAGATTCTGGAGTTTTGCACTGGGTATTTTAGGGCTTAGATGCGTCGCTTGGGCACTCCCACTTGTGTTGCCAACAGCCTACCAAATGTTGACAGAATGTTTTGCCTTCTGTGCTTTTCTCCTGCAGCATGTGAGTGGTGTCCCAGAGCAGCTTAGCTGAATATAAGTGTTTGTAGCTATCACAAATAAAACCAAAGTGTCGGGGAAGAAGTTGTGATACTGAAAGCCAGAAGTGAGTTTTTTTCAGACTTGTTAACCACCTTTCACACTTGGGCAGCAGGACTGGAGTTGCTGA
The DNA here is from genome assembly GCA_025345505.1 of Todiramphus chloris collaris. Classification (NCBI taxonomy): domain Eukaryota; kingdom Metazoa; phylum Chordata; class Aves; order Coraciiformes; family Alcedinidae; genus Todiramphus; species Todiramphus chloris. The sequence continues at coordinate 46,516,393 of JANVCC010000020.1, forward strand.
TGTTTGGGCCAGGTAGTCACATGGCCCAATAGAAAATGGGAGTTAGGATGAACTTTTAAGAACGTGGAGCCAAGTTTGTAGGAAGTGGATGAAAAGATGGAGTAAGAATTGACTGGGGTTGAAGGCTGTTTCTTACCACTGTGTAACAGGTCCTAGTGATTCCTCTGGTTTGGCTTTCTTTTACATAGACACTGGAACAGGGTATCTGGAGAAGCTGTGGATGCCCCTCCCTAGAAGTCTTCAAGGCCAGGTTGGATGGGACTTTGAGCAACTGGTCTAGATGAAGCTGTCCCTGACCATAGATGCCTTCTAGCACCCTCATTCTTCATCCTCCTGCAGAAACATTAGTCAATTCTCTTTTATAGTGCCCAAAAGGCAGCACATTTCTCTTTGTAAGGCTCCCAATGCAGTTTCTCAGCTTTCCTGATAAGAGTACTGGCACCGAACAGTTAAAAGGAGGACGCAAAGTAAAAGCAAAAGCAAAAAGGTCTGTGACCAAACTGGGTTTATATATCTTGGCATTCAGTGGCATCTGAATGAGTGATTTCAAAATAAAACATGCTCTTTGGGATGGTTTGCTCCCCGCAGACAGGTAGAGCACCTCATGTCCAAGGGAGGTAACCTGTAGCTAAGAGGGCTCCAACGCTTCTTTATTTAAGCACAGTAAATAAATTATATGTACAAACCAAAATATTTTGCCTCCCAGAGATTAATTGTAGGAGAATTTTTTGTTAAAGTGCTCATCTTAAGTGTTTTGCGAGTAACTTTAGAAGTGGAGAGGAAGGGTAAAATAATGAGGAAAGATTAGGGCTTGTCTCCCTAAGTTCCATTAGTAACATTAGGGGAAAAATTCAATAGATGTTGAAGGTGGTATGTTCTGAGATGGCTTCACTAGAAGAGAAAAGCTATGTAATTAGTACATTACTGTTTATTTCTGTACAGGAAAAGATCTGAAGGTGCCACAGACCATCAGGAAGGGCCATCAGTGCCCATAGTTCAGGTGCACCCTTGCGGTGTCCCACAGGGAGAGCCTGGCCAGCTTCTCCTCAGACTGAGGATTCAGAGTGGCAAAGCGGAGCTGCCGTAATCGTTCATCTTCTTGGAAAGGGCTGTTTGGGCTTGATGCACTACCTGTGTTTTGCAGCCATATGCATAACTGGGCAGACAGGGAGAAAGGCAGGAAGGCACCAGTATATTTCTGTAATCATAAATTATGCCATGTGTTACCTGAAGTTGAGTCTCTCAATTCTGCGTTGACCCCAATAGCATGTGGCTGTAATTAAGCTGTCCGCCAGACTGGGTCTGCCTGGTGATTACACATTGAGGCCTGACTGCCCGTGACAGTGGAGGAAAGGGGTCAGGCACGTGAGGACCTTGACAAGCTGCTTGTGAACAGGCGAGCTGTTACCACAATTTAATCAGGCTTTGAAAAACATGCTGGAACAAATCATAACAAGTAAACAGGGTAGGAGCAGCCTGCAATCATCTGCAGAGGAAGCTGTTGCCATTGGCCATGGTGTGTGCCAGCAGGGAGCTTTATGGACCAGATTCTTGGGATAGACCATACCAGATGTGCAAAGTTCATCCCCATGCATTGGTCACCCCTTACCAACCACAGCGTTGCTCTGTGTGTGATCCCCTTGGATCATCCTCATTGTGAAAAAGTTTTCCTTACATCTGCCCAGAATTTCTTGCATTCCCATTTGCCTCTCATCATTTCACTGAGCACCTCTGCTGAGAGATACATGCCTTGTGCTCCAGCTCCCAGCCATCCTGGTGGCCTTCCATGGACTCATTTCAGTATGTCCATGTCCATCTGGGGAGCCCAAAACTGGATCCAGCACTCCAGATGGCTCACCAGTGCTAAGCAAAGGGAAAGAGCATCTCCCTCAGCTCTATTTTACATATATATATTTATAGTACTACTACGGTGACAAAGGCTATGTTAGTACTGACAGACTGGAAATTAGAGAAATATTCATGTATAGAATCCATAATCCATATGTGCTTATATTAAGTAATAACTTTACTGTGTCCAGCAAAATGTTTCTGCAAGCTCTAATGGAAAATTGAAATTGATGTAAGAGCAGGTATGTGCCAGCAGTGTGCAATAAACATGCTGCTCTAAAGTTATTTTGGAGAAATTTTCAGATTGAAAAAAGATAGAGTGTTTGCCTCAAAAAAAAAAAAAAACAAAACGTTAAAAAATTGACTACTTCAGACTGAGTAGCTTCTCTCAGCCCTTTGAAGCTCTTCCTTTTCTTTGATAAAAGGTCCATGTGACCATATACTTGACTTTTTCCCTGTTAATATCCCTGCCTTAGCAGGAAGGAGGAACAATAGAAAGAAGATGGCTTTTGGTAACATTCAGATAGTGATCTGGTCTGCTACTGAGAGGTGCTGAGATAGCGCAGAAAACATTTTGTCTTTGATCTTGATGAAATAATTAACGCTCAGCATCCTTCTGCAATGCTCATGTGTCAGTTAAAAATTTCCTTGTCTGTTTTGGTTCTGTGCTGTTGAGAAGAGACCGAGGGAGCTTGTTTCTGCCTGTGCCTCTGTCCCAGGGAGTCTTTAGAAGACCCCAAGGACGTTCACTGTGGGGTGAAGGTGTTGTGTTTTAGGGATCATGTCAGGATGGCTGGTAACTGTGGTTTATTGCCTGTCACCACAGGACGTACCCTGCCGTGCCAGCTCTGATCTGGCCACGCTCGGATTTCTGTCTCGTGCTTTGTATGTCAGAACTGAGGAGGACAGCAAGGCGGGTGGGGGGGTCCCCTCCCCTCCGGTCTCGCAGGGCTATTTCTCCCCTTGTTTCCCCTCGCCCCTCGCTGCTGGGCGCCATTTTGTCTGTCCTGACACCCGCTTCCCCTGCGGTGCCCTGGCCGCTCGGGGCTGAGGGGGTAGGTGGGGCTGGAAGGGGCGGGAACCGGCACAGCAGGGGCAGCTGCCGCCTCCCCTCAGAGAGCAGCCAGCGACCGGGCACCCACAGCACCCACACCCGATGCAGTTACTAGATAGATAGCTAAAATTTAAACAGAATTTTCCCACTAAAGGGTAGATCGAGTCTCTCAACAAGCTTTGTGTTTCCCAGGTGGGCTGAACTACCTCCCAGTCCCCTCAAAAGCAGGCGTGGAGGACATGGCAGCCAGGCTGTGCTGTGGGCAGAGCCAGCTCCTCTCTCCCTAGACTGCCAACCTTTGTGAGTGTTTCTCCAAGGTGGTGGTAAGATTTGGGAAGTGCTGAAACCTCTGTAACCCCAGGCCTGTGTGGGCACAACCCTGTCCCCTCACCAAGAGGAAAAAAAATGGTTCAGACTTGGAGTAGATAATTTGTTCCTCCTCTTCTTGCCCATGGCTGTGAAAGATTGAGGAAAACCTTTTGAATGCGTGTTTTATATATATATATATAAAGAGTTCTAAGTTACATTTGCTTCATTCTAGTTTCTTTGTCATCATAGAAACTATATGAAGTCCATAAATCAGAGTGATTGCAAGAGGGAAAGCTACTTAGTCTAATTCTCCCATGTGATTTTGTTTGGATGGGGAGTAAATATTAGGCAGACTGTTGTTTTTTTGTTGTGGTTATTTTTTTTTACTAGGAGTCATTAAATATGTTCCCTAAAAGGCTTCTGACTAAACCAACTACTAACTACGTTTGTAATTCCTATTTCACACGTTATTAGGCTCTGAATTCTGGTGGACTGAACAAGAGGAGCTAAAATTGTATAAATTAAGGGATGGTATTAGAAGAGAGCAGTATAAGTAAACCAGAATAACACTCTGAATTGATTTCTGTTCAGTTGAGTCCTGTAAGTTCTAGTTCTTTACAGAGAAATAAAGATGACCAAAGGGCAGGAAAAACATGACTGTAATGTTGGAATATTAGCTGAACTGTAACTGCACTCAAAACCATTTCTTTTTTCAATTCTGCGTTCAGAATAAAAAGGAAAGGTAGCACCAGTTTTGCTGGTCACGTAAAGGACCCAATTCCCTTCACATTTCTATTTCTGCTTTACACAGTCCTGGTAACTGTGTTTTCATGGGTATAAATGATTGGAAAATTAACTCAAAATGAGTTGTTCTCATTTTGATGTGTTTGTTTGCAATTTCCTGAGGAGTAGGTAATTTACATGGAAATTGTCAGATATAGTAATTAAAAAGGTTTAAAATTTAATTTAACCTTGCAAATCCTTTCTTGTGGTGAAAACACCTGAACAGTGATTATCTTGAAGCAATGGTTACCACAGTTGGTGGGAATGACATGTCCATCATTTGTGACTATTGGTAAATAGACATCGTTAGCAGCTGCTGGAAGAGGGCTAAGGCCCAGGAAGGGAACCAGAGACTGTAAACCTGTAACAGTGAAAATGCCTGTTGAAAGGCAGTGACAAAGCTCTTCCAATAAAAGATAAATACACTAGGTAAGCTCCTGAACTAATGCCATTTGGTATACCTCAGCTGTAAGTGGATTTCTCTGTACCCCCCAGCCATACCTCCTAGGAAAATGTATTTCATAAACAGTACGAATCTAATTGTTGTGATAAAAAATTGTCATACTTTGCAGGTGCTCTTGCTCTTATAAATATAGTAGAGCTTAGCAGAATAATTATATGTTTATCAAAGGGATGTGGCTATAACACTTGACAAACTATACAGTTCTAGTTGAATTGCAACAAAATAACAGCTATGTTGCAACAGAGCCAAAATACTGGGTCAAGTGCAGTGCAAGATGCAATTGCAATCTATACTTTGCTATTAAAAATCAGCTTAAAGGGGTTTTAAAAGATGTTTTCCTCATTTTGAAGCTTAGATTTTCAAAGGGCTTTGGGGATTTTACAGGATCTATCAGCTATCTCCCAGTCCTGTTAACTCCCTTATAACTAATTTATGTAATTAAGAACAACTTGATGAGAGGTAGTTTTACATGAGTAGGGCACTAGCCTGGACAAGATGTTCCTCTGCTCATAAGAACTGTAAATACATTCATTTCACGTTGGTCTGTGATTCACTGGATGCTTTGCTAAAGCATGTTGTTAGAGGGGAATCTGTCAGATGGGATGTGTTCATGCCTTGAAGGATAACCCTGTTGGTAGACACCGGTATGGCTCTATGGGTTTTACTCTGCATTTATGGAGCCTGGTGCATGCTTAGTTTATTTGGTCTTAGCTTAGAGTTTATCTTAGTATGTGACATAGTGCTATTTTCTCTAGTGCCACTGGGAGATGATGCAGGTGAGTGTCTGGTGGCCTTTGCTTGGGATCACTGCTCAGAAAAATATTGGTGTTTGGACTCTGCTCCTGCGGGAAGGTTCCTCCAATCCACTTCTGATTTCATCCCTATTCCTTTAAAATAATATCAGGAAAGAAAAGCAGATCCCAGTCAGCCTCGTTAACATCTTCTGTTTTATAAATTCCAAGAGGTGCCTATTGTTTGGGGTTTTCTTTTAAGTCAACGCAAACTATTTATTTACATGAAGAAATGCCTTCATTTGTTTGAGGCACACATTGGGTTTGCACATGCTACTGCTGTGCACAGGAACATTTGCTGCTGATTAGAGAGGTACAGCTCAGTTTGCAGAGGGCTTGTACAAACAGATTTCTCCCCTTTGCCTTCTGGTCTCTCTTCCTGACTTGAGTTTTCCAGGTGTGGGATGGTCTTCACTCAGAGAAAAGACCATCTGTCTTTTGTTGATGCTCAGAGGAATAAAACTTTGCAGATGAGAGTGGATTTCAGTCCGTCTCCTTTCCTGCCGTGATGCTGGAGTTGGTTTCCTGGCTTTGTCAAGCAAAGTGGCAGAGGCTGCCGGGCCTTGCAAAATCATGCTGATCTGTAACTGGAGTGGCTCTCTACCTCTTTTATCCTGTTCATTTTGTGCATGAATTTTAGTCTGCTGGAGAAATACCATTTCTCCTGCAGATGGTGACAATAAAAACATTGTGTGGCATGACGCTTTAGCTCTAAGGCAGAGAAACCGCTTCCTAGCCTCTGCTATCAGCAGGTCTTCTCCACTCAAAGCAAAACTGGGGGACGGAGAGAAATAATGTATGGAGGCACTGTGAGGCTTCTTGTGATGTAATTGCAGGGCTGGTTTTGATCACTGTGTGCAGTGCAGCCCTCCGAATCGGAACGTATATACACGTTTCCCCCTCCTGGCCATGGAGGTTGTAGCAATCAAAAGAGGTTTCCTTCCAAACTTAGTAATGCTCGTTTGTTGATAGGGGGAGTGAATAACGCCTGAAGTGTAACACCTCAGAAACTGCCTCTGGGAGATTTTGGTATTGGGCAGTTCACAGCTCGGTACTACAAAGTACTAATGTAAACCCGACACTTTTCTATGGCTTTTGCAGTGTTTAATTACTTGCCTTGTGAAGGGTAGAGCGGCTGTAACCCCGGGCTAATTCTGACACCCTATTCTTAAACAGGAATGCCTCCTCTGAAGGCCACAGTGCTGCACGAAGAGCTTTGCTGGCTTGTCGCCTGTCAGCACAAACAAAAGTGAGCATCAATTTCCAAAACACTGTATTTGGAAAAGCAGCTCCCAGGTGGGGGGCAGCAAGGAGCCCTGCCTGGGGCTGACTGCCCTGGCACAACAGCAAGTGGTAGGTGACAAAGTTCCTCAGCAATTCATATGCTTTCAAAATACATATATTTTAATTTTAAAGAATGCTGATTCTTCATTGATGGTGCAATATATTACTTGCTTGGATAAATAGTTTTTTACCTACTCCAAGACTCACTAAAATTAATTTTATCGTGGCAGAGGGTTTAATAAATTACAGGAGACAAGAATAAAGAGGCAAGTCCAACCTTTAACCAGAGCACAAAGGAATCATGTTGATGTGGAACTTTTTTTTTTTTCCCTCTATAATGAATGTACAATATTTTTCTGCATTACCAGCTGTTGGCTGTAGAAGTGAAAATATAGAGGCTGGAGACCCAAGGCCATAGAAATGAGGAAATACCAGTACATAGAACAATTTGCACTAAAATATTAAACTTGTCCAGAAGATAAATAACAATGTTTTTTAGTAGAGGTAGGAGAGTGATGGTTTGCTATCAGCTCTCATAGTTTACCCCATGCAGAGTGTTGCCTGTGGACTAAGGGCTTGATAGATGCTCTTGGCTGTTCTGGTGTAGTAGCAATCAGGATTTTGTGTTTCATGCTTAACTCACCAGATAAGCTAAAGAAGCCAAAAAGCAGAATTGATTATTAATATGCTGAGTGTGCATGTTAATACTGCTGCTAATCTGTACGGCTTTGTCCAGTTCAGGATTGTATGGCCTTTAAGGGACTAACAGCATGTACCCAGCACTTGGTGCCTGCTTACTCCAGAGGAGCTGGCATGTTTTTAAAAAAAATCTATATTTGAAGTTTGAAGAATTTTAAAGGGAGTCCCTCCTTGTGGTCCACAGGGTGGTCAGCTCAGCTGCAGCGGAGTTCAGGCAGCAGCAGCATTTGAAGAAGGTTTTAAGTTTTATTGTTCATGTCGTCTCTTTCTCTGTGCCACTGCCTTAAGCTCGCATCACCCGTGGTGAGTTGCAGCACACACACACAAATCCTGCAACTGTTTTCTGCCTCAGATGGACAGTCCTGCCCCTGCATGATGCACGAGCTGAGGACATAACCTGGTACTGACCTGTTCCCATCTTTCTACTGACTTTTCCTTCCTTAATATGGATGATAATGCAACCACAGGTTGTTAAACAATTTTAAGCAGACTCGTTTTGAACCTTGTAAAAGTAACATTTAATGAAGTGAAACACGGATCAATGGTAAATTTTGTGCAGTGGCTCAGCCGCATTGATTGCAAGGTTCAAAGTCTTTCAATATGGACCTGTTAAACATCTATAATGTTAGGGCTGAAATGATGCTTTGTAAATGTGAACAAGGTTGAAAAGGTGATGTGGGTATGTTTGCTTCCTGCTTTCAAGTAATGTGCTGCTTTTAAGTCGGTAAGGAGGAATGGGAACTGGTTGGTCATCCAGCTGATACTCCTGGATCAGTTTTATTGGGTTGCAAAGAAAGAGACTTCTGTGCTGGTGCAGTGGCAAACAAAGGCACCACAGAAGCAGTTGTGGCTACTGAGTGTGGAGGTGTCAGTGCTCACCCTTGTCATTCACATTGTGCAACACTCACCTTTTACTTCCTGAGGTGATTTTGGCTGTTACATGGAATCATAGAATTGTCAGGATTGGAAATGACCTTAAAGATCATCTAGTTCCAACCCCCCTGCCATGGGCAGGGACACCTCCCATTAGATCTGGTTGCTCAGAGCCCCATCCATCCTCGTATTAAAAACTTCCAAGGATGGGGCTTCCACCACCTCTCTGGGCAACCTGTGCCAGTGTCTCACCACCCTCATGGTGAAGAAATTCTTCCTAATGTCTAACCTGAATCGACCTATCTCTAGCTTTAATCCATTCCCTCTAGTCCTATCACTGCCTGACAGCCTAAAACATCCCTCCCCAGCTTTCTTGTAGGCCCCCTTCAGATACTGGAAGGCCACAATAAACCTGACCTGAGCAGGACAGACTATGAACGGAGTCTCCCCACTACAACATGGCCCCTCCATGCTCTGTGTGTGTGGCTGTGCACAGTGGCCCTGGCTATGGAGAGAGGACCTGTTGTAGACTGCATCTGCCACAGTGGCTGTTTGGTAAAGCAGATGAGTGTATAATTTAGCTGTATTTGGCATAGGCATACTGAAAGCTGGATCCGGGCTCCAGCCTGGTCCCCTAGTGAGGTGTCTGTAATTTGTAACCACTCAAGGATGCCGGTGGCTTTTTCTCTGCTACAAAGATATATGCAGTGCTCTGCAGCCTCAGCTGAATCGTGCACTCCCTCCTCCCCAACATTGGGGTGGAAATGGGAAGATGTATGATCAGGCAGACAGTACTGCAAAAATAAAATCAATACAGATCAACCAAAGAGTTTTAATCTTGCCTTGTAATAACTCTGTATCTATCCATCGCCCATATACATGACAAATGTTGCATCATTGAACGCTGCTTGCTTGCAAATCAAAATACTGTGATGCACTATAATATGCGTAAGTATGCATACACACATCAAAAATGCACCCCTTTCTCTGTGAATGGGTGCGTACATGCACGGAGACAAACTCAACTTTCACAGCAAGTATAGCAGAGCAGTGCCCTAGGCAAACAACAGGGTTTAGGTGCTGTGGTTGACCCTGACAGTTCATGCTCCCGTTAAGTGGTTGGATGACAGTCACACACTTAACACCTGGGCATGAAGGGTTCTTATTTTGTAAAACAGCAGCTCCTTCTCCTGCATATATTCTGACAACAGCTATTTGAAACATAGCAGCACACCAGGGAACTGCTAAATGTAGTATGTCCTGAAGCTTATGTTTCTTGGACTTATTTGTTGTGATTCTTTTTTTTTTTTCACCCCTTATGGATGGTGCAGGGGAATTTAAATGTCAGGTGAGCAAACTAGCTCAGGAGGAGGAAGAGGGATCCCTACCTCTGCCACCACGGCATGAAGAATAGTGATAAGGAAAGTCCAGAAGGAAATAAAGGATTCAAAATAAGTTTATTTCTATTCTATGGTAGTTGAAGCTCCTGCCAATTCTGGGATAAGGAGGGGAAAGCAATGCTGAACTAAGATGGCACTGGGGCTTGAGAGCAGTAGGACGTTGCCCTGTGTGGGGAGCTCAGAGCGGGGTGGCTGTGCAGAAGCTCAGCCCCATCAAGTGCCCTCTGGTTGGACCCACAGTGCTCTGGGACATTGCAGCTCCTGTGGGAAAAGTAGCCCTTATGAAATTCTTTCCTTTTAGGGAATGCACAGAGAAGGAGAGCTTTAATTCTTAAATGTCTTTATTCGGGATGACTTGTTACCACTGCTGCAATAACACAAATTTTGCTCTTGCATAAATATATTATTTATTTTACAGAGGATGAATGGAGAACACTCTCTCGCTCTGTGGTACGCAAACATTTATGGATGGTTTGGTGCTTGGTTTAACAGTTTACGCTTTAAAGACTTGACATCTTGTTTGTATTACCTAAATAGATGTATGCTATTTCCGGGAGCTGTTGCTGCTGCTGGGCTTTTATGACAGTCTTTATACACAGTTTCATTTTTAACATGGGAGAGGTCACAGCATTTCGCTAACTTAAAATACCTGACACTGACAAGAGAAAACAAATTTCATTAAATAAAAAAGGGGTCAGCACCGTACAAGCTGATTATTTATAAATAGTGCTTCCAGTCAATACCTGACGGTTTATTGAACTTAATGAAACTCCAGGTAGCCAAATGTGTATTTTAAGAAGGCACTTGACCTTGGGCATCTCTCCTGCTGGGGGGATGCTGTCTGCTGCATCAGTGGTTCAAAATCAATAACCTCCAGCACTTCCCTGTTGAGGACTCTTGTATTTAAGGGTGATATTGTAAAATGTGACAATATTCTGCTGACAAATGACTCAATACTGATATCCCCTGGGGAAGGGTGGACAGGGTTACATGGTGACTCTAAAAATGCACTGATAATGAATGAGGAAAAAATACTGCTGGGGATGCCGTTTTATCCATTTAGCACTTGGATCTGCTGCCCTTGCATCAACCTTTACTAACGCAGTCGATGGGTGCCTGAGTGAAATCTTTTTGCCTGTTGTACTTCACAAATTTTGTAAGACTGTTAGGGCTGTGAAATTCATACTCCCTTATTCTCCTGCTTTTAATGATGCTAATAGAGCAGTGAAGACCCACGTGCAGGTCACTTATTCTTGTCTGACTTGTACACAGAACTGAAGCTGTAGCCCAAAACTCAGCACCCAGCTCTCACTTGTAGGACTGGCTGGACGGGTAAACACCAGAGAGGGAGAAGAGCTGTTGGGTGTGGGAGTAAATGGGAATAAACTAGCAGTTTTTGCAATTATTGTATCAATTGGAAGTAGGTTTCGAGCTAGCAAAGGTGTCTTCTTATGAAGAAGCAACAAAAAGTTTGATTTCTTTTTAAGACTGACAGATGAGGGAATATATCACAGCAGAGAGATGGTTTTGTTCATAAACAGAAAAAGTCTTTTTCTGTGCCTGAAACGTTTAAAGCTCCAGAGTAGCTGAGATACTGCACACAGAGGAGCTTCAGTGCATGGCATTATTTCGAGGTTGTAGACACTGTTCATGGCCTAGATTGAAAGTGGATTTTCTGGGTTCCTGGCTTCAGAATCAGGATGTGTATCAAAGCTGAGATGCTGTATAAACTTCATATGAAATAGTTTGACAAAGCTACTTATGCCAAAAAGCTGCTTTGTAACTTGCGTTTTAAAATGTATAGCCTTTCAGAAGGGTAATACTGTTACTTTCTTGTAAGCAGGCCAATAATGGCTCCAAACCTCCACCTGTGTAAACAGACTCTGAGGTCTTCAGCTTGACGCAGTCTAACAGTAAGAGAAGCCACAAAAGCAAGTGTACAAATAGATGTATAACTACAAATTTCCAAAATAACTTTTCTAATAACATCTTCTAAATGCTCTGTGTACTAAAGGGCTCAGTGGGTCTCTTCATAATATACAGTGTGATTAATTCAAATGAGAAAAAACAGTCATGCAGACAGGCTTTACAGCTAATGAACAGGATGCATAAAATATGCTCTGCCTCACTGAGGCATTATTGTCATCTGACAGTTTTGCAGACTCCGATGGAATTTATTTTGCAGTAGCTTCTGGTAGTGTTGATGGAGTTGGTGAATTATTGCCTCTTTGACTTGAGAGTTGAAATAATTATCTGTGCAGATTTTAGAAGTTTCTTTTGCACAGTCCTGATTTATATACATTATTGAAAGAATGGCACCTAGGAAAGGTTATCCCAGCAGCATAGGCAGTAGACAGTAAATAGCATTCCTACATCACTGTGGGCTAAGTTGTCAATCATAAGCAGAGACAGTGGATCTGTAAGTCCCATTTTTTCTTCTAATAAGTCTTAGAAGTTAGTTGTCTGTTACAGTCCTTTGTACATTACCTGTGCAATGTGTTTTCAAATACAAATCCTCGACCATGACAAAGGAGCTGTCTGCCTAATCTGGAGGAACCTCATTGACACGCTTCTAGATGGTGACTGCTAAGGACTTCATGATGATCTATAGCTACCTTCTGGTAGAGGCTGGGCTGGTGTGTCCAAAAGAAGACATCTGAAATCATTGCCTGTTTGTAGAAGGCTGGGTGCTTTGGTCTTTCAAAGTAAAATCTTCATGAATCAAGAATAATCAAGCCCCCTTTGCTTTTGTATGTGCTTTTAAGTAATCTTTTACTTAAAGAGAGGACATTTTTGGTAGCTGTGAATAGTTCTAGACTTGTCTATGTTCCAGGACCTGGGTTTGCAATCAGAACCAGCTTCCCTTCATCTTCTTTCAGACATTTGATATGAGTAAGTGCATTGCTGTGCTGAAGTAACAAACCACAAGCTATACTTAGCATATGCAGAAACCTGACTCCTTCCCCAGCCTGAGCAATAAATGTTGCTGGGAAAATATGTTGAAGGGAAATCCTCTTAGTAAAGCCTAGGATGTGGTTTTCTTCAATGAGCTTTGAAGTTGTTTGAATCTGGGCCTACCCTGGACTATGTGCAGAGCACCTCCCAGTATTCTTCACCTGAAAAGTCAGTAAACTCATTTAGCAGGGAGCACTTAATTTCCTTTAATTAATCAAAAAGCATTTTGTGCTCTCTAGCTTCTAAAAGTCATCCTTTTACAGAAAAGATTTGCTGCCCTGAAAGAAAACAGGTAGAAAAAAACGGAAGAGAAGTTCCTGAAGAGATAGATGACAGACTCAGCCTTAAACCCTGCATTTGCAATGTATTTGCAAAAACCATTCCGGGAGTGTGAAGACAGGACATCTGTTTCATGTTATTCCCAAAGCAACCTGCTTATTCAGCTGCAGATATCCCCACCTGCTTCTCTAATGAGCTCGGATCTCACAATATTCCCCGTTCACCCCTTCGAACCTGGACAGAGCTATCTGAAGCAGAGGGACACTGCCTAAAATAGGGCATAGAAGGAACCCTCTGCAGACATGCTGTTGGAGTCTCTTTAACTCCCACGCTACTGAAGTTGTGATGGCTAAATTAGGCATTACTGTACGTGGCCCTAATGTAGGATGTTTTATGTGATATAAGGGCATTCTTGGGGCTGGTGAGGAATTTGGACTCTGGCCTTCAAGAGAGAATTTTTCAGTGTGATCCTTTTCTAATGCACCACTGCTGTTTGACATTTACAATTGAGTGCGTATGCAGACTAAGGAATAGCAGAAAAAACCAGATTTTTCTTTTTTTTCCTCCCTCTGCTTTAATTCTGCAAAGTAAATATCACAAAGAAATGCCTTGCAGGTGTTTTTTAGCACAGTGAGCATAATGCTTGGGGAATGCAGTTGAAATCCTTGGCCAAGGCTGCAGAGTCACCGTGTTTCAAAATTCATATGACTTTGGTGAAAACTCTGAACCAAGTACTCACAGCCTGCAGAGATGCCCGCAGCGGTGGAAAAAGTGCTCCAAAATGGTGCAGTCATCTGCTCAGGCAACCTTGTTCGTACCACGCAGAGAGAAAAGGAATGCCCTTGGAACTTTGCAGAAGCGACAGATCCTGGTCTGAGCCCCTGGGTCTGAAGGTGTCCATGGCAGCACGGTGCCTGCGCTCCTTTGGAGACTGGTGATTGAAAAACATGTTCAGTTGTACCTGAACACTCTGCACTGACTTCTCTTGACCTGTACAGCAGCAGGCGAGGCAAAAAATGTTCTTTGTAGACTCCCAGGGAAAGATTCCGTCTTGAGTAAAAGCATTCTTGAATTTTTCTGTGTGTCCTTCCTTAAACTACACTATTTTTTCCACTCTGAATAGTCAGATGCACTTTCTCAGATGCAGATCCTCACATTCAAGGAGAAGGACCTTTGGTGTTTTTCTTATGCTAAACACTGCTATTAATTTGACATTTACTTTGGGGTTCTTTTGCCTTTTACCAGCCACTGTTTTCTGGGCTAGTCTTGACAGGAGAGGACACATTTCTTACTGATTACCAGGAGAGCTGAGTGCAGGGTCCTTAGGATGTGGGCAATGATTAAGGAAAATAAGTGAAAAACTCTAAATCCTGTATCAGCACCTTCCAATAAATAGTCTCAAATAATTTAACGAATGTGATAAACTTAATGTACCAGGCCTTCCAACTGTCTTCCCAGAAACAGATAATGTCTTCTCCCTCAAAAGCCATAGGGATTCAGGTAGGTGTGGGGAGCAGTGGGTGGCCCCAGTTCAAACCCTGGAGGCTGGATTCAGGCACTGGGTAGTGCAGCAGACTGGAGTTGATGCAGCCACTTTACTGTCATAGATACAGTTTTGGTAGTGTAAAGGGTAGTTGAGGAGGAGCCATGGGATGCAATGGCTGTATCTGATAGCACTGAAGGGTTTTGTCTATAGTCACAGTCCAAAGGGAGCATCTCTGGAATAGTGAAAATGGCTTCTCAGTGCCATCTAAAATATCAGCTGCGAAGGAGACAGGTTTACTCTCCTGATCAAATAACCTTCCTTGTTTTGTCATCCCGAGCAAACAGAGACTCATTCCTTGTTGATATTTCATTTCCTTTACCACTAATTTTTCGGAGGGTCAGAGTAAATATCAACAGTGTGGTTTCGGTGCCAACACAATCCTGGCTGAGACTAGGATGAGCTGTGTTGGTGGCTGCCGACCATCCTAGGTTATGGCTGGAGGCATCAGAGCTGCTTAGCAGCTTTGCTTCTGCCTCTGCTCCCCCTGCCAGGATTCATCATGCTGGTGGGGCCCCCTGCCACGTGCCAAAAGCAACTTGCAGCAAGACTGTAAGCTGTACGATCAGCTATGATGTGAAATCTGATAGCTCTGGCAGACGATAAATGATTTTCAGAAAGCTTTTATATAAATGCTGGGTCGAAGGAGTCTGTGGGATTCTTTATAATGGGAAATTTTGTCTATGTGTTGGACCTGACTAGATGAAACTCAGCAGCGGGAACATAATGAAGGATATGTGAAAATGTGATCTGCAAAACGCAACCAGAAATTGCTTATAATGAAAGGGGATCTGCAGGTAAGTGTTTCAGTAAAGACCTCTGTGAGAAATGTCTTTCTCGTAATGGTAAACGGTAGATCCTCTCTGCTGCTGTCTCCAAGGAACAGCAGATCCAGAGAACAGAGCTGTGACTTTCCCTGTTGGAGTGAGCAGGAGCAAATAGCTGCTTTCTCCACAGGAAAAAAACCACTGGCGGTCATTCGTTCGCCTGATGTAGAGTGCTCAGCGTGGAGCACTGAGATTGTATCTAACTGCAGCGTTTCCATTTGTAAGAAAACATCTCATGGTAATTAGTTTTATTGGGTTTGGGCAAATGCCAGGTAAAAGCCTGGCTGCTCAGGCGGATAATACATAGCTGTTGGCATGATGCTTCACAGGTCCAGATATGCTCTGTTTCCAACAGCTTTTAGTGTCTTTAGTGACTTGTATTGCACAGCCACTGCATATACTGAGGCAGCGTAGATAGCATGGTACATAGCTAAGTGTCTTTTCCAATGCCTAGTATTAAAATGTATGGTATTTAAGTTGATAGATTTGTGGAATTAAATATAATAGTTTTCTCTTTGTAAATGGAGGTGGATATTTCCTGTTATTGGCAGTTACTCTTGTTGGGGCAGAAAAATAAATGAGAATTGCAGAGAAAAAAGAAGGAATTACAGAAGGTTGTAAACTCAGTTGAGCACCATCTATATATAATTATACTTAAGAAATGCCATAATATCTGGAAACTATGGCATGGTAGAAAAAATTTTAATCCTTCCTGGAAGAATGACTTTGCTATTTGTAGCCAATTTCACGTGCTTAGTACCTTAGTTATACACTGATTTCTGTAAATGGTATGTTAGCTCAAAGGATGGCATTTAGCACATGAAATCAAGTAAAGAGGAGTATTGGACAAAGGGCTGCTGGACCACACAGGACAGTTAGGGCTCTGTTCTCAGTTAGACATTACTGCTACTGATCTGGTGACTCTTTACTACAACCATGAGAAATGAGAGGCTATTATAAAAACAGCCCTGCCCATCATAAAAATGAGCCTCATTTTTAGCAGAAAAGGTCAAAGCATAAACACTCATCTTGAACTGAGAGATAGTCCCTTCAGCCTGGGACTAAGATATGCTTGAAGGGGAGATCTTCAGGCAAGTATTTCTCACTGCTGTGTGTATTGTACATCTTCAATGAATAAGTAGACATCTTCCAGACCCACTCCTGTAGTTTTCCCTCCAATGAGAAAAAAAAGTGAGATCTCTACATAGCAGATTCTGAGACCCACTGGAGCACTGATCTTAGTGGTTGGGAGCACTAAAGAAACATTAATAGCAAACTAACAGGGAGTTAGGGTTGACTAAGGTTTTTTCTTTCCTCCCGATTGACTGAGTACTTTATTGACTCCTAATTCAGAAATAAGAATAAAAAGGGGGCATCTTCTAAAAGATTCTGTTACCAGGTTAACAGTGGCTTAGAAATTTGTCCCCTTGTGTTGCTCACTAACCTCACCTGCAAATCCAACATTAATAATAATAATTGGCTGCAGGATCTCACAGGATAATAGCTGCAGGTCCACAGCACCTGTAACAGGTCAATACCATGCACCGTACAGCTCATATCCATCATGAACAAACCAAGAGAGCAAGGCACAAAAGATCAGCTTATGCCTATTAACCACAGGACACACTGTAAAGAAACTTCACATCCCCACTTAAATTTTGTCCCATTTAATTTGCTGTCTCTATTACTTTCAGTAAAACAATTGATTAACTCTGCTGATATCATTATCTCTACCAGTCAATATATTTGTCTCAATCTAGTATTTCTTCAGGGACAAGACAGTCCTTGATACCTCAGCAGATTATTTGCAGGTATCAGTTTTGTTATAAGCATTGTCATTATTGGCTGTAACAGGCTGATTTAATTCCTGTAATATTCATGTTAATAACAATAACTTTTGAGAACCCATTAAAAGTACATGATGGTAATTTAAAAGAAAGGTCAGATGTGCTGTCCCCATTCCATTATGATCAAGTTAGTAGCTTTTGATGGATACCTTAAATGATGCTGTCATCCCTGGGCATATCACAGAATCAAAATTAGGCTCCTATTTTTTTCAGAGTGTAAGTAACACTTGCAATGAAATGATCTTCTAGATGAAGCAGATGTTTTCGACAGAGGGAAGGTTTGCTTCAGCCAATTCTGTGGGTGTCTGCCAATAGACAGGAACCCATAATCTATATATAAATTAAACAAAACCCCTTTATGACAAGAATATTATTAAAGCTGCAAAGTCAGATGCTTGGAGATGAAGAAATGCCGGCATCAAAGTTTTCTGAGTGACCTAAGTTTGTCCTCTCCTTTCTTTGTGCACATGCATAATGATGCAGTTTATGATTACACAGCCAGAAGTTACTAATATTTGACACTATTACCTGTATTCAGCACCTGAAACACCCTTGCTCTTGGAGCTATGCAGTGCTGGGGGCTTGGCTCTGGTCTGTTATTACCTAAATGAATAATGTGGCTTCAGTAATAACAGCAGATTTCTGCCCTGGAATGAAAAAGTGTGAAGAGTGTTGGGCTTTTCCTTCTGCAGTAACTTAAATACCCCATTAAAATTGGACTCACCACATTGTGTACAAGGATGAGAGAATGGGGCTCAACACTTGTACAAGTACCATCGGAAACGGGCTGTGGGCGTTGCATACAATGCTGTGAGCAAAAATATACTGGAAATCTTTCTGGAGTTTCCCCTGATGATATGTGACTCTGTATCTGTGAGCGTATGTGAGCCCTGGTGGCTTTTTAAGCTCACTTAAAAATAACACTTGTGCTTTATAAGGAAATACATTTCTTGGGGAATTTGGAGCATCATTCTGGCAAGAACAAACAGGGCAAGTTTCACTGGTCATCTGATGCTGCATTTTAAACTTCTTTTTATATACTTCTTTCTATATACTTCCAGTTGTAGGTAGTATAAAAGATTGTTTTAAATGCAAATCAGGAGGGCATTGTCATGGTTTTTACAGAACACAAATGACAATATTTGCAACTTCCAGAAAAAAAAAAAGTGAATTAGTGGGGTGTGATTTTTAATCTTCTATAAACAGACTTAGCAGCAACACAGCTACAGTGACTGATGGTGGTTTCATATCTCACTGGCCACTTAACAGATCTGTTGCTCTACTGATCTGCTACTTTTATGCCTAAATCCCTGCCATGGGCTTGGAGTGCCCTCAGCATGGATGGAAGGAGCTCAGACTCCACAGCTGCATATATGTAAGGGGACATCTCTGCTGCCCTGAGGTACCTCTGATGGCTTTAATACGCTTCTAAGCTTTTTTTCTCTATATTAAGCCTCTGCTAGCAGTGGAGCCACAAGAAATTACATTGGGACTGGTATCTGTATGTCTGCTGTGCTTCAGTTGGAGCTTCCAGCAGTGATAAGGGTATGAGATCACCCCTAGATCAAGGCTGCACAGTGTCCTCAGCTTAGCTTTTCATTCTAAATCTCCTCATTTTTGTTTTGGGTTCTGATTATCTCATGGTTAAATTTGAAGGTTGACTTTATAACTGTCTTATGGTTTGGGACAGAGGGTGCCTCAGCATATCATGCTCGTACGGGGCCTGCCTACCTGTGACATAGGGATTGGTGTTTGCAAGTGCTTTTCTGGTCTCTGTAAAATAATAGTGCAGTGTAGATATTTAAGCATGAGAGAAGTACTCAGGCCCAGAAAATAAACAGAAAATCAGCTTTTCAGTATGAACCCTTCAGTTTCTATAACTCTGTTATATTGTGTGTGCATAGCTCTCCCTTGGTCTGAATTTATTCATTCTAAGGACAACAAAAGGGGGAGGGGGGAAATGTTAGTGACAATAAATTAGGCTTGAACTTCTGGAACAAATGTGTACATTGGCACATGAAAAGCTCAATTGTTTTCTTTTTAAAGAGGAGGTTTTGTTTAATACTTGAGTTTATTCTTGCTTCAGAAGGCAAAGGAAATCCTTTGCCCGTTATGGAGTCATAACAGAAGTTAAACTGAAATTAGACATGAAAGATTTTTAAAAATCTTTTGTCTCTGGAGCCTGAGAGAGTGCTCCCTCTCCAGCGAAGGCATTGTGAAAAGGAAAGTTCAACCTCATTGAAAAATGCTTTATTCCTCTGAGATGGAAAAGAATGTTTCAGCAGAAATATTTTTACGAGCATTACTCTTTCTTTCTCTGGTTCGGCTGTGCAAACCCACCACTTCTGGTATGATTTGTGGATTACTCAGCAGTTTTAAGCATCTGACAACAGATGGCCCAAATATCAGCACAGACTCTATCAAATACAGGAGAATCAACACTTGAAGAATAGAAATTGTATATAATTTTATTAATTGAATAGTCTACATGAACATACAGTGAATCTAGCAAAGGTAAGATCCTGGCATGAGAAGTTTGCAGAAATGGAGCAAAAATGTTCGATTACATTGTATCTCACCAGTAGCCAAAGGCTTTGCAGATCAAAGTGAGTGGCGCTCACCTCCTGCGGTAGACTTCATACAAGAGGGTCTGCTCTCACCAATGGTTTTCCTTGGCATTCAGTGGTTCTGTGTGTATTATCCTTCAGACTGGCTCCTGAAAGGAAAGTGTAATTCCTGGAGGCAGGGTAAAGCTGCTAAAGGTTGTTCAGAGAAAAAATACTACTGGTTTTATTTGCACAGACAAAACCTGTGAGGTTTGTAGCATCAGACTCAGTTTTCATACCTATGGTACCATCTAGAACCAGGGGTGTGCAGGTAGACTAAAAATCCACTTGGGCTTGCGGTAGGGAGACCTGTGCATTTGCCATCTCATTTTTTTTTTTACTTTTTGGTTGTATTTGCTCACATAAGGCTCTAATCTGTTAAATTTTTGTTTCAGGTAGTATCTAAAATATAGAAGGACATGGCTAAATTGCATAGATCTGAAAATCCAGGTGGTGGTTTGCTTCTTCAAATTAGAATATGATTAAACTCAGCAGAAAAGTCCTGCAAAGGTAAAGTGAAAGCCATGTCATACTCGTGGTGTAAAGGCTGCGTTTATGAGACAGATGTCTCAAAGACAATGAATATATGCAAGTCACACTTGCAGCCAAGGAACATCCTTATACCCTTGTGGAAAGTTTATCACCTTCCCAGGCTCTTAAGGTTGTTGGTTTTTTTTTTTTTTTTTTCCTGGGTTAGGCTGGTGATTGAAGCTCACACACTTGCAATGGATTAGCTTGCTGTCATCTTGTTGGCATACTGGTTTGCCATTCGCAATTAAATCTAAATGTATATACGTTCATTCCCCAAAAGATGAGAATCAGCTTGTAGTGAGCTTCCTGTGTGACAGGAATCCAACTTTCCAACTTATTCACTTTATTTGACTTTTTGAGCATGGTAAGTTACACAATGCATCAGTCTGGAGGGTCCTGCACACTGCCTCTTAATTGTGCACCACAATCAGCCACTTGTTTGAAACCATCTGCAATGACTTAGCTTTGTCCTCCAGCTGAGGGCATGACAGAACAGGCTCTGCAGGCACAAGGCACGAAGGAAGCTGAAGTACCACTGCAAGCTTCTGCTTTGATGCTGGGAGGATGACTGGGCTTGTGTGAGTGCAACTTTTTGTAAACTGGCTCTCAGCATATATTTTGTAGTGTATTGATTGGTAGAGGAAGCATAAAATACTGCATAAGCCTGTATTCTCTTTGACAGTTTCCATTACCCAAGGCAAAACTGGACCCAAAGGGCTGGGGTCTTAAAAAGCATTAATTACCCTATAAAGATATGCATGACCCTGGATTAATGTGAAGTCAGGAGAAATAGGTACCACTCAGCGTTTTGCAGGAGTCTGCAGGCTCACAGGAATGAACCTGTGATATACACCACAATAAACTTATGCAGGGGTTAAACTGAGCGAAGCTGGAGAAACATTCCTTGCATCATCCAAGGTGAAGGACAGGTTGTTCTTCTTTGCCCCCAAAAATAACAGTAAAGGACCTGTTCTTTTCCTTTGTTTTGCCTTGCATTAGTAAAAATCTCTGTATAAGCTCTGTAGAGAAATGGGAGTACTCAGAGCTGTGAGAAAACACCTTTCACCCAAGTGGCAATAGCAGTGGGTTGTTGCAGGGGTGGGAAGCACTGGGGATGGTCCAAGAGAAATTTGATTTTGCTTTTTGAGTCATGACTCTCATACTTCTCTACCTGGAGAACAGAAAATGTAAGTGTAGAAATAGCAAAATCACCCCAACATCAAACAAAAGTACAACATGCTCAGAAATTAGTTGAACAAGATACTACATATGTGTGCTCTGTAACCATGGAATTAAACTTTTGGAAAGTCTGAAGTGAATAAGCTCAGTCCTGAGGCTGCTTCAGCCTCATGGAGGAGATGAGCCTACAGTATGGGATGGCTCTTTGGGTCTTTCCTGGAATATTTAGTTTCCATGATCCTTTCTGGAGCTTTAGCATTTCTATTCTAAGACAATCATTCCCTGCCTCGATGAAATCTCATGAAATATAATCTGCATAAATGTAATTGTTGCAACCCCATCTGCATTGAAATATATGCTGTTTATCTTAGGACACCAAGAAGTGGTGGTATGTTTTTATTCAAGGCAAAATTTCTTACATTCTTGACAGCTTTTTGGAAGACAAAAAAAAAGAAAAGGAAAAAAAAAAAAAGTGTTGTATGTGGAGTTAAAATCTTTGAAGGGGCTGTGGAAGAGTGAAATAAATATGAATTATAGCTTAGTTGTTTCGCTTTTTAAAGGTGAGGTCTTAAATTTCTAAAGTGGCCATCTAGATGCTAAAAGGTGTAACTTTTACAATTTATTACAGCACATTTTCGCCTTTATGTCCAATAAAACAATATAGATGTTCTTGACAGTACACCTCTGTCATAGCATGTAATATACACCTGAAATATATTCTCTCAACCCAGGATACCTTGGGCCTGTGTTTGCTTTAGCTTGTTTTACTGGTCCATGTGATGGGCAATCAGCAGAATGGTAAAAAGCTCATGTAATCCATGTTTTCCTGTGGTCTTTAATTAGACCAAGGTCTAAATTAGACCTGGCTTCCTGGGGGTTGCTCATGACCAGGAAAATAGATCTATGCTGCAAACGAAGCTTTGGACCTTTTTTCTTTCACGGAGGGAGAAAATGCATCTTGATACTGCAGAAAGAGTGAACCTGGAGAAACACAAGGAAGAAAAATGCAAACAAATGAGGGGGTGGGGGGAAAATCCCGTGCAGTTCTCTCTGTGGATGAGAAGAGGATGGTGAGCTAACAAACCAGACTAAGGAGTGATTGCTCCTCCTGACACCACTATCACTCTAAAAACCAAGTTTTAGAGCCAGGCACAATATTGCTTCTAGGAGCAATTCAAGACACAGCTAACAGGCATGGGGAAGGAGCTTGGCTGGTTATCCCAGACCTGTTTATTGTGTGCTGCTTACTCCTTGCTGCAGAGCAGATGGTATCTGCATGAGGTACTGACTTCAAAAGCAAGTATGTTTGCAATCCAGGCAGAGTTTTGCCAACTGTCAATATGTTTGTTGTACACATGGTGAAAACTGGGCCAAATTATGAGAAGAGAGTGATTCCGTGCATGTCCTGATCAAACCAGATGTATCAGTCAGCAAGAATAACTTGCTGTTGTTTTAGTAGTAATTTGTATTTTTAATAATTTGTGGTACTTCCATGCAGCCTTACATTTCAGGGGGTTCTAATAAATCTGACTTAATTGCCTTCACAGTGCTGCAAGAAATAAACAGTGGTTGGGCAGAGCATGACACAAGCTGCTCTGGGCACTCAGTGGTAGTGCAGGGGCCTCAGAAGTACGTATTTAGAAGCCCAGAGTCTTGACACATTGGTTTTAGCTGTACAATAAATCAGTAAGTAATTTCTTTACATACCATAAGGGAAAGCAATGTAATTTAGAAAGTATTGATGTTCAATTTCCTTACATTTAAACATTATATATATAAACATATGTATATATATACACTTAGCACATAATTAATAACCACATATTCTTGTTTACATTAAAAATGAAAATACATATAGTGAATACATAATACAGCTAATACAGTAAAATATATAACATTATTTCTTAGAGTAAAATATTTGCTATATTTGGTTCACTGCACTTTAGCTTATTAACATGAGTTTTAATTAAGTCTAGTGAAAATGTTATTTTTCTCCTGTAACAGTTCAGTAGAGAAGTAGGACAAATTCCAGCAATAGTTGCATCTAATCTCTTTGGAGGTGGGGAGATATATATTGTGTTTTCTAGTGCTGAACATCAAGGAAAACATCTTCTGAGAAGTTCTAATATTGGGTTGAAAAAGGGACAATTGCATTGCTTCTAAATAAAGATAAAATGATCCTGCATAGATGAACTTTATGTTTGGTGACTCTTAAACTTAAAATTAAATGTATAGATATTTTAATCAATATTTTGAAATCTAACAAAAAATGAGGGTAAAATATAAAAATCAAATGTGTTTGTTGCTGATGCCCAGTCCCGCCATGTCTTCAGTGTTCGAAGTGCTGATTTGGCCATAAACTAGCAAATAGCTTATGAAAAATTCCCTTTTGTAGATTGACAGTTAAGTATTTCATAGCCCTCAGCTTGCAGAACCATCATTCATTTTTGGTCCTATTTCACTGTTGTCTCTCATTTGGAAAGATCTCAACCTAATCACATTTAAAAATACCTTTTCCTAAAGCTCAAGACCTTGCTTATGTTTACCTGTGTGAGACCAGCTTTTACTCCAAGCCCCAGGTACAGTCCCAAGTGTATGAGCTGACCATGGTCTGAACTAGTGTCTCCGCTTGGGAGATAAATATAATTGAGGATGATGATTTAAACTGCTTAGTAATATAATCAAGTCATCAGCAATTACAGGCACAGCTGAAGGAGCCAGCCTTCAAGGGTTTTGTGTGGACATAGTATGGCCTATTTTTTGTTGGCTATAATATCCTTGTTAGTAAATGTTAGGTGCGTGTATTTTGAATACTTGTAAAATAAACAACCAATTTATGAGCTGTGCCACAGATGAACGAATCACAGAATGACATTGATTTGTATTCAAATGCCGAGGATTGTATGCGGAAATGCAGGTGATTATGCACTCTCTAGAGAGTGAGTTGGTGCCTTGAGTAGATAAGGAATTGATAAAGGAAGTTATTCTAGACTCCAAATGCCCTATAGGTGGCATAAATTGCCTAAATGACTACAGTTTCAGTGACACACTTTGTGGGGTATTTCTAGAGTGTATCTGGGATAAGGTAACAACTATATGACAGGCATGAGAAGGATATTTCCCAAATTGTGGGTATTTTGACTGGTATAAATACGACTAGCTCTGCCAAGAGAGCATTGTAGATGGCCCACATTGAAAGGCCTTTCAGTGTAATGGGAATTTTTCCATTGGTTTTTTTTTTGGCATTTGATTCAGGATCATCTTTCTTGAAATTTGTCTGAGAAGCCTCACTAAAGCTATACAAAATCTGGGGTTAGTCAACTGTTTATTTCCATTTATACTTAAGACAATCAACGTGACAAGGACTATAACATGTTTCTGGGAGAGGTTTAGTTTAGTTAGATTGTATTTTGTTGCATGTTCACAGACCACTCCATCCTAGCTTGTGGATTTCTGCCACATGACTTACTCTTTTTGCCTAAAAATGTAGAATTCAATGGCTATTTGTCTTTTTCCTGTTGTGAACAGTCCTGTTTCTGGGTGGTTCAGGTTTGCAGTGAATTCAAATACCCTTCACAACTACCTATCACCTTTACTTCCTTAAACAGTTATACCTTGTCTTAAATGTATCTGTATAAGAACATATTTGGAAGGCACTGAAGAAAGTGTTGGGTATGTTAATTTTTATTATTACCGCAATCTTTACAGAGATGTAATGTGCAGTCAAATGATTCATGATTACTTTCACAAGGACTCTCTGCATTCTCAAATTTTCTACAAATGTTTTTTTCTATATTGAGTCAGAGCACAAATGCTAAGAAAAAAAAAGTGAATGATTGGTAAATTAGTAATTTTGCTGAGAAAAGTTCAACAAAAAAAGTGGCCAAACATCTCTCCCAGCTGTCTATATGAACTCTGTCTTGAGATACTGTTCATTGTTTTCATGCTTGGAGAGAATGGAGAGTCTGTGACTCTTTTTCCTAAGAAGAGTAATAGATTTTTGTCTGGGTATAGCATCTGATACTTGGAAACACTACTGTAGTGCTTGCCTTCACTTGTTTTGTGTTTTCTTATCTCTTGAGCCTTCCAGTAAGTCACTGGATGGTTTGGGGTTTTTTTTCTTTTTTATATTGTGAAGGGATTTTTTCATTCCTTTCCACCTTATATGGTGTCTTTATAATTTACATTTGGAGAATAATGAGGCTCTCTAAGAGCACAAGGCCACATTGCTTGGGAATCTCAGCTCTGCACACTTTTGTTGTGCCTTTGATTTGTATGTTGTGAGATTTAAATCTATTTTGAAGTATTTCTTTTGCAATAGCACAGAATAGCCCTCACCATGAAACACATCTCTCTTGTGCTAGGTTTTGTAAAAACATAAACCAGGAATAAATACATTTTACTGCTTGTGGGTAGGGCTGCCTTCCAGTTATCTGATGTGCTCTGAGCAGTTGCTGGAGGTATCCTAGTTGTGAGTGTAGATGGACTAACATCCTCCCTAAATTATCATGTCCTTACTATCCTGTAGCTGTCTGAGAGGTCTGGGGGTATATATTGTGACAGCATGTGATCTATGATTTTTTTTTTCAGTCAGATGCATTGGTGGGGGTTATGATCACTGGGGAAGGATCTGGGACCCTCCCCAACTCTATTGCATTATCTTGCAAAAATTGAGTTTCCCCTTCCTGAGCAAAAGAAATGTTTCAGACCCAGCGCTAATCTTTGTACATTAATGAGGCACTTCCAAAATCACAGTAAGGAGTGTCCAGGTGGATAAGAGAAGGACTTGGATAAAACCTGGCTCATGGCCTCAGCTCAGTGTACAACGAGGACATACCTGAAATGTCCCTCTGGGGCTTTTCTGGTGCTCTCCTGTGTCTCATTGCACTGCCAGGACAGCATTGCCTTCCTGCTGTCTCCCTTGCAGAAATCCACACTGTCCTTTCTCATCTTTCTCTTCCAACTTTTTATTGCTTTAGTAATACTGAAAGGATCTCCTGCTCAAGCTGTAAGACAGGCAGGTTGTAATAATAGAGGCAAGAAATCATCACGAGAGATTTTCTGGTTTTACTAGAGCTTTGTCTCCAGGAAATCTCCTTCTGTGCCCCAGTGTGAGTGCAGAGAAACATTGCAGCCTTATAGCCTAACTAAAGCATAGAGCTAAAAAAACCCAACGACTCCAGCTCCAACTCCCCAACAGAAGGAAGTAAAAACATCAGTCAAAGGTCTCCAGTAACTACGTCATTTAAGGCACCAGCTTTTGGGCATCACTTATCCCCTTTGCTCTCTGCAAGCCCGTGGCACTGGTCTGTGCTGCCCTCGCTTCCATCCACTGCAGTGGCTGAGCGTGGGACCAGTGTCTCCTGAATTGCACCCTCTGAATGTTGGTTTGTCCTCTGACTTTACCTGATTGAGTGTGATTGCTGAACCTTTAGCAGATGTATCTGTGGATATTTCATTGCAAAAGGAATTGTGTTGGGTGCTTTGGGAGGAGGCTGGAGAGAGCCTTGCATGGCCTTTCCAAAACTGTGCTCCAGAGCTGTTCCTGAGCTTATTAGCAGTGAGCCCTATTAATTCAAAGAAGTGGCTCTAGGAGCACTTGGGAGATAAGGGAAGATTAAATAAAAGAACCTAAGTGCTTGAAGATGAATCCTTAATACCCCTGATGAAAGGAGACCTGTTTAAATGGGAGTTGCACTTCTGCTCCTGTTAGCTTCATTTCAGTGCAGGGATAGCTGATTTCCTCCTGGCTTCCTCCAGCTGCTGATGGAAATCAGCTGGCTCCAGAATGGAGGAAAGTTCAAGCCATTCTGGCATTAAGCTGGATTTTTTTTTTTTTCTGGAGGTCTATAGTTTTAAGAGAATAGAGAGTTGTGTAAGGGATGAAAGGAGTATTGATTTCGACTCCGGATCTAGTGGTAAAAGGGTTGTGCAAAGGGCGGTATGAATTTTCTAAATCCACAAGCAGTGGTGAAAATGTTGACTTGGAGGAAAGCTCTGCTAAAGAATAGTCTTTCTATGCTTTCTAGAGGAGGGCATAGCTCACAGAGTGCTAAAAAGTAGCATCAAGTGGAACAACAAGCCTAATTCTTCTATTGCACTTCAAAAAATTACACAGACATTACTGAAATACATGGGCTCATACAGCTGGCAGGCAGGGTGATCCTATGCTGTGAGAATTCACTCTTTCTCTGCGCTGGACTTCCTGCTTGGGTCCAGACTTGTCATAGGGGTTTCATATCTGGAGGCATGCTGCGAGGATGGCTGGATACCAGTAACTACTATAATGGTGGAGGGTTTATAAGAAACCAGAGTGGATGCTTTTTTTTCTCTCAGAAACAAGAAAATAAATTTACATGCTGCTCTTGACTCACATGCCACAGCTGCCCCAGGGTATATAAGCAGATGCTGTGTGTCATGGTTGTCCTCGAAGGCAGAAGATAATACATGTATAAAGGAAGTGCACAGGAATTGCTCTTTTAAGAGTGTCCCATAACTAAAAGCAAATTCTGAACAAAGAACTGGCCTCTCCTTCCCCTTTTCAAGGATATTTCCTATTCGTTAGATGGGATCTGATTCTGATCTCACCTGTTTTGCATTGCTCCATCTGATGAGCACTCAGGTCTTTGACCAAAGGCTTTAAGTGTCAGATCTGCTGCTATGGGTCAGTCTGGTGGAGCTTTGCCTACTTTTTGTCTTTGATATTTGCAGGCTACCTGTTAAGGTTTATCTGTGAAGAGATCTGAAAAATACTTTGGTGTGGACTTTTTCATCAAAATGATTTTGTGTTGGTCCTGAGAAGCCAATTTCATTGGCAAAAAATTTGGCAGGGAATATAGCTGCAGCTCACCACTTTTAAGGGAGTATTCTTGATGTATTTATTTCTGGTATCCTTGATGGAGCTTAAGCATTTCAGGGCAAACAACATTTTTTTTCTCCACAAGGGGATTTTATGTCATTCTCTACAAGAGCTCCGAGGTTATAGGAACACCCTGAAATCTGTCCTCAGCCATTGCTTTGGGGCCTGTTTCAATATACACTTGTGCCTTAGCTGGAATCAGTGCCCTGTTGTCCTACATTGCCTTCCCTTGCAACCCTTGCTAAGGTGCCATTAGTGGGAACACTGAGCAGCGTGTTGGCTTTATTTGTGCTCATTTTCTTGCATTGTGGTACTTCAGGCAACCAGCATTAGCAACCATTGAAAAACAATATATTCCAAAGAGAAGGTGAGTAGACTGGGCACAGCCCACCTGAAGGAAATGAAATCACTGCATCGCACTCCCAAAAGGTTCCCATACATTTTCAAGATCAGAAAGTATGTTAAGAAAATATCAGTGGACTAAACCCTCAGAAGCCAGGGATTTTGGACTTTGGGCTGAAGCTCAGGTTTTAAAAATGCTTTTGTATGCCTCAGTTGCTCAGGTGCTCCTCTGCAGGGAGGGAGCTCCTGGGGAAGTTTGCTCAAAGTTGCAGCGGGTGGGCATAGCCATACGTTGGGGACAGACTCTGTGCTGTACCATTGAGTTGCCTTTGATGTCTTTATGTCTGACTTGTGTTGTTATTATGACTGCTCTTATTGTCAAGGCCAAGTGTAGGGATAGTGCACTGAGAGGAAGACACTGATCTGATTATAGTGACAGACTATGAAAATAAACCTTTCTCTAAGAGTAGTTTTGACAATTGACATTTTTAGTGGATTCTCAAAGCATGGAATATAATGATCTTTATTTTCTCACAGTTCAAAGCAAAAGGTTACACACATTAGGCATGCACAGACATTCAAAATTAAGTGTGTTAAGAAAATCAATAATTTTGAGCCAAATATATAACTCTTAAAAATCTGCTGAGTTTCCAACTTTTCCCCTTATCCTGACAGCCTATGGTAGAAACTCCACCACTGAGCACCACAGTGGGGACAATATGCTGGTCTGTCAGGATGGCAGATCAGTGAAGCTCTGGGACATTCACAGCTTCATCTGCACTAGGTTCGGCTGAGCTTTGCAAAAGCAGCTAAATGAGGAGTGATTACCTGATCTGGGAGATAACAAAGCCTGATTGCTCATGGTTTAATACTTCATAATTGATCATGGGCTTCAGCAAAGCCTTTTCTGCAGCACAGCCATTGATATGGCATGAGGCTTGTAAGAAGGTCAGCTTGTGGTCACTAAAGAAGGGGAAAAAAGTACTAATTAATATGCAATTGGTTCTGATGGTGAGACAGTGATGAGCTTTCTACAGAATTGTCTGTGAAAATATTTTTTTTTCTTTATTGGAAATGAAAAACCTCTCAGAGAATACATTGTGAAAAAAAGTTCTGACATTTTTGAGACACAAAAGAAGAAAAGTACCATACAGTAGTTTTTTCCCCACAAACATTGAATCTGCTGTGCTTGGACTCCACATTTCTGTCAGAAATTTCCATTCCCCTGATGTTCTTATAGGTGAATTTTACATGTGAATTTTGCCTGGGAAGCACTGGAATTGCCCTCTTTTATGCCAACCTGAATGCCCTTCTGTTAATAAGTAATGGGCAGAGAGCACTTGGGTTTGGACAACTGTCCTCTGTGTTGTCCATTGAATAATCCGTTGAATAATGCATATTGCAAGCAATGTGGCCAGCTGGGATGATTCTCCTTAGAAAAAAAGTGGCCTAAAGGATGGACTGGTTTCTGAACCTGGGTGAGAAGAAGAGGCTACAATCCTGACAGCAGCCACTCAGAGCTGCTTCCCACTTGCTTCTCCTCTTCCTCAGATCTCAGGCTGGTGCACCCATCCAGAACCAGCCATACCTGGTGCTTCAGAGAAAGCTTCATAAAACTTGGCTGTACAGACGCATGTTGAAACTTGCCTGTGTGAGGAGCACCATCAGTGCAGATAGTCAGCAGCTGCCCGGCTCAGGGTTTAATCTGTTTCTGTACTGTTCCTTGTATTGCCTAACAGGGCTCTGTAAATCCCAAAAGGCAAAAAAGACATTGAGCTGGAGGTGCTGTGAGATGTGAGGCCAATACGCAAACTCACAGCAGCCAGGCAAACAAACAGTGCTACAACATAAACAGTCATACCCTGCTCTGCTCCTCTATGCCCAATTCTCTCATGTGCCTTTTGGCTCCAAATGGTGATGAAAGTGCTGCTCACAGCCTCCCTAGGTGGCAGCAGGCAGGCTCTTTGAACCCCAGGCTGTGAGGCCAGTTGTTAAAAACATGCATTATTTATCCGCAGGGGAGAAGTGTGGTGGCATAGGGCAGCAGCTTTGGTCTGTGTGTCATCCTGCTATCAGATGAAATGACTTCTTTCTACCAACTGCTGACCTCTGCCATCTTGTGGAGTTGATTTTCTGAAGTTACCAAGGATCTGTGGTGAGAGAAAAGTTTTCTCTTGGCTGGTTTGAATTCTCCATGAGTTGATTTTTCATGCTGGCAAACTTGGGAGTTTTGCTTTGCTTTGTAAACCAGCACCAGGCAGATGTTGGGTCCGCTGCGGTTATAGGTGGTGCAGTGCTGGCTGGTGGGAGTGGGACTGGGCTGGCTCCTGCCTTGATAGCAAACATGCAGGTATCAAGTTTGAGCAGCCACGAAATCTCTTTTCTTACTGAGATGTCAGGTATGGTAAGCTGCACCTTGATTTATGATTATCTCTAGATAGGCTGTTATCTAACAGAAAATAACATTTATTTGTATTCATATTTAATAAGGATGAAGCAAACTATAAACTGCATCAAATCAAACATGGATTCCCCATTGCATAGAGTTAAATTGATGGTGATTTATAAATATTTTACCTCCTTCTTTGTATACTATATGGTGCTTCTTAAGATGGAGAGCGAAGGAAAATGGAATGATTCTCCACCAAATGGCTAAATAATATATGTGCTAAAAAGCAGCAAATGGATGCTTTTAAAATTGTGCTTGTTTATTCAAATGCAGGCATCAAATAGGTCTGTTTGCCTCAATCCTTCCTGTTGTTATGGAGTGCTTGTTAAAATATCAGACATGTTTTTGTTGATTAGAAGTTGCATTTTTAGAGTGAAGGTGCTGTGGAGGGGCTGGTTGGATTGTGCTGAGGTGTTACCTGTGCATCCCACTCTGGAGTACCCAACATGCACTGAAGGAAGCAGAGATTTTCTGACATATTTCTGTGGCTTTGGATCAGTCTTTGCTCCTGTTGTCCCACTGTTTGCCCTGCTGTGACTCTTGCTGTCATTAGCATCCTTGCAGGATTTGGAGACTGCAAACAGCAGATACCAGGGCAATGGGTACGTAAGGAGGATCACAGACCTACTGTAACTCTGTGACATCCTGTAACATAAGACCGGGGACAGACTATGCTTACATTGCTGTGTCAAAGAAGTGATCTTTGATGACTGTAAATAATCACCTTTCTGCTTGGATCTGCGTCTGTGAGGGACAGTGGGAGAGGGGTGCTGCTTATTCCTGACTGTTTGGATGGTGTCACTCCTATTTCTTATCAGAAATGCTTTGCAAGTTAAAAGAGGATATCTCAAGGAAATCTGTTTGCACTGCTCTGACCTGCACTCTCGGTAGATTTAGGGCTACCAGCACACCCAGTCTTCAGCTGTGAGGTGTGGAAATGTGCTCTGCTAAGCTTTTCATATCTGTGGTGATTTTTTTCACAGTTCAGATGGTCATTTTTTAAGCCTTGTTGTAGATCTTTTTTTTTAAGGCAAACCAATGGTATCAGCCTTGCATTTAAATGAGTGCTTGTGCTAGGGTAGATACAACCAATGCAATATTAAAATCAGGTTAAAGATGATTTGGGGATTTTTCCAGTCTTCAGGTGGCGACGTCTCCTACAAGCTAGGAGAGTATCTGACCTGATAAGTGCTTTAGGACACTACATAAAAAAAATACCCCAGGTTTTGTAAATGGATGGTAACCCTCCGGAGGCGTTGGCAGGCAGGCTGGTGGGTTTTAGGAAGTAATGCAGTGCCTACACAAGATGTGTGGCTTTGAAGTGATGATCTTCGAGGGGACTAGGCACTTGCTGCCATGAGGGAAGGGCAACACTGGGCAGCAAAAAGCATCACCTTTATGGATGAAATCACTCACTACATCCATTGATAGTTGTTCTTCCTCCAGATGATTGTGTTTTAGGTGTAAGTGTTCTGCTTTTCCTGCTGTTTTGTCACTCCTGTGAAGGGCCTGAAGAACAAGTCTTATGAGGAGTGGTGGAGGGAACTGAGGCTATTTAGTCCAAAGAAAAGGAGGCTGGGGGGAGATGTTATTGCACTCTACAGCTACCTGAAAGGACATTTTAGAGGTAGGCACTGGTTTCTTCTCACAAGTAAGTAGTGACAGAACAAGAGGGAATGGCCTCAGACTACACCAGGGAGGTTTAGATTGGATATTAGGAAAAAATTTTTCACTGAAACGGTTGTCAGGCATTGGAACAGGCTGCCCAGGGAGGTAATTGAGTCACCATCCTTGGATGTGTTTAAAAGCCATACAGATGTGGTACTTGGGGATATGGCTTAGTGGTGGGCTTAGTGGAGTAGGGTTAATGGTGGGACTTGATAGTGTTAAAGGTCTTTTCCAACCTAAATGCTTCTATGATTATGGAAAGAGCACTTTCCACATGAGAAGAACAGTCTGTGAAAGCTGTTTTCAAGTGAGAGATGATCAAATGCACCTGATGATGTAGCCTGATTTTACAGAACGTGTCACAAAAACTATTTGCTCTTCACACACTTGGTTGCATATGTGTTGGAGGCATCGTTGTGGCTGGATTCAGCAGCAGAGCAGGCTTATATCAGAAAATGCAAAACAGGAGGCTGGAGCATGATGTGAGACCTGAATCACTGCTCTGTGGGGCTGCCTTGATTGGAGGGAGAGCAGCCAGCTCATCGCATAGGTGACTAGCTCATCATATGGGGGCAGCAGCAGCCATAACCTCCTCTTGCAATCTCTGCCCCCTTGGTTTACAGAAAGTCACTACAAATTCTTACCCAAAGGCACTTTTGCAGAACTCAGTAATGGTTAAACTCCATCTCTGCTGTTTTTTCTTTATGTCCATAACTAGTTTCTTGAAACAGAGGCAACCCCATGTTCATCCCAGTCCTCTGCTAACTACAGATCTGGCCCATGGATTTTTGACCATCTGTGCTAAGATTTTTTTCTTCTCATCCCTCTTGGATGCACCACACTTGTCATGCCTCTTGTTCTCAGACAGACAAAATTCCTGGCAATTTGCTGCTTTTATTAGCAGCCTTTTTTCTAGGAGAAATATTGTGCTACATTGGTAGTATCTAACTATTAGTTACCATGCTATTGGGAAGCATCCTGTTATTAGCTGAGTGGTTGCAATATATTAGACTGTCCTCACTTTGGTCTGGGAGTCTGCAGATGACTGGGAGTAGTGTCAGCAGTGTACAAGTGTGGGAGAAAGTTTTGGAGTTGCTTTGTCCACCAAGTGATCGTGATGCAGTTTTGTTTATGTAGTTGTGCACTTTGGTAATTGAGCTTAGCCTCTATGCAGTGATCGAGCATCACAAATTAATCTCCCTCTGCATCTTCTCATAAGGAGAGCTTCTGCAGCAGCAAGCTGTGTTACTCTGCAACAACAATCTGTTTGCCTTCGTCTTTGTATTTTCATACTAATCGCTAACAAGCCCTTCTAATGAAGGCTTTTGAAAACAGAAGAGGAAAACAAAAAAATTACAAAATTGCAGAAGGTGGATTCAGTGGTGCTCTTTGTAAGTTGTTCTGCTCACCACTGCGGTCTGTCCTGGACCAGGAGGGAGAACAGGGCTTCAAAGAAGTTCAATTAATTTCCTGTCCAAGGCCAGTGGTGAGTTTCTGGGTGGAGCTGTGTGCCTGGACAGAAAGGATGAGCAGGGCACAAGGTTTTGCTCACTGGCTGTGTGAAGCATTATGTCTGTCCTTGATGGTGGAATTTTTCTCTTCTGTAGTTGGAAAAAAGATCTTAATTCCTCACCATTCCAAATTGCTCTTTTACTCAATGCCCAGCTTGGACAGACATATAAATTTGAAGGGGTAAGAATCAGCCTGGCTCTTACATAAAAAAGCTGAAAATACAGTGTCTGTATTACAGAGACCTTATTTAGTGGGTGCATCCTGGGGAGCTAATGCGCTAGACTGCACATGAGCAAAGCATGACCAGCTCTTCCCAGTACTCGTGCAAGGGAAGAACGCAGGCATAGGTGCTTAATCCTCCCCGACCATTGCCAATACCACTTTTGACGGACTTGCTCAAGTTCAGGAGCAACCGTGTTACTGAAGTCAATTACACTGTTGGATCTGGAGCACTCTGAACGATCCCTGTTGAGGCAAAATCAGGGGGACTGGACTCAAAATCAGTAAGGGAAATACTAGGGCTTATATTAAACCATAGAGAGTTAAGGTACAATATACGTAATCATATTTTAAGTTTGTAGTATAAACATTGGTAGGTTCTTCTTATCCGAGTGCTTCCAAACAAGATTTGATCACACCTAGCAGGTTGATGTTCCAGCTGAAGGGGTAGGAAATCCAAGATAAAATGCTGAGAAGAAACTACCTTCTCTTCTCTCTCCCTACAGATGATTTACATTTAAGCCCAGAGGCAAACCTAGATTTCAAGATGGTTTTTAGCATAGACTAAACCAAAATCTTGGATCCAAGGCTTGGCAGCATTCAAAGTACAGTAAATTATATCCTAGTTTGGTCTCCTCTCTGGTGTAAATGAGGTAGAGTGATGGTCTCAGACAGAACTTGACATAAAGTGAAGAAAGCTCCACGGAAATCCTGCAGTTCACTGGAATATATATTTATTGCTTCCATTTCTGGAAATCTACATGAAAGACAGGGAAGGCAGAAAGATTGTCCTAATGAAATTGGCAACAATAATTGTAGTTAAACCAAAACTGTTCAGGTTTTAAACAAAATCATTTAGAGTTTGACCACAGTATGCAGAGGTAAGTTTTCTTCCTTTCTTACACTGCTGATACAATTCTGCTAAAACGTTATGTGTTTAGCATTGACTTCCATTAAAAAGACATTACGGCTATAGAAAGCTTTTTTTCCACAGCAGTCAATTGCTAGGAGGAGCTGTATGTGAAATATCAGGACTAGAAAGGTTTTTCCAATGTTTGACCAGTACCAGGACTAGGCACACACCACCCTTTCAGATGGTAAAAATAACAGGATCACTATATGAGGCTGCTTCTTGTTCGCTTAGTTACCCATTTGGTGTTGCTGAGCAAAGGGCTGTGCTGGGGCAAGGATGTTGCTAAAAACCTGGGGAACGGAGTCACTCCCTGGCCAGGGTTAGGAGTGGCTGCAAACACGAGACTGACAGCTATTGCATGAAAGAAATTACATTAATTAGCTCCCCACAGCTTGCATGGAATTGCTGGTGTGTATTATGTCCTGAAAGCAGAAATGTGACATCTCTAGTGTTATGAAAACTGTTGTCTTCGTTATGCTTCGCTGCTTGCAAAACTCAGTAGAAGTCATCAGAGCTGCCTGGACAAAGGCAGAAATGTGGGCATTTTCAGCAGAAAACCTTTGGCTTCAGATTTTATGTCCTCCACTACTCTTGAGGGTACTCAATAAATCTTCCCTAGTTATTTTCCCTTGAAGCAATGATGCCCCAGAGTGATATGTTATAGCTTACCCTGGTGCAACAAATATATTCAATTTACTTTTTTATAAGCCTACCAGTTTTTATGGATTTCCAGAACTGTTTATGAACCGAGGAACAGATGTATGGTGGAAAGAAATATTAAAAAAATACCCCAAGCACGGCACCTTAAAAATACCTGCAGTGAGCAAACAGATAGACCAATGTATTCATTGCTGAGAAGTAAATGAGATACTTCATAGCTGATGGTTCATTGGCTGCCACTGGTATTGAACAGTATTGCCATCTACACAAGCTTTTAGCTCCAGGAAGAAAGATGTGTCGTAGACATTCCCAAAATGCTGCATACAGTGAACTCCATAGCAGCTGGGACAAACAGATATAGGGGCTATATAGCAAAGTTGTCTGTCTGTTTGTCTTGCTTATCTATCTATCTATCTATCTATCTATCTATCTATCTATCTATAGCATGAGGAGACATATACATGGGGACACACCTCACTCCTGACTGGCTGCCATGCAATATACCACTCTTTGGATTTTCACTCTATTTTTGAGGAATGGGAGATTTTCTGGACTTTGATTGACATCTCTGATCCCCTGAGTGAGCGGACAACATACCACAGCCCAGCACAGCTGCAGAGGACAGTGAACACTCTGCATGCGCAGCCTGTGCTGTCAAGATGGCCCAAACTTAAGCCACATTCAAAAGTTTTGTAGGTGACCAGTGTTCTCTGACCAGTGTGTCCTCTAGTCCACATCTGAGATGTTTTGCTTCAAAACCTTTGAGCTAAATGGAGTTGAAATAGGGCTTCTTTTTGCTCAAAGAGACCCAAAGGTCTTGGAGGAAAATCAATTTACTTGAAAGACTTGGCAAGGAGAGCTCTCAGCTGGCAGCTGGCCTCTGTCCAAGCTCTCTCCCTTACAGGGACAGACAGGGTAATTCAGCAGATATTGTTACAGAAGAATGGGATAGCATATTTGTGAATATCCAGATGACTGAAGAGCTTAATGCGTAAGCACTTGGGAGCAAAAATCTGTTTGGTACTTGTTTTTTACTCCTGTTGAGCAAAAGAACGTATTTGGCCCTGTTCTGTGACAGGCATCTGTTCAAAGACACTTTGAAAAAGGGCAACGGCAAATGTCAAAATATTCCATGAACATTTGACTGTTATGATTTCTCTCAAAAGTACACAAATTTTCTCCTTAGTCCATGGATATACTGTGACTGATTTGTTTTATCAACAGCTGGTCAAACTTTCCATTGTGTTATCAGCTTTCTTCTTACCGCTTTAACTTTTTAACCTTCTTATCACCTCTAACTGAATCTTTTGGATGATTTTAAATGAAATTTCAACACCACTTTTTTTCAAGAAAAAGTATTGCTGTTATTTTAGCAGCCTTGAAGACACAGTTATTACTGCCATCACACAGCAATGGAAGAACATGACTTTCCTTGTACCCATCTCTTGGTTTGTTTTTACCATCACTTTAAGTGTTTTTGGGAAGTAAGGATCTCTGAAAACCTTCCGTGTGTGTAGCCATTAGTAGAAGCCATTGTTCTGGTGTGGTGGATAAATGAGTTTTTCATCTCTTTCCGAATGGAGTTAGTAGCTGTGATAGGCAAACCGTGAAGTGGGAAACGGGAGAGG
This sequence comes from Todiramphus chloris collaris, assembly GCA_025345505.1. Classification (NCBI taxonomy): domain Eukaryota; kingdom Metazoa; phylum Chordata; class Aves; order Coraciiformes; family Alcedinidae; genus Todiramphus; species Todiramphus chloris. The sequence goes on from JANVCC010000020.1 coordinate 46,553,914, forward strand.
TTGGTGCATGCTCTTCTCCCTCCCCAGATCCAGCATGTCAGCCCCTGCCTTCAGCTTTTCAATCTGGACGCATTTTGTGGTAGTGTGAAAGTGTTGCATGAAGCAAAACCATTTTGTTGGTATGGATATGCCTGGTGGTATTTTAAATCAACCCTGCGGTTTATGTTGCATTTGCAAGGTGGAAGCTGTTTTAAATTCATTAGCCTTTCATTAAGAGTATTCCATAGGGCTTTCATTCACTGGTACCTTTAAGCTGTGAGGGGCTGAAATAATAGAGAATCCTGGAGTATCAAAAGAAGGTTAACACAAGGATTAAGCATTTCCTTGTTTAGCAGAAAGATGATAAAATCATTCTGGGAGTACGTGAAGAAAACGACAGAATGCAAATTGTAAGTCTGAAACGTCTAGCCTCATTTCTAAACTGTATTTAGAGGAACCATGTGGTTATCCTGCTTTGAAGTCTCAAAAACCTGAAAATTAGTGCTGCGAGGGGGTCTACTGCTGTCCTGCTCAGCTCACACTAGGGCTGCGCACAATGAGCAGAAGGGAAAAAGGGAGAGGTATTAAACATCAAACTCTGGCATTACAAATTTAAGGTCTGCTGTTGGGTTTTTCAAAACACTTTAGACAAGTAATGTCAGGATTGATTTAGCAGAGCAGATCCTGCCTAGAGGAAGACAAGGGAGTAACTGACTTTGTAGGATCTCTTCCCCCTCTCCTTTCTACAATACTGTTATCACTCTGGTCCTCTGGGACCCAAAATTGCGCAGCATTTTGCATCTCAGAGTCAGCCGGAGATAAAGTTAATAAAGGCTAAACAGGTTCAGCCAAGAGTACGAGAGATGCGTTTGCAGCAGTTATTGAATATTGAAGTATTATTATTTGATATCATTAACTTTAGCTTTTAACCATAAGAAATGTACATGAAAAACTTCATGGCCTCTTTCTCTTCCCTGGTGAACAATAGCTTCAGGACATAAAAGAAAAATAACTCATTACTCCCCATCTCTTCTACAGGTGTAAAAGGGTAACCAATTAACAATGTGACATGTACTTCACAGCCTCCCTTCGCTTCCCACTGGCTGCCACATGTTCCACTGTCCCTGTATTACATGCAGAGGACAGCCCTTAGCTGCCACCTCTCCGATCCTACCAGAGCTATGCCAATTAAATAGACTTTTCTGTATTTATTATGGAAGAGTTACCTATACCTGGTGACATTTCTGCTGACTGCTGTTAAAATCCCCTCAGCTTTAAAGTCAGTGGCAAACATTACTGAAAAAATGTCTCTTGAAGTTTTGAATATAAAATTGTTTAACGGTAAATAATATAGTCTGCAAAGGTATAATGGGAAAATGGACTAAAAGGAGAAATCAGATTTAATGTACTCTGATATTCTGCTCTTTACAGTTAGAGGAATTGATGATGTAGAGTTAGTGAGAAGGGTAGGAAAACTCAGGGGAGACACAAACCTCAGCACTTATACCTCAGGAACAAAAAAGCCAAAGGGTTTCAGAAAAATACACTTTCTTTCACTTTCCAGTTCTTCTGCTTATTGCTTGTTGGTGGTTTTTGGTTGATGTTTTCTTTGTTTGTTGTTTGGGATTTTTTAGAAATAATATATTTGTCTCTTTTATCTCCTCTTTCTTCTTTTTAATTTTCTTTCTTAATTATCTCATCCCCATGCAGTGCTACAGACTGGGGGAGGAGTGGCTGGAGAGTGGCCGGGTGGATAGAGACTTGGGTGTGCTGGTTGACAACATGAGCCAGCAGTGTGCTCAGGTGGCCCAGAAGGCCAATGGCATCCTGGCTTGTATCAGGAATAGTGTGGCCAGCAGGACTAGGGAAGTGATTCTCTCCCTGTACTTAGCACTGGTGAGGCCTCACCTCAAGTACTGTGCACAGTTCTGGGCCCCTCACTTCAAGAAGAATATTGAGATTCTGGAGTGGGTCCAGAGGAGAGCAACGAGGCTGGTGAAGGGACTGAAAGAAAAGTTTTACGAGGGGAGACTGAGGTGTGGATGCTGAAAAGCTGCTAGCAGAGGGATTTTCTCAGGTTCTCACAATATTCGGTGAAAGTCCTGCCTTTCTCACCAGTGTTATGAAAAACAGTAGGATGATTTTGTAAGCTGGACCAACACCTGGTGTTTTGCTAAGTTCTGTTTATGGTACATTGGAAAAATATTTTGAAATGGGTGCTGTAGGACTTAAGCCAATCACCCTAGGAGATGGGTGATCACTGACCAATCGCCCTATGGGGCTAGGGTATATAAAATGGAGTTATAAATTAATAAAGTGTCGTCTTCTTCTTCCTCTCCTGGCTCTCTCTTTACTGATTTTGTGTTGCTGCATCTCTTCGCTCCCGGTATAAACAGTGACACTGAGAGAGCTTGGGTTGTTTAGCCTGGAGAAAAGGAGACTCAGGGGGGACCTTGTCACTCTCTACAGCTACCTGAAGGGAGGTTGTAGTCAGGTGGAGGTTGGGCTTTTCTCCCAGGCGACTAGTGACAGGATGAGAGGGCATGGCCTGAAGCTGTGCCAGGGGAGGTTTAGGTTGGATATCAGGAAGCACTTCCTGACAGAGAGTGTGAGCAGACATTGGAATGGACTGCCCAGGGAGGTGGTGGAGTCACCATCCCTGGATGAGTTTAAAGAAAGGCCGGATGTGGCATTTAGTGCCATGGTCTAGCCAATGTAGTAGTGTTGGGTCATAGGCTGGACTTGATGATCTCAGAGGTCTTTTCCAGACTCAGTAATTCCGTAATTCTGTGATTAGTTTCCACTATGGAATTGTGCAAGATCAAAATGTTGTCAGCCTGCACCGATGGATATCTGTCTGCAAACATTATATAATACATCCCAGTACAGGGAATAGTGTTTTACACCTTTGAACGGCCAATCATGCAACAAAAAGCAGCCGCTGGCACTGTGTGTCGTGCAGGGTTTTGCTAGCACAGTCAAGAAGACATAGCACTGTTTTGGGATGTAGAAATGAGACCAAGCTTGTGCCTAAACATGTAGTTGCAGTCATGCTTATCCTATACCATGCTGAAAATCATATACCAGTTTATTAAATCCGAATCCATTGCACTTGGAATCTCCTTTTTCATGATGACAAGGGTGAAAAGTGTTGTGGGGTTTGGGTCTTTTGTGTGCGTGTCTGAAACTTATTAGAATAAAGCAATGACTAAGCATTGTAGATGAGTGTGTGGTTTCTGGGGCAGGCTCACATTGCCCCTGCTTCACTGATGCTCTCAGCTCCAGGGACTGTCTCTGTAATGATCCTTAGAAACAAGGATCATGAAGCTCCTTCCGAGCGCCATTCACTCAAGATATTGTTCTTCTCTCAAGGGATACTTTTTTTAATGAACTTGCCATGACTTCTGTAGATTTACCCATGGATCAGAAAGGCTAAATTATGCCTCTTTCTGACAGTCTAGTGCTAAACTGTGCAATTTCATTGCAGAGTTTGAGAGATCAGACCCAATAATTAGTCTTAATTTTTCTAGCTCTCCATTCAATCTGTCATTTTTTTCTAGGTAGCACTGGGACATAGCCAGAAGACTTCTCAGTCACAGATGTGTAATCCCATTAAATATGATGGGCCAGATTTTCAGCTGCAGCCATCAGGTACATTGGGTTTTGGGGACAGCCTGCATTTGCAGCAGTGTAGGGTGCAGTTTAGGCTAAGTCTATCGAGATGCTCCCTCCTCCTGTGTGTTTCACACAGGAGCAGCTGTGGTAGTTAGTGCATTCAAAACAGTCCACTTCAGTGAATGGGGGACCTGCCAACATTCAGCTTTTTAAATAATTCATGGGCCTACTGATAATTGCTATTTCAGTATTTCTGTCTCATTTATTCTACGAGAAAGGCTGACAGGGCTGCAGCTTGACTTTTCTTGGTTAGACAAAAAAGTGTTTGCTGGTTACATAGCATCCCTAGGGAATCCCTCAAAACCAGACAGGGATGCTCATTATTTTCCACTGGCCATGACCACTGGTCTGTGTTAAGACAATTTATTGTTTCCATGTTTACTGTCAGAGAAGAGTGAGTTTGGTTTGTCTTATTTTAAACCTCCTCAAAGCCTGTGCATAAACCTTCGCCTGTTGCTTGGTGTATCTAAATAAGAATTGAGCCTTTTGTGTGCTATGGGAATAAGATGGAAATACTGCACTAAAGGATGCAAGCAAACAAAAATAGGATTATTGATCTCTTGAAAAATATGTGTGTATCTACTGGACTCCCTGATCAGAAATGAGGAAATCTGAGCAAGTGTACACACCTGAATCTGTCTGCGTTGCTACTTATCTTTGATAATTTTGTTCCTACTGTATTGGATCACAGCAGAAAAATGTATTAGCAATAAACAAAAGTACAAGTAAGTGCTGCAATGAATGAAAAACTCTTGGAGATAATGTAATCTGCAAAGTGAAATATGTAATAGTAAATGGTTATGTCGCAAAATGGAAGTCTAATTGCAACTGAGGAATTAGAAAATAAGAAAAGTGTTTTACACAGAAGTCATCCAACTTTTTTGCAGGCCAAGCACTTATTTAATCACAGGAGATAAAAATTCTTCTATTTCACTGCAGGACATGGAAGGATTACTGGTTCGTTTGTTTCAGGGTTTAAGTATATGTGTGTAGGTCATATCTTATTTTCCAGAGGCTTCCTACAGGCAGGATATTTGCGCCGGCTGTGTGGTGGAGTCCTGAAGATGTCTGAGGAAAGCATCCATCTCCAGTCTGAAAGAAGAGGAGGCTTTTGTGGTGCTGCTTTGTGGAAGGTTGAGATTTCCAAATATTTCAGTTTTGCTTGCTCCATTACATAGCAAGTGCAAAGGAAAGGGACCTGCTTTTCTCTTTCCTATTTGTGTGTGTTTGGTGCCCTTGCCACTCACAGGAGTACTTAAAGAATTATTAAGTAACAAATACATACGTATATATATATACATACACCCACCCCCCCAATAGAGATATATTGTCATTAAATGAAGAAGGACTAAGTAATTGCACATTATTCACTTAACTGGCTTCTGAACATACATCTGTATTGCTTTCAGATCTGGAGGAAACCCAGATGTGGGCACCCACTGGACATGTGCTTTGCCTGCAGGTCCTCTCCAACATGAATAAGCCTTTCAATTAGGGCTGCCTTTACCATGAGGTTACAATTTGGTGCTTCTGCTCTGGTCAAAGCATGTTTATTGGAATAAAAACCACGGCACAAGTGTTGTCTTATGAGGTATGTATCAGCTCCTTAGTGAAGAAAGCGGAAGGAAGCTGATGGACACCATTGAGATACTCAGAAGTAAAAAAGCAGTGACACATATTTAAGGCTCAGGGAGATGGGAAAAAAGAGAGAGAATGAGTGAATGTGGCGATTCCTCAGTGCTAGTCTTCCTCCAAATGTGTAAATGAGTTAAAGGGAAATTCAGCCACTTGAAAAGGAAGTTTGAAATAGAAGGATTACCAAAGGCCATTCAGGAGGCAGATGAAAGAAAGTGAGAACCAGCAGAACAATGTCCCAGTCCACACTCCAGTCAAGGGGATGCTAATGTGGCTCTCAGCTATTCAAAGCCAAAAAAGCAATAGAGGAGGAGGCTGTACTCCCTGGAGAGGAATCTTCATGGGCAAGTGAAAACATCTCTATGCTACACTTCAGACCTACCACTCTGCAGTTTATTCAAGAAAAAGGCATAAAGGAAGGAAGCAAAATTAGAATATGCAGTCATAAAAAACAAAGAACATGTAAAATCTGGTTTTAGTTTCCATAAAATTATGGTTCTACTTAGTGGAAGAAAGTCTTAAATTGCTCCTCACCATCAGGCAGGGAAGAAGAAAAGATCAAACTTGTGTCTCTTACTTCTCATTTTCTGACTAAAATCTACCTTTTCCTCTTCTGTTTTTTCCTGCCTCTCTTTATCCAGTCCAGATCTAAGAAATGACTACCTGCTGGCATTTTATCTATTGTTTATATGTAAAGGTGGAAATGTCCCTTCTTGCATACAGCTTACAGTCTGTGGGACAGGCAGCACAAGACACGGCACCCACCTGGCATAATGAGAGAGCTCATTTCTTCTTTCCGTCCTTGTTATTGAGTACTTGGGTTGGTTTATCACAGATGTCAGGAAATATGTCCATTTTTAAGATGGGGTAAGATACAGACTGACACAACTGTGAGCAGGGCATGTAGCAGGAAATGGGAACGTGACTCTGAATTATCCGCAGGGTATTTAGCAGGGTGGATGGAAGGAGAAGTCTGCAGGTCAGGGCTGCTACTGCACTGGACACACACCCCTTGGAGTCCATAACAGGCTTCCCAGGGATGGAAAGAGCTGAGGTGGCTTCAGAACTCCTTACCTCTTGCTTGTGTGGAATCATCTCTCTTAGTGCTACACTGCTATATTTGGCTTTTCAACACAGTAATTGCCATTTTTATGAATTTTGATACAAGAACATCTCTTTATATGACTCAAATGCATGTCTTCCAAAGACTGTGTCAAAATCCAATTAAGAATAATTACCTTATCCAATGTCTGCGTCATTCATTCCTATAATTTGTGTGGCAAGGCTTTTGCCTTCAAACTCCTTACTGTGATGTTTTGAATACAGAATCTCTGCAGTCAAAATCTATAGCTGTAATTGACTCAGAACAGTTGTACTATCAGTACCACTATCAGCATTACAGAAATATTTCCATGCCCTATCTAAGGGGAATACTACGTTAGGCACTGTAAATAAAATCTGGCGGGGAGGTACCTGTATGGGCTGTGTGTGTCCAGCACTGATTGTAGCCTGTGTCATTGGCAGCTCGGATGGGGGGAAACCCCTCCAGGTTTGGGCAAGGCAAGTGGGGAGCGCAAAGCCCACAGCAATGTGGTGTTCCTCCTTTGCTACTTATTCCCATTTTTGCTTGAATTCCTGCTGAGCCTCTGAATCTTTTTGCTTGAACACATCTGGGTCAGCTTCTACCCTCAATTAGATGGTTGGTTCAATTCCTGCTTTAAGCAGGTTTTCATGAGAACAGCTGAGGGCAGAAACTGTCCCAGAAAGCTGCTGAAAGAAAGAGTATTTACAAATCTTGTGTGTCATATAAGCAGAGGAGTCAAAAAGGACAGTAATCGCCAGAACAACTCTCTTCCTTGCCTTGTTGAAATAAACATCTTTTCTTCTATGACTAAATCTTTCCTTTTTATATAGCAAATCTGTCTGTTTTGTTGTTTCAATGGATTTATGAATTGAATTTGTTATTAGCAGTGACTCCACTATTGTGGTGTTCAATGGCAGGAAACTGGCCTACTGTGTTGCAGCCACCTCTTATTTTAAGTACCTTTCCTACCTTTCCTAAAAGGCTAGGTTTTGAAAACCCATAAACAAAGACATCATAGAGGATCTGATTCAGTTCAGCTTAAAAGCTAAATTAGAGAAACTGATCATTGCATTCTGGTGATCAGAGACTCCCAGTGGAAAAATCTGAAACATCTGTAATAGCCAGAATTGCAGAACAACAAGTGAATCAGAGCTGTTTGGAAATTTACTTTTCAGCTCACTGACAGTTATGAATATCATAATAATATGTTCAAAGTTTTTCAAAAATAGCTTCAAGTCAAACTACATTGGAAGGTCTTGGTTCAATTGCAAGAACATTAAAAAAAAAAAAAAAAAAAAAGAAAATGAACATTTCTAAGTGAAAAGACACATCAAATTGAAAGACAAATCCAAGTCTTCATTTAAGAACATTGGCAGAGGTGTTTAGACTATGCAAAAGACTTTTTCACTTTTATTTTTAACATGGGACCTGGCACTATCGGCACACTTCTGTGACATGATTTGAATGACCCTTATTCTTCACAAACCAGAACCTTGACAAAATGCATTGTTTCCTGAAGATAATGTTTCCCAAAGTGCAGCAGAGATCACTGATTGACTTCATTATAACCAGTCACTGTTTCTCAAAAGGGAACAGTTCCATTTGTGAATGTTCTATGAGAGATGTTCTATGTAGGCTAAATCTTGAAGAATTTGTTTAGACAAAGTTTCCACAGTGTTACCCACTTGCAAAGGAGACCTACGTTTACTGAGCCCAAGGATCTACTTGATGGCATTACTGGAGCAACAGAGGGGGTGTAGAGGCCAGGTGCTCTCAGGGCTATCTGCCGTGTTGATCTTGGAGCTCTCTCCTCATCCTCATCTTGCAATGTTTGGGCTGAGGCATAGACATGAAATGGAGAGACCTGGTTGTCCACACTCGAGCACACCCCTGATACCAGCTGAGTATTAGCAGGTGTCACTGGTGCTTGTTGGCTCCTGAAAGACAGGGGATCCCCAAATTTTTGTTGTCCTTAGCATGTGACAAGTATCTGAGTTTAGAACAGAAGAAACAGAACAATGTTTACAAAAAGATCAAAACTACAAGTACATTAAAGACCAAATCTGGTGAAACTGAAGGAGGTGCTAAACCATTCTGATCGTGAGTAGTTGGGAGTGGCATCTGACCTGAAATTTGTCACAGCACTTTCTTGGGGAAACCCACAAGAAAAAATGAGCTCCTCTGTAAGAGACACATACTGGGGCAAGGACAGGAGTAAGGTCAGTCTAGAAAAATCTGTGAGCTGAAAGCTCCTCAGGCAAGGCACATATTGCAGAAAAGTCAGGGGCAAACTTCAGTGAAAATATCAGCAGCACAGTTGCAAAGCAAAAAATACTTAGGAAATATTCCATAATGGATTCATCTGGAATTGTGGCTAATACATCATTCTGGTATTCAGTAAAAGGACCCCCAAATTCATATTTATTATATTTTCTTTTGAGCATGTAATTTTCATAGGTGCTAGAATGAAAAAATGAAGACAAGCCTATAAACCCCCTCTGTATTTTAAGTTAATCACATAGAAATCTCAGTATAGCTGGTTTGCCAAGAGAAAAAAAAAAAAAAAAAGAAACATTCTTCTTACTTATCTTTACTTTCTTTTTTTTTTTTTTTTTTTTAATTACTTTTGCGTTCTTGGGCAGTTTTTGTTTTAAACCCATTCCAAAGAAATGATTATTCATCATACCAAAACTGCACATGATTTCAGCTGACGCTGACATTAACGATCTCAGACTTCATAGCACTAAGACATGAACAAATCCAGAAATAAAACTTCCTGCCTCGCTGAGCAAGCTTGTGGCTACTATATAAGCTGTGCAGAACTGCTACCAGTCTCACACCTCTTTTAGTCTTAATAATGAACTCAAACATTTTGTAGCATCTTGCGTATTTTCCTTGAAATTGTGCTCCAGAGGCTTTTGAATCTAAGAAGGCATTTTTCACAAGAAAAAAAATAACAAGTCTTTGTGTTGCAAACAAATGGATAACATGACCTGAGTGCTTTCTAACAACCCTGAAACCAGAGGACAAAGAAGTCAGTGTGCATTTATCTTAGTCACCTTTTCTCTAAAGAAAACTCCTTTTTGCCTCTCTCTTTCTCCTCTATAGGTTTGTAACTTCTAAACTCATTGGCCAATTCCAACCAAAGTTTTCAAGGAAGAAGAGCAGAAGTCTCACAAGTGATCATGTTGATGAAAATTTCATGAAACTAAACAGATGGAAGTGGAACTAGAAAAGTCCAACCCAAATATAAGACCCCAGCAAGGATTTTTACTAGACAACAAAAATCCTGTTTTGACAAACTTGATCAATGTAGGGGAACAGGCTTCACTGGTATCCCTGTCAATCCATTACAAGATACAAATCAATATGAAACAAAACTTCATTGTATCTTGACAAAGTGTGGTCCTGAAAACAGCATGTATTGCTATTTTGCAAGTTGTGTGGCTTTTACTTTTACTTTTTCCTTTTTTTTTTTTTTTTTTTTAGTAGGTAGTCTCATTAATTTTATAGGAATTGCAAGGTTTGGAATGTTTTCTGATTAAAATCTCAAAATTACTTCAATCTACCAAAGTTTCCATCCAACAAGTTTTTCAGGAAATGTGCCTGCAATTACAATTAATTTGCCAAATGAAATCACCACTGTAGCAGAGCTACGCAGCCATGGGCCATCCATCTTAAACACAAAATGCAGCCATACAGTAATTATAACAGTGCAGGTTTTGAGAGGAAAAATATTTACTAAGGAGAAGGGAAATTACAGCACTTCTCTGAGTTAAAAGAAATCTTTGTAAATAAAGATACCCTCAGCTTCCATATCCTAATTATAATACTGATATGTGTGATCTGAAAATTATATTCCTTGAAAATACCATACCGTTACAGGGAGGCATCTGACTGGTTCTCCATGATTTCAGACACATGTAGGGTAATTACATGCCCCAGCGTAGGATCTTAATTTGAATTGTTCCATAAGGAAAGCCTTTATTTCTAGGGAGTTATTTTAATCTTAGGGCAATAAATAAACAAAGCCTGTGAGGGAGAGATAGCAGCAGCTCCACTGGGTGAAAATGGACCTGCAGAAAAAAGAATGAGACCTTTCCTTGTGCCTTAAAGCACAGTCCAAGAGGCAGTGCCTGGTTTCCTCATGAAGTGGGGAGCAACCATCTTTTCACTGGTAGAAGCCACGCGTATGAATAAGATTTGGGGAAAAAAGGACTGTATCGTATCACCCAACACCACCTTGCAAAGTGAAAACACTGTGATAGAAGGCATGCGTGTGGTTTTTGTCAGGCCATCTGTGAGACAACCTGCACGAGTGCAGTCACAGGAGCATTGCTCAGAAGCTTTTGTGGGTTTGAACACCAATGACTGCGCGCCCATTGGTAAACATCAGGCTCAGTTGCAATGAGTGAGTTTCCGGGACAGAAAAAAAAAAAAGAAGCAACAATAAAGGCATTAGTTCTATTTTTAACTAATTGCCATTATCAGTTCTTCATGTCCAGGGCAAGGGAAAGCTTTCATTTCAGATTTTGTATTTGCACCCTGGAAACATGGGTCAAACTAACTGTTGTTAGTTTGTTAAAAAGTCTTTTTAGTTGAAAGCAATAATAGTTGCAAACATCCCCAAACAAACTAACCTGACAAAGAGTGATATAAGTAACAGCATTTGTGATTTCCAGTGAATTTATGAGCTGCTTGCAGCAACATGGAGGGGCCAGCTCCCTGTTGCCACATGTCTGGCAACAGATACCTTGAAGTCATAGAATCATAGAATTGTCAGGGTTGGAAGGGACCTTAAAGATCATCTAGTGCCAACCCCCCTGCCATGGGCAGGGACACCTCCCACTAGAGCAGGTTGCTCAGAGCCCCGTCCATCCTGGTCTTAAAAACTTCCAAGGATGGGGCTACATCACCTCTCTGGGCAACTTGTTCCAGTGTCTCACCACCCTCATGGTGAAAAAATTCTTCCTAATGTCTAACCTGAATCGACCTATCTCTAATTTGAATCCATTAATCCATTTTTTAATCCATTTTTAATCCATTTTTAATGCATTTAATCCATTCTCTCTAGCCTGACAGCCTAAAAAGTCCCTCCCCAGCTTTCTTGTAGGCCCCCTTCAGATACTGGAACGCCACAATAAGGTCTCCCCGGAGCCTTCTCTTCTCCAGACTGAACAGCCACAACTGTCTCAGTCTGTCCCCCTAGGAGAGGTGCTCCAGCTCTCTGATCATCCTCATGGCCCTTCTCTGGACACGTTTCAGCACATCCATATCCTTCCTGTAACAGGGACTCCAGAACTGGATGCAGTACTCCAGGTGGGGTCTCACGAGAGTGGAGTAGAGGGGGAGAATCACCTCCCTCAACCTGCTGGCCACATTTTTCTTGATACAGCCCAGGACATGACGGGCCCTCTGGGCTGCAAGAGCACACTGATGGCTCATGTTGAGCTTCTCATCCACCAGCACTCCCAAGTCCTTTTCTTCAGGGCTGCTCTCAATCCCAGCCTGTATTGGTGCTTGGGATTGCTCCGACCCAGATGGAGGACCTTGCATTTGGCCTTGATGATCTTCATGAGGTTGGCATGGGCCCACCTCTCCAGCCTGTCCAGGTCCCTCTGGATGGCATCCCTTCCCTCCAGGGTGTCAGCCGCCCCACACAGCTTGGTGTCATCGGCAAACTTGCTAAGGGTGCACTCAATGCCACTGTCCATGGCGCTGATGAAGATCTTAAACAAGACTGGTCCCAGTACTGATCCTTGAGGGACTCCACTTGTCACTGGAATCCACTTGGATACTGACCCATTGACAACCACTCTTTGGGAGCAGCCATCAAGCCAGTTCTTTATCCACTGAATTGTCCATCCAACAAATCCATATTTCACCAGCTTGGAGACCAGAATGTCATGCAGGACAGTGTCAAAGGCTTTGCTCAGGTCCAGGTAAATGACATCAGTTGCTCTTCCCCCATCTATTGATGTTGTGACCTTCTCATAGAATGCCACCAGCTTAGTCAGGCATGATCTGCCCTTGGTGAAGCCATGTTGGTGGTAGCCAATCACTTCATCATTATTCATCAGCCTCAGTAGTGCCTCCACAAGGATCCTCTCCATGACCTTACCAGGCACAATGGTGAGACTGACTGGCCTATAGTTCCCAGGTTCATCCACCTTTCCCTTTTTGAATATGGGGGGGTTTATATTTCCCCTTTTCCAGTCAGTGGGGACTTCACCAGACTGCCATGACTTTTGGAATATAATAGATAGTGGTTTAGCAACCTCATCCACCCATTCCCTCAGCACCCATGGGTGTATCCTGTCGGGTCCCATGGACTTGTGCACTTTCAGGTTCTTTAGATGGTCAGAAACCTGATCTTCACTTGCAATGGGCAATTCTTTCATTCAACTCCTGCCTTCATCTTCTATGACTCTGGGGGGTGTGGCTGAAGCCTTTCCCAATGAAGACTGAGGAAAAGAATTCATTGAGGACCTCAGCCTTCTCAGCATCACTTGCCACCAGTTCTCCTGTTTGCTTTCTGAGGGGGCCCACACCTTCCCTTGTCTTTTTCTTGCCATTCATATACCTACAGAAATTTTTGGCATTGCCCCTAATCTCCCTGACTAGATTTAATTCTAACTAAGCTTTAGCTTTTCTAACCAGGTCTCTTGCTGCTTGGGCAGCTTCCTTGTACACCCCCCATTCCAGCTGTCCTTCTTTCCACATCTTGTACAGTTTCTTTTTGTGTGACAGCATGTCCAGGAGTTCCTTGTTCATCCAGGCAGCTCTCCTAGCATTCTTTTCTGTCTTTCTCTTTGCCAGTATAGTTTGCTCCTGCGCATGGAGAATGTGATTCCTGAATACAGACCAGCTGTCCTGAGCTCCCCTACCCTCTAGGGCTTTGTCCCACAGCATTTTGGCCAGCAGATCCCTGAAGCAATCAAAGTCTGCATGCCTAAAGTCCAGGGTCGTAAGCTTGGAGTACGTCCTCCTAGCTGCCCTTGTTTGGACAGATTTTGTTGAAGCTAAGCATTGAGCTCAAAATTTGTTGAGGAAAATAAATGGATCTGTTCTCTATGCAATGTTTTTAGACTAACATTACATCTTTAGGAAAAAGGGCTAAAAATTAAGTGACAGTAGTATACCATTGTGATCCCCTTTGCACACACATACTCAGACACCCAAGCAATGGAGGAAGTGAGGATTAAACCCATGTACTTGTCACCCAAAATTAGGGAGATACTTAGATTTTTTATCAAAGCCTAGTGCTTGTATGGGAGTTCAATCTGTCAGGCTGTATTTCAGTCTCAGTGGTTTCAACTTGCCAGCTTTCTAAGGCTGAAGAATTTTTTTTTTTTAAGGGAATAATAAGAAAATTAATTTGTACTGTTTCTATGGGACATCACAGTAAATCTGAGAAAGTATCTTCTATAGACTTAAGCAGTTTTTGTGGTAATTTAGCAGGCAGCTTTATATAAGCATATCTGAACTACTATTTTATTTGCAAGGCTGGGTATGACTGGATAGTCTGACTATGGTAAAGAAAACCTTGAGAACTTAAACAGGCTAATCTGGTGTTTTCTGAATGGTGTTGATATTGCCAAATGACACCTTTTGGTGAACAAGCTGAAAGTTCAGCATGTCCCCTGAGTTTTTCTAAAGCTCTTTTAAAGCACCATCTTTCTGTTCCCCAGCAGAGTCTGGCTGTGAAGTTAATGTATGGCAAACCTGCGAATGACTCATCAGTTGTTGTTATCGTGCATATATTGTATATTCATTACCCTGGCCATACAAGCAGTTTCTAGATCTAGAATGCAGTTGTGAGTCAAGCTGATATTTTGAAACGAGGGAATTTTGTGGGGAAAATGAGTGTGCCAGCGGCACCATGTACTGACAAAAGGCTGATTTTTCCAGGGGCTCAGGAGAGAAACTGCCGCATAATAAGTTGCCACTGTTTGAACTCAGGAGAAAAAAGCATCCCAAGAACCTAATAAGAATATACAATTCACTGCTTTTATAGACAGGCCTGACTCAGTATGAACATTCAAGCCTTAAAAGCTCAGGTTAAGCTCAGTTATTTGAAAAATTCAATTGTAATTCAAATGAAAAGAATAATCTGAATAAATAACTCCAAAGGCACCACCCAACCACGCACTAAGGCAGGACTTGCGGCTGCCTGGGTCTTTATGTGGGATGTGTTTTTCCATATCCTCTGAGCATTTTACTTCCTTCCTGCGTGGAAAACCTCTTGATAGGTAACATCACTGTGGCAGAATGTATTGATTTGGTTGGTTTTGTTAAAGCAGAGGTCAGGCGGGACCTTATGGCAGGAGGGGGAGACCTCCTTCCCTCGGAGAGTTAGACTCACTCACAAATGAGCAAGAAAATGGGAGACTGCTTTGAGGTGTAGGTAGCAGTGGAGCCAGTTTCATAAAGGATGAGTGAAATTTCCCATTTGCAGGTAGGAATTGTGTATATTTTTATTGACACTCAGAATATTATGGAGGTGGCTGGAAAGGATAAGCTGCCTGCACAGCTCAGCGGGTGGAGGATGATGCTGTCCAGAGGATACATGGAACTAATACAAAGCTTGTGCATCCAGGTGCAGGATGAGGCTAGTGCTTTCTGATGTGTCACCTTATCTTGGAATGTAACTGATAATTTCCTGCTTTCTGTTTCCCAAGAAAATGCACTGTGATCAAGGTTGGACTCAAATGCTGAAGTCCTTTTTGAACTCAGCCGTCTTTGAACTGTGACCTCTAATGAAGGCTGGGGATGTTTAGAGAGGAAAACAGCTTATCTTTTCCTTCTTGCTGGATGGATGCCCTTGTTTTGTTTTGGATCATTCAGCTTTATTTTTGCTAGGAAAATGTTATTTATTCAGCTTTCAAATGTTTGGTCAGCTTATTAATTTTTCATATGCAGGAGCTTTGAATATTTCTCTTTGAAATACCATAACTAACCTCCTGTTCTTTCTCTGGGCAATGTACTTGGCTCTCCAATTATAACCTTTTCCCAAAAGTTGCCTAGAAAAATAACCAAGGACAGATTCTCAAGCTCATGATGTGAGGTGGGACTGCTACAATTTATGAAGAAGTTCCCATTATCGTAGAATTATAGAACCACAGAATACCAGGTTGGAAGAGACCTCAAGCATCACCTAGTTCAACCTCTTAAGCCTTCTCTTCTCCAGGCTGAACAAACCCATTTTTCTCAGCCTTTCTTCATATGGCAGGTCTTCTAGTCCTCTGATCATCCATGTGGCCTTTCTCTGGACCCTTTCCAGACGGTCTGCATCTTTTTTGGTATAGCAGGGACAAAAATGGAACACAGTACTCCATGTGTGCTCTGACAAATGTTTAGTGTGATAATGACTTCTTTATCTCTGCTGGTGATGCCCTTATTAATGTAACCCAGTACCCTGTTGGATGTCTTTGCCGCTGCAGCACACTGTTCATGCATGTTGAGCTTATTGTCCACCAAGACCCCCAGGTCCTTTTCCACAGGGCTACTTTCCAGACAGGTGGATCCCAGTCCGAGTTGCATTCCTGAGTTATGTATTCCCAGGTGCAAGACCTTACAATTGTCTACAATTTAAGAAGTTCCCATTACAGATACTGAAATGGATGGGCATGTAATACTGAGTGTGAGAAGGATGTATGCCTGGGGGAGCACCCAAGACCACAGTGGTCAGAGGGGAAAACCAAGTGGCCTCCTTCTCTGCTGTAATGTCTTCCTTGTCATCCAGTCTTGCTGTCCTTGCAAATCCACCCTCATCAGTGCCGCTCTAAATTGAAAATTATTTACTTGAACCCATGGAGCTGAAGAGATAGTGACATAAGGAAAGTGGGTCATCTCCTCCTTTGGCTGAGGATGAACTGTTGCTACTGGCACTTTAGTACAGTTATTGTTATGTTTCCTGCTGTTACTATTGCTTTATCTTCTGGTGTTGCTTTAACAGGCACGAGTGATTTGTTCTTTAGGGTGAATTCTCTGTGATGCTGAAATGAATGAAATGTGGAGTTTTTTGCTTTGTTTCTTGTATGTAGTTGTTTTCTTGCTTTACTTCAGGCTTGCTCCCATTTTTTTCACTGTATAAAGAATGTAGAAACAGCATCAGCATAGACTTGCTCTCCTTGCTTTCCACCGGACCACATACTGTCCTTTCCTTACAAACCTTTTTTGGCTGAATTTACCCTTTTCAGCTTCTCTAGATTTCACTTATTGTTAATCCTTAATTCTTTTTTAATCTTTAGGGTTTTTTTCTGTCAGAGTAATTTTATTCCACCCAACACCCTCCATTACACTGCTATTTTCTGAGTTTCATATCCTCCTTTTTGAGTTCAAATCTTCTTGCTGCAGCTTCAAGCTGTCTCATGTAGTGAAAAAATGAAGTTTTGTTCTCGTTACATGGAATGAATTGCCATTTCCTCCACTCCCCATAACCTGCTCCTCCAGGCAATTAATTTCACACATCTTTACATTTGGAAATGTGGGACTGTATTACAGATCAGCACTTATTTACTGACTTGTGTCCTGTTATTATTTTGATATGTTATTATTTTGATATTTTGGTATGTTGTGCACCCACCACAGGTACTTCCTTGTACCAGTTTATTGCCTCTGCGTGGTGTTTCTCTTTGGTGTTTTACAGCACCTCTCTCCAGGTGGCGGCTGAACTGCAAGTGCAGTGTTCAATAATATTTGGAAGCTTCAAGTCCCCTGACTTTCAACTGTTTATATCATTTCACAGAATCACAGAATTTGTGTGCTTTTGTTGCTTGTACTTGGTTACTCTTCAAAATTAGACAAGACCAGAGGCTCATGATTCACATTTGAAGGAGTTGATGTAAGCCTGAAAATAGTCCCTGATTTTACCATTAATGCTTTTTCATATCATCAGCATAGAAACTGAAGAAGCAGAGATAAACATCTAAACAGACAGAGCAGAACATGTCCAAGCTGGCCAGCTTTTTTTGGTGTGACACACTGCAATAGCCGTTGCCAGCACTAAAAATAGAATCCTTGGTGTTTTGTGTTTTGCTGTGTTGTTTTTTTTTTAAATGCTGGTTCCCAAGCTTTCCTGCTGCTCTGAAGAGCATGGTGTGCTTTCCTTGTGCGTGGTGAAGGAGCAGGGAGCG
Source organism: Todiramphus chloris collaris (assembly GCA_025345505.1). NCBI lineage: Eukaryota > Metazoa > Chordata > Aves > Coraciiformes > Alcedinidae > Todiramphus > Todiramphus chloris. The sequence goes on from JANVCC010000020.1 coordinate 46,571,425, forward strand.
TGCAAACATCTAAGACTCCAACAGGAGCAAAAATATGTTTTTATTGCCATGTCAGAATTTATAGTTAATATCTGCACATTTTGGCAATATATCAGGAAATTTAATACCATCCGACCACAACAGAAATTTTGTATGCAGACACAGACTTTACTAGGATATAATTGGTACCTCTTGCTCTACTTTCAAAATACTGTATTCAAATACATTCTCATGGAAAAAGAAACTGATGAATCTTCAATACCAGGAGAGTCTGAGACCATCAGCAGACTTTTAATGAGTATCAGGCTGCATTTCTTCTTTTGCAGTGCTGCTAAAACATGGTGTTGCCCAGGGTGGCACTCAGGAGGAAATGCATCCATTTAGAAAAATGAGTTTGCAGTACCAGTAGACCAAAGTATGGAAAAAGGGAAAAAAACCAAAAAAATGCTTAAAACCCCCACTGTGTATTCAGAAGTCGGACTGAAAGAGCTGGGCAATGATACAGCACAGGGAAATCAGGCGTTCAAAATGGAGCACTCTGTGTGTGCTGGATCTGGTGAGTTGAAGCCTCCTTCTTAGAGAGGCTTGTAGTTTCAAAGCTTTGTAAAGGGATCTTGAGGGCACCACCAACTGACATGTGGTTCCAGAAGGGCTACATTATTCTTGCATGATGTATCAGTGAATGGAACTTGACTATGCATTAACAAATATGTGGACAAAAGGATTAAGTCTGTATTTATTAGAACTATTAAGTCTGTGTTTATCAATTTGCAGCCAAAGATCTCAGGTGCTATGACACTATCAACAAATGTAGTCCAACAACAGCATATGTGAGAGATAGTACTTGTGGCCCAGCTGAGTACTTTACTACACTTCTCTAGTGAAATGTTTAGCTCACAGAAAAAAATGGCCTTAAAATCCTGACATATATGACTGACATAAGCTTGATTCTGTGATTTTAAGGCCCTATCTTTAATTTTAGTTTTTCTAATAGTTTTAAACAGTTCTTACATTATATATTATCTTGCTGTGTCTTGCTTTTCTGGCGGGCTCTGTGGTGGTGTTCAGTTTGTACATATGTTTGGAACTGAATGATGCATTGGAAAAATTCCCCAGCGCCGATATGTTTTGGCTGCATTTCCAAGTTCTCTTTCTCTTCTGACTACCATACTCACTTCAGCATCTTCTTTTGGCTTTCCAGATATGGAGACATTCTTGCAATTCATTTTGTACATTTGCTTACAGCCTAAAAAAAAATCCATGCATTCTTTATTTACAGCCCAAGCTATACGGCTGGCTGGTAGCTTGGTTCAACATTCTGGATCGACAGTCAGTCAGATCACAAAAGGTTCTGCATTAACCACAGCTACAGACAGAGCTGTTCTCACAAAGTGTCCGTGTAAACTTGATCTGTCTAGACAGCAAACATGCCTTGAATCTCAGTAACTTATACTATCATTCAAAGAAAAATAAAAATCCTTAATCATTTTGCTGCTCTTTTATTAATTCAAATGTCATTCCTATTTTAATTTACATATTCTCATCTAACTTTTAATTAAGACAGGTAGTCTGGGGTAGCGGGTTTTAATTTTCTTCTAGCTGTGCTTCAATTTTCGTTGTTGCCTCACTGCTGATTTTACTTTCACAATTGATTGGAAAGGTTTATTCTTCCTTTAATGTTAGTCTTTAAATATGTGCTCGCAACAGGGGCTCTCAAACGCTTACTATATTGGACTGATAAGAAACATTTTGCAGTGCAAGATCTGGCGGGTGATCTTCTCCCACTGTATGTATCTCCATGCAGACACATATTTCCAATATTTTTGCTATTTGTCTTATAATTTTTATAATTATTTCTTCCATTACAAAACTACCAGATATCACTGGAGCCACACAAAGCAGCCATCAAGAAGAGATTGCTTCCTTGACAGTTGTAGCAAATGGTCATGTGTCTTGGGCACAGTAAGTTACTAAACAATGCCACCACTCAGAAGGCTTTTTTTTCCTGTGAATATGGAATAGGAATGAATTTAGGCACATGGAAGCTGTATTATTAACCTGCCATCTCATCTCATCATAGTCCAGTGATTTCCTATTTCCTGTCAACAAATTTCATAAGCATCATGCTGACTAAAATGCAAATTGGAAAGTATAACACAAGTATAACAAGAAAAGTTACCTTGAAACTTATTAAAAAACAACGAGAAATAAGAAGGGGTGTTATGATTAGGGCAAATAACATTGTTCACTTGTGATAATAAAGCAAAGTTTTTAATTTTCTCTTCATCAGAATGATTTCTACTATAATTTATTATGAATACCCACAGAAAAGTTGGATGAAGAAGCAACTGAAACTCCTTAAGATATTTTTCTACCAAACCATTTAGTTTAATAACATGCATCTAAACCTTCCTGTTTAGTGCCAAAATTGCCCCAGTCCCTAAAAAGCAGAATTAAGTGCACATGCACTTTCCTCCAGGGAGGACAATGGGACTTAACTGGTGCTGAGTAGCAGTTAATGGCATTCCAGCTCAAGACCAGGGGTTTACAGTGGTTCAGTGAGGTGGAGGACTATTAGGTCATGAAACTGCGATACTTGGCAGTAAAACTGAAAGAAAAAAAACCCACAAAACCTCGTTGGTATAGATAACACGTTTTCAAAACTTAGTTTTAATAGCTTTATTTTTAACAGAACTTGGGGTAAGAAATCAAAACATTTATTAAGAATTGTTGTCTTGGCATTCTTTTGTCCTTTCCATTCATTGTGGTGTCTCAAATGGCAAGCTCAAAGGTAATGATGTCATTTTAGATTAAAACCTTGATCAGCCAACACACCAAACTCATCCCTGGGGTGACTTTCATAGCATTGTGCCAGGAACAAATTTGATTACTCGCAAGAAATTATAAAAAAAACCCCAAAGGTCTGTGGCCTGTTACCTCAGTGTTATCCTCATTTGCAACTCCTTCAAGGTCTTCCCTTCCTTAACTGTGATTGGAGACGTTGAGATTTGGGGTGAAGGTGGCAGCTCCCTGCTCCGAGAAGGTCTTTTTGTTTGTCTATTGGATGGCCAGTTCATCTTTTTCTCTGCATGTGAGGTCACCAAGTGAAAGTTAAAAGCACTGTTTCCCCTGTAGTCTCCACAGTGCTGTGTATATGTGAGCTTTTCCCATTCTTTAGTTCGAAAAATTGATAGCTTTGACAGCTGAGTCTGAATTACACTAACTGGTAAGGATTCAGCGACCTTGCTACTAACGCTCAGATCATTCACAGAAATGTCAATAGTTATCTCCACAACTTCCATTCAGAAGGGTGTTCTGATTAAATAAAACTCCAGCAGCTCCACAACTAAACCTTTACACATTTTAACAGCCAAAATGGAGCTGCCTTGGTATGTTTCTTGCATGCTTCATGTTCCCAAACCTTACTGCAGGTGAAACATGTCACTTGACCTTTTGCTATTTCATGCTTAGATCTGTAAATCTGACAGGTCATCTGGAGAGGAGCCTAGGAAGCTGTTTGTGGTTTCTGGCCAGAGGAAGCCAGGATGGGAGATGTTGGACTGAGGGATATTTATGAATACTTGAGAATATTCTCATCTGCATCTGGGTTCTTTTCCATTCCCATCATTAACTGAAAATAGCATCAACTGATAGCAGTTTGCAGTGAGACAGTCACTAGAAAGCAGAAAATTTAAGCAGTAGGGGAGAAATGTAACGCAAAAGGGTTTGTTTGATGCTCATGAAATATTAGAATAAATTCCAGTGCATTCTGTCTATGTCCTTAGGAAAATATACATAGTATGCAGTCACAGCAGGGACCCTTCCTTCATATTCTGCTGGGGAACAAGGAAGGGATTGGAGGGGGAGATACTTCAGGCTCATCCCCAAAGGCCTGCTCTGCAAATGGTAACCTTCCTATTAAAGCAGTCTAGATGTAGGGTAATAATGAAGGTGAACAGCAAAACACCTTCATTTCTCAAATTTTATCTGCATAAGATTTTATTAGTGGGTGAATTGCTCCTAGAGATGAAGGTTGCCTACCCTGCAACTGAACCAAAGCAACAAAGCCAAGCACCAATGCAAATAGAAGGGCACTGATCTCATAGCTGAGGCTTTACTAAACACCAAAGGGACCCACGAACTTGTTCTTCAAGGTCATTAAAGTATTTATCCACTACCAGGAATGAACCAAATGGTTGCAAATTCATACCCCAGTTCCTACAGGGATCTAAGCTTGATCATTATAACAGAAATCATGGGACTATCCAGTGCAAACAGACCTTAAAGTGTTACCAAGTCCCAAGAAAGCCTGGTTCTCATGTCATCCTGATGGACGGGTGTCTAACCCGTTAAAGACACACAAAGACTTCAATGCTCTCTGTCTCAGCCATTCACTGCTCTTACAGTTATTTTTTTCTTAATATCTCACTTGAATTTTCTTTTCTGTAGTTTCAGTCTATTGCTCTTCAGCCTCTAGGCTGACGAGTGCTGCTGCCTACATTCCATCCCTGGCAGGCTGGAGTGGCTGCCTCTTTCAAATGATGGTAGTCTTTCCTTTGACTAAAGCATGTAATAAAGACAGTAAGGGATTAGCATCTAAGTTACAGAGTAAAATGCTTTCAGCTCTTTTCAGCATGCAATGCACATAGGGAAAAGGAACTATTTAAAGCAAGATAAGCCGTTAACTGTTATTTAAATGATCCCAGGAAAATCCCTGGCTTCTGTGAAGAAGAATGAAAGCTCCAGCACAGTTAAATACAAGGGCTGGTGCACACTGCAAGAGTGAGCATCGCTTACTGTAAATATTATAGCTTCTTCTAACAGCATGACATAGTTTATGTGTCTTTCATCCCTGCAGATGTACTTTTAACTTATTACATGGTAAAAGGTCAAATTTGCTTTTTTGGATGTCATGATGTAGATCCTTGCAGTTCTTTTGTAAATGCAACAATCTAAATAATTCATAAGAGCAGAGATGCCAGCTGTCAGAGTCACAACCAGGTATGCCCTAATTCATGACAGTCTTCTCGCTCCTGAAGACCACAGAGGATGTAGCTGCACTAACTACACCAAGCTGTGGTATGTTGCTGGAGGCTTGTTTGAACTTCAGGATAAATCTGGCAGTTGAAGACAAGAATAAAATAGGCAGAGAAAAAAATATTGATTAAAGGGAATTTTCCCCTTGACATAACCTGGAAAGTGCACCTTAGGTGCTTAATTAGGATGAAACCAGAGAGAAATTATATTGGAAAAAAATTATTGACAGTACATCTAAAAATAGGAAGAGTGTGCCTCGTGCAGGAGCAAGCGCGGAGATGTCAGGCGTAGCAAAAATCAATGCGGTAATAAGATAGACTGATGGCATATCAGAAGAGCTGCTGTTATTCACTGCCTTGCGTGGGACATAACAGCACATATTTGAGTGTCAGGTGTTCCCAAAGTTACAAACATTTTTATCTGAAATCACTGTCATTTTTGAGGAGCAGCTTGGCCTCCTTCTCAGCCAGGATGTTAACGCAGCTGGGATTGTCTCCTAGTCTGTCCCTGATATTGTATTTTCTTTGGCAAAGATGTTGTGGCAGAGAGAGCCACAACAGTTTTCTGGAAATCCATCTTGAAAGTTAGGAGCTGCCTGTCAAGTGTTTTGGACCCGTGTCCTAGAGCACAGCCAGGTGACAAAAATCTGCAAACTTGGAAATTCTGGAGGCCAGTGACAGTCTTCTTCTTTCTTTACAGGAAGGTCTATATGCTCTTCAGCTGGGAGATCTTCCTCTTAACACACTGAAAGAAGTAACACTGCTGTATGAGCTAATTGACTAGGGCTTATCAGTCATTCTTCGCTTTTCCCTGCTCTCTTAAGTTAGTGCAGGTCTAACTATAAAGGAATCTGGAACAGCAACAGGAACAACGTAAATTCTATTTTATACCTCCTCTAAATAACAGGGGAAAAGTAATTTCCAACTGCCAGGATTGATTAGCGCAGTTTGACTGCAAACTTATAGCAGCTGTTATATTATCCAGGTTTTGCATACTTCACATCTATTTGCATTCAGATTTGACAATGTAATTGTCTACTGACATAAAGCACATTGAAAGGAAAAAAACCCACAAGTGAACTCAGGGAAAAGAGTTCTTACATCTGCTTCCGTATTTCAATCAAAATGAAAAATCTACCATTTTGCAGCAGAAGTTGGCTTTTTAATTCCAAGTGTTCTTAGCCGTATTTGGAGACAAATTTATTCTATCTCTTTGCAACGTAGACCCAAAGAAAACTCATGGTACTGAGTGTTCAGATCACCTGTAATTCAGTGTTTAACAATAAATATGATTTACTTAATAAAAAAAATATCTCCAAGCGAGGAAAGCATGAAGAAACTGAATGCAGCCGCATCTACTGGTAGCATGTTTTATTTAGAAGACTGTAACAACTTTTCACATTGCACACATTCTGCATTGGTATGAGGCTCAAACTCAAGCAAGGCTTTCATTTTAAGATGGCAGCTCATCTCTGCTAGCAGTGGAAGCAACATGCATTTTAATACTGACTGCAGCAGAATCAGGACTTGTGGCAATCATGACTGTGTTTGAAAAATTCCCTCTCCCTGGCTGCCCTACTTTTCTGTTTCATCATAATTTTAAAGCCTCAGCATCAGGCTGATTTTGGAGGCATTTAGCAGCCAAGGAACTGTTTGATAGGAAAGTATGCTGTGGAGAGAAAAAGCTGACTTTTTCTTCTGAACTTCTTTCCTAAGTTATGATTTCTGTTAGAATCGTAATATTAGTCTGACAGGAATTAAAAGCAAATAGGTTAACAATCATCATTTAGAAAGATTAACAAATCTGGAATGGACTATATATATATAAAAAATAGGTTAACAATCATCATTTAGAAAGATTAACAAATCTGGAATGGACTATATATATTTTTTTTTTTTCTTTTTTTTTCTGCTTCATTTAAGGCTACCTGATTTCGAATTTATAATACACCCATGAAAAATCATCATCCTTTCTGGCACATGTCTCATTTCTCTTCTTTTCTTATGCAAACAGTTTGGTGCTGAAAATGTCTCCCATGAATCCTGGTACCATTTCTTATGGGTAATGACCAGGTTCAGGTCATCTGGGGATCCCAAATAGCAGATTTTGCAGGAATGCTTGTCCTGTCCCATCCCGTCCCTGCAGAGGTCAGTAAGAACCTCCTGGAACCGCAAGGTCAGGGTCAGCTGGTGGGAGTGTGCTGCCTAGAGTGGGCAGGAAGAAATGAATGTGTGAAATTGTGTGAAGTGCTGTTAACAACAGCTCTCCACACGGACAATTAACGTAGTGAAGACCACATTTAAGACTAATTAGATGCTTTGAACCTGTCTCTCATTTAAAACCAGTAATTCATCTTTTCCTTGCCTAATGCCCTGACAAAGAGACTAATATGAATCAGCAGAATCTCTTTAACCAGAGTATTGGAAATGGTTTCCTTTTCTGTTTTTTTCTCATTCATTTTAAATATCATTTCCATCACACCAGAGATAATGACAGAGGTAAGGAAATGATAGGCAGGAGATGAAAAAATAAAGCTAGACTACAAGTAAGTGTTAATTAAAACAGGATTTGCAATAAGCAGAATGTTCTTCCTTCATATCTGTTGCATATGAAAACCATTTAAGAACCATTTTGATTTGATTCACATGGCTATTTGTAATGACTTTTAGTGGACATTTTCACTGTGATGAAGTGTCTGAAATGTAATCTAGGTGTGATAAAGCTTTGCCACTTGTCATAAGTCACTGACTGCGCTGCTGTGCTGCCATCAATATTCCGAACTCACAGACTACGACATTAACATATGTATGCTGAAAATTATGGCTTATGACTTGGAAATAAGTATGTTATACAACACATATCCATCGACAAGCATGGGAGTGGAAGTAACCAATGTCCCAAACCCACATTTCTTTCCCTTTGAATTAGCTGGCAGTTTTTAGAAGTGTCTGACAGTTTTAACTTTTCAGGAGAAGAAACCACATTGATATTTACAGTATTGCTGATGAGGAAAAATATCTAAGTGGTTACTGAGTAGGATTTGATCCCAGATTGATTTAAGTTTCTCTGTGTATGAACATGCATACACATGTTTGTGTGTACATAGAGATATGTAAATATATTGCTATAGATATTTTGGAGTGATGTGCATGTATAGATGTCTATATATGTGTTTGTGTATGTACATCTGTATTCACATACCTCCAGGATGCATTTCTATTTATCCCTTAAATATTTAGTAGAAAGGGTTACGCAATTTCACATCAGTCTAGAAGCCTCCTTTGATCTGAGATAGTTGCTGCCAGTTGTTGCGAATTATTTTGGAAGCTTTGTGAACCGTGCATGTCAAGCTGTGATAACTCTGGCTTATTTTTATATCATTAAAGTGTTTAAACCCTCAAGATCTTTTAAGCTGGTGCTTTGTTTTGTTTTCCACAAATTAAATCCCCCTTGAAAAAAACTAATTTAGCAGCCGAAGTGGCTCATCATACAGAGTATTAAGACCATAAGTGGTAATAGCCAACAATAATGTTAAAATTTAGTCACCAATTTCCCTTGTGATTTGTTTTATCTTACAGCTTCTGCATAACCTCATCTCACTCCACACCCAGCCTTGTGACGAACCAGATTTACTTCCTTGCTGGCATCTGCTGTGGCAGCAGCAGCAATGATGGGGAACACTAAATTATCATCACCCACCAGTGACTCTTCAGTGGAAGATGCTGTCTGGAGTCTCCTGGCAAGTGGCTTCTGGTGAGATTAATTTCTTCCTTGCCCTCCCCCCCCCCCGCTCCCCATCTGGACTCCAAGTTGAGATCCAAATTGTAGTAACTACTACAAAGTCTGTTTTCTATAGTTCATCTTCGGTTCTACAGCTAGTTTAACAACAAATTGGGAGTTAGAATATAAATATTGGCTTTTTCTTCCTGGAACACACGGATTTTGATAATTTACTTTTATAGGATGTATTCTTTTAAGAAGGAGTGAACTGATTGAATTCTTCCCCATAGGAAGGCCTCACAGTACCAGTTCTGGGTTGAACAACATGCTCCAGTGAGCAGCATCCCACCACAGGCATGTCTGGAGTGAAAAGCTTTACCTAGGTAAGGAGAAAACTAAACCCCTTTCAGGGAAATTTATTAGGATATTTACAAGCCCATCTGATTTTTTAGTATCCCAGTTTGCATATTTTTTGTAAAGTTGTTGGTGCCACCCAAAATACTGCATTGGCTCTTTACTTGCAGAATAACAAACATCGCACAAAATGAGGTGAGCCCAGTAAAATGTACTAACAATCTTAGAAATTGCAGATTTCCCCATTCACTGTGATTGATCTACCTGAAGCGGATGAACTAAAGAGTCGAGGTGAGAGGTTTTTGGTACATATTAGAAACACCACAGTGCACAAATAACTCTTTTTTTTTCTGTAAAAACAAACAGTACATTGTACTCGAATGACAGAAATCAGGCAAATAAATCCAGTGGGTTTTTTCTTTTTTAAAATAGCCGGTCATTGGTGGTGGTGATGAATTCATAATACCCAGGTATAGATCATTAAAAAAATTAAGGAAATCTTATTTTAGATACATTCTAACATTTTGGTTACTTCCATCTTCATTCAGTCTAAAAGTTAGAAGACCATTGTGCTTCCAACATATCTGATACTATATGTCTTATTTGATCTTGTTTGAGAGTTTTGGACCAAATTTTCACCTACTTTGGGGTCCTGCATTGTGTTTTGGTGCTGGCAATTCTTATTATCAAAGGAAAGGAAAATGTATTTGTTTAGCAAACTGTGACAGAGAACAGATTCACTATTTCCTGATCTCTGCAACACAAATGTGAACAGCATGGATGTGTCCCTTCTCATTGTCTTTACCCAGGCATGAGTGACAGTAAGATAAATGTGAGGTAAGTGAAGTCAACATGAACTGAGCCCAAATACCAGCTGTCTGTTGTTTCTGTATCACTTTTGAAGTTAATCTCTATCTAGACTTATTTATTTATATAAAATAAAACTCATGAATTCCACCTTAACGCTACATAATTCTAAAAATACTCATTTGGGGTTTTCCCTAAAAAACTGCATGTAATGTTGAACTTGGGTTGTTTTCCTCTCTCTTTCCTGTAATCCTTCTTCTAAATGATGTCTGTTAAACTGATGAGGATCCTCGATTGTAATGACTGCCTTGATGAAAAGGAAAATTTTCTCCTATTACTTGTGATGGGGATTCAGTTGTCACTCATGAGTCACTGTCAGCATAGTCTTCCCTCTTTGTAGCCCCCTTATTCTAGTGGGCAGGAACCAGCATCTCTTCATTACATGTTATTATATTCGGTTTTGCTCTGCAGAGCCCACTCAAGGGGGTGTGGCCCTAGTTTCTGTGCAGGATTTATTTTTTCATTATATTGTAAAAAGTTGCAGACCGTTTTAACAGTGTTCCAATGCAGGCTTAATTGGATGTGCAAAATGCAAGTGTAATTACAGTTGTGGAGGAAGCTCTACACAAATAGTTTGGCTATTTAGGACCATAATTATCTAGAGTGCATTCACAGAAATAGCAGCTATGTATACAAATCAGCCCAAATGCTTTCTAAAGAGATTCTTCTAGTTCTCCTAACCTTTTTCATTATGGAGCCACAATGGAAAACATCTTGAAGGGCATCCATGGATTCAGCTTGCCTTACTGAGACACTGTGCAGTAAACCAAGAAGCAGCTCATGGTCTTCTGAGACACACACAAAAAAAAGAGACTGAAAATGCACCAAAGTCTTCCATGTGCAAAGACTTGAACTTGGAGAAGGTTCTCTGTGACTGGAGGAGGCCCTTATTTGGGTGCAGGTTCCAGGAGGTGGCATGGCACTGACCAGGCCTGTGGTGAGGGAGCTGTGGGATGGGTGTTCCTCGTGATGCAGGGCAATGAAAGTTTTTAGATTCGTTCTGTTTTCTTGAATAAATAAAAATAACAAATCAAGGTTAAGGCATGGTCCACTTACCTAAGTGAAATGTATTTTCTTCAAGTCTTAATTACTTCCTCTTATACAAGTACGCTAAAACACTCACAAAAAAAAAAAAAAAAAAAAAAAATTAGACTGTTGCTAAATTTATACCACAGTCTCATTAAAATCTCTAGACCAAAGAATATGATTTAAATGCCATTTCTACTACAGAACACAATTAAAAAAACCCATGTATTTAAATGGCTTGACCAGCTCCTTTTCATAAAGAAGTTTACCCCAGAAGCATTATTTTATTTAAAGATATCAAAAGATCCAAGAACTTCCAGAATAAATACTAAACACAGGCTGACAGGGCAGACGTGAGCTTATCTGTGGAAAGCCGCAGATGTCCTCCTGGCCTTGCTCAAACAAGCTTTCCCCTGGACATGTGTGGAGCCAGCATTTCACACAAGGATTTTAATGGCAAAAAAGATGAAATCTCTTCAAGGCTTTAGGCTATTGAGTGATTATATGAGTGTTTGTTGTCAGTATTGTTAGCTGGGGGAAGAAGGTCTGGAAATAACTTTGAGAAAAAAAAAGAAAAGAAAGAAAGGAGGCATTAAAAGAAGATGCAAAATATGGAAAAAAAAAAAAAAGGATAACAATGGTTCTGAAGGCAGAAGATGAGATGTCTGGTGGAGTTCTACTAATCTGTGAACAAGGAACAACAATGAATGGGTATCTGTACAGTAGGGACATACTGTGAAATTCATAACCTTGTAGATAGTGATTATCTCCAGGAACAGGACAACAGAACGTCTCAAGGCACCCGAGAATGCTGAACAGCCAAGAACCAGTTTTGTTGCAAGAATAAGGATTTTAGGCTTTAGGTCACTAGAAGAACACAGTGATGAAGAAGAGAAGATGCAGTAAATGACCACCAGAGGTTATGAAAGACCATCGAGGGGAGAAAAGACCCTAACCCTAATTTTATCACACATGCTCGGACTATGTAAATGAATTCCAGGAATGCATTAGCATGAGACTGCCCTTTCTAAGAAATATAATGAAGATGTCTGCTTAGCCCGCATGTAAACCATGTCCTAGCTTGCATGGGTACACACATTTGGAGGAGTGATCCCCTATACGTCCAGAGCTGCAAAATAAAGAATGCCTGCTTAATAACTTCAGTTATTGAGTTTTTTACTGAGTCAGTTCTTATAAAGATTGGTTAAAAGGGGCCAGAGGGCTGTGGGTATATGGCTCCAGGTGGGAATGTGCACACACCTCTGTGTTCTACTTGTCTTGTTAGTTAAATGACAGCCCAGCTTTTATGTTAAGACCATAAACACAAAAATTAAGTTTGGAAGAGGCAATTTTGGAGCAGGGGAAATTTATTCCTCAGTAGTGTTTTACCTCCAAATACGTATAAAAATGGTGGTAAAGAGGTTAGAGTTACTCTGAAATCTTCACTCATTTCACATTCAGGCTTTAGGCGCAGTGCACACTATCACAGCTGCACTAAGTACCTGTGTTTTCTGTTTGTGTAAGCCTTAGATATAGCATCATCAAACAAGCCTAAAAACAGGAGGAAAAGAACATTCCTGACTGTAATGTTCATCCACTAAATCACAGGATGGTAGTGGCAGTGAGTTGTAAGGGTATTCTCAATATGTCTGGTTTTAGACATTAAAAAAAAAAAATATATTTTTTTTTGTCTATGTTATGTTTATTTTCTGTGGGCCTTATTCTGATACATCAGTGATGTAAGTCAATTGATTCCAACAGACAGATTTATAGTCAGAATAGTGCAATTAGGCAAAGGCCTTCTGATAGCCAAAGAAGTGTTAAAACCTTCAGAGAATGACTAAATGTTCCATTATGTTTTGGCAACTGCAAACTCATTTCCTACCTGCTGTTCATTTTGTGGTCTCTATGAACCAATTATTTCAGATAATGTGGGAAACAGACCATTTATGAGAATCCATCAAGAAATCATTATTCCACTAGAAGCAATGTACTGTTTTTTAAACAGAACTGGAGGATATGGATTAAAAAATATTTTCTTGCTTTCTTTAGCCTCTTTTTTGAGGGGGAGAGAGGAAGGGGATGAAGGCCTGTCACCACATTCTCCTGAATCATTACTGACCAGTCATCTTGTCCAGGACAGGGTAGATGAAAGTGTAGTACAGCATTTTATACTACCCTCAGCCATAGGTTATGGCAGCATGGTCAAGACCCTGAAAGTGCTGACACGAGCAGAAGCTCTGCACCTCAGCAGCAGCTTGGGCTGTTACCTATGAGATATATATATATATGTTTATCTATCTAGTGATCTGTCTGTAATATCTACTGCCTATCTTGTTTATTTATAAAACACGCTGCACTGCCTTGTGCACAGCAGATATTAGTTGTCATTGCTGCATGCTGGGTGAGAAAAAATAAAGCCCTGTCTCTGAAGACTAGATGTAGGAAACCTATCAAGTCTAAATTGCTGAGGAAGAAGGTGAAACCATGCCATGCTCCAGCCCAGGCATAATTCAGCCAGATGAAATGGATTATCACCTAAATGACAAAGTCAATGAGGAACTAAGGCTAGAATATTTCTTTTATTGTAGCATGATATAATACGGTTGTTTTTTAATTGTTGGTTTACTGTGAGGGTTATCTCATCATTTAGTATCAGCAGGCTATGTGGCAGAAACTGCTGGTCATGTGTATGGGGCGCATGGAACAGAATGTGGGCACCACTCGCTTCCTAGCCAAATTCCTGCTCTAATTATGGATACCAATTTTTGTCATTGTTTATTTATTTTACAAACAAGTTACCAGACAAAATATTCCCGATGTGTTTTATTACTAGGAAGCTGTAACTCTTAATGACTTTCCCCCCATCAGTCCAATTGATTTCTTTGGGTCAATATAACCTCCCCGGTAATATGGTGGCTAATGGTAATGTGGATCCCATGTCATTTGTTAGCAGGGTGTCTCCTGTGTGCAGAGCTGACCATTAAAGCTTGTGGTCATAGGATGAGGTGACAGGACATAAAAAGAAGTGATAGTTGTCTTTTCCTCATCTCTTCAACACAGCCAAAGAACAAGTAAAGTAGGAAAAGTAAACTCTGAAAAAAAGAGCAGTACATAAAAAAGTTACGTAGATCAATGCTGCCACTCCTGTTAGCCACTGCTTGAAGAAGGCTCAGCATGTCATTGTTAAAATCACAGAAAATCTCCTCATTATTTCTGTTTCTGATTTTTGTTACTGTGCCTCCAGGAGGTCTCTGCCAAAGGTCGGTTGTAGCTCTTTTGCATTAAGCAATGTATGAGCACAGCAGATGAATATGGTTTTTTATCAGTGTCCTCATTGAGGGGAAAAACAAGTGTGAAAGCAAACCAAGCTCAAAGTTGCACCTGGGTTTTTTAGTTTACCCACAAGAGAAATCCAGAAATCCTGTTCATTTTGGGTGTTCCTGTTCACCCCATCCATTGGCTGGAAAATAGAGTTGTGGATGGGAGAAGGGTCAAAAGCCCGTGTTGATGCAAGTGGGTACTAAAACTGGAGAGGTGCTTATGCAAAACCAGTGACAGAGTCACCAGGTTTGTCCGCTCTGCTCTTGGATTTCTTCTTTTTTTGCTGTTTACTTTCCTTCTCTCAGACTTTAAACTGAGGGAGTTGCATGCTCCAATGCTTTTTTACCCATGATCTATTGCTTTCTAGGGCCAGTTCTCCAAACATTTCCTGTCTCACCCTTCCAGTGAAGACAAAGTTTGCCCATGGCTGAGTTGTCACAGTGAATCTGGTACCCTCTTGCTCTCAGATGTGTGCACATAGTGAATAATTACTGACCCTTTCCGCCCCCCCTACTTCAACACAGGGATGAATACACTGGTTTGCCTTCTGGAGGGACTCCTCACTAAACTATGCCAAAATACGACCAGAATAAATTATTACGGGCCTCCCTGTGACATCAAGAGCTTTAATCAGTACAAAGTGGCACTGCCAGAAACCTTCCTGACTGTAAATCAAGGCAATGCAGAAACTCAGTCACTCATTGTCTCTGTTATTAACTGAAAGCTCACTGGGTAGTTTTTTTTATGCTATGGCTTCACGATTCTGCTGTCTTAACAGCTCAAGAAGTCAGCTCTGTGCTGGGGTGGTGGCAGAGGAAGTGTAGCAGCTGACCTCTGGATGTGTGCAAGGTATCAGATACAGCTGAATAAACCATTGTGGTTTGGAGACCTTGAGATTTAACTTTGACCGAACATGACTAGGGGTCTGCTTCATGCTAGTGCAAACCCCGAATAAAAGCAAGTGCAGTGTAAAGCCTCTGTGGAGTCTCATGGGAAACCAAATAATTATACAGTAAGAAATGTGCTAGAATACCTTTCTTCTATAGAAATCCACTGCTCAGCAGAAATAACTCTAATGATACTCCGAACAGGATTATGTTGTCTGTCATCCTGGAAGAAATGAAACAGCCAGGCTGGGACAGTAAAAATAAAAATAAGTCAATGATAAACACCCGCCTTCCCAAAAATGTTATCTCAGAAGACGCAATGCACCCAGGTACATGCCAGAGCAAACAGACCCTCAAGGGCACTGCATGATTACTAAAGGCTCCGTTTGTTCACAGAAACAGGGACTCTTGTGAGGCCCTTGAAAACAGGGTTCATGTATTATCCATGTGCTGACTCAGGAACCACAAATCTTAGTGCCTGGTTTTCCTGATACATTTGTTTCTCCTTCTAGTAAACTGGCTCTGTTAACAGAAGAAAAAAAGTGAAGCTACATGCTTTCTTTGGCTTTTAGCAAAGGTGTCTTCTCATTTCCTTTACTTTGGATACTTTGGTCTTCATCAGATACTGGAAAAGTTTATATTTAAAAATGATCTACCAAGTTCACACCAAGTTCCTGTGGAAAGATGAGATGTAATTTAGCACGAACGTGGAGACATCCCTCATGCCAGGAACAATTTCCCAAAGCTTTTACCAAATCAAGGTGCTGGGATTGCCACCTGAGAACAGAGATCCAAAAATTTCCTTTTTAGCCCAACACAGAACAAAACCAGGGTGTTGGCACCAGCAACACCCCCAAAACAAACCCTTTCCTTTCTGGTCCTGATGTGCAGTCTCTTAGTGCATATACGGGTGTGGCGAAAAGAGACTGGACTGCGAGGTTTAAGCAAATGATTTATTTGAACTCACAGCTTTATCTGTAAGGCCCAAGCAAATCATCTCTTTGAAGTCTAATACAGCAATAATGCAGGTTGTTATGAATACAGTGGAAGAATGCACTATTGCAACCTAAAAGCAAGAACATACTATAACATATTAGAAAGCATGCTAAATATTATACATGTGTCAGCTAATCACCTGCATTTGCAAACCTACAGCATGCTAAATACTTGCTTACCACTCCAGGTAAGGGGTCTCAATCTTAGCAAAGTCACCTTGGCCAGTGTCCTGACCAATGGGGAAGGGTCTCCATAGAGGTGAACATTGGAAAGGTGACTCCCCAAAACTCTGAGCTAGCACTTTTATCTCCTGGTTTACGTGACTGATAGTACAGTTTGAATATACAAGGCTATGGCTGAAACCCAGGTGGGTGCAGCAAAACTATGCCTGACTGGATTATGCTGTCTGGATACACAAAAGTTGTTGGCTGAAACCACCACTGAAGCCCTTCTGGCTCTCCTTGTCTTCCTTTCTCAGGAAGCCAAATAGTGGTTTGAATAGCAGTTAGTAGTAAATAATAGTAGTCAGGACATACCATTTGTTGAGGTGCAAGGCTCAGCTCAGGTTTTGGTTCTTTGTGTGGTGCAGCGTTGTCCTGTTTGGTCTGGGGCTTATGGACAACTCAAGGCTGAGCCATCTACACAGCTCCCCATGTGTCATCTCTGCACAGATAGGGCCACAGACAGGCAAATCAAGGCTGAGTTGCCTGCACAACCCCCTTGAGTTGCCTGCATGCACCAGATGATACAGAAATTTGCTTATGAGCCAGAAAACCCATACAATGGGGTGCTTCCACCCTTCCCCTCCAGCCTTCCATCTATCCTCCAGTTCATCCTTCTGTACATGCATCCATCTGTCCCTCCCTCCCTTTGGGGGATAGTATGTAGAGAGATCATGATACCTACAGGCAGTTACATAGCCTTTTCCAAAATGCAATAAATAATATTAGCCATATTGAATGAAAAATACCACTTGGTGCTGTGCAAATTACCAACATGCCCAGTGCAAATAGAACAAGAAGGATTTTATTGTCATGCAGAGACAGAAGTTTTGTGCTACAGTGAGATGGCCTTTTGCTCATTTCCCATTTAATTTCATATGCAACTCACTAATAGTGTCCCAGCATCCCTCTCCACATTGCTCTTCTTACAGTATCTCTAATGCACCCTAAACGACAAGAGCGCTCCATCAACAGCCTCCATGTAGGCACTGCGTGCTTTTGGCAAAAAACCACAGCAAGTGTCGCTAGCATAAATCTCCCATTACTATAACGATGCATTAAAACGGCACAAGGGTTTACAATCTGTGTAGAGAATTATCCATCCACCTGCTCTCGGAAATCACGTTATCTATGTTCATCCTTCCTTCTCCCATCTTTGTACTGGAATCACTTGCCAAGAAGGGAAAAAAAACCCCAAAACCTAACAGGCTTTTATCAACACACCACCATTTTGCGCAGCATTCCAGCAACTCTGGAACGTGTCTGTTTGGATTCTGTTTGGATCAGATACCCAACATTGCTTGTGGGAGGTAAACAAAGCGAAAAGACCATGGGTGACTATCAGTCAGAGTTAACTGCAACACCCCCACGCCTCCCTCACACACACACACACACACGCCCGTCCCACTTTTCCCTAGCCACAAACTGAAAATGCCACTGATGGGAGGAATAGGGTTTTATTGAAGAAGAAACATTTTTGAATGCCTTTTCTGGTTTACAGGCCGTACATCAATCTGGCTGTCATCCTGTTCCATTTGGAGTGATAGATCTGCAGAAAACCACTTTTGTTTAATTGAGATAATATTGTATTTTTCCCAAGTCCTTTAGGAAAGAACTGATTTATGAGGAATACCCTTCCTCATATAAAAATGATGATGGCATATGAAGTCCTGACAGCAAAGGCCAAATTCAAAGATTGCTTAATACCTCTGACTGAACAAGTCAGTGCATTCATCTCTGCAAGCCAGAGATTCCAGGATCCCCACTGAAGCCCCAGCAGACAGAGAGTAGATTTTCTCCTAAAATAGAAGCATTTAGGTGAGCTGAGCACCTACCACATGCTCAGAGGGGAAACAGGGCAGAATGGCACTTCCCTTCCAGCTGAAGCAGTGTGCGCACTGCCCTTCCTCAGCTGCTTTCAAAATACAGTTTTTCCCCCTTCTGCTTATCCTGAGTGCTAACCTAAAGCAGTTATAGACAATTTTGTCCTTCCTTTAGGATACAATGCCCACTCCACACATTTGACTTGGCGATACATTTTCTTCTGTTGGGAAGGGGCAGCAGGATGCTGGGAAGGAAAGGGGAAGGAAAGGGGAAGGAGATGGCGAAGGGGAAGGGGGAGAGGGAAAGCAGAAGGGGAGGAAAAGCTGCCGCAGGACCCCAGTGGGCTCCATGCACCTGAGGTGAAACAGTGGCACGCTACACCTCTTCTCAGGTGCCCTGTCTCCTTCCCCACCCATTTCCACTTCCCCTCTCCTTCTTTCCATCCACAGCTCCCCCTTTTCCCTCCCCTTACTCTTCCCATCTCTTTCCACTTCCCCCCC
>JANVCC010000020.1:46590559-46629905 GCA_025345505.1 Todiramphus chloris collaris
GGGGAGGGGCAAGGGGAGGGAAGGGCAGTGGACGGGATGGGGGAGGGCGGGAGACAGGGAAGGGGAAAGGCGGGGAGGGGAAGGTGAGAGTGAAGGGGAAGCGGAGTGGAAAGCATAAGGGAATGGGGAAGGAGAGCGCGGAGGGCTGGGGAGGCTGAACCGGTAGGGATGGGGAAGGGGAAGGGAAAGGGGAAGGAAAGGAGATGGGGAGGGGGAAGATTAAGGGTGAGGGCAAACCAGTAGGGGAAGGGGAAGAAGAGGAAAGAGAAAATGGTGTGGGAAGGGGAAGCTGGAAGGAAAAGGGCAAGGAGATGGAGACAGGAAAGAGTAAGAGGAGGGGGAGGTGGAAGTGGAAGCAGATGGGAAGGGGGAAGGTGAAGGTGAGGGAGGAGGGGAATGGGAAGAGGGAGGAGGGGAATGGGAAGGGGGAGAGGGTGAAGGGGAGCAAGAAGGGGAATGGGAAGTGGAGGGGGAAGGAGAACGAAGGGTGAAGTGGAAGGGGAACAGGAAGTGAAAGGGAGGGGAAGGGGAGGGAGAGAGGGAAAGGGGAAGGCAAAGGAGGTGGATGGGGAAGTGGAAGGAGAGCAGAGGGGAAGCAGAAGGAGACAGGGAGGTGTAAGAGGAGGGGGAAGGGGTAGGGGAGGGGGAAGGAGAGTGGAGGGTGAAGTGGAAGGGGAAGGACTGGTGGAGACATAGGGAGATTGAGGGCAGGCAGGAGGTGGTATTGATGGAGGGAAGGGTAGGAGGAGGAGTAGATGGACAGTTTGGAAGGAAAGAAGGAAAGGAATACTGATTGACACATGGAAGACTGATGGATATAAAGATGGATGAACAGAAGGAAAGGAAGATGCATTGAATCATAATTCAAGGAAGGATGGACAAATGGAAGGACTGAACAGGGATGGAAGGATAGATGAAAAGGAATGACAGGGACAAGTGGAAAGACAGAAGGATGGAAGTAAGAATGGTAGAATAGAGGGATGGAAGGGTGGAGGATTGTAAGGATGGACAGAGGGATTGATGCATGGACAGATGGGTAGAAGAACAAATTAAAGCATGAAGGGAGGAATCACAGAATGGTAGGAGTTGGGACCTCATGGGATCATCTGGTCTAATCCACCTGTCAAGGAAGGCTCACCTACGGCAGGTTGCCCACGATCATGTCCAGGCGGGTTGTGAAAATCTCCAGAGGAGACTTCACAACCTCCCTGGGCAGTGCTCCATCACCCTCACAGTAAAGAAGCTTTTCCTGATATTGAGGTGGAACTTCCTGTCTGCTGAACTTCTGCCTCTGCTGGACTCTCTTCAGTAGTTCCCTGTCCCTCTTGAACTAGGGAGCCCAGAACTGGACCTGGTACTTCAGATGTGGTTTCACTAGGGAGAGTAGAGTAGAGGGGAAGAACTTCCCCCAGTCTGCTGTCACATTCTTAATGCATCCTAGGAGGCCGTTGGCCTTCTTGTCCACAAGGGCACCCTGCTGGTTCAGGGATAACTTATTGTCCACCAGGACTTCAAGGTCCTCTGTGGAGCTGCTTTCCATCAGGTGAACCCCTAACCTGTACCAGTATATGGTGGTGTTCCTCTGCAGGTGCAGGACTCTACTCTGGTCCTTGTTAAACTTCATTTGGTTCCCCTCTGTCCAACTCTCCAGCCTGTCCAGGTCTTGCTGAATGTCAGCAAAGCCTTCTGGTGTTAACCAGCCAATCCTGCAAGTTTTCTAGCATCAGCAAACTTTCTGAGGGTATGCTCTATCCCTTCATCCAGATCACTGATGAATATGTTGAAGACTGGACCCAGCACTGACCCCTGGGGAACACCACTAGCAACAGGCCTCCAACTATGAACCACTGATCACAGCCTTCTGAGCTCTATTCAACAAGTTCTCAATCCGTCACGTGGTCCACTCATCTAACCCACACTACCTGTGAGGATGTTATGGGAAACAGTGTCAAAAGCCTTGCAGAAGTTGGAGTAGACATTTACTGCTTACCATCTACCCAGCTGGTAACACAGTCATAGAAGGCTATCAGAGTAGTTAAGCATGATTTCCCCTTGGTGAATCCATGCTGGCTACTCCTGATAACTTTTTTTTCCTCCATGTGCCTAGAGATGACTTCCAAAATAACCTGTTCCATCACCTTTCTAGGGATGGAGGTGATGTTGAGTAGCCTCTAATTTCCTGGGTCCTCCTTTTCGAAGTCTGGAGTAACACTGGCTTTCTTCCAGTCCTTGGGCACCATTTCCATTCTCCATTACTTTTCAAAAATAATGAAGAGTGGCATAGCAATATCAGCACTCGTGAGTGGTTCCTACTGGGGCACATGG
Source organism: Todiramphus chloris collaris (assembly GCA_025345505.1). Classification (NCBI taxonomy): domain Eukaryota; kingdom Metazoa; phylum Chordata; class Aves; order Coraciiformes; family Alcedinidae; genus Todiramphus; species Todiramphus chloris. The sequence continues at coordinate 46,592,885 of JANVCC010000020.1, forward strand.
ATTTGTGAGTGTTCAGTTTGCCTAAATGATCTGTAACCCATTCCCCATTTACAAAGGAAGTCTTCCTTTCTACAGACTTTCTCTCTTGCCTCCAGGGACTGGGATTCCTGGGAGCTGGTTTTAGTAGTGAAGACTGATGCAAAGAAGGCATTCAGTAACTCTACCTTCTCTGTGTCCTCTGTCACCAGGGCACCTGCCTCATTCAGCAGTGGTCCCACATTTTCCCTTGTCTTTCTTTTGCTACTGATGTATTTGAAGAAGCCCTTCTTGTTGTCTTTTACTTGTCAGGTTTAATTCTAAGAGTGCCTTGTCCTTGCTTGTTGCATCCCTCATGCTCTGACAACATTCCTGTATTCTTCCCAAGTGACCAGTCCTTTTTTCCACATACTGTAAACTTCTTTCTTCCCTATGAGTTTTTCCAGAAGCTCTTTGCTTATCCATGCAGGTCTCCTGCCTTCTTGATTTTTTTAGTCAAAGGAACAGACTGGTCTTGAGCTTGGAGGAAGTGATGCTTGAATATTAACCATCTTTCTTGGCTCCCCCTACCTTCTAGAGTCCTACCCACAAGATTTATCCAAGTAGGTCGTTGAAGAGGACAAAGTCGGTTCTGAAGCTCAGGGTTGCAATCCTACTTACTGCCCTGCTTTTTCCTTGTATGATACTGACATGCACCATCTCACAGTCACTACAGCCATGGCTGCTCCCAACCTTTGTGTCCCCAACCAGACTTTCTTTGTTCATTAATACAAGGTCCAGCAGCACACCTCTCCTTGTTGGCTCCTCCACCACCTGTGTCAGAAAGTTATCACCAATGCACTTCAGGAACCTCCTGGACTGTGTGTGCCTCTCTGTATGGTCTTTCCACCAAATATCAGGAAGGATGGACAGAAGAGAAGAACAAAAGGAAGAATGGAAGGACAGAAAAAAGGATGAAAGAAGGAAGGACAGAAGGAGAGAAGAGCAGAGAGGAGGATGTAGATATGGACAGACCTGTTGTTCAACAGGTGTCAGCCCTGTAGGTCCTGTGCCGCTCCATCCTGATGAAAGCATGGGAGATGCTCTTGTTCTTTTGCTGTGACACTTTTCAAATGACCCGAGAGAAGTGTGCGCTCTAGAGCTATGAGTAGGCAAGCTGAACCATTGCAACTTTGCTTATCTTTCTTCTGCACTGCATTCACAAATTTTCTCAGAAATTAACAAAACCACGAGGTTAATGGGGAAGTTGTGCCAAGTGTTCCAGCACTAAGTAGTTTTGGTACTGTATCTGTCAGATGAGAGGTGTTTCCTCTTGGGTAGTGCTACACAAAAATGGTTTCAGGAGAGAATGGGCTACAGAAAGCATTTCCTTGCCATTAACCACAAGTGTTAATTTCCCCAATCAAATCAGAACTTTGGCAATCATGATAACACATCAAAGCCACCCAGGAGAGCTGGTGTCAGAGCAATAAAGGCAAATTTTACGAAGAAAAATTTGGATCCTGGCCTAAACAACTTGAGTCTGCTTTTCAAAGGTACACTGCAATTCATCTGATGGATGGTCTAGTGAGAGCAAGAATGACCTTGTTGCTTTGGCACTGAACCTGGCTCTGGAGGTCTGGGTTTAGTTTACGGCTCCGCTACAGGGTAAAATATTGGACATGATGTGTGCCCTCTTTTCCCTTTTGTAACAAGAGATTATTATTTCAGTACTTCACACTGGAAAGGAAAGACAGAATTCATTAACCTCCGTGTGTTCTCAAACACTCTGATCACAAAGGCCATATATAAAATTACAGCATAAAAGTAACCAGCTATTTAGTCTAAGAGTTAACACACCCATGAAATATTTATATTAAAATGAGCAGCTGGCATTAGATCTGGTACTAGTAACTCAAAGAAACTGAAAACATACCCCACAAGCTCTTTCATTTAACATATGCTCATTTGTGTTTGGTTCTGTTGAAGATGCATCGTAATTGTAAATCCTGATCCATAGTTCTCTATACTGACAATTTGTTGTGATTTTCATCACACCCATTTCCTGCGGAGACTTTGCCACATGTCAAGAAACACAACAGAAAAGCGCTTGTGAACACGTGTGCTGAGTTTGCAGCTATTGGGCACCAGCCCAGCTGCCGTATTAAGTGTGCTACATTGTTTTCTAGGGGATGTTTGTCCTCCTGGAAGCACCCTGAGAAACTGATCCAAACAATACCACAGTTTTAGTGCGTTTTCCTCCGCGCCGGTGTTTAAGCAGCTAGGACAGACAGTTTCCTGGGAAATGGCAGTACCAACTCAGGCTAAATTGTGTCCAATAGTATAAGCTGAGCACAGAGTGTTGAAATCTAAGACAATCTAATTAAACCTTGAACTGCAGTTTGCTCGTTTCCATCTCTGCTTTACGTCTTACAATTAGGCAATTTCTGGGAATGGGTCTAACCAGAATGTGAAGCAGCATGGAGTGGGTCTGAACATGAAACAGAATTAGCTCCATTTTTATTTCAGGTACCACAGAGATAAAAGGTAAGGGAAGTGCTAGCATTAAGGAATGTTTTTTAAACATTTTTATTCCAATAATGACATTTTATATAGGAATCACTGTATATTCTGTTGAGGTTGTTTTTTTTTTTTCCTTGCTCCCTGTAATGACCTTCCTTACAGTTCTTTTTTTTTTTAATCTTCTGTGGTGTTACTAGAAAAAGTAAGAATGAGCCCCTAAATAAAAAACAAACCAAGAAAATACAGATGTCTAGAGGGATGGTCCTCAGCATGTTTGTGCTGACTGCTCTGCCTCGTCCCCAGAGAGCAGTGGCTGTTACAGCCTTCAGCTGTCTGCGCAAGTTTACACTAAATCAAACACAAGCATATACTTTTTGCATAAAACTATCAGCCTTTGCTGAAGAAAAACATGGTAGTGTTCCCCAAAGTCTGGGGAAGTTCTGCAGACATTCTGAGCATTGCATGAGAAATCTGAAAAGATTTACAAGGCAAAACTGCATTTCTTCCCATGGGAATGTAAAGAGCATATATGTGTTCCATTTCACACACGTTCACACTCTTTTAGGTTAAACTCCCCTGTGTTTTTGTCTGGGGCTCGTTAGAACCATTAGCCACTCTCCATGTGACCTGAAGTATGCTCACATGAATTTGGTTTTTTCCAATAGATAATTTTCCAATTAGAGCCAATTAAGTCTCTAATCTAACTTCATTGCTTTCATTCCTTGTGATTTTTACTGTCTTGTCATTTTACTTCCTCACTGAAAGCATCACTCATGGGATTGCGCGTTATTTGCAATTGCAAAGCAATTCCTTTTTTATTAAAAAGAAAATCTTTGAAGATATCGTGCAAAGATTGAAATGATGAATGTGAAAAGCTAAACATCCCAACACCTGTTATTTTTTAAAACCTCATGAGTTTTTTGGTGCTTCAGTCATGACAATTTTATGTTTGGAAGTAGAGGGATTGATGAAGACATCAGACCAGAGTCTAGGATCTAGGGATTGCTATATTCAAAACACACTTTCTACCTGCTTTTTAAACTGGTCTATATTGGGTGGGGAGAGATTTTTAACGAAAAGCTCTTCTGCTTTTACTATTCAACTAACATAATTTAACAATTATTCAATATACAGGAGTTTCCCAAGGGGAAAAAGTGACCGCACAGGACAAGGCAAATTAAAGGTGTATTATGGCTGTAGGTGCTGCAGCATGAGTGCTTGGCACTGGCCTTCTCTTTCAGTGTGCCCTGCACACCAGTGAGGTTGCTCAGCTATCGGTCCTTCCATTTTCCCCAAACTGGGAAGAGCTGGAGCATGACACACGGCTGTTGTCGAAGATGTGGTGAGCAACACCTCGTCCTCACATAAACCAGTTGTGAATTACTGCAATAGCTGCAGCAAATGCTCCCGTAGCACTTCAATGGGTGCAATACCCACCTCAGGCTGGTGAAAACGATGACAGAGAGTTCCATGGGAAGAACAAAAAAAATCACATGTAAAAGAGATTTGATCAAGTTTTTCACAGCTCTCACTCAAAAGCACTTTAATCTTCAATAAGTACCTATTGTCCACCTGCTTACAAGTAAAATTCTCAGTGATACACAGACCATACACCAGAAGTTGCCAAGGAAACTGGATTCACTTATGTGATGCTACATGTTGATTATGGCAATCTCCTTATTTTTCTCCGCCCACAGATATCTCAGAATCAGCGTTGTCCTTCATGGTCTAATTCCCATGATGGCATTGCCACTCAGGACTTGCTACTTGAATTGAAGCTTGAGCCACTCTAATTTTTAAAATAAGACATGAAAAAAAGATAAAAAAATCTTCAAAATTACTTTGTTGGTTGGTCACTTCAAATTGCCTTTTTTTTCGACACTGAGCCAAAATATTCAATAGGAGATGTAGTTGAAGTGCATAAATACAACACCCCTCAACTGTGCTTACTCGATGAAACTGAAAGTATGCCAGGAACAATTTTGAAAGCAATTCCCCTCGCTGTTTGCTTGATTCACAAGTCCCACCATATGGGGCACTGGCTACACAGCCTTAGTCCCTTTCAATTCAGTGGGAGCTTTTATTGCTGGAGTTTCAGCTGCATTTTAGGGAGGTTGCCATCTCCCTATTTAGTCAGCCAGGGTTGGATTACTTTGTCCCAGAGCAGCTGAGTTGCCTCAATCTGTGCTCGCCAGAACGACAGCTCGTGGTTTTAGTGAGGTCTCCAAGTTACACAAATTACAACTGCTCCATAGATTTGAATCCTGGGGTTTAGTGAATATTATGACAAGAGTTCAAGATTTAGATCTTACTCTTGATTTCATCCCTCCCACCTTGGTTTGGTCATAGTTCTCTGCATAATTTGTAGAGACACTCACAGTGATGACCTTCAAATGAAATCTGCAAATGAGCTAGCACAGCTGAAAGGGATTGTTTGGCCCATCAGCGTAGCTGTCAGAATAGTTTTGTTCTCTGGGTGTCTTTTCTCTTTGGGTTTTTTTTTTCCCAAACAGAGAGAGTTTTACCCAACTGAACTTTAGAGCAGGTTCTTTCCAGGCCACGTGGTGTGTTTCGGTTGAGATGGATCATAGCCTCTTGGGGATATCTTATGTCTGGGGATGATCTTAATAAAGAACAATTAAATAGAATCTGGCAAAACACCAAAGACAACACTCTCTTCTTTTAGAGAAACAGGTGTGGAATGAGCTCAAAAATTCAACAGAGGCTCAGAAAAATTCCCAGGATACTGAGTCTGAAAGGCACTCTAAATATTCTGCGAAGTTTAAGCATAGTGAGTACAGAATGAAAGGCTGTGGGAGGAGGGGCTGACAGGCCTTGGTTGCCTTTGTGGCCTCTTTGCATTTTAAAGCTGCAAGGTACCAAAATACTTACCTGTGTCCTTAAAAGCACAAGTCTGCATCTGGACCTCACTGGAGACAGGGGCAACAATCCCCCTGGTTTTACAGGTATGGGTCAAATTAAATACAAGGAAAGTATTTTTTCTGATGAGCTGCTGGGGAGCAAAGGATCTGCTGCAGAAAATGGATTTTACATCTGGTAATAATGATCAATAGCTAAGTGAAAAAGAAAGAGCTTGAAACCAGTGTTATGCTGGTGCAGTGTGCAGCCAGACAAAAAGTATAAGGAGAACAGACACCTCCCAAACTAGCACACACACACAGGTAGGTCGCGGGGGGTGGGGGGGGAGGAGGTATTTTATTTCCCTCACTTTTTCCCATGTTCAAAAATGGCTCAACCAAAAAGTGAAATTATACAGAGCAGCTTGAATTCTGCTGTCCCACCCAAGATTGCAAGAGACGAACCTGGAAAAAACCGGTGTGATCATTTTGACATCACGAGTGATGAAGCAAACGAATCATCCTTTTGCTTTGCATACACAAATAAATACTGCTGGCAGAAAAACCACAGTGTGGCTGAATGTGGTGGCACAGTCTGTTGGGGAGGAGCATCTCCTGTGGCCCCACAAGCCCCCAAATACATACTGGGGAAGCGTGGCAGTGCAGGCAGGCCATTTCACCTGCTGGAATGATTCTGGCAACTGGAGAGCTGTGCAAGGTCCGAAAAAGTGACTTCTGTAACTAAGGCACAGCTGACTAAAGTAGATAGTTTTGTGGAACTGAACTCGTTTATCACATTTTAAGTCATCTAAAAACCTGAATATTAGCAGGTCATCATAGTACAGTTATGAGTTTGATTAACTAGCTGGACAGCTGACAGTTTTTATTACAGATATACTTCTATTTTTTTCCTACTGCTGCTTTCATCTAACTAAAATGATTGAAGCTTATTTGTTACAACCTGCATGAGTAACTTTTTAAAAACTGATTTTATAAAGCCACTTATATTGAATGTCTTACTTCTATACACACTGATAACCTTCTCAGGAGACTAATTAGCATGCCAAGAAAAATAAGCAGTGATGTTGCTCCTACAATGGATCCAAACTCTGAAGCCAGTGAGGTGCTGCCAGTGTTTTTGACAGAGGTCTCCTCTAAAACCTTGCATAAAGCTGCAGAGGTGAGAGGTGTTGCAGTGGACCTGACCTGCAACGCTCATTGAGGAGGCAATGCTCATTGAGGAGGCAATGCTCACTGAGGAGGCAATGCTCATTGAGGAGGCAGTGCTCACTGAGGATACCCACCTGAGCATGCCACGGATAACAGGAGGCATGCAGTGCTGAAATCACGTAACGTGATACGGTGACAGTAGATTAGTAAGTGTTAGGACTTAGATCTGTTCCCTTTACACTAGTAGAAAGTACAAATTCATTTAAATCAGAACAACGGGACAGTGATCAATATTCTGAGGTGATTTAAAAATTTAGTATTATGGAGATCTTCCCCTCCTGAATGGGGTACTGGTTCCCTGGTCCTCTTTAGGAACTGTATTATTTCCATCCCAAGCAAAGAACCTACCCGAAAATCTTTATTTAATATCATAGCAAAGTATTAATTGGTGTCTTCCATAAGCTCATATGAGCTCATTGTCATCTCTCAACAGCCTTGTAGAAAATACTGGAAAGCACATCTACACATACTCTTCAAAACTCAAACCCGATGGTTGATTAATAACTGAAAAAAAAAGGAGTTTGCAGAAAAAGAAAGAACATCTTTGTTTGTTGACAGCAATGAAATGTAACTTGTCACCAGAGTTGATACGTTGTATTAATGGCTCTTTCATGAAAACACAGAGCTGAATGTTATAAATATTGATGTGAGCACACTGCTTTTGGAAGTATCTGATAGAGGAAACTTTTAAGGAGAATACAAAATTGTGTTCAAGTGTTTCTCTGACTTGAAACTCAAATATCCCCTTTTAATTGGAAGCTATTATATTTACCTCCAGGAACATTTTTTTGCTGCTGATGCAGCAGATAGAGCAAGGAAAGAAATATCTACATGGAATAGCCACAGCTGTCAACATCTGTAAGGAACAAAACTGAGAGACAGATCCCCAAATGAGCTGGAGTGTTAATGTTTGTTGTAGAGTATTTAGGCTTTTTAATGTTTTGGTATGTATATGTCCTGATGCTCACAGTGATGGCTTGGTTGCCACGGTTACTTGTGAGCCAGCCTCTACCTCACTCTGAGAAGGCAGAGTGTGTTTTCTCCTCTATACTGGATGTGTCCACATGGGCATTCCTTTTAACAACTGTGGGATCAAGTGTCACAACCAGCATCCAATGCTTAGTACGTGTTTACAGGGAAAATGATGTAGTGGTATTCCTGATGCTTCTACAGAAACAAAAAAAAGGTATCACACCATCCTCACCACCCTTTAAAAGTTGCTCAGAATTTCCTTCTACATAGTAAATGTTAATTAAATTCTTCTTGAGGAAGGTGGGGCTAGATAGCCTCTCTTTGATGTAAAGATTGAAGTTTCCCTCCACACTCCCAAGCCATTTCTCTTGCCCATCAAATATCTGCTCCCCTGTATTAAAGGAAGCGAAATTGGTCCATTCTTGTACGTGCTCTGGGATGACAGGTAAATAGGGCTTGTTGAAAAAAATGCATGTGCCAGATAAAAGGAAAGTCAATTTAAGTCCAGAAGTGAGCGAGCCAAGAAGATAATGCATGTCTACAAGCAGCATCAGCTGCTGTCATACAGGGATTAAATGAAAAAATAAATAAAACTAATTTTAGCTAGGATATAAAACAATGAGGGATTTTTAACAACCCACTACGCAGGGGCTGCATTAGGACAGAGCAAGGGAGCCTTTCCCCTGCAGTCCTGTGTGGACACAAGCCTCCCTGTGAAACCATCACAAGCAAAGAACTCCCCCCAACACTCTCCCCACCTCCACAACCTCAAACATTTGCTATATTGTCAAAGAATAGGGGGAAGAAACAACTTTCTGCTCTGCAGATGGGAACTGCAGCACAGCTAGCTGCTTGTGGCTCACCTCTCTGACGAGACCACGTTCTGTTGAGCACGCCCGTGTATTCTCCAAATTGAATGGTGGGGAAGAGATGTATGGCACTGTCCAGGCGAAGCTGCAGTGTGGTGGCAGCAATACTGATCCACAGAATGCTCTGGTATGATTTGCCTTAGTTCCATCATTCATGAAAAACAAAGGAAAGAAAACCAAAATAACCCAAGAAAGTGAATGCGAGACTTAAAACTTCCAGGAAGTTCTGCAAAAACAATGAGCAGTTTTGACCCGTCCCACTGCACGGTATTACAGCAGAATTTGAAGGTCACAAGCAATTTTAGGCTATGATTATTGTTTTCAAACAGACAAACTCCATCTTATAATTTAGTAAAGGTAATGCACACTATTTTGCAAAGGTAAAAAGTGCAGTGATAAAAAGGAGTCTTCCATTTGTCAGGTGCCATTTCAGTTTACAAATGAGACACTGAAAGATGAAGTGATGTGGCCAAGTTTGTAGAGGAATTTGTTACAGAGCTGGATACCGAGACCACTGCACAGGATTGCTTTGCTGATATTTCAGCTGCAAGAGAAAAACCTCCACCTGAAGTGACTTATGAGAATGAATAGCAGGTATGTAGTGGAATGGGCACATGGGGAAAACAAATGGCAAAATAGCTTTTAAAAGTATTTATAACTCCATAAAGAAGAGCAACAGGTTTCAGGTGTTGACAGACATCAGCTTTATACAGGGGATTGCTCAAGAATTTCTGAGCTCTCTCTATTAGGGAGTACAGCTAGCAGGAATAACATGATACAGATGGGACAGGCTTGGTGTGTAAGGGGATTCCACACCCAAAAAAAAAAAGAAAAATGCAAACTCCTTGACCTACTTCCATAGCAGAGAGAAAAGGCACAATGCATTATTTAAAAAATGCAGGAATATTCCAACAAGGACTTCTGCCTGAAGCTATCCCCAGTGCAGCTATTGAGCTTGAGGCCGTAAATCTTGGCAGTGTTGTATTGTACACGTCTATGGTACTTGGATAAAGAAATCAATACATTTTATTCAGACAAAAGCCATGCCACACATTTATAGGACTGTTGCAGATTTGAGAATCGGACCCAGAGGTGAATAAATAACATAGTCCATGACGTTACTTGTGCAGCAGAGCTCTGTGAGCAGACCAACGCATTTAGCTAGTGGCAGTAAGGACAGGAAGACAGACAGAGATAAGCAAATCTTTATTTGATAGATTTCCTCTGCCTTGCAGGTTGAAACAGCACCCAGGAGCTAGAGCTAACTTTACAAGGTAATCCCTACTGCACCAGGATTTTATCACTTGGTTTGTCAGACTCCAGGACATGGATTTTGATAAGATTCATAATGGGAAAGTGGAGTGCTGAAGTAAAACAACAGCTTTCAGAGTTGGAACGACTAACTTTGCTGTGCCAAATTATTTAAAACCTAAATGTTTGCTTTCCCTAGGTTTAACAGTTTGGGGGGCAACATGATCCCTGTAAGTATTCATTAGGAGACAGGAGGCTCAGTCCAGCAAGGCCCCTTCCTCATCCTAGCTTTCAGTCCCTTGATCCAAGGAGCATGTCTTTAAACCTTCCCACAAGTCTTCTTTCAACCATCATTTCCATTGCTCTGCCCAGTCCATGAAAGCTGGATTTCTTTTACAGCCCTGCTTCCCAGAACTTTTCTGGATACATGAGTTCAAACCACACAGGATCCAGAGGAAGCCAAATCCTGCCTTCCCATGGTTTGAGTGGTTGCTCTAACCACTGCTCTACTCGCTGCAGAGAAAGCTGGGCACCCTCCTTCCACCCTCCCACATTAAAAAAACTAAACCCAAAACAATTATTTGAGTTTTTTAAAAGAGAGAGAAACCCTTTCACATAACACCTAGGAAGGTGGTAGAAGCGAGTGAGTGTACAAACTGTGTGGCAAGCTCACACAGTTACTAGTTTGGCCTCTTCAGCTTTGTCATTTATGGCTATAGACCTCATAAAGATCCTTGCGGCCACCGTTCTGTGAACTTCTTGTTCAGTGCTGATTTATAGGTTGAGTAAATCCAAGTAAAACAGAGCAGTGAAAGGAATTTGTGGGACAATTTGCTGCTTCAGTTTAGGTTAGGGTTTTTAATAGTTATTTACCTTTATACATTAGATAAAGATTTGTCATTAGCCAATTACCTGAGGCAGCATGGGTAGCTTTGACAGCTGAATTCAATGTATGAGCTACCCTTAGAAAATACTACCTTATCTTCTGACAGAAAATGCTACAGCTATATATAGAGGTCAGAGCCTGTGTCTTAAAATGGGGGAAAGAAAATATTGAGATGATCTGCATGGAACATAGCTTTTGAGGATAAAAGCTTTCCAGCAGAAGAGGGAGAGATCATTACTGTATATTTATATAAAGCCTAGGCTAGTTTTTTGTGGACTTCATTGAAGCTGTGCCAATTTACACCAGCTGGAAAACCACCTCTAAAGTGTTCATTAAACATCCGTCTCGCTAGCGTACTGCTCCAGGAGTTGAATGTTTGTTCCTCTGAAAGACTTGTCATTCTCTTGATCCAAAACGGTACCTCAGATTTTAAGACTGGGTGTGAAATGTTGATGTTACCTGCACTAGCTCTTCTCCCACATTTAAATGCACCACTGTGTTCCCTGCAGAGCCTGGAACACTGAAAATGTCTGTCTAGCAGGACTGTGGCTACAACGAATGGACCTGGGACACAAACTGGAGGAGGCTGCTCAGCAGTGCTTTCTACAGCCCTGTTTGCTTTTCCGGCTCCTGAGCTGGGCTCTGCTGCCCTTCAGAATGAAGGGCCTTTTATCACTGCCAGGTTGGGTTTTTTGCTAAACTCATAGTAAAGTCAGATGAATAATTTACACTGAGTTTTGATTGATTTTGTGTCTTTTTCAGTTTTCCAGGGAGCAAGGAACCAATTGCAGTTCCTCATTAGAAATCACTTCTGCTTAATTCCTGCACCTGCTTTGAAAGCAACTCAAATCCTGGATGCTGAATCTCAAACATAAGCCTTGCTGATCAGATTTTCCCGTCACAAAATACATATCCAGCTGGCTGAGCATAACTTTGCATTTTGCTTGTGGCTGGTGCTTGAACAAACTAGGAAGCAATTGTCTAATTAATGTGCAATGCTCAAACATTTATTTCTTTTGGGCCACTGATGAAAAAGGGTTTAGGATTACAACTTAATAGCCCTCGCAAAAGAAACAGAAAGTGGACATGAAGCCTTATAGCCCTAGAAAGAGCCATGAATTTTCTCATTTCTAGTCTTTACCTTTCTCCAGGCACTCTTCATCTCCTTAGACCTGTTCCTAATAGTCTCCTATTGCTGTCAACAGTGTCAGCCTGCAGTAACTATCAAAAATAAAAGCATTAAAATCTTTTAGGCATTATGCATTTAGCATTATGCATTTTATATAATAGCATATGTTAGCATCAGTCATCAAGCATGCATGGTTGATGGCACAGAAAGTCCCAGAAGTTATACTGAGATTAGCCTCAATTATTTTGCAGATTATTGTTGTGACAATATACATTTGCTGAGCAGACAGTGGCAGTTTGTTGGAATCAATATAGTCTAACACATTAGCACATCTTCTTCAAAGATCCACGGCCACACAGACACTTTACTGGTGGATATATAATATCACCGTCATAGCTGTTACAGATCTACACCCACAGTCTGAGTTTTCATCCACACTCTAACGGAATTTTTCTACTTTTGATTTCACATATGGGCCAAGTCCAGAAATAACATTATGATAAAATCAGGGAGATTTTGGAGGTTTGGGACATGGTAAGACATCACATAAATATCAAAACTGCATTTATAAAAGACAAGTAACAGTAAAATATTACAGGAATCCTTTCTAGTCTTAAACTAGAAGCAGATCTCCCATCCCAGTGGCAAAATTCTGTGTGGTGCCTCCAAAGCAATACCAGTGTCGCCTCCATTGCAGTGCACATTTTTCCCTCAACATTACACAGTAGTTCAGCCCTGGGATTAAGGAGCAGCTGCATGCCTGCTCTGTTTTAGATGAAATTTCCTTCCAAACATGAAGTTCACAGTTAAAAGTTCAAACCAATATGATACATGTTTTTTGTCTCTGTCACTTAACCGTGAAAAGTATCTTCTCCACCTGCTGTGGAGATCAATAAATTAATGACCAATTCTTTTCCTCTGTAGGTGCCAAACTGACTTTCAGGTATTTATGACATATTACACACAATATTGCCCATTCTCAGAAGTCAAGAATTTGTGCTACCATAAGGCTAGCACAGTTGGATGAGCCATTGAATTCCAGCTGTGGAAAGTTCTGCTGTGCTCAAAGAGAGAGAGGGAAAAAAATTAATAATGCTTTTCAAACAAGAAAGAGGAGATATCTACCAGAAAGCTTTTAGTCTTTTATATATTATGATTTGGTATTTTGCTTGGTTTTGCTGTCGTTATCTACAATATATTATTCAGGCAAAGGCTGTTCAGTTTGGAAAAGTGAAATGCAACACTGAAAAGGTTAGAGACATCTGCTAACGGTGCCCATCCCCATTAGTTTACTATCTGACTGCTAAGCATATGTTATAAATAATGCAAAACTTAATCCATTTGCATTTTTGGGGGAAAAAACTAAACAAAAAACACCCAACATACTACAAAATAACAGAAGGAAACACATTTCTGTAAATACATCCAACTACTATAAACTACCTAATCAATAACTTCTGTAATACACTGAGCTGAACAAATGATGGTTAGTGAATAATTTAATGTTTTGGCAGTTTCTACTCCAGAACTGACTGTGAAGAGTTCAGATTTTCACCAGCACATTTGTTTTACAAAAATTCTTCTAAATAATTACTATGAACAATTATTGCTCTTTAGAGCATTCGTGAGCACTTTACTGTGTTGATGATTAAATTTGATCTCTTTCAGACAGTTTTAATTGGGTGCAACAATCAAATCACACAATTTCCTTTTCCAGACATAACCCTACCAACTGAGTATCTGGTTTTCTAATTTGTAATCCATTGCCTAATCCAGAGTGGTGATTACTAATCTCTGTGATTTGTGTACATGGATTTGGAAGAACATTTAGGGATGTGTTTATTTCTAAACTATTTAATTGCTTTCCTGAATACAAATAGTTAGAATATTAGCTTTATTAAGTCTCTGAATTAGTTTTTTTTAATCATTAGAAAGATACAGTGTTAAAGAGCTACTTCCACCATCTGTCCACTTTTCTCATTCCAGTTAAAAACCCAGGGACTCAGTGCAAACTGGCATTGATCATTGGTTTAAGGTAATATGATATATAAGATATATAGATGCATATCAGACTCTGCCATCCAATTATATTTTTTATTATATATTATATTATTATATATATTATACAATATATAATATATTATATAATATAAAGTATATATATTATATTATATTATATTATTATATGCAATAGCTATTTTGTTATGGGTCATGGTAGCATGGGCAGTGGGGGATGCTGAGTTTTAACTCACTACAGCTAAACAGGTGAGAGGTCTCTCATACAAGTAACCCCTCTGAAATAATCAACCTGATTAAAAACCTCCCTCTATTATTTCTCCGTTGCTCTAGTAAAGTCCCGTTCTTCAGGGACAACAGCAGGTCAACAGTTTTTCAAGTGGGTGGGAAGCACTCAAACCCCCTTAAATCAGGTTTTGGGAATGTAACAGTCTTTGTACCTGTCCGTAGGTTACAAAATCCTTTTAAATCTGATCAAAGTCTCTATGGTAGAGGTTCAGCAGCTGGAAGCCAGCTGAGCATTGCTCATTGCCATGTTACTTTTTCATTAAGTTGCTTTATAGAGCTCTCCCAGAGACACCACGACAATCTAGTCCAAAATGCTACAGTATGATAGGTTGAAAGACTGCAGGATAATACAGAACTCAGCTTTTATCAATACAAGTGATATAAGCTGTAAAGCCCTTTCTAACACAATGGACATTCAATTTGATAAAGACAGTGCTGGGTCACAGAAGATGCTTTAGGAAAGGAAGGAACAAATCTTACATCATGTATAAAATGTGAAATTCTCTCCAGATGAATATTCAGAAATTGTGGCATTGAACATCTGAAGATGATAATGGATACTGTAATAATGTCTTTTTGGAGGAGAATAAATATTTGTTTACATTGTCAATGTGTATGTCACAAAAATATGCTACATGCCAACTTTCAAATTCAAATTAAAGTTACATTACTAAAGCTAGGCAGTTTTTGGTCATCTATTGCAGTACTTCTAATCTTCCTTCCCTCAGATTCACTGGTAATAAATCAAGAATATTTGGAGTACACAGAACAACAGTGGTAGCTGGAAATGAAAAGGATGTCAAGTTTTTGTTTGACTTTGGAAATCTTGGGCTTTTTAATTCAGTAACTTTGTGAGCCAATATTGAATATAAGAATTTCATAACAGAGTTAAACAGTAGCAGGATACTGAATTTTCTCTTTTTATGTATGAATTTTAAGGTCAGCAATGATGAAAAATTCTTCAGTGTTGCTTAAGTGTGGTAGGCAGAGAGAAATGAGTCAACAAAGGGATATCCACATCAGTACTGACTTCTTTGTCGGCAGCCTCAGCAATGTGAGGGCCCTGGAGACTGAGCTAAGGCAGCAGAGCTATATATACACATATGCATGTGTATGTTTGCATTACTTTGCAAGTTTCTTGAAGCCAAAGCCAACATTGGTTGATGGGCCAGCACAGGTCAGCTTGTGCCTGGTTTGAGTGAGAACAGAACTAATTTTGTTCAGTGATTTTACTTCTCAGCTCAGTTCATCTAACTAACTGCACTGTCTGAAGTTAGCAGCCTGTTCTCACAGGCAGTGTCTGCTTCCAGCAGTGATCACACCCCATGGGCAGAGTTACTACCAAGGATTGGTGTGCAGACCAAGGCCACTGCTGGGTCTTGTGTACCACTTTGGGGGGTGCAGAAAGTGAAAGGCTGCACCTGCAGGGAGGAGTGCACAGGACAAGTGACCCTAAACTGGCCAACGAGGGATTCCAGTCCATATGTGTCATATTCAGTATAAAGCTGAGGGATCAGGAGGGTCTTGCCCTCTCTTTGCCCTCTTGGATTGCTTTGCCAGCTTTGCTCAGCTTGGCTTGGGTCCTCTTCCCGTCTTTTTCCCTCAGAGCATCTGAGGAGATCTCTGTTCTGCCTTTGATCCCAATCAGTGTGTTCCTGAACCCGGTACCAGAATCCAGCTCCTGAACACAACTCCCATCTGCTGCTGGGCCCAGTCTGGGAGTCTCTCAGTGCCTGCTCCACAGCATCAGTGATGACAGTGACATAATTACCATTGGGGGGGTTGGGTTCAATACTGGTTTTGTATATATTTGCATATATTCCATTTATTATTGTTATTATTACTTTTGTTATTATTTTCATTAGTTTCCTTTTCTAATTTCTAAGTCTCTCTCCCTTATTCCCTTTCTCTTCCCCCATGGGGAGGGAGGTGGAGTGTCTGTTGTAGGTCTAAGGGGCTGCCCCAACCCTAAACCATGACAGCTTGCAATACCCCTCTCTGATCTGTGAGAAGAACGCATGTTTCTTGACCTGTGACCCTGGATATCTTACTGAATATAGCACTCATGTTCAAGACATTCTTATCTAAATAGCCTTACAGATCCTTTTCCTCATTTCTACAGAAGATGAACAAGTCAAATAATGTTAATGATGTTACTTAAGTATAAAACTATATAAACAAAACAGTGCAAAAAAAAGGAATAAAGATAGTTTTCAGAGTGACCCTTCTTGAAAAATTTAATTATATTTAAAGTCTTAATGGTAATAGAAATTTATAGACAGCTATTTGCCTTTATCAACAGATAAGAAAATTACTCAGACATACACATTAATAGGATTTCAATTTTAGGTGACTGTGGACAATTGTCTCATTGCTCCTTTCAGCTTACATTTTAGTGCATTAGTGCATTGAGTGTTTCTTATCCGCTACATGTTTGTTATTGTTTGCAATGATGTGTGAAATTGGAGACTGACTGAAATTTTCCTCAGCAAACTTGCATTGTTGGAGGATCAAAATATTGACAGCCCAATTTTATAATTGTAATTCAATCTTGTTTCATGCCTTAAGGCTGGCTTTTCTTCAGTAATACACTGACTGAAGTTGCCTTTGAATCCTGTTCATTAGAGATGGCTGAAACTTTTCAGATTTCATGTTTTCCAAATCAGTATTTTTCCCTAAAAATGTCCCTGTCTCCAAATCTAAACTTTCCTCATTTTTATGCATGTTTTTTTAATGCATTCTTGCAGGAGACAAAACCTACGCTCATGTGTTTTGTTTCGGACAGAAAATTCCTGTTTCTGTCTTATGGGAATGAAAATTAAATGGTTCAAGTGTTCACTTCAAAGCAGCTCTTCCTTCTAAAGCTTCTAAACTACATTTTGGGGGTGGGGGGGGAGCTGAAAAAAAAAAAAAGTAATATATTTATTGAACTAAAGCAACTGGGAGAAATTAGTAACATGGGGAGGGGTTTTGTTTGCTTGTTTTATGCCCATTTCAGAGCAGACAAAATTTTTCAACAAGCTTTGCTGTTCACACACCAGATGGCTTTATTTTTCCAATACTTTATTTTCCTCATATACATTTTCACTGCAAGTATTTAGCACATGGAAGCGGGATGTGTACGCTTTTTATTATTCTGCAAGATATTCAGCTATACACTAACTAATCCCAGCATTTGATCAAACTTTGGTGAACCAGATGATTCAATGTATATTCCTAGAAGGGAATAGCAGGAACAGACATATTATCCCTATTCTGTACTTTATCATGGCTTCAAAAAGACCTATTTGCCAGCTACGTACTTTCAAGAGAATGAAGTTCAATTGCTAAATTAAAAATGGATACCAGCATCTTTTTGAATTCCTGGAATAATTCCACTTTTAGCAAGCAGTTGATTTTCATACTTCTAAGCATACAATAAGTTTGTAGGATAGAGCAGTTTGGCTGAATTAAGCATTGCAGAGAAACTATTTGGTCTTTGCAACGAAGGCAGATATGTGCTATTAACAGTATAACGTCCACACGTCTGTGTATTTAGTTAACATTTTCAGAAGCACCTTCATTCTCAACCTTTATATGGAGAAACTGTTTGAAAACAGCTGCAGGAAAGCTAACGCTTTTAATGTCTTGCAGGTATTCTCAGTATTTATAACATAGAAGTTATCAGAAACCATCATGTATAAATGCAGCTGCTCGTGTATATACTGTGTTATTTGAAATCTATTAAATCCCATTTTAAATTAAAGGAGAGAGGAATGCAGTGTATGTAGTGAAACTCATGGGAGGCACTTAGGAAATATTTTTTTCTAAGAGGCATCCTATCAGTTTTAAAACTACTTTCCACCCTTTACTTCAGTCATCTTAGCAAATTAAATGCTTATTGCCACTTGGACTACTTCCCTCTCTAAAGCCAGCACTCATTAAAAAAATCTATTAAAACTAAGATGCTACAGTACCCAATTCTGGCACAGCTTCTTTTGGTTTTTTTTTTTTTTTTTTTTTTTTTTAATTCTGAAGAGGTTAAAATAAGTTTCCAAAAATGGGCTTTTATTCACCCGTCACAAGCACATTTTGCTTTATAGTCTGATTTTAAGAAGAGTTTTAATTCTTCCAAATTATTTTAAAGGGAATTCTTCCTTTCTTTCTCTCTCTCATCTTTTGCTTCCTTCACTTCTCTCTCTTTTGTACCTTTGAACTAAGATTTCTGTGTGCGCAGACTCCTCTTGTCCTGACAGGGAAGCTCTGATCTGCAGCCGTGAGAGCTGCCAATCTGTCAGATTAAGCTGAAACCAGGGAAGTCAAGAACCCTCCTCTCAAAAGTCTCAACAAAAAGAAATGGATAAAAGCGGGTGTAGCAAGGAAGATCAATATGACTCTCTGCAGTGGGAGAAAGACCAAAGGGAAGCAAACCCCAAATGCCTGCACGCCTGTCTCCTGGTTTCAGGGGAGAGGCAGGCTCAGTCGCACCTCGGCAGCTCTTTGAGAGTGCCACCGTACTGCTGTGAGGGTGGCTGTAGTGAAGGGCTGGTGATGGCTACCTCAAACATGGACAAGACCTGGGTCTGAATGGGGGAGCTGAGGACATTTTATTGTTCACAGTCTTCCAGCTTTAGGATTTCAGACTTCAAAGCATGTAGTCTGGACTGCGAACAACAGCAAACATATTCTGTTTTCTGCACACAGTTTTAACCAGTTAGATTTTTCAACACTATTTGGGACAACTTCCTAGCTCCAAAGTGAAAATACCAAGCACTCATATGATTCTGTTTTCCCTATAAGGCTAAAGCTTTCAGAGATCACATCCCTCTGTTGCTTCTATTGTTTCACCACATTCTGACATTCCAATAGATGCTATATTTTTATTTCAAGCACATTTCTAAAGGGTGTTTTGGTTTAAAGATTTATTCCTTGAACCACTGGGGAGGGGATTGCAAGGAAATATCTGTCACTTTTCCAAGATATGTGTATTACAGTCTGGCCAATTGTTTTTTAAGCCATGGAAAATTATCCTCTTGATTAAGCCAAAATATTACCTACTCTGCATTTAAAACTGTTTCTACATTGTACTTGCAGGATACATTTCAGGATAGATTTTTACAAGAGAAGCCTATTAGTGCAATATATTGGAAGACCTGATTATGTGCATTAACCACAGAAGTTTAGTAATATTCTTCCTTTGAGGATTTTCCACTGAATGTTTTGGAGGGAAGTTAGTTCTGTCCATTTCCCATGAGAAGTTTAATTTCCTCTAAATATTTCTGTCTACTAGAGAAAATAAAACAATTATTATTCTTAATTTATTTTTAAAAGTCATTTTAGTATGCTTTAATAAAATCACTTGAATCTGCCAGAGCCCCTTGACACAGCTTTGGTCAGTATGGCATGCCATGGCATGGTCAAGCTGTGTACCACATAGACTAAAATGATGGGCCTTACACTATAGGAAGATTTGTGAACCCTTTTAAAAAAATATCTTTTTGCTTAGTTTTTCATAACATGGCTTCAATATCCTTATTTCTTTAACAATTTTAGCCTTTCAAAAAATAATCCTATCTTAGCAAAAAAACCTTTTTTTCCCCTCCTGAAATTGAAAAAAAAAAATTAGTCAAATGCTTGCACATTTCCAGATACAAATCCTAATTCTCTCTGTGTGGCTCTTTACCTCAGAACTAGATAACTTCTAATTCTTTAGTAATGAAGACATAGCCTTTAAACTGATTATGGGCAAGTTTTTTTCCTTTACATCTATTATCTTTATGTTACCATAGTTATGATTATGTAGAGCCCTTGTCGGGGGCTTCAGCCCCACCATATTGCACATGAAAGAGCAAGATGTTTTTTTGCACACTGAAAATATTATTACTGCTTATCTAACCCTCAAATTGGATTTGCCTCTAGCTTTGTAGAAACATCGCATACCACTATTGGCCTTTTCTAGCCTCTTTCTCAGCTGACTACAACAAAAGGTCTTGCTCCTCACATTTTTCACTTGATATATAGAGTTTTAATATAAGCTCACAAACTATAATATCAGTCATAATCAAAGTCTTGTGTAAAGAAGATTAGTTAGACCAACCCATTGATAACTGGCTTTCAGAAAATCTTCAGGGTAGCAACACAAGCTTGCGAAAAAACTCCCCAGCCACAGAAATTAAGACAGTTTTGCCAGAGATTTATCTCCATTAGTGTAGCCAAAATGTAGAAGGACTATTTTCCACCTTCCATCTACTCAACATGGCCTCAGCTATATAAAGTATAGGTTTATCTAGACATAGGTACCTCTTACTTAAGGCAGATGATTGTTTGCTCCTGGTACAAACAAACCTTTTATAGAGGTACCTTTGACAGAGCCTTTTGGGTGCTACTTCAGCTCAAACTCAGTTAAGAAAAGATGTGGCATCTCCCACCCCATTACTGGATACAGGCTTGGTTTCCTCAAGTCCTTACAGCATTTCTACATCATGTAAATATGGACCTAGGGAACAGGGTGAGTTTGCAGAAGACTCAGATCTTGCTGTCTCAGCATTTCTAACCTTATTTACCATAAAGCAGGGAGAAACTGATTTTAATGAGAACACTTAATGCCAAAACTGTCACAAGTGCTAATGCTTAACTATCTTACTACATTGTTAAGAATTTATTCTATTTTGGAACCACAGCTGGACATTCTCAGAAGATGTATCACCTTCATTAAAAGGAAGACAAATGCAGAAACCGAGCTGGCAAATGAAATTTAATTTGTCACTGATATGTTAGTATAGTAGCAAATACCTAAATTGTGTCATCTGCTGCTTACACTATGACTTGGGGGTCACACAGCATTGGAGCTGTGTTTTGCTTTAGTTTTCCCTTGACCTGTGGTATAGGAATTTGTTACTGAAGAGGCTGATTCATATCAGCATAAAAGGACATTTATATAGTATGGTGAAATAAGAGAGCTGGATTTAAAAAAATAAAGATCACAAAAGCAGAACTGGCCTTGCAAATATTAATGTTGTTACATTAACAAGGGTATTTATACACCAAGCATAAAAAACTCCCTAATGAACCAAATACTTCTCTGTGCCTTGAATGCACAGCAAGCAGGCATCACTTTTGCTCTAATTTTTAAGGTCTCTGGTTTCCAGTTCCTTGTTTTGAACAGATATCGCACAAGACTACATCACAGGACAAAAATGTGCCTCAAATCTCATTTTAATTTTGTGGTCAATCTTTGCTTTTTTCATATGTTCTCCATCTCACAGAACTCATTTCCCCAGCTTGGTACTGGAGACTGCCTGTCTGTAATGAGGCTCAGCCTTCAAAATGTCAAACATAATGAAAAAGAAAAAAGCCGTAACGAAATCAGCCGTAGGGACTTGTGAGGGCCTTCTGGTTAAACTTCAGTGAGTCTGCCGGTTCTCCAGCTACAGAGACAAATAGGATCTCTGCCTACATCAGAAGGGCTATTCAACACTACCACAGGAGAGAATAACCTGAGCTGACAGTACATACATAGCAGAGAGGGCTATATCTCCAGGACACTGTCACTCATGCAAAATGAGCAACGCCAGCTTGTCAGGCTTAGAATCAATAAAAGTAAGAACCCAAACTATGAAAATTATGCTGCACAAGGGCAGGTGTTTCTGACTTGGGCATTACCGACAACCTACATAAAAAAAAAAAAAAGGAAGAAAAACCATAATTCTCCCCACAAAAAAAAGTTTGTGCAGATTCTGTGAATCTTATTCTGTCCCCTTTCTCTCTCTCCCTCTCCACAGACACACACCAAAGAGACAGTTAAAAAGAAACACTCATGGCCTGGTCCTTTGCTGGTATTAGGCTTCACCCTCCTTGGACAGAGCACCCAGGGACCTGAGAGCTGGAGCAGGTGACGGGAAGCCAGGAGACACCAGATGTCCCATGTGACTACTGCTTCTGCTTCAGGACTGGCAGCTCACACCCTGGGCTCCCTGAAGAATGGTGCTGCCATCCAGCTGGAAAGTAGGCTATATAGATTCAAGTTTACAGGTTCTCAAAGACATGTAGGACAGAGAATGAATGGGTAATAATGTCTTGTGAGAGATGCTAAGAACCTGACAATTAACACTGATGGTAACTAGGCTGACTGCAGGACCTCCACTTTCTCAGTTCTATTAGAACATGAACAAGTCCAGGATGAAGCCTTACACTTGTTAGCCTTAAGCAGATGGTTCTGAAGAGGATTGAAACAAACAGTCTGGTGTGGTTACTTTTCCTTCCATCACTTTCTTCATACCTGTGTACCGTGAACAAAAGTGCAAATGGAAAGTAAATGGCTCATTAATGAACATGCTTATGTTTGGAGTAGAATATTGAAGATTATCCAGCAGTATGATCAGCTTATAAATAGCAACGAGTATCTTGTCAGCTCCAGTACAGAATGGCCTTGTGCAAGTGCCATGGTATTTAATACATACAGATTAATTTGTTAAGACATAATTGGGTACTGCATTGAACAGAAAGCCTTTGAGAAGACAAGCTGAGGAGCTGCACGGTTGCAAGACACTTGAAGTATGAGTACAGAAGTCTTCATACTGGCTCTGGCTAGTGACTGTGGCTCTGAAGGCTGACAACACAGCTGAACACAGCAAACACAGGCTGACGGAAGGGAAGCCCAGTGATTAATAGGGCATGATGCACGCTTGCTTGATTTTAGTATGTATTTATATACTTTTCACAAATGATTTCTCTTAAATTTATATGAATCATCGACATACACAGCTTGACCAGAAGAGTATTATTTGTATTACTCATCACGAAGGAGGAATTTTTCTAAATGAAAGCTAATTTTCCAAATAATCCAACATTTGCAATTAGCCCAGGGTTCCTGCCCTTTGCAGATATAATTAGCAAGGAAAGCCTCCTCTTACATCCTCCATCATCAGCCAGAAGTGCTCAGCAACACCAGCTTCCTGATTCTTTGCTGGCTACCTAACTGCCAACTGCTTACTGGTTCAAAGTTAGTATGTGCTTATGTGCTGGCAAATAGAAACAATGCACTGAATTTAGTTTCAAGTACCGTGGGCAGACTTTCCAAGAACACTGATTTAACTGGGAGCTGAGAAAGAATCCATTCATACACAAACCCCCTTGAAAGCCAAGCATTATGAAAGCCATCTATTAGCACTGTGTAAAATATCCATGTTTCCCTCCATATGTTCCTGTACTCACTTAATGACCTCGATCAATGATTTGTAAGAAGTTGAACAGTGCTAATGTTTCATTTTCTATCATAATAATAATAAAAAAAAAAAATGTAGATCAGTTGGCCTAGCACATGTGGCAAGTGCTAATAAAGCTGCTCTAGGGAAAGAAAGTGATATTACTACTTGTCTAATTGTGAAAAGAGAAGAATTACAGAAGTGCAAAGAAGTTCACAGAACGATTCACTTCAACAAAAAAAAAAAAAAAAACCACAACAAAAAAATCAAGTTAATATCCCAGAAAAAGGGGAATAAGTCTGAATGAGTCCCTTATACTGATGTTATAACAGTCAATAATATAACTGCAGTTAAATCACAACTGACAGCTTGTCTGGTCTGAACAAGAATTGAAAAGATGCTGTGTTGGAGAGAGACGATCATTATTTTTAGCCACAGTGTTGTCCTGTAGCCTTGCAGTAAGTGTCTAATCTCAGTTTTGGAGAGATGAAGACCACACAGTACAGCAGGACTGGAACTGTATCCACACCTAAATGAAAGGACCACTGCCTGGACAGAGCTGTGGCACGTACAAAGACACCAAAGTGCTGTCTGCTCTGCCAGGTAAGGGCTGGACAGACCAATGGGTGGTGGGGACAGGACATCCCCACCACCTAGGCCTGTGGGTCTGGTTCACCGTGATCCACCTGGGGGATCTCAGAGATACCTGTTGCCGTTGAACTCTGCAATTCAAAGGGAAAGAAAAATTGCCAGTCTGATGGTAGTGAGCACACAAGAGACCGATTTTTGGATTCAGCAAGGCTGAGATTTCATGGCATTTTTCCCATTACAGAATAAATGTTCTCTAAGCTCTAGCATTTTCTGGGTATGCTGATGATTTTCTGGGTACTCTGATATTTTAAACACCACTTCTGGAACCACTTACAGCTGAGGTAATTCAGATGACAACAAAAATACATTTATTCATGCCAGATGAAGAGCTAGTCCCAGAAACAACAAGAAGCTAGATTACTGCCTGCAGTGAATTCTGTAGTCAGTGGATATATTTAAAATATTAAGAATAAAATGGTGGTTATTTTTTCAATAATTAAAATTATGTAAAGGGTATTTTTTCTGCCATTGCTTGCATTTGTTCCTGAAACAAGTAAACAGCTAGCTCTTGATCTTCCATTAAGGAACAAAACAAGAAACTAGAAAGCTTTTCTTGCTGTAGTGAAAGAGTTGCAAGCAGTTTCTTATAATTAAAAATGTTACATTTTAATATGCAAGGTTTTTCCCCTGACAGTAATTAAGCCCCCAGAGACCGCCGATAGCTTCTAATGCATATAAGTACTAGCAACTGTAAAAACTGAAAGATAAAAGGTGATTTTACTCTTTATGAGATACACTACAGTTTATTAATGATGTCAAAGGTGATCAAGGCAATGTCATGCTCTACTAGTAACCAAACATCTCACCCTTTATAGAGTTGTTGCAAACCTTACTTTCAAATAATACTTTCAAATAACATGTCCCTGGAATAGTTAAAATATTTACACTGTAAAATGGTAACAGCCATCTCTGCAGGAGACCTTCCAGTTTCTTCAACTTTGCTTTACAGTAACTTTAAACATCAGCTAATCAAAGCCTTTCTGGAATGAAGTGTTGATATATTGATCTCAGTATGGTTTTACCTGAATTCAGTTCAATGGTTTTAATTCCATTTAGCAGATGATGTTAATAGATGTGAATATTCAGAAGTTAACAGATTTTGTTAGTTCTAGGGAAAAATAAGAAGTCCTTTAAAATGGAGGAAAACAGTAAGCAGGAAAGTAACTTTCCTGTTCGAAAATAGTTATTTCCAGATGGGAAACAGACAAATAGATATGTTTATATGCAATTTTTTTCAAGGCTCTCAGAGAAGAATGAGATTCAGGTCAAAACCAGGTGAAAACCTTGAAGAAGTTTCCTATTTTCAGAGAAATATTTCTTATTTTTTACTTGTATGAATCACCAGAACCATGGCCTGTCAAACTGGCCTTTAATTTTGAGAAATCAACCTTCATATTCATGATTTCCCTGCTGTAACAGGAATTTCTCCTGATTCTGACTGGTTAAAGAGCACCACAACACCTGCTGCTCATTATTACTATGCAATGGCAGTAATTAAATGAGTAACTACTCATTCTATGATATCAACATTTTAACTGTTTGCAGTTAAATGCAGTTAAACCTCCAACTGCATTTGCAGCTCAGGAGTATTGAACAAATATGAATGACAGAGTAACAAGAAAAGAAATGAAAAAAAAGTAGAAGTGAAAAATTGCTGAGAAGGGTCCTTTCAAGAATTGAGTTTTTCAAAGTGATGCTGTTGGTTTTTTTTTTTTTTTGTTTGTGGGGTTTTTTTTTGTTTGTTTTTAAAAACTCTGAGACAACCTAGCAGTAACTCATGCTCAGTAAGGATGCCCCAAAGGACTTCGCTGCTATCGTACATGGCGAAATAGATTTCACCATACTTCTCAAGACCCAAAACTAATTTTTTTTTTTGTGTCATATAATCACAATGAAGAAAGAAAATAGAAAAAAATAGAAAAGAGGAGTTATTTTATGTGTAACAACATCTGTGACATACATACCACCACTGACTAGCAACAGGAATTTTCAGATTGGAGAAACCACAGAATTCATCTATCTACTTCAAATACAGATGGATAAATTAAACCCTCGGCTCCTAGTGACTGTGCCTCCATCTCAAATAAGGGCTGTAGTAATCCCATGGTAAATTCTTCCAATAGTCAGATATCTCCTTACTACACAGTGTACAGATTCACCCCGGGAATAGGTTTGCTGACTTCAACTTCTAGGCAGGCCTAGAAGTGTTAGTGTGTTCAGTAAAGGAGCATTCTAGTATGGGTTATCTCCTGCTCAAGAAGGTGCTTCTGTATCAAGGTTAAGGTATCTCTTAATCCACTCTGTGATAACATATGTTTAAACTGATTTTTAGATATGCATTTTCTGTATCAGCAAGGTATATATCCTGAGCCCTGTTTTCAGTCTGCAATTTTTTCCTATATTTTTAATGAAAATTCATACATTTATTTTTACTAAAAGTTCACCTACTGTTGCTTTTATTGTAAATTGCTGTAGAGTTTGTTGGCATTACAAAATCAACAGCAGCAACAACAAAAAACAATAATGAATAAATTTGTTTTGAAAACACTCTGGAATATAAACACCAAACATTTGGGGCTTATCTACAGCAGGTAGGGAATGCCACATTGAAAAATGTAACAGATGTTTGATTACATATAACCATGGATAAGAAAAAAAAAAAAGGATATTGTATTATTATCAGTTTAATTTACTGTTTTCACATATGTCTGCATGACATTTCAAGATCTGCAAAGATTTTCTGAATAAAAGTTTCTTTTTTCTTGCTCTGAAATATATTTTTGTTACTGTTAGTGGAAAAGAATGTTCCCTCTGTGGAACTGCTTAGTTGTAAATTTCTTATACATCCTATTCTAATTTTTTGTCTCTACCCAAACAGCAACCAAATAGATTATTTGACAGAGGGTTTTTTGGAAGCGATTTACTAAATCTGCAAATTACACTGATCTGTATGGTTCACCTACTATTTTAACTGCAACACATAAGGGAAAATACACCTGGTGTGTCACACAGCCTCACATGCTTGTTGGAGGGACACATGAGTTATAAATGCTGGGGACAGCAGGTGATAGTATTCTGGACCTACACTGAAAATACTGTTCTGCTTTAAGTTCCACAAAATTGAGGCAATGAAGTATGAAAGAAGCATACTTAGAAAAGCTCAATGAAGAACAAATCACTATCTCAAAATTCAGCTCTGGGTGTAAACATCAGTATTTTAAGTTAAACATTTCCAAAATTAATTTCACCTACTTTTTAAGTAGTTCATTTTCTTGGTGCAATTTGTTTAGGTCTTAAATGCACTGCAAAACCTGTAGATGACATTTAAAAAATATTTTTGTGACCTTTACCAGGAAAAGTATACCTAAGAATAGTTTCCTGTACATAATCTAATGCTGCCTACAAAGTAGGTTGATAAGAAAAGCTGGTCAGCATTTCTCAATGAAAAATCCTACTTTAACGTACTCTCTTGTTTTGAAATTACTTAATTTTTTTTTTTTTTTTTCAACAGCAGCAACATATCTGACAGCAGCACAGGTATTTCGGCCCCTGAAAGAGAATTTTCAGTATGCACAGTATAACTTCTGTTAATTGTCTAGTGTAACGTATTGTCCTGCTTTAATATTTCTGTTTCAATTTTTTTTTGCAGGAAGAAAGGAGGGTTTAGCTTGTTAAAGGCTGGGGGAGGGAATTACTATTCAGGTGGGAAAAGAAAGAAGTTGCTTAGAAAATCTGAACAATTTTGTATCTTTATTTCTCTTCAACTATATCTGCATTTAAATGCCTTTAGCCCATAATAACAGTAATTAATTTCCTGACCTGCTCAGCTGAATGGGGAAAGAGAAGAAGCACTTTCCAAGAGAGGAAGAATGTCAGTAGACCTGCTTAACAAAATGGGGGGGGAGGGGAGGGATGCCATGAGAGTTTGCACTTCTGAGTAAAACTTCTAAAATATTAACTTTTGTTGTCAATGTAACAAAGAAAGATAATTCAAGGAACAATGCAACATGGAGGGAAACGCTGCTCTTTGTATCTCACAACTATAACATTAGAATAATTTCTTACTCACCAGGTGGGGAGCACAGGCTGCCTGGCTGGGTACCTGCCAGATACAGTACCCTGAGTGTCACAAAATTCTTGTTTTCTCCATACATTTTTTACATTCCATCCTCAGTCAGGAATGTCTCAGTGACTCTAAGAGGTAATTAGGTTGCGTTCCTGTTATCCCAAGTAAGAAAATCAATACTAATTCACTTAGCTTTATTTTATAAGTGGCTAAAGAGATGTAACATCAGCCTCCAAAGAAGGAAAACACTTCCTGCATGTGTAAGAATACTAATAAGAATTGTCTCAAGGTAACCACCTAGCAAGATGTCTACTAAATAAAATGAATTATTTTGTTATATTATTATAAATAATGATATATAAATATATTATTATTTATGCTAATTTTAAAATGTTTGACAATTTTAAAATACAGGAAAAATATAGCCTGGAGAGCAATATCAAACCCAGACCCAACTGAAGTCATGTGAGAAAATAAAGGGATATAGCATAGATTTTGCAACCTGAAACAGATAATGAAGATAAATTAATTCAAAACAGAAACTTCTCAAACTCCAAAGAAGTTTAAACCCACTTTGCAAAGTCGGCTTTTCTCCATTCAACACCTGAATCTAAACTCTGGGCTCGGATATACTGCTATGGAATAAGTATGTTATAGACAGAAAGATACAGAGGAAAAATCCTTCAGTGACAGCATGTGAGCTGGACTCCGACCCACTGTACAGATAGACAAGTAACAAATCAATTAACTTGGGAAATACACTTGACAGGTTACACACTTTACGTCCTTGGTTACTTCTTTGAAGATCAAAAAGGGCTGACCATTTAGAATCATAGAATGGTAGGGGTTGGAAGGGACCTCCATCAAGTCCACCCCTCCTGCCATAGTAGGAACACCTAGGGCAGGCCACACAGGAACAGATCCAGGCAGGTCTTGAAGGTCTCTAGAGAAGAAGACTCCACAACCTCTCTGGGCAGCCTGTTCAGGGCTCTGTCACTCTCACAGGGAAGAAGTTTTAACTCATGTTGAGGGGGAACTTCCTGTGTTTCCCCTTGCTACCATTACCTCTTGTCCTATCACAGGCACAACTGCAAAGAGACTGTCCCCTTCTCCTTGAGACCCACCCTTCAGATATTTGTAAACATTGATAAGATCCCCTCTCAGTCTTCTCTTTTCCAGGCTAAACTGTCCCAGGGCTCTCAGCCTTTCCTCACAAGAGAGAGGTTCCAGTCCCTTCATCATCTTTGTAGCTCTCAGTTGGACTCTGTCTAGTATTTCCCTGTCCCTCAATACTTAATACTGAATAATTTTTCATGGAAACTCTTTGTAGCTGGTACAAGAATCACTGAGAGAGAATCGTGAACCACAGGAGAAGGTAATGTCCTTTATCTCCAGTCTCTGAGTTAGGAATAACATTATTTCCAAATTCATCAGTTTGCTTATCTGTAAAGCAAATTAATATCATAGAATCATGTCTTCCAAAAGCAAACTTCTCTACTGCTTCAACCAGTGAGACCAGCATTTGGTCCCCAAAGAACTACAGACCAATTCAAGCTGTGATTTTCAGACAGTGCTTGGCATTAAGCAACAACTTACTTGCAACAATGTCCATTCCTTCCCTCCCTCCTTTAAAGCTGTTCTACAATATTCTTTCTTCAAACCTCATCACGTTTAGTTTTGTCAAGGAGTGAGTCTTTTACACAGAGGTTTCAGTTGAATTAAACTATCCTGTTCCCCAGAAAAAGAAATCAATACCCATTTAATATTTAAGCAGCTTACAAGCAACAATTGAGCTCTAGATGTGGCAGCAATGTTCCAGCTACAGAGAATTTTTGAAAATCAAAATGCTAGATCTAGCAAGGTATTATCACATATTATGCTTATCTCTATTTGAGGACCAGGTATCTCACTTACAGGATAAATACTGTTTAATGATGCCTTCCAATGTTTCTTTTTTTCCTTCCCCCCCCCCCCCAAGAGTGCATCTTATTTTGGTCTGGATGAGATACAGCTGATTTGGGGCAGATCATTAACAATACAGCTTTAAGGGAAGGACAATTCAGCCAAGCAAAGACTAAGTGGCAAGTGCTTCAATTACCTCTTCCAGTAAAGCAGATATTTTTGGTCAATTAATCCCCAGCAGGTGATCCTGTTCTCTCAGGATACATTTTGCTGTGGGCCAGCTACTGAAAATACCTTTCATGACTCTGCTGAAACAGAGCACTTAAGAGAGTTTATGTGCCAACCGACTAAAGGCAGCAAGATGTTATGGACAGGTTGGGAGTTCAGCACTAAGAAACCACATACTATATAACATAATCTGTATATAGGCAGAGACTATATACAATATGCCTTCGCACACAGATATATCCTTCGATTACATATTATTCCTTTCTGAAATCTTTAACATCATGGACAAATTTGACAGAAAGGATATCTTTTCACATTGATACAGGAAAGCTTAAAAGCAAACTAATCCCAAATCTTTTATAAGCAGTGTGAATACTTTAATAGTGAACACATTCTTAAGTTTTAAGCGAAATCAATATGTTATTTAATCCAAGCCTTTAAGAAGAGGTAAGAAACCTGAAATAAGTATTGTCTAGAGACAAAGAGTGTGGGTCCTTATAATCCTCATCTTGCCTTATTATCCTGAGAAAATGTACTTATTTTGTTGCAGATAGTTGTCTGCTCCATGAACATCACTAACCTGGTGACTGTGCAAAATGATCAGTAATGTCTGAGTTTGCAAGCAATGCCATCTCTTTGAAAACTCTCGTTACATTTTTTTTTTCCCTATCTACCAGTGCAATGAAGATATTCCTGCAACACAATGTACTAATCAATTTGCATTGTCCTTTTCTGGGTGATAATTCTATTTTCCTGTAGTTTCCTCACGGGGAAAAAAAAAAAAAAGAATTGAATTGAGAGTAAAGAAAAAAGTCAACTATGATTCCTTGATGATTTCTGCATGTCTCTCCAATTTGCTTTTTCTGTAATTTCTCACTACCTAGCTACTTGGGAATGAGATCATGATCTCCAAGATGCACACTGTTTGGTATTTGCCTATGAAAAAAACTTTAGTTCTTTTTGAGTAGCTCCAGAACTGATGGCATTACTAATGATCTGCAGAGGATTGGGCACTCCCTACTGACTCTGCAACGGGATGGATTTTCTCACATCTAGGAGCAATCCCAGTGATTCCTCTGGGGCTCTAGGGTGGGTTATGATTTTCCAAGGCAGTTGAAATGGCAGCTTTATTTAGCATTTAAAGAAGCTGAGTAGGAGGTAGGTATCAGCAGTCTTTTACATGAGCAAATACCCAGTGACAAATAGCTCCTGGTAGTATCCAGCCTCTAACAGACATTCTTCAAGGAATCCAAGCCTGACAGGTCATATTTAACCTGGTATGAATCAATAGAAATGCAACAGCAGCTAATCACACACATTACTGAAAAACCCCAGGGAACAACATTTGGAGAATAAGAGAGACCCAATAGCTAAAATGCTTGGTCAAGAATCAGAAGTCTTCTGCTCACAGGCACTGTTTGTCTGACACCCTTTCTGCGCATGCCAGAGTATGATGGGAATAATGATGCTGTATGCAAAGCCACAAAAACCTCTGAGAAGGAAAGCCCTGGGTGCAGCTGTTTGGTATCATGAGTAATACACTCTAATTTTCAGCTATCCCAGATGTAGAGATACAGACCCAATTTTATGTTTCTTGTGACTTTGGCTGCTCTGCAATAAAAACAGATTAGATGAAGAATACCAGTAAGAATTTGTTTCCTTGATAGCAATGCCTGCTCTCCCCTCAGGATTTAAGGGGGTGTTACTTCTGAGTGTGTGTCTGTGTATTATATCTGTACCAGCAGGAGACAGGGGGCTGACCGCTACTCGCACTAGGTCTAAGCAGGGATGAGGATTTGAGTCCTAATGAGTAATCTGGGGTATGCTAAGCATCTACCTCTGCTGCTGAACTATGTAGACTGCCAGCTTTCAAAACTACTTGTAAATAAAGAACAATATCCGAGATTTGTTTGGGGGTTTTTTCTTTTCTTTCTTTTTTTTTTTTTTTAAAAAGGACACTATGTCAGCTGACTATATATCTCTCCTCTGAACATATTTGTGTCTCTAAGCATTTGGTACCTGTACTCATGATATTATAAGCAGAAATAGTTCCTCTAGGCACTTGCTGCCTCAAGAGGCACAAGTGAAAGATATCTGCAAGTAGGATGATCTATGTTACTGTTTTTTGGTTTTTTTTTTTTTCAAGTTTAGAGCATGACTTACATAAATAAACCTCCATTTGCTGGAGTGTAATAAAGATGTCTAAGCACAGCTTGGGGAATGCATTTTTGAGCTAACACTCGGATTTCTGAAATCTACTGCATTAAGACACCAACCCACACAAACCTGCAGGTTATAATGAGTAATGGATGCATTATGTTAAGGATAGCTAGTCTCAAGGATGTTACATTGGCGATCCACTCCACATGGTATTTTTGCTTAGAGCTCTTAACTACAGAGGCTTACAAGTATCGTTTTCCAAGCGAAAATATGTTACTATCATGTTTACTGGTCAATTATTGCTAATGAATACAAATAACTTGCATACTTAAAGTAATTATAAACCTCATGCTAAAACAAAAATTAAGTTAAGCAAGCACACTCATTTCTTCACTGTTTCCCCACTGGCAAAACAATTTAGTTACACTTCACAATTTTAAAGTATGCTTAGCATAAATTATTGATTTTATTATAATATTATTTAGTAGTCTACAGTTTTTTTAGGAGTTGCAAAAACTCTCAGAATTCCAGATTCTCACCACACCTGATTTAAAAGCAGATGAACATATGAAAATGGTTTTACTTTGAACTTCATATCCTCACTAGCTGCAGAAGAATTTTGCAGATGTTTGGTTTTATACAGGTATTTGCCAGATTTGTAAAGAACAAAATAGCAGCAAGGAACCCAAACCTACCTCATCACAGCGGGCAATTTTATTTTTTCCTTTGACCGTGACAACCTTTCTATAGGAACATGAAAAAAAGATATTTCTACCAGAGGGCTTCCTTTCTGCAAGTTATTGTTTTCCTGTTACCATTAAATGAATTTCATGACCAGATCTGCTTTTTATACTAAAATGACTCTCTTCAGAAGTTTATGGATCCTTAGAAAGCACAAAGCTGTGCACATACAGGTTACATAAACTCCTGCCACCTGAGCTTCACCCCCTCTCCAGCAGGTTTGAGTTGATTCAGTGCTAAAAGAATGGTACAACTGCATACATTTAACTTCTCCACATTTTTTTCCTTCTCAATGATTTAACTGCTGGGTCGTCTAAATTATTAACTCCAGCTATATTCTTGTAATCAAACTTTAAATCAGAGTCTGTGGCCATCTGCACTTGAGTTGGACTTACTGCCGGTTGGATTTGTATTGTTGTATTTAGCTTTTCCAAAATAACTGTGTTTTTATATGTTTTTGACATAATACAGATACTGAAATGTCTTTTTTCATCACCTCTCAAGTATGTCAACTAATCAGCATTTCTGTTTCATGGTTACAGTCTCCTAGCAACAAAACTTTATCTTTAACTGACCTTTGTTGTTTTGGAGACCCTGTGCCCAGTGTGTTACATGTCCCTTTTTTTTTTTTCAAATATACATGGCACTTTTCCTTGTTCTTATTTTGACTATCTATCAGGTTTATGTTCATCATCTCGCCTGAAATAAAGTGTATTTTTATTTAGAATATGTTAACATTTAGACTCACACTACTCCTACATCTGGTTGTTCCCTTGCACATGATCCACAAGTCTGTCACTTAGAAAATGCTTCCCTAAAAGAAAAATCCCAAGCGAGGGGAAAAAAGGCTTTGGGTGCTCAACTGCACTTTTTTGAGTGCCTCACAAAGTGCATTCCCATGTCACAGCTGTCCCAACCTTATAGACTTGTGGGAAAAAGCTTATAAACTGCCATATCTGGAGTACCGGTTTCCTCTGGACAAGGGGTCCTTTGCTCCTTGGGAACTTGCAACCTCTCCTGCTTCCAAGGGCCAAGTGACCGAGGGGGGAGAGAAACACCCAAAGGAGAGCCTGACGATCACTGCACAAGGAAACAGCAGCAGTCAAAAGCTGGTTTTAGCGTACCCCTCTATACCATGAGGCTCTGTACACACACTCACAGCCCCTGCCCAAGTTGCATGTGAAGGACCAATGCAGCTAAAACTCTCTTCTAGTTAAGTTCTTGGTCCTTCTGAGCCATGATGATAGTGAAGTCAAAAACTTAAGAACTTGCAGAGGTGCAAAGACATCAAAATGATTATTCAGGGGAGTCTGGTTCCAGCAGACTTCAGTGAATATGGCGTATGTGTGGCTTGTTACTGGCTTGCAATTTCCCTTTGATTTTAATGGGGTGCACGGAAACTTTTACAGCATCACAGAAATCTCTCTGTCCCTCCAGTTCCTTCCTTTTCTCTAGCTGGGTAAAGAGAAAGGCAAATCCACCTGCTTTGCATTCAGTGAGAAAAATCAGATGTTGATGAGGAGGCTTTGCAAATATTGCCATTAGTGCAAAGGAAAAATAGGCAGGAACCTCTGCCTCATGATAAGTCAGAGCAACCTACTTCACTTAATCATTTATAGCCCTGATTGCCTGGACTTCAAATCTTGTCAATTCAGTCAAAAGTAAGAAATAGGCCTCTCTCTCAGTCCGAGGTATATAAACCACACACGCTATTTATCTGAGAGAAAAAAAAATAGCATTAGCTTCATTTGGATGCTATGCACACATACATATTTAGGCTTATAGATGTTTATTGAGCCCTGTTTCTTCAGACTCTCACGCAAAAAAAAAAATGTTGTTTGTGTAAAAGCTAGACAGATAATGTGAAAGACTTGTATGGTAGCAACAAAGTGGCTTAGGTAGTCATGACAACCATGTCAGTGCTTATAAAACTTCCCTTCTTCATAATCTTTTTTGCAGTTTAGATAACACACATGTGAGCTGTAAAAAAATAATATCTGATCTACAGCAATAAAAAGAAAAGTAAAATGTTCGTAACATCCAAAATAGTGGAAGCCTAGACACTGACAATTGTTTGGTGTCACTCACAACAACAGTTTTGCCCAGTTTCTGTAGGGTTTCTTCAGTGTGTCCAGGCTTAAGAGAGGCCAACAGCCTTACCTCAGATTTGGGGGTGAGCAGGGAAGGAGGAAGAGAGTTAACATTGCTTTTAAAGGAAGAAGATCAGACACTAAATACACATAAGCATATTATAAATGTATTCAAATTCTCATGTACTTACTATTTTCTTCAGCATCTGATACCAGGAGGGCTCTGCTGCTCCAGTCCCAACACAAGGGACACCTTCTGATTTGGTTCCCAGAAGCCATCCTTAGTTTAGCAAGAATCAACACCCATATTTTTCTTTCAATCTTCTATGGTCATTACTTTTTCATTTGGTTTTCAATGTGGAAATTTAAAATCCCTCTCACTCTTATCAGTTACAGGTGGAAAACAAAGAACACCAGAAATAAATACCCATCTGTAGCCCAGAGAGGAGTGAATGGGTTTGCTTCCAGCAAAAAGGGAATGATGGCCGTCAATAACACAAATCAACATCTCTCTAATCAAGAGATAAACTAAAGAAAATTGCACAGCCTTATATATTCAAGTCTGACAAGGAGTCATGTGTTGCTTCAAAGGAAAAAAAAAGTTTGGCATTGGGACTCTTTAATAACCAAATTTACTTTCATGCACTATTAGTAAAGAAGTATCACTTATTGTGAAAAAAAAAAAAAAAAAAAAAATTAAGACTTTTCTTTTATAATAAAATATCTGCGGTCAACACACTCATTTCCTTTTCCTCCTCTCAGCTAAGAAGAATAATTCACTAAAATCCCTAAGAATTGTCAAATTTTATATGATATAGAACTTACAAGATCTCCATCACCAGTCTTGGGGAAAGAGCTCCATCTTCTGGGAAACAGCCCTTCAGTGGTCAGAGAGAGAGGGGTTCTGATGGATTTTCCTGTCTTCTCCAGGATCACACAGCAAATATCAGGGTTTCATCAGAGGTGTTTATTGGTGCAGCATAGTTCATCTCAGAAATCAGTCTCCTCTGAGCTGGTTTGTAGATGGCAGGACTGTTAATGCAAAGAAGAGGGGCTGAGTAAATGGAGACTTACCAGCTTATCCACTGCAATGAAAGCATTTAAAAAAAAAAAGTAAAAAAATCAGTGGGTAGAGCAAAAGGAGCACTTTGCCCAGAAGCTCAAGGTTGAGGCAGCTGGGTAACCCAAATCCACGATCAGGCCAGTATAAAATAGAAACATCATCCTTAGGATGATCTCTGCAACACAAGCAGGTTCCATAGTTCACATGATGGAAATAAGGAGAAGTTATTGAAATAGCTCTAAATTGCCAAAATTAGTGATACAAAATATAAAAATATTTACCAAATTTAACTCCGCATAGCAAATAGCTAAGAAGGCAACTTCTCCCACAGGTAAAGACTAGAAGTTAGCTACTGGTTCTACTTACTGGAAAAAATTGTCTCTTGATTTGGGGTACTATATTTAACAACATACATAAATGGCAGTTTTGGATGGAAGCTTTATATTTCTTTTCAACTCAAAAGCACCCACACAATGAACTTTTTTGTTCCTAATCACAAATACTGTGTTATACAAAGGCTGTGCACTTGTGCCATAGGCTAGTGGTGCCAAGGACACTTGTTAGGTAGAAATCAGTGACTTAAAGCGTGTTATTTCATGAGATGAGATTCTGCTTCAGCCATGTAGAATTGGACTGAAGTGAAATAAGCAAATAAATAGCAAATCATCTTCCTGTGAACATTAACACCAGTTGTTCAGAAACTTCTGTTATTTATATACAATATAGTTACTTTTAGTGTTAGACATTCAGTCTTTTTTTATGCAGCTTTTAGTGTTAAGACATTCAGTCATTTTTATGTGGCTTTCCACAGCACTGGGATAACTAGCTTCATCTTTAGATTCCTGTCTACTTGCTCATTAGCTACAGAAAGAAAGATCTTAAAATACCTTCAAGGGTAACTGATCTTATTAAATGTCTGCTTTTTTTTTTTTTTTTTTTTTTTTTTTTTTTTTTTTTTTTT
>JANVCC010000020.1:46630005-46663616 GCA_025345505.1 Todiramphus chloris collaris
TTTTTTTTTTTTTTTTTTTTTTTTTTTTTTTTGAAGAAAATAATGGGCCTAGAACTAATACAATGAAAAGTGAGTTCCCTGGTTGATCCCAGGGAGCTGTGCATTGTGCTTCTGGACTGACCTGTAGGGAAGAGGACTCTCATCAGGTGACAAATAATCATTCTTAGAGGATTCTTATGATAAAAACCTGTCTGTACCGTGACCTAGTGTCATTTAGAGGTGGGAGTTCTCAGAGGACACAAATAAGAGTATATTTACCATTACTTCTGGGGGGTTTTAGTGGGGTTTGGGGGTGGGGGAAGGTGTGTTTCTCTTTTTTTGTGTGTTTTTTCTTTAATGATACAGACTTCAAGGCTTTGATATGTAGTTTCACTTTTAGCAGATTGATTTACCTCATGGTGAAAAAAACCACAACAGTTGCGTGTAAAGCAAAGAAACTATCTGAAGATGTTAGGGTTTGAGGTTTTTTTTTCTGTCTGCAGAATGTCTGCAAGCAGAACATAATGTCACCAGATTGATTTAATCACAAGGTGATGTTTCATGATTTTTCTTTTTCTTCTATGTGAATTGAATGAATTGTGTTGATCTTCTAAATCATATGGAGTATTTTCTCTCAGATGAACCCAGAAACAAATACTTAAGAGCAACTATAAATCCTGGTTGGACTGAGGCAGCCATAGAAGGTCTGTGATAGGTGTTTTCTGGAGTCCCTACTCGAAGCAAGAAATGAACAATAGAGCAGCTTCACTCTACAAAGGGATTTCCAGTCTTCATAAAATGCTTTCACTCTCTTTTTTGTCCCTCCCCTTGTCTGCCTGCCCCTCTGGCTTAAATCTGACACTGATTCTATCTTATGTTTATTTTAAATGGGTTTGCTCCTAGCTCCTACTCAAAAACCTATTCTCAACTTTTGTGGCAGCTGGCACCAGATATTAACACCTGCGAATTTCAGACATTCTGCCTGTTTGCAAGAGCTCTCCATTTTTTTTTACCACAGCAACCACACTGTCCATGAAGTCTAATGGAGCCTAAATCATTAAATCACGTATTTTTTTTCCCAGCATCTCTTTACCCAGGGGCTTCGAAAAGAGAGAGAACAAAAGGGAGATCTACTTAGGTGCGTGCACAGACTTCCCTCCCTGTTTCTCCT
Organism: Todiramphus chloris collaris; assembly: GCA_025345505.1. Classification (NCBI taxonomy): domain Eukaryota; kingdom Metazoa; phylum Chordata; class Aves; order Coraciiformes; family Alcedinidae; genus Todiramphus; species Todiramphus chloris. The sequence goes on from JANVCC010000020.1 coordinate 46,631,156, forward strand.
CCTGATATATAATTATGGGAAGGTCAGTCTCAATGACTGCTCAGGAAGAATATGGAAGCTGCTCCCTCCATCTGGAGCTGTAGCAAGGACAAGGAGGAAAAAGGCATCAAATATCTGCCAGCCCCCTTAGAAACTGCAGCCTGGCTCAATAAGCTTCTGGCTTGTCATTGTTGAGATGTGTGCCAAGTTATGAGAAATTTCCCTGGAGAAGGAGGACAAGGGAGAAAAGTAAGGGAAGGAGACACCTGGACAGCACAGGCTATGAGTGCCAAAGAGACTCCCTTCAGTACTGCCTGTGCTGGATGAGACCTTGCCTCCCTCCGTGAGGTGCCAGGAGCCTGTTGTTCCTGCAGACAACATCAAGGCACAGACATCCTTGATCCAGAAATAGTTGCTTGGTAGTTGCAACAGGTGTGTTTCACCCAGTGTCCTCCCTGCCTGCCATCACAGGCATACTTGGGAGGCAAAACACCATCCTCATTTGCCATTTGTTACAAAATCAAGTGCTGTGTCACACAAAAGGCTCAAATTTCTTTAAGCTTTCTCCACAAAGTCAGAAAGAGGTCAGAACTGTAGCTTGCCATCTGAGAATAACTTTTTGCCGGGCTTAAATCAATGAACTTGAAAAGATTTGCTGATCCGGACTATAAAATCCAATTTTAGCTCCACATCCGTTTTGCAATCCGTTCTTTGCAACACAGATCAAGGGAAACCCCCACTCCAGCTCCAACTTAATGTATATAAATAGCAAAACCCACTAACAAATACTTCATTTCTACCCCATAGCAATGCTAAAGTGTTTTTGCCATTTCTAGAAGTCATATATTTGCAAGAGGAGGCAGCAGTTTCCTTTCTCTATTTTTATTATCCATGTGGGCAAAGAAGATGAAGAAGAAGAAAGAAAAATATCCCCGCTATTACTAGAGCAGCTACACTGCTGAATTGCAATGTTTTCCTGTAACTTTTTATGACACAACTTCTTGGACAAAGCAACACCTGAGTTGTCGCATTTCATTTAACAGCCTGTGTAATGGTTAGGACAGTGTCACATAAATAGAGAACAGAAATAGAGCTTTTAAAAATGACAAATCACCCTGTTCCTAGGGATTTAGGGCAGAATTGTTTTCCTCTCTCAAAGGCAAAAAATACTTTAATTAACATTTTCTCCTTACCAGATCAGGTAATTTGTTCTTGATTAAGTATATTATGGTCCAGGACAGTGTTGCCCACATCCTACAGCCATCACACACAGAGAGTCACATTTACAACAGTGTGTACCAGGCCTGACTTTGAGTCTTCTGTTTTCCAGGGATTTCCCAAGGGAAATTTCCACCTGCCCTGTGCCTTCTGGAGCCACATGCATTCTCTGCCTAAGGAATTGCTCAGGAGCCCTTCAGCAAGATTTGCTGCCTATTTTCTAGATGGTGTAAATGACTTGGGGCATACAGAAGCGCTCAGCAGGCATGGGCTTAATGCTGCCAGAGAGTAAGTGCCCGTATGTTCAGCACTGAACATTTCAGGAGAAAATATTTGAGGAGAGCTGAGCCAATGCCCTGCTGAGAACAGCCATACATTTTTTTTCTCCGCCATCTCCTGCATCTCTTGTACTCAGCAGATGTTAAAAGTCAGGCGATCAATTATGAAAAATAAAATTCAAATATTTACCCTTCAATTGCAAGCTCTGCAAGGGCACGAGTACAAAATTGCAAAGTAAGAAATGAATGCTAAACTGAAAAAGGCAGTACAGTATTGCTACCGTTGTGTCACGCACACACCAAATGTCAGGGCTTTGCCGTGGGAAGCGCAAGGTGTCCTGCAATACCTCAGCAAAAATACCACATTGAGAAAAACCAAGGTGGCACCCCACTGGCTTTAAAGTGTAGCTGACATATGGTGTACTTTGCCTCATCTGCAAGTAATTTTATTGCCTGGTTTTGCCTAGCTGTTCTTTTTTCAACGTGACTTCGGACGAATGATAATTGATTTTAAAATAACCATGGGCTCCTTTTCAACCTTTTCAGGCTAACACGAGAGGCCCATAGTGAAGTACATCCACTAGAGTCAAATGTAATTAGGCATATTTTATCACCTCCCTTTCCCAGCCTCTAAAAAGGGCTTTCCTCAGAGGATGGAAAATTTAATGAAATTAAAGGTCCCACGTCACATGTAGGTTATTATTTTTTTTTATACCACAGCCTCTGAATTTCACATCCCACAGTGACAGGCTAAAGGCACTCACACTTCCTAGAGCTTCATTTTATAGATACCACAGAGACATGATGAAAGGGGAAATCAAGGCATGGAGAGGCAACTTGGCCTGTCCAAAAAGCAGGAACTGAATAGGACAAAGTGCAGATCATAAATATCCTGGCCCCAGTGCCCAGCTAGATTACTTCCTCTGAATCTCTCTCTAAGCATCTGAAGAGGGATGAATAAATTGTTTTCCAGTTTATCGAGGAAATACTTGACCTGTAAGACATATATCCCATAGCATTGCTCCCATCAGGAAGACTTGCCCGACCAAAACCTGAAGTGTGTGAAATACTAGGGTTTGGAGTGGAAGTCGAAAAGCTGAAATGCTCTTGGCCATACCCTGACCATTAGGAAATACCGAAGAATTCATACCTATGACACATTCCATAACACTGACATTTTATTGACAACTTCTCAAAATCTAGGATCTCAAAATGCATAGGAATGCAACAGACCAATTCATCTTTTTTTAAAGGCTCGTAGAAAATCAGCTCCCTAAACCACTGCCCTCTAAAACCAGGCATCAGTTTTACATTTTCTACCACTGCACACAGGTTCCTCAGTGGGAAATAAAAGTACAGAGGCACGCACCAGAAGCTGCAAACCCAGGATCAGGTATTGAAGCTTCGCAGGAATTTGAGGCAGTGGTGCTTCCTATCCAAGAATTCAATGGGGAGAGAGACTCTGAGCACCGGCTGCTTCTGGAAGAGAACACCAGGTGAACAAGGCACTGTACTAAATGACATCAGCACCCATGGCTGTTGTGCAACATATGCAAAACCACAGAGTGCCTGAATCACCCATGTCCAAGGAAAACACAGTAACTGGAGAAGATGATGTCTCAGCCAGGCTGATCAAAACAGGGAAGACACTGCTGCTACCACATGGGGACCAAATTATTAGGAATGTGCATTGGAAATTGCCTCAAGCTTTTCTCCCAGTTCCTGCAATCCAATAATCTATTTATGTACATTGTCTTAAAATATTTCTGGTGACCCATAAGCTACTTCTTGCCTGAGATATTATGCAATGAATGATAAAACAGAGATGATGATCACAGTTCCTGAAAATTCTCCAGTGCCACCCTGCAAGAGGTAGATGTCAAATAAGCCGCCTTTCCTGCTCACAGAAAGACATGCCACTCTGATTTAAAAGATCAGATTATGGTGTGATTTAAAGTCACAGGCGCAGACAGGGTACCAAATTGCCAGAAAGACCTATGGCTGGGATCATCCACTGCTCAGCACCTGGAACAAGATCTGGTGTTTCCAATGCCAACCTGTGTACAGTGGTCTGACAGCTCTCGCTGCAACACCAGTGACGCCGCTCCAAAGGGTTTGCTTGCAGGACCAGATGCTGTGCTTTTAGATTAAGCAATCCAGATTGAATCATGTGCTTCTGAGACTAGTAAAAATGCTGTCATTGACTGCGAGGGTTACAGGGTCAGACTTTATATTCAGTGTCACATATGGATGGAATCATGCCTTGCTGCAACCATGTGAATCAAAAGTAAGCTTTTTCTTTTCTCCCCTCTCCCATTTCCCCTTAAAAATTGATGACTATAGAATGATGACTTTAGAATTCAAAATACAGGGTTGTCTTTGTTGTCAGATGGAGAACGACAACACAAAAATGAGAGAAGCTATCACTTAAATTTATCAAAAGGCTATTTATAATCATTTGAGGTTGCTAGCAGGTTGTCATGACTGACTTATATAGGCTGCAGTGTAGCCATCCCTCTTCACTCATTAAAATTACTCCATTTTGAGAGAATTTCAGCAAACACTGGCCCCAACAGTCCTATGCTTTTCCATAGCAATTTTGAAATTCTGGAACACCTGGAGCTGAATGGAAAAATTATTAGCTGTCTATCAGCAGAGCTCTTCTAGAATTTGAATAGTACTGCCTTTCTTGCCATTCCTTTGAGATAAACTATAGATGTACAATAAAAGTTCATGGTATTAGAAAGAGCAAAAGCAGAGACTTTATACTGAATGCGTGCTTTGGGGCTATTGAAGTTCTGCAGGCTCCACGAAGTTTAAATACCCACTGATTTTTGCAGTTAAGAAAGCAGGCATTTTGCTTCAGGGGAAAATGCTCTCAGTGGCTCTAAGTGATGCACCGGAGGAAAAAATTAATCATGCACACTTGAATGCATTTCTTTAAAGGAAAAGGATGGCCATTGTACAACCTGCACGCAGCCCAGCTCTGAGGCTCCTTTTGTGCTCTGAGGAAATGAAGAACAGAAATGCCATTGGCTTTCTGAAGGTGGCAATGGGCTCATGTTGTTTCCTGTCTCGCATCAACTCTCAGGAGAGATTACCTGGGCACAGTCCCTTATATGTTATCCTCAGTATTTTCTCCCCTGCCTTTAATTTTTTAATGTACCGGTTGTTTAAGTAAAGCTTGGGGAAAGTTTGCTGCAGAGCTCCAGGTGTTTATTTGGGAACGTATTTGGGGCACTTCCCTTAAAATGTTTCTGTGGAGACTAACCAATAACAGATACCAAACCCTTCTCAAAAAGTAGCGGACAAAGGATCTGAAAGCCACTGCCACCACAAAACCATTGCCACTTTGAAAAAGGCAAGGGAAAAAAAGAATGTTGCAGTTTGGTCACATCTCCCTGCTTAATATTCCTACCTGCTCACTACACCAAACCGAAGAGAAGCAGGATCCATGTTTTACAATAAGATGCTATAAATAAAGCACTTCCAAATATGGGTGGTTTCACTACTATTTTGTTTAAGTGGAAAGTGAATAGCTTGCACAAAGTACCTTCACTACCTTCATTTGGGATGTATATAGACAAACTGCAGGGACATGCTCTGAAGACATCTGTAATTGGCATTATTGCTATCCAATGCAACATTTCAAGGGAGAAGATACTTTCACTTTTTAAAGGGAACACAATTTATGCAGTTTGTTTAGGAAACCTATCAAGCAGCCTTTGTATTCAGGGAAATCATCTGGACTGTTGAAATTTTTGACTGAACTACTTCTGAGTGACATGCCCCTTCTAGATGATTCTTTGGTGAATAATTCTGAACAACAGAACATTGTTGGAGTGGTTAGCCACTTGCAAATGCTTCACAGTAGTGAAGGGTAGATCTGAAAAGTCAAGTTTTCCCCAAAGCTTACTTACTCACTGAGTTCTGCTTAAAAGGAAGTACTTTGGATTTGCATGTTCTGTAGCTCTCACTAAAAGGTCAACTAGGATTCTGAGTTATTTTCACTCTTTACAGTGTTCTGGATAAAAATGAGGAGACCTGGTACCATTGCTTTGACTTGTTACACGACAATGATCAAACCAGAAAGATGAGAATGGGATATGTTTCTGAAGTTACTATCTATACTTACTGAGTATGATTTTGATAAAGCATTTCCATCAGGAGAGCCCTATGTACCATGAGCTCAGTGCTGCAGATTGTAGGATTTTGCAGGAATAAACCACGGGTATTCACAATAAGAAAACCAAAATTCTGACAGCAGCTATACCAGTAATTCAGACCACTCCAGGTTATCTTATACCAAAGTGCTGAGGTCAGTTACTCATGCCACAAACATACATTAACTTGAGCAGCATGGGGAAAGACCCGTGATCAATAATACAGGCTTTATGGGCACAACTCCAGAAACTCCACAACAACAGACTGGCTGTACCTAAAGGAAAGGGGAAAGTGGCACATACACTTTTCCTAACTAGGAAGACATTCTCAACAGCTTAGAAGTAATGCTACTTAACATCATGATTCAGCTTAAGTCTTATGAAAGAATAAAAGAAAAGAAAAAGCTGTCCAACATTTCCACATTAGTGACCTAAAAGCCACAAAATGTCAAGTATGAGCTCCATGATAACAACACACCAGTAATACAGATAACTTATCCAACTGAAACTGAAAATTCAAAGTCAAATGCTAATTTGTCTTTAAATAAATCATGATTACATACTATTAAGTCAATTTGCAAACCAAGCTTAAAAGATGCATAATTAACAAGATGTCTGTTCCACATTTATCTGTAAGAAAATATTTTTAGCTCTTCTGTGTATCACCTTTTCTACACCATGTCAAACATGCACTCCTTAACATCACCTCAAACGTACTCTGCTCTTAGCTTACCTCCTGAGCTCCCTGAGCTATACAGTTGACTCACATCCTCTCCCAGACATCAATACCTGTCTTGAACACATACTGCTACTCTCTAACCACAAACCCCATATATATATATCTGTAGGCCCACATCTAATACCCTTTTTGATGACAAAGAGAAAAGCTGCTCTAGGTGTCCCTCTGGCGATTGCCCTCTAAGATGACTAAGAAAAATACAAGGCTTCTACATATGGGATACAAAAGAAAGGTTTTTGCTCTCTCTGTCCTGGTTTGAGTGAAAACAGAATAATTCTGTTCAGTAATTTTACTTTTCAGCTTAGTTCTTCTAATTAACTGCACTGTCTGAAGTTAGCAGCCTGTTTTCACAGAGAGTGCCTGCTTCTAGAAGTGATAACACCTCATGTTTAGAGTTACTACCAAAGATTGGTGTGCAGACCAAGGCCACTGCTGGATCTTGTGCACCACATTGAGGGGTGCAGAAAGTGAAAGGCTGCACCTGCAGGGAGAAGCAGACAGGACAGGTGACTCTAAACTGACCAACGAGGGATTCCAGCCCAATCACACCATATTTGCTTTAGAGCTGAGGGATCTGAAGGGTCTCTGGGCTCTTCTCCCCTCTTGGACTGCCTTGCCAGCTTTTGCTTGGCTTGGCTCAGGTCCTCTTTCTGTTCCTTCCTCGGAGCACCCAAGGAGGACTCTGTCCGTTCTGCCTTTGATGCCGGTCTGCATGTTCCTGAACCCTGTACCAGAATCCAGCTCCTGAACACAGCTCCTGTCTGCTGCGGGGCCCAGTCTGGGACTCCCCTGGTGCCTGCTCCACAGCATCAGTGGGGACGGTGATGTAACTACCATCAGGGGGGTTGGGTTCCATGATGGTTTTGTATATATTTGTATATATTATAATTATTAATTTAATTTTCATTAAAGCTGTTCTAGTTTCCTTTTCTAATCGCTGTTTCTCTCCCTTATTCCCTTTCTCTTCCCCTTTGGGGAGGGAGGGGGGTTAACAGAGAGCATCTGTTATAGGTCTAAGGGGCTGCCCTGACTCTAAACTGTGACACTCTCAATTCAGCCAGGCACTGTTTGCTCAGTGTTTGCAGTAGTAAGCAAAGACATTTCTTTGAGATGCATCATTACTGGAGGACACTGGAAAAAAAAATTATTTTGCAGTAATCATTGAGTCAGACAAACAAGTTGCCATTGCTCAGCTAGAAAAGACTAAAAGATGAGAAAGGTTATTGGACTAGTAATGCTGTCTGTGCCAGGACATGGTTCCCCTCCTTGTTGTTCTTTCGGGAAACACACCCTGACTTTGCAAGCAGCAATGTCTCGATAGCAAATACATCCACTGAGGAAGAAACATGAATCTGCTGAAAAATGCAGGCTGGACCACAGCAGTCACCTGGTCCTACACCCTCCTCTAGAAAACTATCCCCACACCCTTATAGGCAAGGCCTGTGTTTGGAAAAGACACAATACCTTGAAATAAGATGTAGCAGTTCTTGTTCCGCAGTCTCTCAGTGGGGGCGTAAATCCAGATTAATTTAATTGACATCAGTGAAATCCTTGCAAAACATCACAAGTGTAAGTAAAAACACTAAGTATGGATGAGATTGTAATATGCTGCAATTCTGGAAGGGAAGAAAAATCTAGCAATGTGAGTGACTTTGCTGGTTTTAAAACCCTGATGTGGGAAAGTACTTCAAAGAATGAACTCGCTATAAAACCTTCAAACATGTGATCATGTCTCATGAAAACCAGTGCAACTGAGATATACCTTATAATAGCCATGCTTTAAAGTACAAGAGTAAAAGTTTTTCCTAGAATTGGCTTTAATCCCTCTTACTACTTTTCCTATTACAATAATCTACCATTTTCCAGCTGTAGCCATTTTAGCTCCCTTTCTTTCCAGGTCTCACCTTAAGCCTTCTCATGAGCACTTCTTTATAACAGCACACTGGACACTTATTTTTCCAGAAGATTTCTTATGCCTAAAAAATAGCCTTCTTTTTTTCCTCAGTGGAAAGACAGAAAGACCCTGAGAGGGACTAAGCCCCTCCTTGCACACTGATGTCTGCCAAACATTTATGAGAGCTGTTGGAATAGGTGTTGGTGGGCTGTGGAGCTCAGCAAGTCGCACCAGGTGGCATGGGAAGAACGGAAGATGGAGAACGCTTTGAATATTGTGCAACCATGAACACTGCTTGATAGCATATACCAAGCCCATGCTGAAGTTAGCACAAGTGTATCTCTTGCTCTGCAAAGGCTTTTGAAAACCGGAATGATTGCTATGGTTGTGGGAAAAGATGAAAAAAAAACATCTCAGGAAATCAAGTGACATTGGGTTAATGATATGAAGAGTGGCATCCCTCCACTTCTGAGCTGAATGTGTCATGTTTGAAACTTATGCTCTTACCACAGTGAAATTACACAGATGGTCAAGCCATTAATTACATACAGTCTGATTAATCTTGACTTATCCTAGTAGAAATTAAAAGTCATCCAGATCCCATGGTTAACTCACAAGATGTCCCAAGGCAGAATGGCTTCAAGGCAGAATGGATTTAGCAAGTCCAGCAGCCCCTGAGCACTTCACTGTATGTCTTAAACTGTGTCTCAGTAGCACACAGCACTGATCTCCTGCATGCAGGTGTGGTGAACAGCTATGCAGGCTGTTCACAGGCTCATCAGAAACAGAAAAACTATTCATTGCACATTATTCACCCTATATGTAAACAGAGACACATTAAACTCCTGAGGAAGCTGCAGTAGGTGAAAATGAGTCCTCTGCCATATGTAGCTCTGTAATTGAGGGATATATCTTTACATCTTTTACTGGAAAATATAATTCCCTGAAGACATACAAACTTGATTTTAACAACAACTTTTTGTCATTTTGGCCCATCTTGGTAACCTCCTCTCTCTGCGAAGCCAAGCTGTCAGCTGTGTCCACATGTAATGTTTCTCTTAATTCTTAACAGTCTTGAAAGTCCTATTTGTGACTAATAATTAGAAGAACAGAGGCTAACATATGCCCTAACATTACAGCAGCTCTCCTTGTTCTCATTCCTGAAGTTCATTAATGAAATAAGACCTAAATTGTTCCATTGTCTTTGGAATAAACAAGAGATGATAAAAAGGCATGAAAAGTGCATTTATTATTTTAAAAATATACACTCACCAAGAAGTTCTCACTACTACTGCCATTCTAAGCTCAAATACTAATGAGCAACTCCAGGAATCAAAATAATTAAATGGACTTAAACTGGAGAAATTTAAGTGCCACAGTTCCATCAAATTTTAATTAAGTCAAAATAGGTCAGCTGAGCTGATGAGCAAGACACCAAAACACCAAGTTACCTGGAACTCTAAAAATAAAAGGACATGTTTTTCTCCCATCTGAAACCCAAGGGCCCTTTATGCTCCCAGTTAATTTCCAAAACCTCTTTGAAAGGGCAGTAACACTTTGGAGAAGGATGTTCTGGCCTGGTACAGATGACCACATGGATGCAGTTTCCCTGCCATTTCTGTAGCTCAGTGTAGTTCCAGCTTGCTGACTGGTTGAAAAAGCTACAGAAAGGAAGCATTCGCACCTTCCTCTCAAGCCTCCTCTCCTGTTTTCCTGACTGTCAGAATGAATATATATTAGATGTATCCATAGGAAAAGTCCCAATTATTTCCTACTGCTGGCCTTCCAATCCAGGAAACCCAAGAGCTGCTGGAGATGTGTGAGGTCCTGACAGCTCCTGTGACCACACGCTGGCAGGACTACTAGCATGTTTATGATAGCATCATGACCATTCCTATTCTAGAGATTGGGTTATGGTTTATGCTACAGAAGTCTCACATTTCACCTGCTGGTAACTAAATCCCCTGACACATCCACATGATTTTCATGTTCTTCAATTTATTCCTTACCATCTGTTAGTCAGATGCTCCAACTAAATAAAATTTTACTGTTCCAGTTCTTTTTGAAAAAAGCCACTTTGCCCTTTTGTAGATCCTCTGATCTGCTCCAGAGCATTTACTTGGCATGCAAACACTGAGCCTGTTATTTAGAGCGGCTGCTCTGATTTAAGTGAATGCCATGGAAAAGTCTGATCATCTTTGACCAGACAAGGGAAAACCCAAGCAGTGCTCACACAGGCCATTGATCAAGTGTCAGATTCACCAAGTTCAAAACTGCATTTCCCCCCCCTTACTTGTTACTGAGCCAAGAAACATTCCAGGATGTCATCCTTTCTCGTTCAGATTTACTTTTGCAGCACAAAGAGAAATCCCGTTTGCCTGTGGGAAAGAACTATCAACTGCTGCAGTATCAGAGTTATCATTGCAATATATGGAACACTGACAGATAAATTTAGCCCCATGGGAAACATCCTCAGCTGGTGGGTGCTAATCTTGCTCCTTTGATTTCAGTGGCATTTGCTGCTAAGTCACATTCTTGCCAGAAGTATGTCCCAAATTGCAGACCTGTCTCTCAGCTACAAGGACCACCTCTTATGTCCTTTGTAGTTCATTGAGATTGCCCAGATGTAAAGCAGCAGATTTTGGTGCTGACTGCAAATAAGGAATGCAACAGTGTTTTCTTAAAATACAGGGCAAAATCCTGTTTTCACATATGTTGCTGTCACCTTTGTGCCACAGTGAGGTTCTAGACTTGGACCACTGCAGATAAAGGTCTGATATAAGAGACAGAGCAGCTCCTTAAAACCATCCACTGAGGAGCTTAATATTCAACATTTCTGAAAGGTGTCCATTCACGCTGCACTTCAGATACAGCATAAATTGAAAGCAACAAAAACATTAGCAACTCTCACAAGTCCTCTGACAAATCTGTGGGTTTCTCGTGCAATTAATTTTCATGTACTAATTTCCATGCCATCGACAAACTGACCCAAAAACCCACCCAGGAATATTTATATTTTGCATCTTTGCTTGTTATATTCACTTCAAGTGATTCAAAATAACACTTTGCAAAATGACATCTTATGCCAACATCTAAAAACACTCTGCTAACCAATAAAGGATTAGGGCCAGAAAGTTTTCTAATATGGGTTTGTCTAAATGGCATCACCTATCAATGTTCATCTGTCAAACATGGATGCACTTGAGCTGCTAGCTTAACGCAGGTAGGACACGGAGTATGGTTCTGGGCTCCAGCCTTGTAGGGGGTTGTGAAATAAAATAAACAAGAAACCAAACAAAAATGAGTCTGTTAACCTCACTGGAACCAAGCAAGTAAGTATTTCTTAAGCAAGAACATCTTGCTGTTACCTGAAGGGCCCTTGATATATTTTTCCCACAAGCCTCTTTTATCACTAGTTGCTGCTTCATTTCCTGCTTGCTGTCCTGAACAGGCTTTTCTTGGTGTAATTCAATACTAAGAGAGTACGACTAAGGAGGTAAATCAAAGGCACATGACATTCATTATAGTAATCTTTCCCTCATACCCCCATGTATAACAAATAACGTCTGCAAAGTTTGAAAGAAAAATTCTATTCTGCAGTTGTTTAATTTTCTTTTCAAATAATTGTGATATTTTCTCAGTTAGAAAAAAACCCAGTAGTCTTAGTTAGAAAATGCCACAGAAACCCACGCATGACCTGTTAGAAAATACCATAGTATTCCCAGGGTTTTCAGAAGAGTACCTTGGTTTATAGGGGGTTTTTGGCCTTCAGATCAGCATGCTGGATGTACACAGGAACACCAGAATGGTGTCAAAAGTGGAGCATGATGCCACAGTTGGATGAACTGGGCACAGCAACTTAGAGATAAAAAAGCATAAAATTTTCAAATGCTGTTTTGTTCAAAGAGTTTTTGAAGCACAGTTTTTAATCTCAACAAATCTGCATAGAGGTGAGAGTTGGTACCTTCAAAATCAGCTTGTTACATTCTTGCAACCTAGTGTGTCCTTTGGTATTTTCAAGAGATAGGATAACATGTACTAAAAAGGTCTTAATTTCTGAAAAAAAAAAAAAAAATTTAAAAAAACCCCCAAACTTTCACTGATATTTTGCAGGCTCTCATAGTCTGGCATCAAGTTCAGTGAAGCACAGACATATTCATATACTGAGTGACCTTTACAAGGTCTGTAAAACGGATGTTTTCTTTCAGAAATGAATTTCTGAAAATTCAGAAATTCTTTCTAGCGTACAGCAGAGAAGCAGACGTGTCTTTAATGCCAAACTAATTTACAACTAACCTCTTTATGAAGTCCAGGTTTTGTGACAACCCTATGAAATGTCATTTGGGTTAAATCCACTCATTTACAATTTGCCATGCATGTCTCTACCTTTACTGAAAATATTTAAATCAAATTTGATATTTAGGCAAATTGTTTGTTAAGCAGCACTTGGAAACAAGTTGAGTTTTAAATGTTAATGCTTTTTAGAAAGCTCATTGCAACAGCAGCTTGTATTAGCGTGTCTAAGTGTACTTCATAAGATGGAGATGAATTTATATAATTGAGATTAAGCACCTTTGGACAGTTGGATCCCTTGCTATGAAAAATTGTATTCAACTCAACCAATGCTTACTGGAACTAATGTTCCTATTGGGAGGGGCTGGAATATAGGGCATCAACATCTGCTCACTGGCAGAACCCAGGTGCTCCCCTTCTTGCAACTCCCTAGATTGAAGTTCCCACAAATGCAAAAGTGAATGTCCATGGAAATGGGTGAATACAGAGATTAAAAAAAGAGGTTACTTTGAAATGTAAACACATGGCTGAACTACATGAACTAGGGGCCCTATTAAACATGGTTTCCATATGTCTTTCTCTCTACTACAGTTGTACAGTTAGTCTGCCTTCACTACAGCTTAGGAACTTGGTTTCTCTGCAAGGGTATAATTAACAAGTTCTCTGTATTAATCTGACCAGATGGAAAATAATTTTGTATGTTTGTAAAATCATATATGCTGACCCTTTTGTAGATCATGGTTGTAAAGATTTTTGAGAATGCACAAGCACAGTTGTTTTTACTGTTATTAAAGTGTTCCCCAGACTGGATCATAAGATGCATCAATCTTCTCATTTATAAACTGATGATGTATGAACAGAAATCTTGCAGTCTAGCTCATGGGCTTGCATGTGCAGAAGGGGTTCTTGAGAAAAAAAAGGCCATGAGAAATTCAGAGGGATGTGTGCAAAAAAATGAGGACGCCTCATCCAAAATTTTGGTCTTGAAGACAGTGCTGTCAGCAAGTCATCCATATGGAAAGTGGTCTCTGGGTGACAGATACCAGCAAGCAGGTGTGTGCAGCTTTGTTTAAAGATTTAATTAGTGTCTTCAGTGCATCCAATTACACACTATTAATTTAAAGGTTGTTTGATTCTGGTATTAATTCAATGGCCTTAAGTGATTTTCAGAAGTGTTTGTCTGGATATACATGCAACGTGAAAAGAATAGATGGCAAACATAGACCTGTGTGCCTTTCTGAAGGCAGTAGGTTATCAGAACATTCATACTGGTTTGTATGCAATTCAACAGCAAAAGATACTGATTGGGAATTTCAAACTACATACAGGCGGCACTGACTCATGCAGTTCCGTGTTCAGGCAAAAGGGAGAGAAAATAATCTGGAGGTCTTACAACAACACTTCAGGTAAAGTTCAGTTAATATATTTCATCTTAAATTACTCAAACTCAAGGATCCATAAAATCACTTCTAGGAGTTAATCTAATCTAGACCTTACCTGGCTGCATGTTAATCATCCTGCCTATGTTGAATATGGTAAAAATAAATAAGTATTTAGAAAGGATTAGTTTCTTTATGGTAATGTAACACACTTCCTCTGCCAGGCAACAAGCAGTTGTTACAGAATATCAAGAGCACCATTTATGTGCTTGAGGATGATGGAGGCGGGATGCATGACAAAACTGCTGTATTAATGAAGCTGAATTATGCTTTAAGACTTACTGTTAGCATAAAGACCTTAATTTGTCATTACAGTGAAATTCATTACGTAGACCTCTTGAAACCAGACTTTTCACATGCTAGGAAACATCTCTGGCCATAAAAAAATGGATCAAAAAAAAATATCCGTCTCAAAAAAATTGCTCCAAAATAACTATTTTTCCAACACCAGTTAAGGATCTGGCTCCTATTTTTGGTATTTATTTTTTAAAAAACTACAGCTTAGACTTAATGCGTACTTATGGATGCAAAAAAGTCTTTCTCACCTAGAAAGTCCCATGGCAATTAACACACAGAGTGCTCATGGAGAACATGGTCTAAAGTAATCCAAAATTAAAAAGTACTTATGACAATGGCAGGTCTTAAATGACACTGGGCTTTGTGACCAGATAGATGTTACTTGTAACAAGATAAGTAATAAGCCCTTGCAGTGTCATCTACGCAGATCTTCTTTCTTAAAGTGATTTTAGGCACCACACACAACCAATTGTATTCAGAGCTGTAATTGTAATTTTAATTGTTCTGTGGGGAAGCATGGCCAGAGCCCACCTTTGCTGAGCAGATGCTCCCCCTTAGCTCTGAGCTTACACCAGCAACCTCAGGGTCATGTTTTCTAAATCTGCCATAGCTCAGAAGTCAGGTACTAGTGAACTCTTGGGGTGGAGTGAGGATGAGAAATGGAGAGGCAAAGAACAAACCAAGAGATTGCAGAGGAGGAAAAGACAATGATATTACATCGTATCTAGCCCGTGGGACATTTTTGGGATGAGGCCAGGAGGAGGTGTTAGGGGCTATCTGAAATAGCATTTCCTCACCTTCTCCCAGAAAAAGTTAAGAACAAATTTTAAATGCTGAAGTTTTTCAATAAGAATTCTTTTTTTTCTCCTTATAAAATACAGTTATCTCTGAGTAGGTGAAGTTTTGGAACAGAGAGGGTTTGCTGTTTTGTTTGGGGTTTTTTTTTTTTCCTGCACTTCACAATGGAAGCATTCCCCTCCTCCCACTTGCCCTTTCTTCTTTTTCTTTTCCCTTTAAATAGAGACACACTTTAATTTTAAATGTATCTGTGACAAAAAGTTTACCAAAAAAAAGTCTCTGAGACAAAGTCTTAGCTACCCTAAGTAAAAATAGCCTATAGAAGTCAAATTTTTGTCTATTTATACCAACACAAAACTAGGAGGAAATGTTATTTTTCTCCTCTGTGTTATTAAATCAGATAATCCAAAACGGTTTTGCTGAAGTGCAAAGTTCTTGTTATCCCTTTTGCACTCTGTTGGCTGTACAGCACACCTGGAAATTAAATTTGAGGCTATCTCCTCCAACATCTATGCTGTGCAGAAGACAAAACAGGAGTATATGGTTTACCAATATTTTAATCTAAAGTTAATTTATGTAAACAGAACCTTAACTGATGCAAAATGTGGTAAGAACAAAAAATCATCTCCCCCTCTTAAATTTATACACTTTTCTCAACAGAATAATTTATTTTATCTCTCTGATGTGCAAGAAAAATCAAGGTCTTAGCGAATATGTCATAATCTGTGTATTGCTTAAGTAGCTTATAAATACCAGAATTTTCTTCCGCACGCTCCCATATCTTTCTAACAAGAAATCGAGTTTGGAGATTATTTACTAAACAAACAACCAACCAACAACAAACCAAACCAACCAAAACAACAACAAAAAAGTGGGCTTTACTCAAAACCCTGACATGCAGTTTCTCCAGTAAAAAAGTGTCTGATGTCCTGTCAGCAGCACCTGAGTTTGAGTATTTTGCACTGGGGACCTTGTCTGAGTTGCAGCAGTAAGTACCAAAGTTTGGATTTCAATCTGCAGGCTATGTTTTATTCTGCCTCAGAGGGAATTCCATGGGGAGCTCCAGTAAAGCTGCTAGAAAAGGGGAAAAGCCAAAGCCCAAACATGAAAATATTCCAGTTTGCGAGACAAATCTCAGCATACTATTTGATTAAATGTAGTTACAGAATTCAGAGTTATCACTGAGGTTTTAAAATAATGCCTATGGGATTTAATTATGTAGATGACTAAAGTCTAATAACAAATTACAGCCCGAGTGCTTGAGTGTGAGAAAACAGTTTGGGCTTATTTTGAGCAAACCACCTCCCTAACTCCCCCATCCCCTAACCAAAACTCCCCTACACCCAAACCAAACAAAAAGAACCAAAAACCCATCCACAAAAATAAACACCCACCTCAAACAACCAACGGAAATAAAAGCCCAAACAATCCCACTGTAAACACCCCAACAGTTCATTCCTTTTTTATTACGCAGCTTATGCAGTCTTACCTAGAATAATTCATTTTATACCTCTCAGACTGAGCAAATAGCTGGTCATAAAGAATATATTCAAGGCAGTAAATAACTGTATGCCAAGTAACTGGCGTCACTACTAGAGAAACTTGTGGGACCTTTACTGTATGTAAACTTTAGTTGATTTGCAGGGTGAACTCCAAAGTGTTATTATTGCTAAATCAACTTGGAAAGGGGGCTTTTTACACATGATTAATGCAGTCCAGGAGTGTGAGGGTTTCTATGCCTGCCCTGTCCCCCTCCCACAGACTGTAGCAGAAAATAAGTGTGAAATAATCATAGAACATGTTTTTCAAAATAAAGTATAAAAATGCACTCTCTCTCTGATTTACTTGTTTTTGTTACCCTGAATTATTGAAAGAATCCTCTTTTCCAAGCTACTCTCAACATACTTTTATTAGTAATATTTGTCAACTGACAATTATCTCTATATGCAAACCCAAGCTTATGAATGATGAAGGAAACCAGAATGGGTTGAAACTCGGCAGTACAAGGTGTGAACTCTGGCTCAGGAAGTAGCAAAATTTTCTGATGGAAAACTAGTTGAAGAACAACCAAGGTGATCTCAGACTGACTTTAAGCTGCCATGCAGTGACAAAAAAAAAAAGGAAAAATTGAACCTATGAGAATTAGTTTCAACATTCAAGCTGTTGTACAGGGGCCTAATTACCTCATTTGAGATTCTGAACAAAGGCTACCAGAGCTGCATAAAAGTCAGAAACAAAAATTGGTTTGAAAAGGACTACGAGGATAATTGGAAAACAGAAGGAAATTGTCAACTGAGAGACTCAGGCTTGATTAGCCAAAATAAAAAGTGAATGAAATTGCTGCTGTAAGTGTGACTGAGGTAAGCCCCACAGAGGGAAAACTGCTCTATAAACTGAAGTGTGATGTCTACAAAACTTCCCAAGAGTGAATGCTCCTAACCATCATTACAGCAATCAGATTGTGAAATGACCTCTTGGGGAGGCTATATACGAAAAAAGAAGAAATAAAGGGTGGGTGTGTGTGTGTGAGAAAATGAGAAAAAAAGAAAAAGAAAATAACAGAGGTGGAAAAAATAGAAAAAGCCAGCTCACACAATCCTCCCCGCAAACACAACCTACTCCCATTAAGTGCTTTTAAAAATCCATCCATTTAAATGGGATGCTCGCTGCAGCAGTAGAAAATGGTATGTGCTGATCCATCTAGTCCCTCAAAGGCAGCATATTGCTAACAGCTCCCAGGAAGCACAACAGAAACACACAAAGTTCAGGGTGAGAGAATCAGACGCTGTCTCTATGCTGTCAAAATGCCTTCAATGTCGTTAGTCAGAGTTTGGCATTTTTCCCCATGACCGGTCATATATTTGTAAAGTATTTAAATCTCCCCAGTTTCAATATTTCAGGATGACAAAGGCTGAGCTTGCAATAGGAAACTATTGCATGGTTGATTAATGCTCTGATAAATGATTCAGAAGTCAGCATCATCCTACCTGCTACACAGTACAGACCTTTAGAAATGCATTTACACACACTTCCTTGTTCCCACCTTAGTGGTTACTATCTTCAGAATCTCCTTCTCTATCTTTTGAAGGGTTTTGAGCATTTTTTTCTCTAAAACTACCATTCCCAAGGTCACCTGAGGTCCTACCCTCCCAGGTCAAAGTGACTGATAGCCGATTTGGCTTGTCTTTTGCTTTGTCCTCTCTTTTGCTTTGGCCTCAGGTGTTAGCTCACACAAATTAAACCTGCATCTTCATACTCATTTTCCAAAGAAGCAGAATGGATTTTTCACATGAACAAATCTCTTCAATCAATTTTCCCCTGTTTTGAACATGCTTGCAGGCAGAGGGTAAGGCCCTATTAGACTAGCAAATACAGCTTTTGGGCACACAAGTCTTTCTTCTGTCTGATAAAGCAATAGCAAACTTCAAACCAAATGCAGGTTAGAGACAGTTACACCTAGCTAGTACCAGTTACAAATGACCAATAGCAATAACTGGTCTGTCAGAAGCTTCCTTTCTGCTGTAATTCTCTACCCTCTCTGCAGCTGTTTGTGAGCAAACTAAACCAAAGAGCACTTTTTCTTCCTTCTTCTCTGCCAAGAGACCCTCATCTCATGCCCAGCTAATTGAAAGGGTGGGAACCACTAGCACAAAAAAATTGCCATTATTAATTACCATAATAGTTACTAGTAATTATGATTACTCTAGTGACTACACTTCTTAGTCCTTTATAGTGTAAATTGCTTGTTCACAATCCTACCAGATTATGGGAAAGCCAACAAAACTAGCATTGCTATGAATTATCTAGGAACAATTTTGATAGCTGCTTGAATCAGTCCTTGAGGGATGCATTATTCATTACATTTATTGTGCCTTTGTAATGCTCTGCAATCACTCCCCGATGTATTGGGTTCCACCAAGTGCCAATCCACTATATGTTCTAATGTAAATCCATACAGTTTATACCACTGCTGTTGGTAACACTCACAACAGCCTGATTCATGGCTGGAGGGAACACCACTCATTTGCAACTGCACATGGTTTGGAAGGTGCAGTACTCCCAGCTGACATTTTTTAAATCTCACTGAAGTCCCAGGAATGTATTTCATGCCTAACATCAAGATGAGCACATTTGTTTTACCAGCTGAATGATCAGGGCACACAGGGACACCATTACTGAAAACAATTACAAGATAACAGTAGACTTGGAGTAATATTAAAGAGTCATAATTTATCATATCCAAACCAATTTTACTTCCATAGGGAAATGAAAATAATTTTGAGGGGCAGACAGTCTTCTCTGATAGAAAAGGAATTGTTTAGTTTTGTCATAAAGCGTCTGTGATTACATTTTTAAAACTCATTCTTTTAAATAAAGAAAATCCCCATGTAAACTCATATTAACAGGACCTAGACTATTTTACCTTGTTGGGGTTTTTTTTTTTTTTTTGTTTTATTTTGTGTTTTTGTTTTTGGGTTTTTTTTTTTTATTGTTTTGCTTTTCATCATGCAAAGAATTAAATCTTGAACATCAAATTTAGCTTCCTCAGATTGGTGACAAAAGTGTTTCTGTAATATGACACCAGAAAGACTATGCAGTAAACAACAAATAAAGCTTCATTTCTTTGTATTTATCTCAGATTATGTGATCTAATTGCCGTAGATTAAGGCACAATGCAGAACATCTCTCCAAAGAATTTATTTTGAGCATTATCAAGCCAATAGGTTAAACAGAAAGAACAAAGTTAAAAAGATCTTTGACCTGTTGTCAGGAAAATCCCATTAATTTTCAGTGTCCCATTTACAGAGATCAACTATAATTGGCAAGAACCTCTTGTTATATTCTGGAAAAATGAACGGCTGGAAAGCACTGGAGTCTAACACGGCTCTTGGGACTCGACCTATACACAATTAAGGGGGTCTGAAACCAATCACTGGTGACACTATGGGAGTCTCATTGGTGAATCCTTTGCTCAGTTTATGGCAAGTATTGTATAACAAAGGCATATCATATAGAAATATGCACAAAACTGAACTAAGGAGAGATGCAAACAAGATGGGAATAGGGGGGAAAAAATCCATGAATCATCTGAGAAGCCTTTATCATATGATATACGATATCATATCATAATCATCATAGAATGGTAGGGGTTGGAAGGGACTTCTGGAGATCATTGAGTCCAATCCCCCTGCCAAAGCAGGATCACCTAGGGCAGGCCACACAGGAACAGATCCAGGAGGGTCTTGAAAGTCTCCAGAGAAGGAGACTCCACAACCTCCCTGGGCAGCCTGTTCCAGGGCTCTGTCACTCTCACAGGGAAGAAGTTTTTCCTCATGTTGAGGTGGAACTTCCTGTGTTTCAGCTGTCTTCATAAAAAAAAAAAAAAAAAGGTGTAACTGTAGTTTTAAGATCCATTAGCTACACAGATATTTCTTAATATAGCATCTGTTAGTTTTTACTCCTGTATCTGTAATTACATGTTGCCTGGTTAATGCTTATTAAAATAAGAATTTACTTCATAAAATAGTCAGTTATTTTGGCTACAAACAGAGGAATGAACCAGGCAATATGATGAAGGGGTGGACACCAGGCCAACAATGCTGCTGTCAGCTCACATTTCCCTTTGCCAATTTTTATCAACTTGAAAAGTCTCTACCTGAGCTCCAGGTTAGGTTTATTTTGGAGAGTGACAAAGAAAATAACCAAAAATTGGATTCAAAGTTTAGTCCAAGTAAAAAAAACCAAACTTGCCTTCTCCTAGGAATCATAAATTGTCTAAAAATGAGGGCATAAAACCAGTAAGATCCTGTACTCAGGGACAGCTTCAAGACAGACAGCTGCCTTGGATTTGCAAACTCAGGCTTGAAATTGTGTGTATGCTGGCAAGCTTGCTGCAGGAGAGTGTGCATTGAGAGGTACCTGGTAAGCAGCTAGACCTTTACAAATTGGCTTAGACCCTGAGTTCCTGAATAAAACTAGGAGGAAAATATACAAAAGGAAAGTAAAAGAATCATATAAGATATTTTCAATATCTCTTTTAGAAATTCAGGGAGAATTACTTGAGGGCTGGATTATGAGAAATGTGTGGAGTAGCTGAATCCCGCTTCCTTCACATACATCTGTCCATTTAAAACCACCTATGATGTTCCTAACTGTGCATGGCTGTGAAGTGGAACTGCTTGACTGACTTGGGCAAGCAGGGTTTGCCTGCAGTACTTGCTATAGAGTAGCTCAGATTCAAGAGGATGGAAAATGCTGACAGTGAAAGGTTTTAACACAACTGCCTTCCAAAAAAGGGCAAAATAGAAGGCAATCTAGTTAATGATGCAACTTAAGGCAATTAAAACCTTGAGAAAAAGTCTAGTCCTTTTTCTGCAAAGACAACATCAGGGCACTGGATCTATTATTTCACCACAATTATTCTACAGTATTTGTCTTGTAAAGGAAACCTATAGTATCCGCCAATAGTTTGCTTTGAGACTGGCATTAAAAAAAAGATCGCTGTGCTGTTTAGTTGTGAGCCTTCAAAAAAAGGTTAGCCAATATTGTTTTCTACTTCTGGTTGGGATGACTGAAGAGTATCTGAACATCTGCAGTAAAGTTTGTTTCCATGGATACTTCTACCTCTAGCACTTCTTCTGTGAACCTGTGTTCCCATTAAAGTCCCTCTTGTGTCTGGCAGAAGCTGAACACTTTTTTAATAAAAATAAATCAACAGCAGAAGATATTTGTGGAAGTGTTTTGCAATGCTCAGTTCTGAGTAATATAAGTTCAAAGAGAAGTAACTCTGGCAAGAACCCAAACTGCTTTATTTGGCAAAAAATACAAATGAGGAAAAAAATTGCTTGATGGGGCAGAGAGGAAAGAGAGAGAAGGAGAAAGATGATCTTGACTAAAATTTAAACAGCTCCTTATAACCATGAAATTTTCAAGTAAGGAGTTAGTATGTTGTAGAAAAACATTTGGAATTTTTTAATTAAAAAGAAAAAGAAAGAAGGGTATAGGCTTCAAGTGGGAAGAACAGATAGAGAAAGTGTTTGTTGTCAGCTGATACAATATAGTATCTTTAATAATGAACTGGAGAATAAATCAAATTCTATATTGATGAAATATAGAGACCACCTTAAACTATATATCATAGGAAAAAGATAATCAGAAAGTGGTTAATTGTTCTCAAACATAAAAATAAAGCTATGCATTAAGTAGAGCTGAGACTATTCACAAGAATTAGTGTCTTAAGAGGGAAAAGTTGCTTGGCAGACCTCTTGCTAAAGTACTGACCAAAATACAGGTAACTGCCCTGATGTCAGTTACATTTATACCCTGCACAGATGCTGGAAATGTGGTGAGGAGGGACCATAAAAGCAATCAATTCTACTGCACTGTGCAAGACAGAGCTTTGGATTGTACTCCCAAACTCTTCCCCATCTCACTATGTGGTTGCTGGCAAAGCAACAGACCTGATATTCAAGCACTTGCTGATTTTCTGAGTCAGGTGGTGTCATACTTAACCATGAAGAGAACACAAAGAAAGATACCTCCAAATCTTTGCCAGCTTGGTAGTCTGCCAGTTGATGAGCTTTCCAATGCACGGTGTAGCAGGAAAACATGCAGAATTTCAACTCTTGAATTGCAGAGCTATGAGATAGAAAGGCAATGACTATGAAGAGAATGACAGCCATGATGCAATATTTTGGGCCACTGTAAAAGCTGGAGAATGCTTTTGCCAGAAATAAGTGCTCAAGGAGCCCTGAAGTATATGCACACATCATCATTTATCGCTTTTCAGCCTTTGTGCCTCACTAGGTGGACTCTCGAGATACCTCCATCCCATGAATTATTTTCTCTGTACATTAGACTGAGCACTGCAGTTTTGGTCACCTTTATGTATGCTGGAGATTCCCAAGTGATTTATATAATTAGATCTAAACTTTAAGGCAATATTTACTATGAAAATTATGGGGTAAAGGAAAAAAAAGGTTAGACAGTAAGCCTGCTTAAAATACAGACAATGAAACCATGGCAAGAGGGTTTTGTTTTTTTTTTTGTGGTAGAGAAGGGCATGGAACTTTCAGAAACAGCTGTTAGTCAAAAAAAAAAATTAAAATCTTTTACTGACAGCAATTAAACAGGAAAATAGCTACATGGAAATCTAAGCAAAAAAGGAGAACAGGCAACCTACTAGAAAAGCTTCTTCCGTATGTAAAGTGACTGTGTCTAGTCCTCTATTCAAGGGACATGTGCAGCCTCATATCAAGCATTTATAATTTTAATTTTTCTGTCTGTAGTTCAAAGGTGCCATTTAAGAATTTTTCTTCTCTTTTCATTCTCATGCAACAGAACTTTTTAACATCAAGTGGAACAAACTTGCCAGAAACAGCTACAAGAGAAATCAGCTCTTCAGATACTGTGAAGAAAAGCATAAACCAACTACAATTAATTTCAGCCTAACTCTGAAGTCATTCAAAAAGGCCTCTCATCTGATTTGGTTTAAAAAAAAAAAAAAAAAAAAAAACCAATGACCTTTGTTGAAAAACACTGGATCAGCTCCCAAAACATGTAAGATTGTATCATTCTTTGTAGCTGTTAAAATAGCAAATTACTACATGAAAGAGTCTGAAATGCAGCAAGACCTTCAAATCATCATCCTACTGGTGGGCTCCTCACTAACACGCAGCTGCCTTTCCAAAGAAAGTTAGTAACAGTAGACACACAGACAAGAAATGTGGTAAAAAGTAATTCATACCTTGCAAAGTTTTCCAGAAGTAAACTCCCATCTTTCCATAGTGTGCTGCTAAACCCTATGAGATGAATACCATGGGAACCTTACCCCCTGCTTAGGGGTATCAGTAACAACTGTAGATACTGAAGGAGATGGTCCAAGGCTCTCTGGGCCACTAATAGTGCATGTGTTGGCTTAAAATATATGAAAACACAGATGTGTCAGCTATGGAGGTTCACAGTTAACTGGTCTCTCTTTGAGAACTGAGAAGATGAAATCTGCAATTTTATCTTATAAAGTATAATAAAATTTGCAATTTTTATTATGGTCATGACTCAAAAGAAGCCAGGGGTTTTTATTTTTAAAATAACGCATAAAACTAAGTAACAGAATCCAACAAATCTTTGCACAAAGATCAAACCCACAAAATCTATGCTGAAAGTTTTGGGCATCTGAAAACAGAAAAGTTTAACATAAGTCATTTTATGACTACCTATTGTTACAAGGCATTCATTAAAATACATTAGCCTTAAATTACTGATGTATTAAAATAACACATCAGATTGTGATACAATTTTATTTCCAGGTCACTTTAAAAAAAGCCAAACCAAACCACCAACAACTGAAAAATGAAACACCCTCATTCCCCCAAAAAAACCCAACCAAAACACCACCACCAAAAATCATCCAACAAAACATTAAAAATTAATTTATGCAGAGTGAAAGAGAATTATGCCCAGAGGCCTTGGTTCACCCAGTTTTTGACAGCTACTGTAACCAGTTCGACTCACACTATTATCAGTGAGGGGTGGGAGGAGAGAAAAAATGAGACACTTGCACTTTCGGTCTGACCGTGGATGAACTCTTCTCAAATCCCCCACCCCCACTTCAGGAAAAAAGCCATGAGGGAGGTGCCTGAGCTATGCCACGAGACATAGGGTTGTAGAATGAGGAACAGTAGGAACTTACTCTTTCATAGCTGGGGAAAGAGAAGGGGAATTTTAATTCCTCTCCAGGAAAGAACAAAGATGCCAAAAAGGAAGATTTGAAAACTCTGTTAGCAGCTGGCAAGCAGCTGGCTGTGAGCTATGTGCATTGCTTGCCTGGTCCTGGCCACAATCCACACCAGTGACCACAGGGTTAGATCCTGATATTTGCTCTTTTGTACATATTAAAGGTCAGAAATAGACTGTTTGAAGACAAAGCATGTAAATGTGTATTGGTCTATACTGAACACAGTCTGTCAATTCATAGCTGCACATAGTCCTGGTTTTGCATGTGTGTGATAAACAGAATTGTCCAGAAATATTTTCAGGTTCAGTTTTTGTTATTTTTTTTTACCAAGAAAGGCCAATTTACTGAAATTGAAACCTTTTATAGGAAAAGATGAATGGGAAAAACTCCAGTCTTATTTAAAAAGAGAGCTTTGAAATCAGAATGTTTTATTCTGACATCCAAAATCAATTTTGTTTAGAAATACTCCATTAGAAGTAATGTTGAAGATGCAAAATGCAAGCAATAAATGACTAATCCTGTCTGAAGTTTTCATTTTTCTCTTCAGTTTATCTGACATTATTGGAGATGACAGCTTTTGGTTGCAATTCAGGATAGAAGAAAATGTGGAGAACCAGGGGAAAAAACAAAGTAAACCACCACTACCACTCACTGGACAGGAAGATTGACTCCCACCCCAGTCCATTAACTGCAGAGCTATTTTATTCTGCAGACACAGATTTGAAGTTGGCAGGTGAACCTTTGCGTGGGCACAGCTCTGCAGAGACTTTCCCAGATTGAGGCTGGAGGGTACACAGTTTTATCCCTGTGATGCAGAGACAGGGCTCTAAGTCCATTAAACATCAGAAGGGAGGACAAACAGACAATCAACTCACAGTTTTGTGGACAATGTAGCACAGAAGCTGAGCAGTGAATGTTATAGAAATTAAGTTTTTACCCCCATCTCTAACTCCTCAAGACTTAATAGGCAAGACCCTACAGTACTCATTTGAGAAGTGCACTCAATTTCCAGGTAAGCTTACAAGAAATAAGCCCTGGAACCAGCAGGAAGAAAAAGAAGAGGAAAGATGTGGGGGGTGATTACAACAGAACCCTGTAAAGCTAATTATCACTTATTTTGAAATATATTAAACTGCATCTAAGCAAACAGTGATGCTGTCAGCTCCAGAATTTGTCATCAAAAATAGTGATAACTGAAGAGCTGTGAAAAAAAAAGAAGAAAGAAAAAAAAGACAAAGAAATGCTTCAGATGTTAAATTGTTACTACAAACCTGACAGCAAAATATAGAGAGTGGAAGATGCCTTCAGTAGTTCTGAGGAGATATGTCTAGGAAGAGATCTTTCTTATTATTTTGCATGATTTTCAGTCAGAAAAGCCTGAATACTGCTACCTAATGAATCTTAATTTTCAAATATCTTACTGTAGGCCATATATAACTTTTCACATTGCCATATTAATATGACTAGATCCTTTGGGTTGGTATTTTGGGAGAGGTGTGTGTGTGGGGGGGTGGTGTTCCATTGTAATTACCCTAAAATTATTTATTTTGCTTTATTATATTGTGCTTCTCATTGCTATTTCTGAAAAAACATACTGAAATTGTGCTTTTCCAGGGAATTTTGTGAGACAAAACACGTCAGCTGGGAGCATATCAAACAAAATTGCCAGTTGACATGATGGATGTCTACTGAAGAGCTAAAAAGCAGATGGCTTTTGTTTCTATTCCAAGTGTAACAGCATATAAGACTCACATTACAATGTTCTATGATGCTAAGGTTATTCTTTAAAAAAAAAAAAAAAAACCAAACCAGTGATTTCCATTTAGATAATTAGTCTATAAAAATATTCTCTTTTAAAAACTGGGTTAATCTAGTAATCAGATAACAAACAAGATAACACCAATCTAAACTTTAGCCACTAAAAAAATAAAAGGAGTCTCAGTACTACACCGGATCTAGGCTGTGCTGGCAAGTTGTTACACTTTTTATGGCCACAGAACCCATGTGAACAAGGTGCCAACAATTCCTCCAATAGTCCCCAGAATACAAAGCTCCTAACGTAGTTCTGAAAAAAATATACTTTTTATTCCTTTCATTTAAAATACTACAGTATTTGCTAGCCACCTCCTTTTTTTTTTTTTTTTTTAAATTACAACTAAAATCTACCACAGA
Source organism: Todiramphus chloris collaris (assembly GCA_025345505.1). NCBI lineage: Eukaryota > Metazoa > Chordata > Aves > Coraciiformes > Alcedinidae > Todiramphus > Todiramphus chloris. The sequence continues at coordinate 46,658,162 of JANVCC010000020.1, forward strand.
ATCCTTAACTAAGATGACCTGTCACCTCTTAAATCCCATCTCTACATAGTAAAACTATGGTTTTAAACACTTTCTTAAGATTTTTTTTGCATTTAGAGCCTTCTGGCTCTAAAGTTTTCAAATAATAAGTTTAAGGAACTCTGAACAACAAATGACTACATGCCATGAAAAATAGGGGGAAAATTACTGAAGGGCCTATTTAAAGGTCAGTGCTTCTGATGTTTGGAGACTATAAGACACTGTTGTACCCAAACAAATCAAGAAATTAATGAGGATTTCAAAGGACAAGGAACGTATCTGCTCATGTCCAGTTAGAATAGCAGAGAACTATACTATTTGCATTCCATCTTTCAGAAACTACTGAATTAGTATACTGTTCCACAAATAGCTCTTGAAGATTCATATTCCTCAGATATGGAAGAAATGTTGTGGTAGAAAACTAACAGTATGAATAAGCAACAGAAAAATCTCTGGAGCAGATTAAGATGACTACTTTTGTATCTTCAAAGACAAAGGTGAAAAACGAGCAGTTCATACCATTTTCTAAATAAAATGGTAAAGATCTTCTCCTTGATGCCATACAAATACTGTCTCTCTAAAACACATGGCTTCTGGTAGACACAGTTCAGATTCCCTTCTGGGGGACACTCACACATAGGTAACTCTGTAAATATGTTTCCATGGAGTGCACATCAGTGTTTGTGGTATATGAGAACCACATTGATCCTATTCAATAGAGAGACAGACATTTGGATCTGGTTACATGTCTGTTTTCTAATCAGGCTTTGTTCTAATTTGCAGCCCTTGTACTCTAAATTCAACACATTACAATTCAACTTTTATTATTTTTTGTATCACTCTGAAGACAACTGCTGAAGACAACTGCTGACAGCCAAGAAGGTATCACTTATTTCCAAAATGCCTCCAAAACCCTGAGGAGTGGCTGGAGGGTGCTCCTACAATGCTACAAATAATAATGGATAATAAGGGATATCTTCCCAGATAGGCACAGTTTAGGGAAAGCTGGAAATTATTTTTGTGCTCCCTTGAAGAGCTTTGCAAGTCTGCCTTAATTTGCACATGACCTACTCCTGCAAGTTTTCAGGATGAAACTTGCAATACTGTTCAACTCAGAGTTGAATTCAACCTGAGTGAATTTGGGCATACCTCTCTACTGCAGCATCAATGATGGTAGCTTGCAGAGGCATCTGAGGGAAGCGATTCCCCACCAGTAATGAGACCAGGCAATAACCCAGCACTTACTGTCTTGTGACTGAGCACCAAAGGAGGACAGGCTTCTTTCTCCTTTGCGCTTGCAGAAAATTGGTTTTGCTCATTGTTTTTTCAGAACTTATATGTTTTGAACCCACTTACAATGGAAACCATTTCTTAGTATCTCCCATAAAAGTTACAGGTAGAAGTTGTGTCTTTTTATATGTAAATACAACATTCTTCTTGAAGAAATTTGAGACCTGATTGGCTTTCCCCCATCACCACCTAGATGATCACACTTTTATCATAAGATGAAAGAAACTGCAAAGCTGTTCCATTCACAATGTACATATTCTTTGGTAGATACTTTGAAAAAAGATGCTGAAATTTTAACTCCTAAGCTCATACACAATCATTTTATCAGAAGTACCTTTCAAATGTATAAATAGCACTGAGAGTATTAACGTACCTTGTGTCCCTGCACATCTACAGGAGTTCTGTGTTTAAACAGGTGAGCACACAGATGTACATTACGCACTGAGCAGTGACAACGTTGGAAACTCTGGGGTTTGGCACAGTAAGAGCAATGAAATTGGAAAGCTAAGATGAATGATTCATCTGTTATTGCCACTTGATATATGAAGTACTTTTCATATTAGAATTCCACGCATCTTAACTACACTGCAATTACACCACAGACTCTCAGCTAAATGTTAAACTCTAACTATGTGAATGAGCAGTTATCACACCTTTTCACACCCTTAACTACAAGGTAATTGCAATTACATCACCTTTATCACAAAAGGAGCTTTTGGGGGATGATTAATGAGCTTGATTAAAGTATGACCGTGCTTCCTAGATTAGCCATTTTATTGACAAATGACGACTAAAGAGTGTGACAAAAATCTGTTGCACAGGTAGTCATAAAAATCTGAAACCATGTAGCACTATAAGAATTTTTGCAAAGTGACACAGATGAATACTCAACACTTGTATGTCAATTAGGGCTGATGTGGACCAGACGCCTGCCTTTCTAGTAAAGCCAGATGCAAGATACAGTTTTGAGGATTTCTTAAATATAAAATGAAGCAATTAACAAGACCATTGCCTATATACTCTATACAGTCTGCATTATGGATCTTTGATTTTTCTTACGAAAGTTCTACACAAATGAGATAACTGCTTTACATATTTTTTCCAATCAACTTGAATAAATTGTGTGTAAATTAACCTGACGGTTTATTATTAGTGAATGTCAATCAGAAAGCCGCTCATAGTCCTAATGGCTCCCTGTGTTCTTGGCATTAACTATGTGGACGTGCTTAGCTCATGTGTACTGACTGTTCCATTGATTTATTATTTGGGCAAAGGTGCATTTATTCTGTACATAAATACATCTTTATTGACATAGGAACGATTCAAAATCTGCCTAATTTTAATCCCACTCAGAAACAATAATTGAGATACCTATAACTAAATAACAGATTTAATTTATCAGTACAATAGCATGATTGGCTGACAAGGAGGGGATTTCACAGGAGAAGGTAACAGCCTGGCTTTTTGAGAGCAACGTCTATGCAGTGCTGGGGTAAAGTGGGGAACAATTTACTGAACTCTGCTCAAAGAATTTGACTACCCTTATTCTGGCATATCAAAGTGAACTGCAGGAGGAGGAACAGTCTAGAGGCATCTTTCAATGGAAGAGAACAATGGGAACACGACATCCTTAGAATTAAGACTAAGTGCCACATAGGAAGAGGCACTCACTAAAGCACCAGCCATTTCCCTTTTCTGCTAGACCCTGCCTACCAACAGGTACCTTACCTAACCTCCTATGCCACAAGGCATGTCCTAACTAGAAAGTTATTGTAGGCTTAAAGTCTTAACTTATGAGCAGTGTTTCTCTTAGACATCTTGAGATAAACCTCATCCTTTATTTCTGACTACAACATATTTCTAGGCATGAGGCAGAGCACAAATACACTTTGATGCTGTAAAATACCTGCTCCTGCTGTTTTACTCACAGGCTTATTGTTTATTCTGTTGAGATTGTGTAACGTCTATGACTTCCATGACTACATCTCACTGATTTTCAAAAAGGTTTAAACCTTTGTAAAAAAGACATCCTTAAGTGCAGTGTCAGAACTGGCTCCTCTTTGGAAAAATTCAACAAATAAGTGTACAGCTATCTTTCTTGAGTTACCATCAGAAGAAGTAGAATATGACCCTTTGAGAGAAGCCTTGTGATTGCAGTATCTAGAGAATGTTACTTCTTCATAAGCAGTGAAAAATCAATGAGCTACACTAAATTAATCTACTTCATCCCCAGCACTTGTCAATAGCAAACAAATTATTCTAGCTAGAGCTCTGTTCAGCAAGGTATAGGTACAGTCAATAACTCATCAGTAAATGCTAGCTCAAAAATGAAGCTTCTTAGTTGTCTAAATCACCGTCTCAAACTATGTATATTTTGTATATAATGCAAGTGTCCTTTTGGGTGGATTTTCCTTGGTGGATTTTCCAGAGTAGCTAGCATCAACATAACTTCACCTCCACTTCCATCATTCCAGTTTTAACACAAGTTTCTCCAAGTACATTTAGGCCAATGTTAGCTCTTAAGAGCCCAGAACTGCTTCCCCCCGGCACATACCTTTGGAATCTAGAATTATATTCCTGCATTCTTAGTCCAGCTTTCTCATTTGTCCTCTTTACTCTCGTACTACTTGCAGCATGGTGGCAAGAGGTGATTTATTATGGTGCCTGTAAGTCACACTTTTGAAGCTCACTCTTTTTTTGCATCTCAAGGTCTCCCACTTTCTCAGTGCATCCCTTGCATCTTATATAGCAAGTAGATAATGCCACTATCTGCTTTAAGATAGAGTAACCCAATTGCCCATAACCAGAAAGACAAGTGAGCTGTTAAGAAGCAATAGCTCTAGACTTTAATTCTCTCAAGACATCTAAGTCAAGGAAAATGCTTCTACCTGGGAAAGAGTTAAGACTGCATATGTCCTCTTTCTGGAGTACTTTCTTTTGGTTAAGGTAAGAACATGGGGATTATCATCATTCTGCATGCTTAGGACACTCTTCATGCCTCTGGATTTCAAACACATTTATGAGTCTTATTGCCAACTTTTCAAAGTCTGGAAACCTAGGTGCTCAACTTCGTATTGTGACTAAGATACCAACAGCTGAGTCAGCAGCACTAGCTTATACAGAAAGAAGTGGACTGCAGATCTCCCAAGACCCTGTTTGTATCTTGGACAATACCAGCACCATCCTACTTACCCCTGAAGCTGGGGGTTGTGCTGTCAGCAGTTCATGGCCCACTGTCTATACCAGAGGTTTAACTCATCCTCTGCTGTTCCCATTGATTGCTCCAAGTAGCTTTTGGGAACAGTAAGAAGCAACAGCACAGGGGAAAATTCAAAAGATTATCTTATTCTTTAGCAAACTGGCACCCATCAAATTCAATGAAACAAAGCTCATTTACAGCACCAAAGGCTTGTACCTACTGGTTGCTTAATGAATATTTGTAACTTTCTAAGATACCATGAACTATAAAAATTCTTTTCCCATCCAACAGCTTGGCATGCAGATAAATCTCTCCATGTACACACCAATTTACAACACAAGGTACTTTTTTTCCAATGCGATATATTTGGGCTGCTGTTTGGCAAGGAACGCTGGTGCATGCGATGGATGACAGACTGCCTGTGCTAAAGGAACCAGAGCTCAATTATATTGACTTCTGCAGAATAATGATTTTGTCCAAGGTGTTTAAGGTTAGTCACGTGTATAAATGCCTTGCTGAACCAAAGCATCAGAGATGAACATCATCCATCATTTATGTGTCTCAGGCTTTCAGATTAACTAATCTTTCTCTGCAGCTCATGTCCTGCAAACAAATCTACGTGCTAGCAATTTTGTGCTACTTGCTTCTTATAAAAGTGTCAGTAAAAGCAATAGTTTTGTTTGGTTTGTTTCCATTTAATTATTAAAATGAGGGAGCTCTATTTCCTGAGATCTTGACCAAGTTTAACATTTTAGCAAATGCTAAGGAATTGCTTTAAAATAATGTGATGTAAAATGCAGACAAATCACAATCATTAAGTCATGGGTTTTGGCAAGCTACAAAGATGATTATCCAGCCCCCCCCCCCCCCCCCCCCCTCCTCCATCCCTTTTTTTTAATTTAACAACCAAAAAACAAAAAGAAAAATAGAAAAAAAAGAAAAAAAAGA
>JANVCC010000020.1:46663716-46706636 GCA_025345505.1 Todiramphus chloris collaris
TTTTTTTTAAATCCTTTTCTTCCTGATGATGAGAGAGCAAAAAGGAGGACAGTTGGAAAAGGAGGAGAAAGAGTGTATCCATATATGTTCAGAATTAGAAAAGAATGAAAGGATAGTGGTGGTACAGTACTGCCAGATCAGAGTGGGTTCTCTGCTGTTCCTGTCTCTCTTGTGGGATGTGGATGAAGAGGGGTGAATTGCTACCAAGCTACAAAGGATCTGAATGCTTCTGCTTTCAGCCTGTCCTAGTACAAGAAGGGAAATTATGAATTCACTATTAGTCTATTAGCCAGATTCAAATGACGCTAAATGTCACTGTCAGATGATAATTTCTTCTTTGCCAAAAATATACCAAATTAACATAAAAATCAGACATTTGAAATGTGGATGAATTAAATAATTAGCTAACACAGATATCATCTTGATACAATTAACCCTGAAGCAAATACATACTGAATTGTATCACAAGCTTTGGAACTGCCTCCCTTCAGATTAGAACTTTCTGATCAATTATATGTAAAAGTATTTATCACAAATTTTTGACCTGTTTTCCAAATACAAACTCAGCCATGATTTGTCTAAAAATCTCCTTTTCCTTGGGGTATTTCGTCCCCACAGAGGCTGTGAGCATGCAGCTCCTGAACTGACTGCAGCTCTACAGCTATGTAAATCACAGCTGCAGATTCGTGACCTCATTGTGATCAGAGACTCAGGATGGAATAGTTTGCAAAGAAGGTAACAAGAACTTTAGCAAGGAGAAGTCAAAGGAGCTACCAAGAATAAACTCTTCTTGCATCTGGAATTTTGAAATTATACGTTACAGCAAGAGTGGCTTGTTTACTGTGAACAAACCACAGTAGATACTGGACCTAGCAATTGCTGTGGGATTTGCTAGGTTAGTACTTAGGCTACTGCTGATAGCAGTCTCTCTCCTTTAATAATTAAAGATAGGTCTCTGATGTAGTTTTTCTGTTTGTAATTACTTTAAAAAAATGAAAGAATTGGAAGTGTGGTTCTTAAAAGCAAGCCTGCCTCACTCCTTGAGGAAAGATGACACTGGATGGAATCTGAAGCATTGTAAAGTACTCATTCTTGATACAGTTTCCATAAAAAGATGCTACCTAAGTATTTCTAAAGTTACTTGGGAGCCCAAAGATGGCTGAAATTGAACTTTTGTTTAAGGGAGCACAAATATGATCATGTAAATTAGTACAAGATGGAAAAGAAGTACTTAGAAATTGAACTGATTTCTCTGGGGGCTGTTTTTGTTTGGTTTTATCCTGATATGGAAAACCTGAATTCTGTGCACTAAAGAGCTGCTATATTTAGTCAAAACCCTTCTGAGATATCTCTGCCAGTTATTGATGCTGTCGGGCATGATAAAGTGTTGTATTAGATTTATCCACGTTTGGTATTCTTCTCATTTAAGTCATTTTGGCTGAAAATTCTCACATGGAGTTTCTCCCTCAAGTTCAGTTAGAAATATTTAGGCAGGAGGGAAGCAGCTGTCACAAATGAAAGACATCAGTGATTATAAGCCACTTCCAAACCCTGCCCCAGCTTCTCTCCCAAAATAAACTTGATTTTTTCCCCCTACTTCTCTTTTACTTATTTTGAGGGAAGATCTTCAAGTTTAGCATGGAGGATCAGTGTATATCTAGAATGCCATTTCCTTGAAAAATCTATCCAAATTTTAGCTTTTATATATTTTTTTTTATTATTTTGCAAAGCTACGGGCAAATTATTAGCTTCATTAGCCTGATCTTACTCTTACTAACACCATCAGAAAGACTTACATTCATTTTCATGAGAGCAGACTCTGAAGTTTCACCAATACTGTCATCTCACATCCAGAATAGTTTCTTATTTGAAATAATTTATTGTCATGTATTTCAAACTGAAGACAGGGAAATCTTATTCCTTTTGTTTCAACACATTTTAACAAGGCAAGATTGCCCTGTTAATTTCATAATATGCAAGGACCAGAAATTTTAAGAGAAACTTAAGAACAATGCCTATAATGAAAGCTGGTATAGTCTACCCACCCTGTTGCTGTCTTCCTCTCTTCTTCAAAGGGTCTTGAGTTCAAGATTACATGTTCTCAGAAATCCTAACCCCAAAAGCCACTTTCATTATACACTTACAAACAGGACTTTTCTCACCTGCTGCATTTCCTTTGTTTTATCAAGCTGCAGGATTGTTACAAAGATTCATGCTTAGGTTTTTTTTTTTTTTTTGCAGCTTCAAATGTGAAGGGGTGCTTATGACTTCTGTGAGTTAAACCATTAGATCCCAATCTGTGACTTCTTTTTAACACCCCAAGCTTTAGGATGAAAGCTACCCCTTTTCCTGCTATGTACTTGCAAGAACAGTGAAGGAAATTGGCCTCTTTGCTGTTTCAGAGACATGTCAGGCCAAGTTCTCCTGCTAAAAAAGCATCTCCATGGAAACAACTAGCCACTCTACCCCTCCAGCCTAAGGGAAGAAGAACTAGGAGAAATTACTGTAGTCCTGCCCTTCCTCAAATAGGAAGATAGTCAGCCATGGCTTCATAATGTTTGATTACTCCCTGCATTGTTGTTCTTGTACCACAGACAGAAGTTTCATCTATGCTTTTGAGGAAGAGCCTGTGGAGGTGTCACTGTTCCTCCCCCTGCCCCCAACTTTGGGGCTCATTTTGTGTTGTTTTAGTTTTTGAATGGTTTCCAGGATGAGCTTAGCTGCTCTAGCTAGACTTCATGTATCTCTGTTATGTTTCTCACAGTTCAATGGTTGGCAAGGTTGAGTATTAAACACAATTAGCTGTTCCACATAGAAATTAATACCAGCTAACTTCCATTTAGTGGAAGCCCCTCACAATTAAAAAGCACTTCTGAATGACGGGACTTGCAGCCAGGAATAAAAATTTACTTTGCTGTTGTTATCATGGGACACGTACTTGTTCAAATCTAGTACTATGTGAACAAAATGTGAATAGGAGGAATTCAAAAGCAATTCACAAAGCAAATGAGAGTAATTTTTACCACTACAAAAAAAAAACCAAACCAAAACCCCCAACTAACAAAAAGCCCAAACCCCAGAACTAAACCAAAACCAACCCAGTCCTGTCATTGCATTGTAGAGCAACTTTTTAAAAAACAAACCAAATGCTTTTATGTTAGGGGCAAACAGGCCTCTGGTAATCACAATCCCCTCCACTCCGTAGAAAACTGCATTATATTTTTCTCATGATTTAAGGAACATTAGAAGATATTTCTAGCTAGAGAAAAGCAGCCAACCAGTCCTCAAAAGATTCAGATTTCCAGCTCAACAGATAATGGTTTTGCATTGACAAGGTTCCTACAGAAAAGCTGAACCCTGCAACCCACCTCAAAACTGTATTTTTGTCTGTAAAACTTACTCCACTCAAGCATGGATTATATAGAAGTATTTGGTTCAAGTTTTATCTCCACCTACATCTGATAAGATTTGTGGGCTAAATTATGGTTTGACTTTGTTCAGCCATCTGAGATGAAAGTTGTTGCAAGTTCCTGTAATGATGCCTTTCTGTATCATTTACAATACATGGCTGATTGATTCTCACCCCCCTCCCCATGCACACATTCATTAACTTCAGTTGAATAATTTTTATGAAGAATATTTCCATATTCCTTGATCCTCTTCCTGGTTTGAGGGAAAACAGTGATTCTTTTAAAAAACATTCTTTAATCAATTAATTTCTATATGGGTAATATGATAGCTGCCTTTAAAAATAAACAAAGCTGCTGTGCTCTACAGAAAGGGAGAAGGGTAGAGAGGTAAATTATGAAGAGATTCTGTAAGGAAAAAGAACCACAGCCATTAAATCTGGAAATGGGAGGTAAAAAAATAATAATAATTAAAAAAATGTAGATACTTCAGCAGTATATCCTGATCAGAAGACAGTATTTTGTTTAACAGCTAAGGCCAGGTATCAGTTTGCAGACAACCATAGAGTCCTGGTGAAGTAATGTAGCTGAATTAAATGATACCAGATGATGATAAAAATCTCAGGTGCTGACACAGCACAACACACTTTGAATGCTATGGCTCAGCTCCAATAACCCTGAAGGGCCTCTGTAGCCTGGACATCCATGCTCTAGGCCTTAATTATACCATGTAGTTCATTCACATCTTTTATGGGGAAAAGGAAGCAACTGAATCAGCCTACAAATCACATCACAAGGTGAGCTCAATGAGTAGTTCGCACTCTTAAGACAAAAATAATTGGGAGTGTGGCCTGTCTGTATTATTAAAAAGAAATAAAATGCAAGCGGCATTGTTCCTTTACTGGCTTTTGGTGGGACATGGGAAAAAGGGACCTGTCCCTGACGAGGTGCTGAATGACCTGATGCTCATTGCAGTTTGTGTTAATGTCCTGGGTGGAAAAGGTACCAGACTGCAGGCTTACGCTGGTGCTTGCAGGGACAACATAGTGCTGTTTGTCAGGTGAGATGCTGCTTGTGCTCATTTTGCTTTTCAGTGATCATATCTAGTGCATTCAAAGGAAATATTAAAACACATACCAATCAATACAGATCACTGTGATGGTGCTGCTGTACTTCAATGCCAAAGATCTTTTCCTTTCACATTCCTGAGAGATGCTTTTACTTATGTTAGTGCTACGTAAAGGTGTTACATATCCCTTGCCTTGCAAAGCCTGAGAATTGTTAGGGGGGTGTGTGTGTGTAAAACACCAACCTACCCCACCACCCCACCCCAAAACAAAAACCATTTTGATTTAGAGATTTAAACATGACAGCCTATCAGACAAGCTTGACAAATGATTAAATGTCTAGCTGTTCTTCGCATGGTGTTCTGACTGCAGATGCAGGGAGAATGCTTTTCTTTTTGGACCACATTCTGCCATATTGTGCTGTGTAACCCTCCTCAGACAAACAGCTGAGAAAGGAAGGCACTGCTCAGAAGGGAGAAGAACCTGGTTTATTTGGACATGAATCTGCATATGCTGGATGCAACATATGAGAGTACAAGCTAAGAGAAGTATGGATTTGGGAGAAAAGATGGCATGGCATGGATGATACTGCACTACATATACAATTCATATTACTTAAAATATTTTCTCCTGCATTTGCTTTAAAGTGTTTGAAAAACCCTCATCTGAGCAACTCTAGATTGAAAGAGTATATGCATTTTCCTCACCAAAGTGGCCATATAACAGAGTCCCTTCAAGCAAAGCTCTGTAGTAGCAGCTTCTGCTGGACTGAGGGGTCTCATTCAGTGAAAGAGGAAAAGGCAAATCCTATGGCCCCAAGCTTTAAGGGGATTCATTACCATGCAAAAGTGGCTGATGAAGAGAGTCTTCAACATGGCTTTCACTCCCAATAGCACCTCATTAATAGCACAAACCCTTGTGATAAAGAATTCAAATGCATTCAAGCCAACCAACATTCAAGCATAGTTTCTTCTGTTAAATAATATATTTTCTCAGCCACAGCAGCAGAACATCGCACCTACTTTCAAGCTTTTATAAAAATCACAGTATTTGCATAATCCCCATAATATCAAAGAGTATTTTTAATATCAGCTGGAGGAAAGGGGTCATTCTCATTGCTCGTATTTTCCACTATAAAAGGATATAATTTGACTCTATGTAAACCACACAGTGCAACTCTTCTGAGAGTATAGATCTCCAAATATGACACAAGCCACTCAACAGAATCCACAAAAACACTCATGTATCATTTTCAAGTGAATTACTTTACAATGTAGCAACTGCTTTATCTCTAAACCCACTGTTTTATATACACTTCTACCTTGAACACAATCCTCAGGTTAATACTACTCACACAAATTATTGATTTTAGTCCCAAGAAATTTCCTATACTGCAGTGTGCTATTAGCTAAAGATGACAGGGAGCATATTTCAAGATTTCAGTAGCATGCAAACACACTGACACTAAATGCAGGAATATAATTTACACCAAAGAACAACAGACACAGTTTAATCAAGAAAACATTCTTAGTCTTCATTCTGAAACATTTAACTCCTTTAGTTTGAAAATCTCAGGAATCTGACAAGGTTTTTTATACCTCCTACTATTCTACCCCATCTAGAAGCCTATATGTGTACCATGTGTAATTGGAAAAATGTCAGTAGGGTGCAAGCTTAAAACCTGTGGCTGCAGCCTTGGAGCACAGTGAAAGAAAGCAATCCATACAAAGGACCTGCAGTATCAGTTTTCCTCTGTAGTGTTACAAGAAAGTCGTTAGAGAGCCTAAGACAACTTATTAACAGTGGCACAATTATGTGTAAAACTCAAGACATCTACTTTGTTTTGGTGATAGATATTAAATGCCAAGGATAAACTCAATTTGGCAGAAATCTTTCATTTACAAAGGTAACTCATACACATGCACAATTCTTGTTCCTTGCATAAGAGCTACTGCAACTACTGTTAATAGCAGACTGCAGTCTAGGAACTAATACCTGGAGGACCCTAAGATTATTTCACCTGAAAAGAATTGCCATAAATGGAAAAAGAAAGGTTAGATCAATCCACAGTCCCTGTGACACAGGAGGAAAAGGGTGATGCCATGTACCACATACTTGTCTCCACATTTTCTCGTGGATGTACCATCATCTGGGGGAGAAAGGCTTCCTGCCAAAAGGTCTGTTCTTCCTCCTTCTGGGATTGCAAAGCCCTGTTCAGCCTGCCAGAGCTATAAAACACCAACACTTCAGCTCAGCCAGAGCTGGGAACACTTCCCTCCCTGGAGAAGAGGATGGAATAGACCTTGTTGTAACTGCTTGTTAGAAATCCTCAGGAGCACGATTAAGTGACTTCACAGACCTTTTGCATTGCTGGAGAGACTGAAGAAGCTGGCTGTACTGGTAAAACCTGACCATACAGTGCTCTGCACAGAACTCTTCTGATCTAATTGAAAGCTTTGAGAAAATAAACCTTACAAAGGTCCCATGGTACCATTAATGGCTCCAAGAGGAGATACTGCTATTATTGCAACAAAATTGCTACAAACCTATATTCAATTATTTGGCAATAAAGCAACCAAACTCAAAGAGTTTTACAGAATATGAAGTATTTAAATCTAAACTTAGCTACTCAAACTATCAGATTCAAACAGGGTAACAAAATCAAGGAATAAGCTCTAAGACTGTACAAAGATGATCCAGGTGTGAAAACTGCTAATGAAAGTATAATTTCTCTGTTACAGTCATGATTATGTGAAGCAGGGATAAGTTCCACAAGGCCAGGAATTTCAAGATGCTTGGTACTTCATTAATCCACTAACTGCCTACTAAAAAATAAATCAGTTAAACAGATGAAAGTCTGAGCTAATGATTCGGTAATTGTCTTTCCAAACTGCCATTGAATTTGGATCAAACAGCTTTCTCTGCCACGCCACAGAAGCAGATATTCTCTGAATTCCACACAACAGCTGGCTTCAGCAGTTTTGATGCAAAAATGTCTCATGATTTATTCCTTCCATCCAATAATAATTTCTGAGGGAAAGCAGAAATACTGGCCTTCCATCAAAGAAAGCCAACATAGCAGTAATGATTTCAGAAAGAGTTTATGTAGATCACTAGCTTCACTTTCAAGTCCATGTCTCAAATCACTAGTGTGATTGATGCTGAGGGGGCCCAGCCTCCTGCATCTCATCATGTAACAAGGAACCTGCAATTTCAGGGAGCAGAAAGGCTGATCTCAAGGATACCGGCTCTCAATCACTGACTTGTTTTGGGTTGCAGGTGAAGAGCTTCAGTACAACCTCCTTACTGGCTGTGCACAAAGGAGACTGTCCACAAGTAACACAAGTAGATATTCAGTCTAGTTAAGGTTTTTCTAATCTGGAAAAAGAATGTTAGCCATGTAATTAATCTGGATTTTAAAAAATGAAAGAAAAAAAAATTACCAGTGAGGACAATATGCCAGAATTAGTTTGTGAAAGAGGGTCTAGGGATGGCTAAACTTCAGATGCCAGATGTAGTTAAACCAGAGCACCATCAACATCAGATAGAAGCACATTTTAGCTGAGTTATATCCCTGAGATCAAGTGCTAATTGCTCTTTAATTACTGAGGTAGACATTCAAGTCCAAGCTCCTGCAGAACAGGTTTTTACAATGGGTGAAGTGAGTTAAATCCTCAAGCCTGGGGAGGGAGTGTAGTAGTGGAAATTTAAGTGAGCTGAGAACCAAGCTCCCCTTTGGGAAATGCTGGGCTTGACTACCAGTAGTATCAGGGGTCCTGAAGAAAAATAAGCCCTTTATACATCTTAAATCTCCTGTGTAAGCAATGGGCAACACCAGACTATATCCTGATCCAGTACAGATTCAAGTACTTCATTAACTCAGTCTCTGAAAGTCACTACTCATACCTGCATACAAAGTTCTGGGGGGGGGGGGGGGGGGGGGGGAGTATGTCTACGTTATCATTTTCATATTCCAAATAATATATCTTACATTTCTAAGTACATAATTGATGCCTGGGATTTATTGTAAAAGTAAAGGTCACTATTACAATGACTTTAGTAAGAGTAATGAAATACTGTGGAAATGAAGAACTGCAGTGTCCTCTGGCACATTTGACTTGGGAATAGGCATTATATTTGCAAGTAAAATCAGTTTAAGATATTGTATAATTGAATAAATAATAAAAAAAAAAGCTCATTAAAGCATCAAAGGATGCTGATATAGCAAAATGCTCTCCTCTGACCTTCATTGTTTTGTCCATTCTGTTTCTTGTCTCTTGCCAAACAGAATAAATTCAGCTTTTGAAATTATTCTCCAGCAAGCTGCCCTTTCAGGTGTATCCACCATCCATTACAATGTGTTTTTATCCTTAAGTGGTGCTTGTGCAGTGGTAGGATCTTGTGAGTTAACCCTCTTTCTCTGTTATAAGAGGTCATCAAGACAAAGATGAAACTATTTTTGTGAGCAGTTTTGTAAAAGCAAGGAAAAAGCCCGGTATTAGTTTGCTCTTCTATCTGTACCACAGACATCACCTGCATGATTGTCTATAGTTTTTAGGGCCTGAGATTAGTGATCCTGACCATCCCTGCTTAATCCCACATATCCCTCCTCTCCACATACACTGAACTACTGTCAGGTTCCCTAAAACAAGTATTCCCTGGTAACCCAGGTTGGCTGCTGCTGGAAGTAAGATTGCCACTGCACAGCAGGTATGTACTGCAGCCTTCATCAAGCCTTCACTGAGTGAGCTGGCTGTATTAATGTACTGGTGTATTACTGGCATGCAAAGCAAAGCATGAACAAGGACTAAAAATTTTAGGGCAGAAACCAAAACATTTCATAGCCTGATAATGAGATAACAAACTATTATACTTTATACCACAGCTGTCAGCATCTAGATGCATTCTTCTGTGCTTTGATTGGTAGAATTGGGCTTTAGAGTGCCTAAGAAATAAATTAACAAAGAAACAGAATGAAAGCTTCAGCTACACCTCAAAATGCAAAAAGGCACTTAGAATGTAATGCAGCAAAAGGAAGGTAGAACTTACATAATGCAAGTTTTAAGCAGAACTGGAGCACTTATGTCTAAAATGACATTTCCTCACACTTCACCTTGCTGCAGGTCTTGAAAGTGCTGCAAATACCTACAGCTGCATCCCACACAAACTCACCTTGCCTCCCTCGAGGGTATTGCAGTTGCCATCTACCCACAGTCTCAACTTTTTCTCTCTGTTTTTAGTTTAAGTGAGTCTCAACTCAAGGCATTTGCAGGATACTGTTTGAGAGAGGCCAGAGAAGCATGTGAGGGAAAACAGGAAGCTTCTCTGACACCCTCCTGTTTAGAGAAACTAGATATTGGTTCTTACATATGAAAGTGAAAACTAGCAGTAGTTTATACTTACTTTGCATATATATACACACAGTAATTTCTTTTCCTTGGTGTTTCTAATATTTTTCTATTTAATCTGGGTGCTAGGCAAAAAAGGATAGATATAGGGCAATTAATCTTAAAAGACTATTGCGACAAATGTTTTGCTCAAAATATCACAAGACTTTAACATACACAGGTGATCACCAAGAAACTGAATTACCCTGGTCAAAGTTGAATGCATATCTTATATTTGATTACGTGAGATGACAACCTAAATAAGGACATGAAACAGCTATTATTCTGTTAGTCATAATTTCAATCAGCAGGCGTCAAACACTATTAGCTGTCATAGCTTTGGGATTTGGAGATTATTATTTTTTTCTTTATGAAATACAGTTTTAATGGAATACTGCGAGGCATATTTGTAATTATATATCAGCTTGGCTTTTGGCTTTTCCTCCAGGGGAGAGGAAAAAAGGTGGTAGATATTTATGTTAAGAAAAATTACAAAAAAAGAAGCTCTACAATAATTCTCATTAGAAAGGAAAGAATAGGAAACAACAGAACCACAGGTCTTGAACTAGCACCTTCTGCTGGGAGTATATATTACGTCTAACCTTTGTTTATTTCTGTAGTTTATTTTTTATAACAGAAGATTAGATTTGTGATTTCTGTAGCATAGGAGGAGAAGGAAGCTGAAGTACTAATGAGTATTTTTATTATGATAAGAGATGTGTTATAAAGTTATAAAGAAACCTCAGTTTATTATCAATAACACCATTTTTTAGGTTAAATACTGAAGCTAAAACTCAAATGCTACCTAACCATGCACTTAACAATTCCCTTTTACAACATATTATTTTTGATAGGTGTCTTAAGAAAAGCTTTTAATAAAAATACACATTAGCACTGTTTCTGTACCAAAGCTTTTGGTTAGCTGTTCTGACTTGAATCCCAACAAGCCACCAAACACATATTCTGTTAATTAAAACAGCTTGGCTAAAGCTATTATTAATTTTCAGAGTCATTAGTCAAATGATTTTCATATCAAAAATGAAAACAAACAGAAACCAGTAATGGTCCATTTCATAAGCAACATACAAAGGAAGAAAATACTAACAAGCGTTTGCATATATTTACTCACTATTTATTTGTAAACAACATACGCTAAATCTTTTATGAAAATTTTTAATAGCATTCTTGGCAAAATTTGAATACAATTCAAAAGCTTCCTCTAGAGAGCCATCCAACATCATACCAAGCTCAACTCATGAGAGCTGCCACTGCCTGGTACTTTTGCAAAGTACAGTATACAAGCAATAGATAGATGCAGACTGTTCATATTTTATTTTGATAGCTAAGCCACTTCAAATTCTGATTATAGTTACCATGCAGGAAAAAAGACTTCAGAGGAACCCAACAGTATTAACTGTCTCCTGGGTTTTGAGCCATAGTGCTTTCACACTCATTCAACTAGGCAAGACAGACCTTTCTCCCCCAAAAATAGCGAACTTATGTTGCAAACACATCTCTCACCCTCGTTATCCACATTTGTGGGAAAAACCCCAACAAACAAACAAACCCTCATTCCCAGTGCATGTTAAAGAGCCATGCTTCTCAGAGGTACTCTGAGAGAAAGCAGGTTTTTCACACAAGTTGTTCACTGGGTCATACTAATTGGGGTTTAGAACACCACCACTGAGCTCAGCTGAAAGCAGCCTTTTGTAGCGACTCTAGAGATTTAAATATTTTAACAGATCAAACAATTACAAGACTGATAGCATAGGTATAACCCCGAGCATATCCAAATGCACAGCATGTTAAATCACACCTCATAAAGGATATACCTATGTATTCAGCATAAGTTTTCTCATGTCTCAGTCAAAGATAACAGCACCATTTTCCACCCCTCTCCCCAAACCCAGACACATACATGAAGGCTGGCTCAGATCACAGGTTCCTGCTAGGCTCTTGTTGTGACAAAGAAGCCATGCTACAGCCATGAGGGAGCAGGCCAAGAGCACAAGCATTCTGTAGAGAAAGTAGGAGAAAAGCACTCTTCAGCTGCTGAAGGGCAAGTGCAGCCAAGGAAGGGTAAGGAGGAGGTAGGCGACCCAGCTGCAGGTGGCAATGACCTCAGGAGCACAGCCAGGTGACAACCATTTGTGGGACTTCCCGAGGAAGCCTCAGCAGGGCTCCTACTGGGTTATGCTCCAGCTAAGGTTAGTTAGTTGATTGGAAATGCTGGATGGTGCTCAGAAAAAATATCAGCCACTTGCTTTTGTTTACCTGTTCTTACACTGTAGTTTTATAAAGTCTTTATACTATCTCCCCTATATTGGGTTTAATCCAGACTACATGAGGAAGTTCTGTTGTACTGGATGTTTGCTATGCATATGAGGGAGATAGTATTCTGTTTTCTGTAGTACAGCCCTTGTACCAAATGTCAGAGGAGCTGCACAGTATTAGTGCACAGGAATGAAGGATTGCTTTATTCCCAATTTCCATTTTGATTCAGTTTGGCCTGGACTAAAATTGCCTCTAACAATGCACCCAGTGCTGCATCCTCTTAAACCCTACAGAGATTTTCAAATGTTATTTGTCTTTCATATCAGTATAGACAAAAGATTTACCAACTGACTTCAGCAAATACAGAACAAAATCCCTTGTCTGCAGCTGAAACACAGGCTGACAAAGGTACTTGCAAAAAGCAGCGATCTAAAAACACAAGAATGCCCCAAATACCACCCTATCCTCTTGGCCATATGCTCAAGGTTGATCATACATTCAAATACTCTTGCAATTACAAATGGCAGGTAGGGAGCAATTGTCTGTATCCGAGGAGTGTCATCATGTAAGTTAACAGAAATGATTAAACAGAAATGGGGAAAAAGATAAGCAAATCACTGAATCAGGATTTTATGGAGTCCTTCATGCATATAGCCCATATGGACTGGGCAGGACTGTGGTCAAGTGAGAAGACTACGTGTTAATATACCTACAGTTATTCTTGAATTCATGTAGAACCAAATGAGCCCAATAAACATGAATTTTGGGGCAGCGGAGGTGAATGCCTTCTCTGTGTTCTCTGTTATTTCTAGTAGAAAACCAAACAAAATAAAATATACAGGCTTTGGTGGTTTCTATTGTTGGAAACCCATTCTGTGTCGTTGCTTCCCTTTCAGCCTTCAATAGACATGGCTCATTCAGTGTACAGCTAAAATTTCCCAGACTTAGTCTGAAAATACTTCACTGACCAGTTCCTGAAGACCGCCTTAACCTTAGACCTTGTTCTACTCTGCTTAAATTAAGGTGAAGTTTTTTTAGACCTTGTTTTACTCTGCTTAAATTAAGGTGAAGTTTTTTTCAGTCCTTAGTATGGCTCAGAAGAAATCAAACCATCTTTACTGAGATATCTCAGATGAGTTTTCTCTGCCCTTGAGTATTATTGTGGATGCTGGATTTGCAGTGATTTAGGGGAAAAATCACATGAATACATTGCTCAGTGAAATAAAAAATGGTACAGGTTTTTGGAAGTGCAATGTCAAGCATCATTGCTAAATTCTGTATTGTTATATTTTTAATTATGTCTTGAGGAAAAAAGTCTATTCCATGCCTTACCCATAAATGGGAATGGTATCGTGAACAGGAGAAACTCCAGTACAAAGGCTTGAATACATAAGTTGCCACAGAACAAAAGGAAAATTAAAAATAGGCCTTAAAAAACAAATGAGTTAAAAAATAGTTTGCCTGGGACAGGGTTTATTATGGCTAGATCTTTTCAGCCCTAACCAGTGCTAAGAAAGAAAATGTTTAACTGAAGCCAGGTTTTGGCTAAAAAAGGTATTCCTTGATTTTCCTTGATTTCTCTTCCTTTTGCATGAGCTCTAACTCCTTTCTGTTCACTCTGCCTCTTTCTTCCTATGTTAAGAACAGTAAAAACCAGAAGAGTGGAGCTGTGCAAATTTAATAGTTGGCCTCAGTTCCTACATTTGTAAATGATTTCTTTGTCTGAATGACATCTGCAAACTGACAAAACAAACTGAAAATCTTACCAAAACAAACTTCGTGGTATTATCTGACAGACTGAAAAAGACATGAAAACAGCCTGTCTCACCAACATGCCTTTCCCATGTAAACTCATAAAAAACCCCCAAAACATCCTTATATATTATACAAAATAAAGTTTACCTTATGAAATGTATTCTGAAGTACTTTTTTTATATTTAAAACAGATTTCCTTCTCTTGTGTCATGCTGAAGTCACGTGAAACATGGATTTGACTTGAATCATATTAGAGAGCTGGGGGCAGTTTCAGTGCTTGCTCTGCCAAACTAGATTTATCTGGAGTCAGAAATGCTTGGATGGTACAACCTGAGAAACCACTTTCTTTGTCCTGCTGCTTACAGGACTAGAAGATCCATTCAGCAAATTCATGCAATAATAGTAATAGAAACAATAACAATGGCAACAACAACAATAATGAAAATAAGTTAGTGCTTCTCTAAAACACTAGGATCACTTTCTGCTAGATGATCAAGACTGAGCTGGAGAATTCTGCTCTGATTTCCATCATTATTTATCATGCGGGATGTTTCACTTATTCTTGAAATATTTGGCTGTATGCTCAGTATAACTTATGTAACCTATTAATCACTGTGTTGTTTCATACTATCAGAGGCCAATTTTTGTTTATATACTACTAATCAATATTTTATAGAAGTTGACTGCAACTGCAATAACCCCAAACATTTATTAATATCAGAAAAAAGGTCTACTATAAAAGCTGAAAACTTACCCAAAGCACCCACAGGCTTATAAATTTTAACCAGTTTAATTTTGTATGATGGGTATTACCACAGAATTAAGGATTTACACACTGGTTACCTACTTTGAATGAACTATGGACAAAAGTTCAATTCTGCTTAGAAAGTCAATGAAATTTACAGACATGAAACTGATGCCCTGTTCTTAAAGACTCAAAGTATTACCTTTATATATCAAGCTTTATTGACAGGAACTCTGCGCTCAAGCCTGGGGCTAAAATAATTGGTATAGATCTATGAATGAGGATGCTTTTCACTTCAACAGATCAGAGGTGTCTTTGAGGGTCTCTCAGTTTACAAATGCAACTACACCATATAAGCTAGTAGAATTCCTGTGAGCATGTTTTGAGTGAAAGCCCACCTACAGAGCTGTAAAGCATCACCTTTTAAAATTAAGGTGATTCTTCTCTGTCCTTAGGGGCTGCTTAACATAGCCACTGTCTTTAAAGACTGCAGAGTTCAGCCTCTGAAAAGCTGTTCTTCCAGGGAGCAGAATATGGGAAGTTGAGTGCAATGATGTATCGGTGCCTCCTGTTCTTCAGGGGATTCTCTCAGGAATTATATTCATGTGGGATTCAGAGGGCTTAGTACACCTCCCCTTGAATTTACAAGTACAGCCACAAAAATAATCTGAAGACAGACAGACAGACTGCTTTTTATGTCATCAGAGTAAGTGTTGGTACTATTGTTCACTGTGACAAATCACAGTAATGTTATTAGCCCCCTAAATGCAGCATCTCGTTATATCACCTATATCATGGAACCATTTATGTTGGAAAAGACCCTTAACATCACTGAGTTCAACTAATGTAAGCTTCCATTCCACATTGGAGTCCACTGGCATGATTTCTATATTTTAACTGCCAATATTTCACTCTGGAGACAGAACTAGTTGGTCACTCTAGTGTCAGTCATTCACTGACACAATGAAAATTAACATTTTTCTGTGCTAGAATTTTCATTCACTCAGAATGCTTTGCCTACCTGCTTGACTGAATCATAATATTCATAATCAGTGGTCAAAAATTTACAATATTAACATGATGAAATATTAGATAGAAAGAGGTGGAGTTAGCTGCTCACTATGAAAGTGTTTCTGGTTTAGAAATGTAAGATGACCTCATAATTTAAAAACTGACAAAATTTTAGGTGTGGACTCAATTCTCAACTGTGATTTACCCTCCCTTTCAATGCTTACTCTGCCTCCCTCATCTTGTTTGGTTAGTCATCAACCACAAATGGACTGTCTTTCTCAGGGAATAGGGTGAGTATCTACTACAGTCTGGCTCTGAACTCCACTGGATTTCCATGAAAATAGCTCAATAGAAAGCAACAGTTTTCTGAATATCACTTTTTCATTGAAGTTTTTAAAACTGTACAGCTTTATATAAGCATTACTTGTTTCTTTGTTTGCTTTTTTTTTTTTTTTGTTTGTTTGTTTGGGTTTTTTTTGGTTTTTTTTGTTTGTTTGTCTTGTTTTTTTTCTTTTTCATACAGAAGTCTTTGACAGGCTGCGGTGTTACCTACAAAAAAGAGGTGACAACCACAACCAAACCACTGCAGAAAGGTGTCAATATTTGTATTATCATTTTACTGCTGTAGGCTCTTGGAGATTTTGTTGGGAGAAATGTTATGAATCTGAGTTAAAATAATTGAGCTGAGCATAGGGAAGAGACAAAAGGACTCCTCACATATGAGAGGCAACTCTGATTTTGATGCAAATCACCAAGAACAGTACCATAACTTAAAAAAGATAACCTGTGTTTGGAATGATAAAAAGCCATTAAGAGAGGCTGGGTAGACTGAACAGGAAGAAATAGATTAATAGAAATAGATTAATAGATTTCCATGTGAGCATAATTGATTTCAGACATGTACTCCACAAACCCTTTAACAATGATTTATCTTCATTTGGTTTGTATAACACTGAGTTCAGTCAGATCCTCAGAGAGCCATCCATCAAACACATCATCAGTGAAAAGAAGTGTTGCCTTCTCTTTCTGTTTTATTTTTCCTTTTTCTTTCATATGTGACTTAAACAAAACAGGAGATCATTTTTCTTTTAAAAATAAATAAATCACTGCTGGTTACTGAAATCTTTCTAGGTCAGGTAACCCACCAGGATACTTAACAATTGAATTTTTCACCAAACCATGAATTTTCCCTTTGTCTGGATTTATAGCAACACACCAGACAACAAGGTTTAGAAAAAAATGAGGAAAAGAGTGGTTTGCACAGATGAGCAGAATTAACAACCTTGTCTCTTGCACCTATGCACTTAACCCAACATGTTCCACACTGTATACAGAAAATCATCAGGCATTTTCGGTATCTCCTCTCCTACAGTCAGCAGTGACACCCAGCACAACCACATGTTGAACTGTTAACTCTTGAAACCAACTCCAAAGTTGATGATGCATCTCCTACCTGCTCCAATTTCAGCTCTGTTCAGCCTCTGCACACCAGGAAGGGAGAGCTAATGCAGTATTTAAACTGCTTCTGATAAACCTTAAACAATCTTTTCTTCTGTAGCTATTTTTGTGCAAGGAACGTTTTCTTTAAGGATTTAATACTTGGGGCTTTAACAGGGCTCATCATTCTGGTAATGAACAAAATAGGAGCGACAGCTATTAATGAAAAAGGAGAGTGCCTGAATGACTCCAGCATGCTCCTTCTGCCTTCAAGTAAAAGCGCCATGGGAAGGAAGCCCTAGGCCAGGTTATCTTCATTTTCCTCCAGGAAAAAATGCTGAGAAAGACTCGGAAGAGCAGTTTCTCCAGTGGGTCTCTCACAGACATTTTACCCACCATTGCCAGTGTAGCATGACACCAGGCTTCACTCCTAGTGCTGCAGCCTTCAGTCTCCAGCTTAGTCCCACTTAAAACCCAAACCAACACACTTAGCTGAGCACTGAAATAGGCTGGACCTACATTTTGCCTCTAGCAGCACTCTGCTTCTTGCTTACGATTAACTTTCTTAGACAGAAGAACAAACTCTATTGCATAATAGGCTGCAGTGAGAGGCTTCCACAGAGTAATGAAAAAGTAGGGAGAAGGAATGCGTGTAACACATTCAAGAACAAGAACTAGAGGAGAAACATTAGTAAATTGCAGACAGAGTTAAAATGATCTCAAACATTAAATAATGACAAAGGAAGACGGAGCAAAAACATAACAGTCAGGCATGAAATTTGAAAAATAAATGTCATACTATGTACCAAACATACCCTTTTTGGATTATCTATTTTTTCTGAACTTACTTTATTTTAAATTCTGAGGAAGTGCAATACAATTATTTCAAATCACATTTAAGAACATAATCATCAGCAGTATTTGCTTTTAGGTGTATAAGCTCATTGAAATGGGCACCTCTCATATTTATCATAATCTGCACTCTTTTTTTTTGTTACTCTTAAATAACACTGAACTCCACCAGGGCAGAAAGCATATGTTAACTTTGGGAACACCTTCTCAGCTTTCTCCATTGTTTTTCATAATTTTTGGCCAATCAGGCCAGGATGCAGATTATACATGTAATAAAAACACAGTTTGGACATTTATAGTCCCCTGTCTTCCTAATGATATTTTCACAGGCACATGAAAAAGCTGAGATAGGAAGGCATCATGTCGTCCAACTGCCACTCAGAGCACAATCAATTAGAGACGGTTGCTCAGGACTGTGTCCAGTTGGGTTTTGAATATCTCCAAGGATGGAAACTCTAAAATATCTCTGGGCAGCCTGTTCCAGTGTTTGATCATCCCCACTGTAAAAAAACCCAAACAAACTACAAACAACAACAACAAAAAAATCCAACAATAGAACAAAAACCCCTAGACTCACCAAAAAAACCCCAACAAAACAAACCCAACAGTCTTTTAATTGGAATTGCCTGAAAATAAGTTTATATCCATTGCCTCTTGCTCTGTCAGTATTTTGCATTCAGAGCAACACAGGCCAGGAGAGGAAGAATCTTTTTCTCTTTTTTGCTCAAGACAACTTTATTTCAGAAACCCACAGCTGCAGGTATAGCTGTCAGTGAAGTCCTACTGCCAGTCCCTATGCTTAATCTACAAAACTGTGATGAAATGTGATTAGTTACAATGAAATACAGTCCCCAAGTAATTGAGATGGATTCAGATTTAATTCATCTTTCGCAAGAGCTGGAAAAGTTGATGGGAAAAAGGTAATTTTTCTTTTATAAAACAGCTCCCAGCACAAGAAACACCTTTTTTTTTTCTCTGCTAAAAAATGACCTAAACTGAAAAATACCTCCTACAATGGGAAGCCTGATCCTTCATGAAAACATTAAGTAGTATAGGAATTAAATTAGTACAATATTTTTGGCTTTTTGAGGACTAAAAACTGGGAATCCTTCTGCAGTATTCTCATGGAAAACTTGTAACCACACTAGTGAAGGGCAAGGTTTTTCTGAAGTTTTCTTAAAACATCCTAGAGGAAATAATAGAATTTAAGCAACTAACCTATTCCTATATTGTGTTGTTTCCTAGATTTGACAGATTAAAGTGCTTACTGCTTCTACCTTAAATGTGTCTGGAATAACAAAAGAAACAACCTGTTTTTGAATGTTACTGATCACAAAGAAACATCTGTGGAGGAGAATTGCCTCTTTAAATAATGAGTATGTTTCTTTACTATTTCTGGAGCACATGTCTTCAAAGCTGATATCAATGGTCCAGCTTCCATGAATGTTATCTACACAAGGTATGGGTCTTGGTGCCAGTGTGGCACTTTTGGGGCCTAAGGTCTGGTTAGTCATCAAAATGGAAAAAGCCAAAGGTCTGTTTAATTTTCAAAATGAATTCTTTTGGAAGAAAGCAGATACCAATCTGATTTCCAAAACAGAAATACTCCTGTTTAGGATCATCTGAAGAGTTTGTGGCAGGAACCATGCCTGATGACTTAGATGACCAAATGTTTTGCTATAATAGAGACTATCATAGAATTATAGAATCATAAAATCATCAAGGTAGGAAAAGACCTTTAGGATCATCACGTCCAACCATTAACCCTACTGTACCAAGTCCACCACTGAGACATATCCCCAAGTGCTATACCTATACAGCTTTTAAACACATCCAGGGATGGTGACTCAACCATCTCCCTGGGCAGCCTGTTCCAATGCCTGACAACCGTTTCAGTGGAAAAAGTTTTCCTAATGTCCAATCTAAACCTCCCCTGGTGCAGCTTGAGGCTATTCCCTCTTGTTCTGTCACTAGTTACTTGTGAGAAGAGACCAGTGACTACCTCTCTACAACATCTTTTCAGGTAGTTGTACAGAGCAATAATGTCTTCCCCCAGCCTTGTTTTCTTCAGATGAAAGTTCCCTCAGCTACTCCTCACAGGACTTGTTCTCCAGGCCCTTCACCAGCTTAGTTGCTCTTCTCTGGGCTAACTGTGGAAAATAATTGCATTCAACCTTGAATCTGTGGCTTTGTACAGACCAAAACATTTTATATTGCTGATTTCAAAAGGCCAAACACCACTATCAACACCTGCAAACTACTAAACTTAAAAAAAAATAATAAAAAAAAATTTACTATTTCTTCAAGGCAGTTACCATGAACTGATCACTTAACTGTCTCCTGTACATGTAGGGGCCCTCAGCAAAATGGTGTCCTGTTAGTACTCTACAAAGAGGCAGTAAAATAAAATCTTCTACTAAAAATTATGTTTTTTGCCTTCAATTTTATGAATATTTAAAAACTCTTAAGTGCGTTTTTTATGTCCTTCACCATTAAATACTACAATTCCCTTAGTGTTAAATGTGCTGACTTATCCCTACTGAAACCAGTAACAGATAATAGAAGAGACTCCACAGCATTATTAATTACCAAGGTGCTAATTAGATGTTACACAGGGGAACAAGACAGATGGCAAGACAAACAGCAGTTAGACAGACAGATATGGCTGAGTATCTCACACTGTCCCAGAAAAATAGATGATGCATTGCTATTTGTGTAGCTGACAGACAATGACCCTCTTTGTCCTAGAAGACACAATATGGCAAGAAATGTTAATGATGAGACAATATCAGAAACTAAAAATACAGTAGAAATGTAAAACTAAGGAAGCAAGCAACTACTTCCTCAGCTCAACTAAGTCCATTAACTGAAAAAAATGAAACATTCCAAGTGAAGAAAAGAATTGTATCTGCAAAGTGTGACAATGATTGCCACATTGAAAGATGGCTAGCTGGCTTCCCACAGCTCCTGTTCATTTTGGTTAATTGTCTCCCAGCAGTAAAGAATGATAACATGTCAAAGGTTTCTCACGCTTTTTTTTTTTTTTTTAATTCCTCCTTTAACTGCTATTTTATTTTTAAATAATTGTCAGATGCGGAGCCTAGTTTTGGAATTTGTATTAACCAGTCAACAGAGAACAAAAAACAAACCAGCTGTGGGAATGGGCAACAAAAGCCAAGCCTTTCCATCCCAGCTGGTGGCCATACACATGGGCTGTAGGATCAGGCTCCATCTCACTCCTTTGCCAGACCCCTCCTCATTGCTCTCTTGGCTGTTTGGGAGCCCAGCATCAGAGGCAATGGGCAGGTTAGTGCTGGTCAGCAACCTGCTGGTCAGTGTGCCCCTCAGAAAAAGGCAGCACAGGTGTGACTGGATCCAAAGTCTCCTTTTCTTGGACATGTACCTCAAAGAAAATGTCAGATGAAATGAAACTATTTGAAGAATTTGTTAACATATATATCAAATCTTACGAATTTTGAAAGAACTGAATTTTCCTTTCCAGATCTTTTTCTTAGCATTTGGCCAAATCCTAAGGAAACCAAGGAAGTAAACAAAAACAATACCCATCAGAGAGATATTTTGACTCTTGATAATGATGCTGGTTTTGAAAACTTGCACTTAACTGAACTGTTCTGTTATACCACAGTTTGTAACCAAGCCACTGTAAATTTTAACTGAAAAACATAGTGAATTGATTCAACTGGGGCATCAAGTAATATAATGTGGGTAAAATTTTCAATGGAAACAGTGACATGCTACCTGGAGAAGGTATGTTAGACTTTAATGAGATTATTGTAAGGTTAACATTCTATGATGTGAGTTAGGTGAGAAACATTTCAAATGAGAAAGGCAAGTATTTTGCTTCTTTGTGCAACTGCACACTTGGGTGTGCAGGTACAAAATGAAACAATTTTATGGAGTTCCAGAATGTCATAAAAGTGCCAAGATATCTAAATATCCAGAAAGCCTTAGTCCTAAAATAAACAAATCACTTCTACAACAAGACTTTCTGATGTAAGAAAAGCCAAAAAGAAAAAGAAAAAAAAAAAAAAAGGCAACTATTAATAAATAATTTTAAAAAAAAAGCTTTCATCTGGAATGATTAAATTTGTGTCCAGGTGTGTGTGCAGATATGTTAGTTTCTGCCTTTACCATGGTCAATCTCCTAAAATACTCTACCATTGACCAGTATTTTATAAGAAAGCACATCAATACAGGGGAACTGCCCTAACCTAAAGCTCATTAAACTGCACTGCTCAGGCAACAGCTGAGCTGCAGTTGCTTCTGGTCTTCCTTCAAGAGTTTGCCTTGAGTGCACATGCTGAAGTTAATATTTCTTGTGCTTTGTCTTAGAGACCACAGTAGACTAACAACAGCTGCCAGCACAAGGAGTGAATTGAAACAGACCTAGCAAAGGCTTCACATGACAGCATAAAATCCCCAAAGCAGAGCTTGACTGCATCTCTTGGGTGATAGCATTGTAACATGCAACAGGAAAACCCTGTATTATTTCCCCCTGTTCATTCTGGCACACCTACATGCAATCCTCTCACTAAGAAATAGGAGAAAAGCAGTTTTCCTTTCCAGACCTTTATAGGAGAATTCTTAATTCCTGTGAAAACAAACTTGAGGACTCAGACTCTTCCCTCCTGGCCATCCCACTACTGTGATCTCCGTCCCTCCTAATGAAAAGACTGAAACAAAAAAAGAACAAAGGATATGAATGAAACTCCCTTTTTAGTTACACCCAAGTGAAGATGTTACACCTTTTCTAACATGAAGGGGTGTGTAGTAATGAGCGGTGTGGCTACAGCTGCATCATATATGTTCACACACCAACACATGCTGTCCAAGAGACTGCAACAAACTAGTTTCCACAGGTGCCCTGTCCCCCATCCATGCTCTTTTACCCCTCAGAAAAGCATGATTTAGCACACTGGGTTTGGTAACCATGTGTTTACGAGAAGCAAGCATCCTTGCCTTTATAAGCCTCCCCCCATTTATTTCCTGAATTGCCACCTGCAGACTTAAATTTAAAATTGATACAAACTGATTGTGTTTGTAGAGAACAGCAAGAGAGCTCTGCAAGTTACAGCAACAGTTTGTGATTTAACTTTTTTTTCCTCAGTGCTCTACTCAGCAGGAAAGGCTCATGCACACTGTGCAGCAGCTTCAGTTCCCACCTAGAGTGCTACATCCACGAAGGGACTATGTACTTCCAGAGGAGCTGGGACAGACTACGTTGTGGCTCTCAGTTTTAGGATTCCTATCATGGGACAAAGAAATCTCATGGTGGTTAAGGATGACAAGAGCCTATCTCTATTTGTCCATCTGTGCTACATGGATACCTGTAATACATAATTAAGCAGCCAACCTTGGCAGTTATCAGTAAATAAATATTAGTGTGCTCCAGAATCTTTCTGCATATTCTAAAAAAGATAAGGCTTTCCACATTGCCTCCAGTGACTTGCTTGTGAGGTTTTCTGTGCAATCAATTTCCACTGGGCCGGTTAATCAGCTGAAAGCTCTATAGTGTGCATCTTGGCAGACATGGAATTGTTTTTAAAACAATTTTTCTATTACCTGCCAATGTTATTTAGGTTTTCTTCAAGGTTTGTAATACAGCTCTATGTGCCAATTTATTTAAATTATTTTCCAATATACCTCGAAAAATCACAGAAAATAGAAATAAATGGCTAAAGCATGAAGTGCAAGGATGTGTTGCACCAGACCATCTCCTTGGTTTTGTCTTCACATAAGCACAGAAACAATATGCGTCAAATGTAAAGCAATGGGAAAAATGTCAGCTTAAGCAAAACAAATTTTTATGCTACTGAATAACACGAAAACCAAACAATGCATATGGAGTTCAGAGAAAAATCTAGATTTTTTCATAGACCTTTTATAAATATGCCATCATTATCAACTCCATAATATTTTAAGGTCTTATAAAAATCTCACATTAATCTTTCTAATTTCCTTCTGTGAGTTTTGAGGGGAAACCTCTGCCTTTTACCTAGCAAAGAAAGCTGAGGAAACTTAAAATGGAAATCTCTACCTGTTATATTTGAGGTCTAAAGCTTACCACTTGAATTGTTTCATGGATTCCTATACATTTATTGCTGCAATCATAGGATCTCTGTGGCAACAATTCTAACAAGTGCTCTCTGAACACTGTTGCTGCACAATGCTTTTACCATACTTCAAAGAATAAAACCTTACACCGATTCCCATCAATTATTTTTGGAGTGAGAAATAACTTGTTATGATATTTCACTAAGAATAGGCAGAAGGGGTTAGCACTGAAACACATTAAAAAGTCTAAAATTGGGGATATCTGAGTACAGAAACAAATGCATGAGTTCATGAAGAAATAATAATAGTAATTATAGTTCAAGGAACTTCTGTTTAGATCTTCTGATACACTACCAATCCTGTGCTCAGAGTTGCTTGGCACTGTTAAAAAGATCAGTTCTGCAGGAGCACACCTAATCAGTGCTTATTGAAGTGCTCTCCTGCCTCCTCATCTGCTGTAGAAGATCATTAGGAATTGACTGTTTTGGCCCAACACATGTAGATCTGGGAAGCCCAAACTGCAGATCAAGCTGCATCATGGAGAAAGTACCACAATAGAATTAGAGAAATCTCCCTTGCCTTTCACTCTGTACTAGCATAACCAGCCATATCATTTAACAAGGTTTGCCCCAGCTGAAAATGTCAACAGTGAAGGATGTATGAACCATTCATAATGTCTGCACTATTCCCTGCCACTAACAGGTACTAATTTGCATGTGTCAGCATTGTGAAACAGGCTAGGAAAGATGATCAAGCATGCCACAAGATGCATTAACCTGCTCAGGCTGTTCATGCAGCGTGGATGGGAAGAGAATAAACAAATGTCTGCCACTAGTACAGAAGCATGAAGAGATGCTAAACACCACTTTAAGTGTGTTTGATTTCATATTTGCCCATTTATTTATGATTAGCAATAATAGTGCCATTGTATAGCTATTATGTTTTTCTGTCTTGAGTCTGAAAGCACTTCAAAGGTGTTTGTCAGTATTTACAGTATAACTTTGGCACAGATTTTAATGTCCCTGTTTGCACATGCTGTATGCATCTCTGGAGGAGTGCTCACAGAGGAAGTCTGAAGGCTCAAAGCAATAACCTGGCATGGGTCTGTTGCCACCAGAGCAACATGCCCTGTGAGCCACAAACATGCTGTGGCACCAGCAGTTTAAGCAAGCTGGGGTGGGTGAAAAGCTGAGCTGAGCAGCCTTGGCATGGCTCTCTGCTAAATAGGCACTGAAGTCAGATTTTCAGAACTCCTGTGTAATGCTTCAACCATGAAAGCATTCTCTGAACAGATTAGCACTTAATTTAGTTTATCCTGTATTACTTGATACGTAACTCTAACAAACTAAGAGCCCAGAAGCTCAAAAATCCACTCGAAAGAGTACTGCCAGCATTCTACCTCTTGTGGACGCTGATTAATCCTGTGACATCTTTCACTCCCTCTGCCAGGGCAATGGCCACATGCACTGCTCAAAGACAGGGGCAAAGTCCTTTAAACAAGTCATCCCACAAAAGCCCATTTTTTTCCCCGTTTTTCTAAAATAGGAACAAATTGAAAGCAGCTTCTTCTGTTTGCAGCAACAAACTTGTTATTACAAGAACTTTAACAAATTTCAGCAGATTGCTGGGAATTGCATTTTTTTTTTAAACCCAGATGACCTTCCAATCCTGTAACCTCCAATATGGTCCAAAAGTCTATGGTGAAGTTAAGCTCTTCACAGTGATAATTTTTTGGGAGGAAGTTTTTTTAATCAAGAAATAAACCAGAACATACATCCCTCAGAAAGAAAGAGAAAAAAAAAAACCCAAACCCTATCAATTTTTCCTAGTTGTCATAGACTTGATGGAGCTCTAAATATGATTGTCTGATGACTCCTACCTGAGCAGCATCTGTCTTGGGCCCACCACAGAGCAACCATGGATGGCCTTGTAGAAAGAACATCTTCTCTCTTTAACTGTGTTCCCAGAATGCTGATAAGCTGATGTGCTGCCCTGTGAATTTTTGAAAAAAGATTAACAAACATGGGCATTTTACACTCAAATATACTTTTCATCACCCTGATAAACATTTCTGTAAAACCTCATGAATATGTAGAAGTGTCTTTTACTTCCTTTTAAGATCTTCCAGGCTCAGTGATTTTTAGATGCCCTTTGTTTCTAAGGTATTGATTCTGTGGTTTCCACTTTGATTTTATGTACAATTACAACTGATTGAATAGTGTTTATGAACCTGTGAAAAGCAATAGAAGAAAACTAGCTTTTCACAGATTCAAAGGTAACTGAAAATATCTGTACATTATCCCTTATGCTATGTTAATTATCCCATGTTAGCCTCTATTACAGTGTCCTGTAATGCAAAATGTGCATTTAGTGCTGCAGTAACAATCAGATTTCAAAACTGATGAGAAAAGAGAAAGCAATATTCAAATTCCTGTAAGAAAAAAAAAAAGAAAAAAAGGAAGCAGTAACAACCACTGCATTTGGGAATTCAGAGATAAGAAAAGAATTTCTGCTAAATTCTAAGTACCTCTTTGCTAGAGATGTCCCTGAGGTTGAGCATTACCAAATTAGTACATAAAAGATAATCAATGAACACTGGACTTGAGCTAGTCCATTTTCAGGTTGCCATCAAATGCACCGTACTACATGGAGAACTATGGAGCAAAGCTCCTTCCTTTGCCATGGCAGAGGAAATGGTGGTTCTCCACGTCCTGTTCTCAGTTCAGTATCTGTTACTGCATCTGCTCCACTTTATATGCCAACACATAAAAGATGTGCCTTGTGACCCAAACTCAGTAAATAACTTCTCAAAATATGCATCTTCCTCACAAAAGTCTGTAATTCAGTTAATGAATAATAAAAACAACAGATCCTGTAAAACTATAGGACTACATATTCCTAAAAACACAGCCTCTTGGTACACTGTGGAAAATAAAACTGAAAAGTTTCAACTGAATTTCAAAGAAAAAAATTGCTCTTCCCCACATTTAGATATTAACATTTCAGTATGTAAAATACTTGCTCAAAGTAACTGTCCTACAGTTAATTGCAGAGAAAAATATACAAAAGTAAAATCACATGAGATTAACCACAGTATCAAACTTCACCTCACAGGAAATGGTCTTTCTTGGGGAGACATAGGAAGGAATATGTGGATATGCAAGAAAAGAATATTTGGACAGGGAATAAAGATGGTAGATTGAGCCCACTGTTTTTTTGGCAACAATATCTTAATCACTTGACTTACTGACATCATTTTAATATGAGAAATAATATACAATATAACCATAGAAGATTTCTCAGCATTTTGGAAGACAGTGTTGTAACATGTCTATATAATCACTAAGAGGTTAAAAATGCACTCTGGCATCCCAGATTGTACCATATGCTTTGCATCCTCATTTCTTGAGAAGTTGCACACATGTTCTGCAAAGACACAGGGAGTATATTCAGAAAAAATACACCACCAAAAATCTCCATTTCATTCACAAAGCACTTAATAAAATGAGTAAGATTACTCCAGTTTAGCACATCATTATAATTCATTTTACAGCCATAATACTCTCAGGTTCAGACATTAAAAGGACAATAAAAATGCTTAGGAGGTATTCTCTCCAGTTAATAAGTACAATGTAATTCACCAAACTTACTTAAACTTCTGGAGAATCGACAAGAATGTTAATAAACTAAAGTGGCTGAGGAGTCTATTAATTTTGGACGGTGTAATTTATATTCATATACTTTCTAGAAATAGTTACCTAGACAAAAATCCTTATGGTCTGGTATTTTGTGCTGTTCCCAGCACTCCTATAGCTTTCCTTCCACTCCTGCCCTTGAAAGGACTTTTTCCTCTGTGGATGCAAAGCCCTCTGCCCACCATTACAAGACTGTGTGCTGCCTGCAGCTTCTGGAGGTGTCCAAGCAAACATGGCATTTGTGAAGCATTTTCCTCCAAATGTACAGAAGGGATGCCCAAGCAGCCTCCTTCGAGGCCTTTTTGTTCAGCTAATCCAAGGCAGACTGCTCACAGCTGGTGTAGGCAGAAAGATCCTGCTTTTGAGACATGTAAAAGTTGCGACCCTGCTGACCGAGATTCCTCTCCATGTTATGGATTTTCTTTTTCTTTTGCGTTCATTTGACAGACTGGAGGATTGAAACAACCAAGGGATTAGTATTTGTTTTGTTTTAAAACACTGCAAAAAAACATTTTGCTAGAATAACACATCACTCACTCTGAGGGCTGCTCTGCCCTCCAGGGAGTGACACTACTCTGCTGTCACCAGCCAGGATTTTCTGCCATTTTTTGTTATGACACCTTTACTGCTGGGTGAGCAGGATTGCATATAACACCTCATTTTCCACACAGCACAGCCCTTACTCACCTCAATGAAAATACCGTGGCCATGCTATTGATCTGTGCTTAGCTAAATGACAGAGAGCTGTATTGTCTGTCCCCTCCATCAGGTTACTCACTGTTCCTTGGTGCCATGAGGGTTTTAGATTAAAATTTCCAGAGTTTGTTCTGGAAATGTGCACATTGAGTCTTTCAAAATGCATTACTGTAGCGACTGTATTAAATACCGTTGACAGTAAATACTATTTAACTAGCATTCTACCCAATTTCTTTCTTTTTTTTTTCGGAAGAGCGTGTCCAGGAAGGTATATTATTAGGAATTTGATATTAGAGAGCAAAACATCTCAATCTCCCACAAGATAATAGTAATAAGATGTGACAACAACTGTAATTTGTGCATTAGAATAGATCAAAAGAGCTGTTTTCAAGGTGTGACAGTGGCTCATTTGCAAAGGCAGATGCGTGACATTTTGTAAGTCTGGGATGTGGCTATGATTGTTCTGCGTTGCAATTGTTACAGCCACGGCTCTTTCAGCTGCTGATGCACTTGATCATTGACACTAGGAACATATTTATTGAATGGGGCAAATATTTAAGGGCCTAAAATGAAAGATCCTGTTGGATTTGGGGCAGGGAGAAAGAGCAGAAAAAAACCCCAAACAGTGAGATTATGAAAGTTCCTCCACCAGTCTATGTCTGTCCAGTAGCTACCTTATCACCACAAGAGCCACATGCTTGGCTTTAGTCATGGAAATCTCAAACATGACACAGAGCAGAGGTAGCCCAACAATCTTAGCTGATTGGGTATGAAGGTAAAAGGGCTGAGAGATAATTGTAAATTACAGTAAACCCTCTCTGTTTCCTGTATGTCACCTTTTTCTTTTTTTTTTTTTCTTTTTTTTATCTCTCATGAGTATCGGGGAAAGCCTGACTTCACTTTGCTGCTTCCTACAGGTGCACAAAATATAATCTCACTACTGCTCGTTCTGTGCAATATTCAGTCAACAGGGTGCACATAGATGGATCCTTTGCAGGCTAAACACACCCAGTTCCTGCAGATTATGCCCAGTTTCCCACCTGCACACACTCCTTTTCTCAATCTTGGTAGGGGAAACTATTTCCTACAATAACAACTATAACCTAAAATAAATGTTTGAGAGCAAGAGAATGAATTATTTGTGTTTGATGTGTTCTGCTTCCCAACATACAATTTAATTCAATAGTACTGCTCCACACAACTGATGTGATTTATTGTGATTCTCTAGCAGCTGATGGTTTTATTTTGAAATTGTTACCTTATTGATTAGATTTTTTTGTATGTTTCATGTTTACTTGTTTGTATCTCCTCCAAAATACTTTCCACACTTCATTATTTCTATAGTGCAGTTCTACTTATTTATCATAACACATAATTTTATTGAATATACAACATAATACGAATGCAAGATTCATGGTCAATCTGAAAGATCAAAACCAAGACTTAAATTTTCCTGTCTGAATGTGACTTCTGAAAAAGTTAATTATTCCTCATTATCTGTGATTTACCTCTTAAAGATTTCTATTAACTTTCAAGAGATCTAAAAGGATATTATTTTCAGTTCTGGCCACGAAATGTCACAGCAGAATATTAAAAGCTCAAATAGAGTATGAAATATGAAAAGCTATTGCCACAATTTACAAAGCACCAGGAATAAGTCTATCTTTCAATTATTTCTCAAGTTCCTCCACTGAGTCTGATCCCCTATTACCTGCATAATATATACATTTAAATCTACACAAAGTGGGTTAGAAAGCACTTCTGGTCTGCTCTGTGCACATTTCAGCTTGACATGACACTGATAAAGAGTCACAGGAGAGTCACTTGTTTCTAAAAAAGATGCTTTAGTTTAACAGAAAATATTACCTATAAACATTATATGTATTTGAGGAGAGCTGGAGAGGAAACATAAACTGTATTTCTAACATGTCCTGTCAAGGCACCTGGTTGCAGTTTTCATTGAGTTTAATGGGACGTACTATGTTTCTCTTGAAATCAGAGCAGAAAGGGAACATCCGTTTCACAGAACAGATTATTAATGTCTCTACAATTTCTAGAACAGTATTAGCCTCAGAAAAACACAAAAACATGTAGCAGGTCTCTGGCTAAAAGAGGTTAAGCATAGTTGTGTTGTGTGGAGATAGCAGAGGAGGAGGATAAGTAGCAGTTCAGGGTTGAGCCACTGCCTGCAGCCCTTTGGCTCCCTGAAGAGCAGGTTCATGCCACAGGTGAGCATGAAGGGAAGGATAGATCCCAAGAAAAGGGGACGGGCTGGAGCTAGCAGGGGTCAGGGTGTAAAGAAGCTGTGTCACAGTCTGCTGAGGCTCCTTTCCTATGGGCCACCTAAGCAGCTCACTTACAAAGCTGTGGAGGAGGCCAGTGCCCAGGCATCATCTGCAGGGGACTCTGAGGAGGGGCCTGGCCTGGCCACAGCTTGGTTTTGGCCAGCTCCATGGGCCCCTCCCTGAGTGCCAGTGACACTGAACTGTTCTGGACAGCTGAGCTGGGACATTTCCTCCTGCAGCACATCATATCTTGTGCTTAGAAGGAAGTGGTGTGAATTCAAACATACAAGGAAGACCCCAGATAGCTGTACAGGAGGGAGGGGAAAGTTCTTGTGGAATGTGTTGTGAGAATACCTGTTGCTCGTAAATGCGGTGAAAATATACAGGATTGATTTAGGGCTTTACAGCATTCCTGTAAGAAAACTTTGAAGGGTGGTGGAGGTTCGTGTCAGCTGTCCTCAGCAGCTTAGTAACATGAACTTTTGAGCAGCCGATGGGCTGATGAGTAGCTCACAAGCCCATCAAAGTCTCACCAGTGTCACTACCTCTCCCACATATTTCCCCCAGGGCTCTGATACTTACTGCCAGTGAATCTTGCAGTAACTTACGGCTTTCCACGACACGAGACACTCACGATGAGCGAATCCCAAACCCCTCCTCTTTCCCTCTCTTGCTCTCAGGAAGTCCACAGATCTTCACACAACCTTCACCACACACCTCACTCCTTCCTGCAGGACTGAACCCAGCGGCTGTGAGTGAGGCAACTCAGCACCAACAGCAGTTACTGTCTGCAAGGCTGGAACGGATAATCAGGCACCCACCAGACTCCTGGTGCAGAGGCAGAGACAGAAAGCTGGGAAACCCTCCAGGCAGGAGGAAAGAGAGACAGGTGGCCACTGAACGCTCACATCAGTCATCTCCATGCCCTAACACCCAAGGATGCAGTAGAACAAAGGTTCTGCATTAGGCAACATGATAACATTTCTACCAGACTGAAATGTTTTTGCATTACCTAATTTTGTGTGACTTAAATAAGTCAGAGCAGTAGAGGATGCTATAATGCAATCATTGCATTAACAGGCTGTAACTAATGATTTTTATCAACCCTATAGGAAAAGAGACAGTGTTGAAAGTAAGTTGCGTTCCCAGCATTGCCTGGTCCTTGCTCCTACCCCGCAAAAAAACCTGAGCACCTTCTTCTGCCAAGAGAAATGTAGTCAAGTAACTCCAGACATCTATGTGCCTAGTAGTGGAGATTAGTTTCCTGGAAATAAGACCACAGATTTCACTGAAAGTATTATGGCTTTTCATGTGATAGAATACCAACAACGCAGAACTGAAATCATAAATACTTGAGTAGGGGCAATGGAGCATTTAATGGATTCATTTGGCCTCTTCGTTATTCTTTGTTAATTCTTCATGAGCTGATTTGAGCAAGCCCTACTTATTCGCCCACTAATTCATGCAAAGATATTTCTATCTATAGACAGCTTGCAAATTATACACTGTCACTGCTGTCTCGCAGTGTAAACAATCACATAAATTATATAGTACCAACTCTATTTGATGATCGCTCACTGAAAAAAAAAGACAAAGCACACAAAAAGTGTCACATCACTTGTGACAAAAATACTGACCATCAGTCGCAGTGAGAATCCTTATCTCTGTGCAGCTTTGCTTATGTTTTCACATGTCCTTGTTGCAAACATGCTTTCCCATCTGTACATTCTCCAACAGACCTGGAGAATGATACAGCTTTTGAGACAGGTCCTTTTAAATGATATGAAATTTTTGGCATAAGAAAGAGCTCCAAGATATGGGGTAGCTTCAACTGTATTAAAATATAAGTGTAACCTAGAATAAGAATATTATATTCTGTCAGGGTAAGTAAAAGGGGACACTGAGAAATTTTTAAATACATGGCTCTACCTCTGCCCATCCATATTTGTTGCTGATCAATTTACAGGTTAGCACCATGTGACCTGTAGAATCTACTGGTTTTGAAGATATATTGCCCTACTTTATGGTTCGGATGGTTATAGTCTGGAAGGGGAGCAAGGCTGAAGACCTTGTTGGAAGTAGGGGACATTGGCAGTTAACAATTTCTGACAAGGGGCACCTGGAACAACTCCCATTAGCTTCCTGAATGGCGAGTTTTTGGAGAACCATTTTCAAATAATATTAAAATTGTAAATACAATGTGAAGTTTGTGGTTACCGAATAAATTCTACTCCATTAAAATAATAAACAAAGCTGACAGGATATTAAACTGAGTTTCCATGAAAACAATTCTCTGTGGTCTCCTGTGCAAGTTCCTCATCTCAGAGCTTGATTAGCCTTTGCCATTGAGAGGAACCAACAGCTTAAGGAAGAACAGCAGGCAGTCCAATCCAGTTTGACCCTGAAATGAATTTTTTTTGTTTGCTTTTTGGTTTGTCTGTTTGTTTGTTTGCATATTTTTTTTAACACTCACATGACTTGAACACAAAACTGCCAGACGTGTTTAATCCCAGACAGTTCTTAATCTATGAAAGAGTAAGAAAAATCAGTAAAAAGCCACAAAATCAAATACCAAATGTCAATTACAACCCAAAAAGTACTAAAACAGTCAACCAGTTGATCTTCTGTAGACAATAAACTATTAGTGGCTACAATAATTTAAAAGCTCATCTCCTGTTGGCCCTGCTTAAGCTTACAGTTGGTTGTTGTTATGAATACTTGCTGGAGCAAACATTTCTCCTCGTACACCCCACTCTTTGTGAATCCCATGGTTTGGTTCTTAAGGCATTTCCACATTCATTCACTGCATCTACTCTGCCTCTGCCTTAGTGAAAAGAGAATACTTAATAAAAAGGCAACCAAAAATGGTAAAGAAAGGCAGGAGCCTTGTATAGTATGGGGTACAGACCTGGTGGTCTTTGATCTTTGTGAGACTCTTCCAAGTCTTAATGTCAGACAAATAAGAAATAACAAGCACAGCAAGACAGTAACATTGTGAAGCTTAGGCAGTGTGGGATGGTGGTTTTGACATTTCAGATAAATTAGGCAGATTAACTTAGCACTGATATTTCTTTGCAAGAAGTGGTGACGTATTAGTGACAAGGGAGGAAAGAATTGAGCATATATAGAGAGGGGTGAAAACACTTTGGTGGAATCTTGTAATTAAAGTTGTACCTCTTATATCATTGTTCATCATATTTTGTCCCACAGAGCTCTTGCAGTCAGAAGAAATACTTCGTGAAATACATTCCCCTTGTTTATTCCATGTATGTCTGTTTCTGTGTGAGGATATAATGATTTTGTCTCTCGCTGTATGAGAATAAATGTGGGAAACTTTTTGGAAGATAATGGACATTGTTTTGAGCAAGACTACACAGAGATGGCATGAGTAGGCTGTGTACGACCTTGAACGAGCACAGCCTCTGAAAGAGACTGTTAAATGAGGAAGAAAGACAGTGAAGCAAGAGAAGAATGAGGAACATCTACCAGAGAAGCTGGAGGAGGATGGCAACATGTTGACATTTGGATAGCCAGTTTGATGTTAGCTTAGAGTGTGTGAACAGCAGCATTTAACCAATGAAATGTAACCATTAGAAGTGTGATAAGGCATGAAGATTATATAAACCACTTGGGTGAGATTAATAAACAGCTTTGCTTTATAACTCTCATAGAGTTGTGGAAGTCCATTATTCTCCTGCAAATAAATACGTATGTAGGAAAGAAATCAGGGCAGTTCATGAAAGAATAATGAATGACCATGCTTTACACCGACACTTATTGTTCAGATCTATTATTAAATAGACTTCAAGGATATGTAGGGACTTTGAATAACTGTAACTGTAATGTACAGTCTCCATAAATCCTAAGTCTAGCATTTGAAGATAAGACTGAACCTTGCAAACTAGGATACATGTAATTGTACTGCTGGGTATAATTTATCCATCCCAATAATACAGTTAAATTAATACTAGTCCCTAAGCAATAATCTATGTTGAGCTAGCAGATATCATAGTCTCATATGCATAATTCAAGAAAATTTTTAATATGATTGCAGATTTCCTATGGGTAATATTTAGATTTAGGTTTAGTAACGCTAGACTTTGCAACACATAGACCTAGTTTCTACAGACGTAAGAGTGACAACATATCTGGTATACATCAGTCCAAGCTACTCAGTTTGCCCCTAGGCTGCTTGATGTCTCTATTTTTCCTTTTCAGAAACATATATTAAGTCACAAATTTCAGATTTGTGGAGGGGAACATATTCATAGTAGTATGACAGAAAAGCATTTACACCACAGCTGATTAGGTTCTAGATCCATTTGTGAATGAGTCAAATTTCAGATCTGATCCAAAGCATTTTTATTCTTCATTATCCCTTTGTATCTTTTATGCCCTTTATGAGCAAAGAAATTTTTCACTTATTTCCTACTAGAGTTTTAATTATTTATCCCCATATTGCAAGGAAAATCTGTCTGATCCTACCTCTGCATTTTAAAAGGAAAACATTTTTTTTCATCTTTTGTGTAACATTATTACGTATCCCATTTTCAATTATTAGCTTTATTTTTCTTATAAATGTAACCAGAATTTCTTTTTAAATCAAGTAGAAAGTCTGGCCTGCTAGTAAATTCTTTAAGGATCTCATACAGAGAACATACCAATCATTCCAATACTCTTGAAACTTCCTTAAGTGTGTATGTACAACAAACCCAAAATTTGCTGCTTTAGGCAACAGGGGATACAGACACTGATGGAGAATGTCACCAAAATGACACACTAGAACTTAGTAACCCTGCAGAGATAAGTGCAGTTACTGGTATTTACTTTGCAAGAATAAACATGTGAAAATACATATTCTATTTGTGACTAGGTCTTTTGTTTATACCACTCATTATGGTGAAACAATACAAATTTCCCTCCTGTAGGGCTTATAAGCCACAGAAAGTGGAATTTCACTGTAAGAAAAATTTTAAACCCATCCCAGATGCAGGAAAGAGCAACACATTTGTTAAAGTATTTACTTAAGAAAGTCAAAACAATTTATTTTTGGGACTGTAAATGTCTGCTCAGACAGTCTTTTGGCACAAAATTTCTCATTTAATCTAGAGGCATTCTTCTTGATCTTAGTGAATCTCTAGCTATTCAGGAAAGTTAGACTGTGGATTTTTGGTTCATTCACTGGTTTTACTTAAACATTGCACTGAATTTCCTCAGCACAGTAACACACAGTTCTTCCTCTGGTTCAGTTCGAGTTCCAAAATTACATTGCCAAGTCAAAGGAAAGCTCTGATTGCATCATTCACATTTCAATAAAAATGGCAATTCACTTGAAAATTACAAAGGTATAACACTGATCCAAAACAATCCCTTCAAAATTTGTAAGCATTTGCAGGACCCTGATGTGCCAGCATTTTTGAGTTGCTAAATCAGGGAACAGCCAATACTTTGCTAATAAGAACTGACTGCAGCATCTTGGAAAACAGTGAAAGTCATTCTATAAATAGTGAAGGTTTCTGTTACAAAATGCATTTACATATACTAAATCAAGATGTCATCATTAAGGTAACCATTCCAGAGGACTGTATAATAAAGTCATTAATAATATCCTACTGCATACAATTCTGGGGAAAGAATCTGCTTGAGACAAGCTAGCAATTTTTTGTATTTGGAGAGAAATTGTTATATTTTCATCAATTTGATATGAATTACTGGTAGTTAAAAAAATAAGGCAAACATACAAGTCTATTAATAA
Source organism: Todiramphus chloris collaris (assembly GCA_025345505.1). NCBI lineage: Eukaryota > Metazoa > Chordata > Aves > Coraciiformes > Alcedinidae > Todiramphus > Todiramphus chloris. Next base: position 46,700,158 of record JANVCC010000020.1, read on the forward strand.
CATACACTGTCATAGGTCTTCTAAGGCTTTAGTAAGTATATCAAAGTGTTTTCATAATTACAATCAGATGAATAGCTGATTGAGTGATGCAATTTAAATGTCAAAATTAAAATGTTTCAACTATTTTCCTACAAATTTGGAATGGCTCCTCAAAGGATCTAAAGTGCCAGTGGAGCGCCAGGATACTCTATAGTCAGTGATTGTCTGCTGTTTGCAATCAGTCTCCAATTTATCATGCTGCTTCCAATAAAATATTAATGTAATCAGATGAAATTATTCCCCTTGCAGCCCCACATGTGGTTTGGAGTCAGTGTTGCATTTGCTGCGATTCTAAATGAGTCTGTGGTGCTCCAAGGAAGTAAGAGATAATGAGAGAACAAAAGGTGCTAACTTAAAAACAATACCTGAAGTAGCATTATAGTACTACACAGCATTAGGATGTACTATACGTTACTCTGGCCTAGGCCACTATAGCCTAGAAACATTAGCCCTGAGACCCCAGAAGCTTCCTAGTGGAGAGGAATATTTGAGAGCATTACCACACAATTACTTTTGTCCAAACAATAGCAGTGCTTTAATTATCAGCAGAAAAGCTGTAAACTATGAACATCAAAAATCTGTAAAAAAAAAAAGTTACCGTAATAACACAGTGGCACAATTAGTCACAATTAGTGGAGCTATAGATTGTAAGTGATTAAAAATGAGTCTTAGATAAAGAGGGTGAATTTGACTAAAAATGTTTCCATTATAAAGATTTGACCTTCTTACCCTTTAAATCTGAACATTAATCTGGAGATGAAAATCAAGTTACAACTGAACAGAGACAATTACGTTTCAATTTTAGTTGACAGTAAGCTCAGGTTTCAAATCTAATACAGTTAGTTTGTGACCTCAGGCACCTCATCTAAAGTTCTTTCCATCTTTAAATGAAGATAATACTTTCCAGTCTTTGTAAAGAGCTTTGAAACCTTTGCTGAATGTTATTATTTACGTCTACACTCCTGAAAGCATAGCTCAACAAGATGGCTGTGTTTGCACAGCTGAGTATGGATGGTGTTGTGAACAAAATATTTACTCAATCTGTACCCAAACAAATTTTGCTAGAAATATCACACTAGATGACTTAACACTTTGCTTTCTTGTTCGTTTTTCAAACAGAGTCCTGAATAAAGCTCTGGATCCTACCAGAAAAGATGTATTGGACTTTCTTCACAGAAATCTATCCACTGAAATCTGTGAGACTGGTCACATGCCTCAGTTCAGACTTAAGCACACATCTGTACGACGAGAATTTAAGTGAGCGTAAAATATGAAACCAGCCCTTTTTAATCCATGCAAAGTCAACACATCCTACATCAACCTCATCTCAATGACTTTGTCCTCCTGTATCTGGACTTGTCACACTCCCACTGAAGTCCTTGAATCAATGTCCTATTAACTTCAATGACAGATGAACTACAGCCTCTTTTCATTCATTACAGATTCTTGCTATCACCTAAATAATTGTCTGGTCTCACCCTCTGTGTTTTTAAAGTGTTCGGCTTAGTAATACTAAAAAAAGGAACTAGAGTGCTGACTGATGTCAGGATTGATGGATGCATATTAGTAGTGATGATGCCAGTGAATATACTGTCTCATTAAAAAAAAAAAAGATTGGAAATGTATAAGCATGAAAGAAATAGTTCTCTTTTAGCCTCTACACTAACAAGTTCTTAGATTATCTCCTCCTCAAGCTCTGTAAGCATTGCCTGTTTCTAAGGGATACCTATATTCTAATTACTGTTCATGAGAGAGGCAAGAAGATGACATTTAGCAGTAAAGTACAGGGCAAAAGAACGCATCTAGTTTTTTGCTAAGCAGTATGACAGCACAGCCACTGGTATCAAGTATATTTGTGTAGCTGCAGAAATGCCCTTAGAGAACTCTCAGTGTCTCATGCATTACCAGATTTCACACTTGAGTAAGATTCTCTTGTCTCCTAAACTGCCTATGCAATTCTGCAAACAGGGGTGAGAAGGTGTACCCACAATATATCCTGCACCTTCACTGTGTGCCTGATGTGACATAAGATAGTTGGATTAGCACAAAAATATCAGTCATCTCTGGGAGTGAGGTATTTTTCTGACATCACTAACTCCAGAGAAGGTGATAGAATACCCTCTCCTCTAAAGAAAGTGATTATTCTTACTTGTTCTTAAGCCTTCTAGGTTGCATTAATTCTTGGCTTTGAGGCTAGTGCCACCAGCAGGACTTTGGTTTTTTTGATTATGGGTCAATCTACATAATGCCTCGCCTGCTGGTGGCAGATGAGGTACATCTGTCCCAAAGGGAGAAGAATTTTATCACAGGAGTTGGCAGGCCTCATTGAAAGAGCTTTAAACTAGATTCAGGGAAAGGGATAAAAACAGGCTCGCTAGAGGCAAGCCTGGGATTTTTGTGGGATGGTGTGCCAGCTCCACTGCTATCTCAGGTGTTGTAAAGGACAGTGGGCCATGTGATAGGGAAGACACAAGGGCTATCAATGAGCCAGGACTCACGGTAGTGCCTGAGAATGATCAAGTGGGGACTAGACCCTTCCCACGCAAAAAGGTGCACCAACTAAATGCATCTATGCCAATGCATGTAGCTTGAGCAATAAGAAGGAAGAGCTTGAAGCTATCATCCAGCAGGAAAACTACGATGTAACTGTTCTTACAGAAACATGGTGGGATGAATCCCATAACTGGAGCACTGTGGTGGATGGCTATAGGCTCTTCAGAAAGGATAGGCACAGAAGAAGAGGCAGCGGTGTGGCCCTGTATGTTAAGGAAGGTCTCAACTGTCTTGAACATGATGATGATGGTGATGACAGGGTTGAATGCTTATGGGTAAGAATCAGGGGGAAGGCTAACAAGTCAGATGTCTTTGTAGGGTTCTGTTAGAGACAACCCATTGAGGATGACGAGGTTGATGAAGAGTTCTGCAGGTGTCTGGGTAAGGTCTTAGAATTGCTGGCTGTCCTGGTTTGAGTGAAAACAGAACTAATTCTGTTCAGTAATTTTACTTTTCAGTTTGGTTCTTCTAATTAACTGCACTTTCTGAAGTTAGCAGCCTGTTTTCACAGACAGTGCCTGCTTCTAGCAGTGATAACACCTTATGTTTAGAGTTACTACCAAGGATTGGTATGCAGACCAAGGCCACTGCTGGGTCCTGTGTACCACACTGGGGGGGGTGCAGGAAGTGAAAGGCTGCACCTTCAGGGAGGAGCGGACAGGACGGGTGACTCTAAACTGACCAGCGAGGTATTCCATCCCATATACGCCATATTTGGTCTAGAGCTGAGGGACCCGAAGGGTCTCTGGGCTCTTCTCTCCTCTCTTGGACTGCTTTGCCAGCTTTTGCTTGGCTTGGCTCGGGTCCTCTTTCGGTTCCTTCCTCGGAGCACCCAAGGAGGACTCTGTCCGTCCTGCCTTCGATCCCGATCTGCGTGTTCCTGAACCCAGTACCAGAATCCAGCTCCTGAACACAGCTCCCGTCTGCTGCGGGGCCCAGTCTGGGACTCCCCCGGAGCCTGCACAACAACAGTGGTGACGGTGATGTAATTACCATCAGGGGGGTTGGGTTCCATACTGGTTTTGTATATATTTGTATATATTCTATTTTTATAATTATTATTTTCCTTTTCATTAAAGCTGTTCTAGTTTCCTTTTCTAATCGCTAAGTCTCTCTCCCTTATTCCCTTTCTCTTCCCCTTTGGGGAGGGAGGGGGGTTAACAGAGAGCGTCTGTTATAGGTTTAAGGGGCTGCCCTGACCCTAAACCACGACACTGGCCCTTGTTCTTGTTGGGGACTTCAACTTACTACAGGTCTGTTGGAGATACAGCAGACAGGAAGCAGTCTAACTAGCTGTCCCTGTGTACTGTAAAATGAGCCAGCACTGTAGACAACCAGCCTGGCTAAAAAGAGAGCTTTGGGCAGAACTCAGGAAAAAAAGGAAAATCTACCAGCTATGGAAGAAGGGGCAGGTAACTCAGGAAGAGTATAAGGTTGTTGCAAGATTATGTAGAGAGAAAATAAGAAAGGCTAAAGCTCAGCTAGAACTTAATCTGTCCAGCATCAAAGATAGTAAAAAGTGTTTCTATAAATACAGTAACAGTGAAAGAAGAGCTAAGGAGAATCTCTACCCTCTACTGGACACAGAAGGGAACCTTGTGACCAAGGATAAGGAAAAGGCTGAGTTGCTGAGTGTCTCAGTTTTTGTCATCAATGTCAGTTTCTACCTAAGGGTCCAGCTTCCTGAACTGGAAGATGGAGATGGGGAGCAGAATGCAGCCCCCATAATCCAGGAGGAAATGATCAGTGACCTATTGTGCCACATAGATGTGCACAAGTCTATGGGACTGGATGGGATCCACCCAAGGAGCTGGCAGAAGTGCTCACCAAGCCACCCTCCATTATTTATCAACAGTCCTGGATAACCAGGGAGGTGCCAGTTGACTAGAAGCTATCAAATATGACACCCATCTACAAGAAAGGCCGAAAGGATGATCCTGGGAACTACAGACCTGTCAGTCTGACCTCGGTGCCAGGGAAGGTTATGGAGCAGGTCATCTTGAGTATCAACATATGGCACATACAAGACAACCAGGTGATCAGGCCCAGTCAGCATGTGTTTATGAATGGCAGGTCCTGCCTGACTAACCTCATCTCCTTCTACAACAAGGTGACCCACCTAGTGTATGAGGAAAGAGCTGTGGACATTGTCTACCTGGACTTTAGTAAAGCCTTTGACACTGTCTCCCGGAGCATTCTCCTTCAGAAACTTATGGCACAAGGCTTGGATAAATACATTCTGCACTGGATAAAAAACTGGCTGGATGGCTGGGCTGAAAGAGTGGTAGTGAATGGAGCTAAATCTGGCTGGTGTCCGGTCACAGGTGGTGTTCCCCAGGGTTCAGTACTGGGGCCTGTTCTCTTCAGTATCTTTATTAATGATCTGGATGAGAAGATTGAGTGTAACCTCAGTATATTTGCAGAATACACCAAGCTAGGCGGGTGTGTTGATCTGCTAGAGGGTAGGGAATCTTTACAGCGGGACCTAGACAGGTTAGATTGGTGGGACAAGGTTAATCGCATGGGGTTCAACAAGGCCAAGTCCCAAGTCCTGCACTTGGCTTGTAACAACCCCATGGTAAGCTACAGACCTGAGGATGTGTGGTTGGTTGGAAAGCTGCAAGTTGGAAAAGGACCTGGGGGTATTGATCGATAGTCAACTAAATATGAGTCAGCAGTGTGCACAGGTGGCCAAGAAGGCCAGTGGTATCCTGGCTTGTATTAGAAACACAGTGGCCAGCAGGAATAGGGAGGTGATCATCCCCCTGTACTCTGTACTGGTGAGGCCACAACTTGAATATTGTGTTCAGTTCTGGGCCCCTCACTATATGAAGGACACAGAAGTGTTGGAGCATGTCCAGAAAAGGGCACAAGTCCTGTGAGGAGTGGCAGAAGGAGCTGGGGTTGTTTAGTCTGGAGAAGAGGAGGCTGAGGGAAGACCTTATCACTCTCTACAACTACCTGAAAGTAGGTTGGAGCAAGGAGGGAGAGAGCCTCTTCTCCCTGGTGATGTGCAACAGGACCAGAGGGAATGGGTGCAAGCTGCACAAGGGCAGGTTCAGGCTGGATATTAGGAACCATTTCTTCACCAAAAGGATTATCAAACGTTGGAATGGTCTGCCCAGGGCAGTAGAGGAGTCACCATCCCTGGAGGCATTTAAATGGTGTGTGGACCTCGTGCTCAGGGACATGGTTTAGTGATGAGCTTGCAGTGTTGGGTCGAAGGTTGGACCAGAAGATCTTGAAGGTCTTTTCCAACCAAAGACATTCTATTATTCTGTTGATTTCTTACCTAGCAGACAAAAAGTTCAGGTGTTTTCAGAAGTCTAATAAGAGCCAGTATGTACATGAAGGTCATCTGCACGGTCACCAGAAGCAGCTGTAATTCTGCATTGCAGATGAAATCCACCAGCATCAAGCTCATGTTTTAGATTTTCTCTACAAGTCCCCAGGGAGATTACTGCCCACAGAGAGACAAAACTAAACGTACAAATACAATGGATTTTTTTTTCATTTGTTATGAAGGCCATGAACAACATCAGTGCACTTTTAAAAACATTTTGATTTAACTATGACTCTGCTGTTACTAAGAAAACCTTAGAAGCTTCCAAACTGTATTTGCAAGATTCCCTCTTTTGCTCTGCTATGATCAAAAAGCAGTGTACAGCAAGCCAGTATCAATCTGAGCCTCAGAATGAGAGCCAAGCACCACCTCTAACAGGACCTTGTATCCTTTGAAAGGAGTGAATGACACTTAGGCAAAATTAAAAAGTACTACGTAGGGGAAAAAGTCCTAAAAAGTACCACAGGGCTACACATAAAGGCATAACTGTGTTGAAACAAGAAGCCTGAAATAAAATCCATCTCTCAAATAAAAAAGAATAGAC
>JANVCC010000020.1:46706736-46861476 GCA_025345505.1 Todiramphus chloris collaris
AAAAAAAAAAAAAAAAAAAAAAAAAAAAAAAAAAAAAAAAAAAAATTCACAAACAAGAAAACAAACAGTAAAAAAAAAAACAAAGCAAAACAAAATAGAAAACAAGCTGCTGTGGGCATATTTACTTACTCAATGTCTTTTGGTTTTGGTGTTGGTTTTTTTTCTTTGCTTAGCAACACTGACCTTTTGTAGGAAAGTTAAAGACTGATTTGTTTTTATGCTCCCTGATATAGTCAATGCACTGAGATGTTTCACCAAGTAAGGGAAATTTTAGAAGTCAACCCAAGAGAGGTTCAGAAAATTTTGGGGTTTTTTTCCTTCACTTTGGCTTCTGCCCTTCTGAAAATTTTCCCATGTTTTCTTAGTTTCTTAAACCTCTCTAAAAGCCAGAGGGGTGCTGATAGCAACAGAGTAACTTGGTACACTTCCAGCTTTCAGTTTGACATGCTTGCAACAATACTTCCTGCTGAATTGTCCATGCTTATCTAAAACAGTGGTTCTAAACTCATGACAAAGATTGTTTGGATTATTATGAATAACAAAAAAATTGTCAATCACGTTCTAGAAGAATATATACATGTTATAAAAAATGTAAGTATATAGGCCAATATTTGGATTTTTTTGTTTATATGGTTTTTGTTTGTATGTTTGGTTTTTGTACATACATGTGTTCATGTGCCAATATGTGCGGAAATCATAGAATCATAATATGTTAGGGATTGGAAGGGACCTAGAAAGATCATCTAGTCCAACCTCCCTGCCAGAGAAGGATCACCTAGACCAAGTCACACAGGAACGTGTGACAGGCAGGTTTTGAACATCTCCAGAGGAGGAGACTTCACAACCTCCCTGGGCAGCCCATTCCAGTGTCTGTCACCCTCACAGTGAACAAGTTTTTCCTTGTGTTTACCCTAAACCTCCTGTGCTCCAACTTGCTCCCATTGCCTCTTGGCCTAACATTGGATGTCACTGAGAAGAGCCTGGCTCCATCCTCCTTACACTCGCCCTTAACATATTTATAGACATTTATGAGGTCCCCCCTCAGTCTCCTCTTCTCCAGGCTAAAGAGACCAGCTCTCTCAGCCTCTCCTCATAAGGGAGATGCTCCACTCCCTTAATAATTTTGGTGGCCCTGCGCTGGACTCTCTCCAGTATCTCTCTATCCTTCTTGAACTGGGGTGCCCAGAAGTGGACACAGTATTCCAGGTGGGTCCTCACTTGGAATAAATGGTCTTACTTCAGAAGTAGACTGTTTCTTTCACAGCCATGGAAGAAGTTCCTATATGGCAATTGTTCAGCCTTTAACTTTGGTTATCTGGAATTTATAGACAGATACGTAAGATAATATTCAAAGTTCAGTAACCAGGGCCAGATTCCAGCTTTTCTTACATGGTTGTATCCAAGACAGTAATTTTCAGAAACATCCTCTGGTACTATTTTAAACTTACTTTTTGGAGGTAACTGTACTGTACTTTTAAGTCTACAGGCTTGGCATGGGTTACACATCCTGTATTAATAAAAAGTCTAAAAAAATTGTGATGTCAAAAAGTAAAGTGGACTTAAGGTGAAGCAATATACGGAACCAGATATAGGATGTGGCACAAGCTTCTCTCTTTTCTGGTGTTGTTTGCTCAATGGGAAATATGATGAGAAGATGTAGGAAACACGGGTACAGAAGAAACTGTTTTCTTTTTCACAGGAAAAATATAGAATAACAAATATACAGCTTGGATTGCGCACCTCAAAACCTAAAAATTCACCCATTTTCTTCTGTAGATTCATTTGATTATGCACCTGGGATAATTTACAGGCTGTTCAAATGTCTCTTTTGTTCATGCAAAAGGACACTTCAGCAGGCATAGTGACAATTACATGGATTGTTGTCAGATGAAGCGTCTGAGTGCCTCATTTTGACATCCTGTTAAGATGCCTGTATCTGAAAGTTAAACCTTTGGCATTAAGTACTTTAAAGCCCAGGACAAGCAATGCTTTTGAATCTGAAGGAGCTGCAGGAAAATGACCTGCTACTTTTCTCTTTCTATGAATTCAAAGTATGGCTGATTCCCCTGCTGGGTCTGTATGCTATGGGCCATGAGAAGAGGAAATATTTTACTTCTGAGTATTTGGCAATGAACCAGATTTAATACTTCTACCCTGTGTAAAGCGGACATTTACTTTGCAGTTGCTGAGTACACTACTGTATTTCCTACTTGTGTACCATATGGACTACCTGTGAAACCAACAAATGAGCCAGCTCATTTCAGACACAGTCATGTATCTATGCAAGTAAGATGCAGATATTTACCTCTTGTTTTTCTCCATCAAAACACCCAGTGCCCTCACAATCTGTCTTCCATCTCAGATACAGCCTTTTTACTTTATTTCTCTCAGTAGCTTCCTTTTCCTCCAATTGCTCCTGCCTCTGTCTGTTACTCTGCACAGGCTATTTGAAAACTACTTTAAACAGGGTAACAGTTATCCAAGGTTCATGTTACCTCAGTATACCTCATGTGCTCCTAGTTGCTAATACAGTCCAGATACTCTCTTGCAAGAAGTAAAAAAATATCCCACACAGCTAACAATAAGGAGCTCAATGACTCCTCTTCTTGCTAACGTTACTGTTGGTCTTTGTTTATAACCAAACTCAAATAATATTAAATTATAATATGAAATGTTATATTAGAGAGACATTATCTTAAATGATAGCTATACAAAGTGTCCCACTTCATACCTAAAAGGGAAGGGAGGGAATGTTAAAGAATGAAAAAAAGATAAAAGAAAAACAAGTATCTGCAAATTGTCAAAAAAAGGCTAAGGCTGGCTAGCAGCACATGTAAAAACTTTCTAAGGTTTATTGAATAGCGAAAGAGATTTCTGGAATACTTCAAGAAGCAGAAATATTAACCCAGATGAATAAAACATTGTATTGTTTTCTCTGAAATCACACTGTTCATCTAAGTAGTGGTGCATTTTGTCTTCAAAGACACCTGTAATCCCCACCATATAGTCTGATTCTGTGCATGCCATCAAAGGAATGGGGGCTTATGCACGGTACTGATGATACTGGCCTGTTGGAAAGCCTCTGACAGACATATAAGACTGAAGTTAAGAGAGAAAGTAAAGCTGCACAGTTATGAACATACTTTAAAACCTCCCAACATCAATGTTCAGTTCCAAAGCAAAACCTCCTCTATGAAGCTGGCAAGGAAAAAGTAAACTTACTTACCAAACCATTTCCACAGAAGACTGCTTTGTGCTTCACAAGCACTAGGATTCATAAGGGATATTAGAATGGGGCTATATATTTAAATATAATTGTCAGGGTTGGAAGGGACCTTAAAGATCATCTAGTTCCAACCCCCCTGCCATGGGCAGGGACACCTCCCACTAGAGCAAGTTGCTCAGAGCCCCATCCAGCCTGGTCTTAAAAACTTCCAAGGATGGGGCTTTCACCACCTCTCTGGGCACCCTGTGCCAGTGTCTCACCACCCTCATGGGGAAGAAATTCTTCCCAATGTCTAACCTGAATCGACCTGTCTCTAGCTTTAATCCATTCCCTCCAGTCCTATCACTGCCTGACAGCCTAAAAAGTCCCTCCCCAGCTTTCTTGTAGGCCCCCTTCAGATACTGGAAGGCCACAATAAGATCTCCCCAGAGCCTTCTCTTTTCCAGACTGAACAGCCCTAACTGTCTCAGTCTGTCCTCATAGGAGAGGTGCTCCAGCCTGCTGATCATCCTCATGGCCCTTCTCTGGACACGTTCCAGCACATCCATATCCTTCCTGTAACAGGGACTCCAGAACTGGACAGAGTACTCCAGGTGGGGTCTCACGAGAGTGGAGTAGAGGGGCAGAATCACCTCCCTCGACCTGCTGGCTATGCTTCTCTTGATGCAGACCAGGACACGATTGGCTCGCTGGTCTGCAAGAGCACACTGATGGCTCATGTTGAGCTTCTCATCCACCAGCACTCCTAAGTCCTTTTCTTCAGGGCTGCTCTCAAGCCAGTCACTGCCCAGCCTATACTGGTGTTTGGGATTCCTCTGACCCAGATGGAGGACCTTGCATTTGGCCTTTTTGAACTTCATGAGGTTCGTATGGGTCCACTTGGATACTGACCCATTGACAACCACTCTTTGGGAGCGGCCATCAAGCCAGTTCTTTATCCACGGAATTGTCCATCCAACAAATCCATATTTCACCAGCTTGGAGACCAGAATGTCATGCAGGACAGTGTTAAAGGCTTTGCTCAGGTCCAGGTAAACGACGTTGGTTGCTCTTCCCCTGTCTATTGATGCTGTGACCTTTTCATAGAATGCCACCAGGTTAGTCAGGCATGATCTGCCCTTGGTGAAGCCATGCTGGTTGCAGCCAATCACTTCATCATTATTCATCTGCCTCAGTAGTACCTCCAGGAGGATCATCTCCATGGTCTTACCAGGCACAGAGGTGAGATTGACTGGCCTATAGTTCCCAGGTTCATCCACCTTTCCCTTTTTGAATATGGGGGGGTTATATTTTCCCTTTTCCAGTCAGTGGGGACTTCACCAATATAAAAACATGCGTTAGATACTTTATTAGACACGAAGTCAGAATCCCTTATCTGTGCTCACAAGAAGGGTTGCAATGGCCCAAGAAACATATCCCGAAGTCCATTAAAGTTATTAATTTATCATGTCTTTCTGTTGTACCAAAATCACTCCAAAAGAAATTGCAAATGGTAGTGAATGAAAAGAAACCATATTACTATAAACTGATTTTAAGACATTGGTCCATGTCTTTGCTACTAAGAAAGTCCACATTAATGCTGTGGATATAATCTCTATGGGGATCTCAAGAATTATTAACAGGAGAGAAGGAAGATAAATACCTGATTCAGACTTGGAAGTTGTTAGATAATACTAGATATTGCTCTGTCCAAAAAGAAAATAAAATGAAAAAAACCCCAAAACACTAAAATAACCAAGAGAGGCAACATCTCTTGTTCAACAGAGTTTCAGTGTTTTATCTTCACAGTGAATCTGACCCTTAGTTTCCCCTGCCCTGCTGTCCACAGCTATTCCATTACACACAAGTAATGATCAACCCAGGGTGCTTAAAATGACTGTGCACAGCCGGCAAATCACATTTTGTAGCATATTCTTTGTCAATTTTTGCCTTTAATTCATATTTGACCTGATGGTCGGACTACCCACTGACACAGTCTCATCAAGATGAGAGAAAACAGATCACTGTCAATCAAGTGCTCAGTGGGTGTGTTCCCTGAAAGTGTTTCTTGAAGGAACAACTAAATCTGTCTACAAGTATCTTTTTCCAAGAAACATCCATCTGGCTGTTGTGTTCAAATAAGTATCTTTTATTGTCTGTGTGCAGCTATTGGTTTTACAGGGAGAGAAAATATTAATTACAGCATGCCTGGCACAAACTTTGGAAAAAACAAGCCTCCCAAAACAAAACACTGTGGACTTCATTCCCAGCTCCCTTCCACTTGCTTTTACATTTGCCTTATATTTCAAGAGGGCTAAGAAGAGCTGCTGTGCTCAGGGCCTTATGGTTCCTATCACAGAGATATTGCAAATAATGAATCACTATCCCTGCTGTTCACATGCTGTGTGTGACCTGCACAGAAGCACAAAGTTTGGGAATGCCACATGAACAGGTTAGCTCCTGATAATTCCTAGTCTAGATACGTAGGCACAAGAGATTTAGATAAGCTTAGGGAAAGCCCCAGCATTTTACATTGCACGCAACTAGGGGCTAAAAATTTATCTCTGTCCAACAGATTTTAATAGGACAGATATTACTGAACAACAATTTCTCTCTGCATACATACAAATCTAGTTTTTCTGTGTTTGATTTTATTGAAAAAGGTCATTGTATTATCTTCATAACAGGGCGTTATGGGATTACATGTTTACCAGCACCACAATACTGTTCCCTGAATGCAAAGCAAGTTTCACCATTAATTTCAGTGTGACCATGATTTCACATTTGGGTCATTTTTCATCCTTAAAAAAAAAGATCTTACCTACAAGTGTTCTCATTTTAGTACTCTTCATCTTTTCAGTGCCAGTTCATTTTATGTCTATGGTAAGCTGATCAAAGTCAGGTCATTATTTGCTTTTTTACAAAGCAATACAAGAACCATTAATTTTGAAATTGAGCCTACATTATGAATGTTCTTGTGGTTTATACTGAAGATTGATCTGGTATCTATTTATTAGTGCAGTTCTATATACTTTAACAAATGGCTCTTTAGGTCTTCAGACTAATGGTTTCTTCATACATATGTTTTTGTGAAGTATTTGCCACTAACTTCACAGAAAATTAGGTTCATGAAATAAATGTGTATTACACTGAAAGAGAAAAATCAATGAGAAAAAACCAACTGCATAATTTAGAAGTCTTCACTGATAAGGAAATGAATACATTCTACATACAGGTAAATAGATGTCATTTTGAGTCACAATCTATTTCTCTTTTATTTTTATTTCCAGATAATCTGGTATCAGTCAGACCCAGTGGCAGTTGTTTCACCCTTTTCTGCCCCGGCTACCCGAGTGGGCAGATAGACAACTGGCATGATTTGCAACATGAAGAAACGTGGCCTTGAATATATAAGCTAAAATACACTGGTCCACTTAAACCTCCGTCACACCAGAATGGTGGCATTTTATTCCTGATTCATAGAGGTCAAGATGATTGCATCCAAGTGATGATTATGGGTCACTATGATGGTAGTGTGTGAATTAAGTGTTGTGGCTTACAGTGGTGTTTACTAATACACAATTTTTCAATTACTTAGCTTTAGGCATTTTAACTAAAACCAGTCACTGTATTAAACTTTTAAATGTAGATGCATTTCAGATGGAAAACTCTATTCATTTTTAACTTGGTGTGCACAACAACTTAATAACATCATTACACATCACGGTAAATGATAAGCATGCTGTAGTACATAAGAAAATTGGATTGCACATTTACCCTAATTATTTGATGAGACATCATTACACCAATTAACTATATTTTATTATTTACTTTCCACTGAGCTGTGCTTGCAATTGCAAACACTTAGTATCATTACCATCTAAGTCTAACTTTCAACCAAGAGAACAAAGAGACTTCCAATATCATTTAGAAAAAAGGACACTTAACTAGAAGTCTTACAGAGAAAGGGGGCTGCGTTGACGTACAGTTTTTCATTATCTGTGTAAATCAGAATAAAATTCATAGAAAATTCATAGAAAAGCCATTTGGCTGATGGAATCCCATCCCTTGCTTTGATGACACTTTTATGTCCCTGGATTTTCCTTTTATGAGTTCTGTGAGGGGGAAACCCATCCAGTTTTTCCCTTTTTCTAATTTCAGAGTCTCAAAATGGGCACATTGACGTACAGTAGATATTCCCATTCATTCCGACTAACACAGTCAGGTTAAACTTCTTTGTCATGAAAATGCTGTCCTGGTTTCTCTTGGATATGAAAACAATTTGCTTAGAAGCTCATAGGAACTCTGGTGCAACCCCAGCTCTAAAGGTAATGGGGTTGCACATGCTAACATGGCTGTGAAAGATAGAACAAATGGGAGGCAAGCTACCAAACAAAATCCATATTTCTGAGCAATTAGGTACTGAGCAGACCTCAAGGCTGCCTGGTTACATGGTGACAAAGAGGGTTGAAAGTTAGGTAGTATTTTGCTGTCCAGATCATCTCTAACATAACAATTTCTTTTTTTTTTTTTTTTTTCAACTCTGTATCTGAAAACTGAATTTACTTGACACGGAAACTGTAAACCTATCAAATGTGAAACCTCACAATACTATCTTTTAAAACAAGGATCACTCAAATCCTATCTATAAGCACAAGTAGAACCAGTGAAGATCCTCTGTGGAAAGTATATGGGTATGTCAGCTGGGACTTCTGGATGTCCTACCTCTCTCCCAGAGCACCTGAGTTGTATTAAAGCCCCTCAGTGAACATAAAAATATGCTCCATTGTGTTCTTACACAACTCAACAAGTGATTTGCATTTAACCCTATAAAGAACACACACAGAGAAATTATATTTTTCATGGCAGAAGCATAAGGCAAGTTAGAGCCTGTTACGATCCATCAAAAAACATAGAAGAGAGAAACCTATGATTTTGGTCTTACAGATATCTTTATACATTTCTTTAACAGATTTAAGTATCTTTTGTCATTCCCAGTGCAACTTAATTTCTTCACTTTTCTAATTTTTCCATTCTTTGCTGATAATCATCCCTCCATTACTAAGTGAAAGCCTCATTCCCAAACAAAATGCCTTAAACTCAATCAATAAAAGTAAGTTTTATAGAACATTTGAATTAATGAGGCACTGATAAAAATTCAGTAGTTTCACTTTACATGCAAATGGACTCTAATATGCTGTACTCAAGGTACAATCCTTATGGCACTAACAAGAAGCAGTGGGATGAATGCTAAAAGGTCACATTGTGCATTCAGGTGGTAGCTACCACCTCCAACAGCTGACTGTCAGAATTAGCACACATAGCTGAGCACATCCTCTGAAAACTAGGTAAATATAGAGATTCCCAGCAAAACTGATCTTTAAGTCCAGTTTACTACTTACTGCTTCATAAGCTTTAGTAGTGATAGCAACAAATAGATCTATGAAATGTTCTCTGGTACTTAACTGTAAGTTACATATATCTGCAAAGAACAGAGGACAGAATTTTTGCTCACCAGGTTATGCCTTGGGAATGTGAGTAATAGTACATAAATACAGTTACTTTACTTGCCTACACCACAACAGCCCTGCAGACAAATATGGCCTTGTTCACGGAAACTCACATCTAATGGTTCTCTAATGAGGCTTGTGTATAGGTTTTCAAAGCCCATGTTAATCCTCAGTTTAATATACAATATTTTTGCCTTGCTGCTTCATTTATCATTCAGGTATGGCCTTGATCCTGGCTGCAGTAGGGTTGGTGCCAAGAAAGCAGTCAAACTTCCTCAAGTGTTTCTAAATATCTGAAGCCCAAACCCAAATGCAGATTTCTGCCTGCCTTCTGACACATGCTATTATACAAGAGCAGTGTGAAATACTAATATTAATTGACAAGAAAAAATTACTAGAATAATTTATTTTAGGAAACACCTTTCATCAGAGCAGAATCAACTGTGAGCCCTGCTTATCAAGACCACTTACCCTACAGGCTACTTCCTATTAATAAGAGATATGCGTATTGAGATGAATCCTGGCAATGCTATTCAAAAGATGCTTTTGCCCCTAGTTTTTTTTCCATTTAGAAACACAGCACTGTCAAGATCTTCAGTTTAATAGTCACTGGTGGAATAAATATTTTGAAATTCTCTTTTTGTCCCCTGGTTAGATTGAAATGTAAGCAGGATGATGGTTGTGCACAGCTTGGTTGTACTTGTAGTCTTCTGATCTTGCGTTTTGGTTCAGATTTTTGATCTTTGTTTCCCACATCTGTTTTCTTGCCTGACTGCTTGTTAACAGCAGCACCCAGAACAGTTGTTCTTGTTGGAGGAATTCACCAAGACCTAATGCAGCTTCTCCCTTTTCTAATGTTCCCCCCTTTATCCTACTCTTTCACATCTCATGCTACACAGAGCATGTTGCCAGAATTGGCCTTCCAAAAACTGAAATGATTTAACATAGCATACAAAATGTCATCTATACAATTGTGTAAAATGGGAAAAATATGCAAGTACAGAGAATTATCCTTGGAAGACTTTCATGGAAAGACTTTTCTTTTAAAAATACAGACTCTATTGCACCCAGAGGAAGTACGAGGGGAGTTTCTGCTTCCAATTTCTTTACTTTTCTGCTACATGAGTTCTTCACACTGGGCCTCTGAGTTTCTGCAAGGCACTTGATAAAACAGCTGATGGAGAAAGAAAAAGTCTGAGGCTTCTGGAGTGAATTTTATGCCAAAGACATCATAGGAGTGTTTTTTTAACCTCCCCATTTTACTGTGTGTGCCTGCAGCCTAATCTGGACCATAGCATCACAGATACAGCCTGAAAACCATTTAGAAGATTCATCTAGGAAGAAAAAATGACCCACAGACAGTAGACAGCTATAAGTAAGATCATATATATATAATACAGTTATGCAGACATGCATATGATGTTTGTATATATAGTCAACATTTATTATTGGTTTTTTTTACTGTATCTGTAATGCCTTGAGAAACAATAGACTGCTAAATAGAAACTAGACAAAACAGGTATTCAAATACTTGGAAAAAAGGAAAAAAAACAGTATTACACAGTTGCTGTTTCCTTTATAGTCATTTTGTATTTGCTATCTGCTCAACAGGCACTATTAGAGAGGGGGGGCGGGAAATAAAAAAAAAAAAAAGGAAAAACCCCACATCTGCCAATCACCTAGCCTGTGTTATGTTGTCATGTTGGCTACAAATTTGAATGACATCATGAAGCTGACTCCTTCCAGAGAAATAAAAAGAGAAAGGCTTAGCAGAATAATTGATGGTCTTTGCAAGGTTCATGCCAGTCACACCTAGAACAAGAAGAACGAGAACCATTCCCTGTGCACTGAGAGTGTGGCTCTCTCAGAACCACCCTCCCAGTACCAGTAGCACTTGGACCCTGGCTAATCTCAGTCTACTGACATCTTCAACTGCCACTGTAAAAGGTAAAATAATCTGTTTTCCAAATAGGTGAGAAAAGGAAGGCAAGCATTAGACAAAAATTTCTGTATAACACTGCTTCTCTTCAGAGAAAAGCATGATAAGGAGTTATAGATATTTAGACACTAAGAGTACAGCTTCTTCAAGTATGAATAAATGAACTAATACTTAAAAGAAATCAAAATAAGCTTGTGAGTCATGAAAAAGTGAAATTTTCAGAAGGTTTTTTTTTTTAACTGACCTTCCATGAAAACTCATCCCTCTTCTCTCTTACTACAGAAAGACATTATGGCTTTCTTCCAGGGGCCCTTTGGCCTTCAGTGACTGAAGGAGCAGGAAAAGATAAAGAAATGTGAAGGATCACAAAGAGGAATCCTGAACTTGGCATATCATCCCTTGCTATCAGCACGGCACCTGCTAGCACGGTGCTAATCCATGTGTCAGACCACGTCCTGCTGCCTGCTCTTTCCCTCGGGTGACAAGTATCTTTATCAGCACAATTTTACAGCCATCTGTTAATTGGGAGAGCAACACCACCCTGCACTCCCATTAGAGCCTCCACCTGGGTATTTAAGGCCAAAGGATAATTAAGATGCCATTTGAAAGACACACCCAAAACAAGATGGGTATGAGAAGGGTAAGCCATTCTGAGGTCAGTTCCCACAAACAGCACTAATGATCTTGTGAATAATGAATTAGGGAAGAGGAGCAGGTGGTGCAGGAGAACCAGGAGTCAGTGTGAATACAGTCAGTCTAGCTGCCAAATTAAAAACAATAAGACCAAATTAATCAGTGCCTTAAAAGGGCATGTTTTGCTTAATTGACAGTGCTGATAGATAGTAATCTAAAAAGCTGTTTCAGTTGCATCTAATAATTGCCTTGTGTAAAATAAATCTTTTTCCCTTTTCACATTTTAGTGGCTGAAATATCATAAAGGTCCCAAAAATAAAAAAAAAGTATTGATGAATTCTTGTTAACTCTGGTGAACAACTGTATCACACAAAGATCAGAGAACTATGAAACATCCAGTCCAGCCTCTCCCAGATACTGTAGCATGGATGAGGCAAATACAGACTTGGCTAAATCTGCCAGGGGATGGTCTTTCCTATCAAATGACAATAAACTTGTGTCCTTTGCAGAGGAAATTCTCTCTGGAACAAACCAGGAGCACTTGCACTATTTATTTCCTCAGGCAAGATATCCTAAAAACTAAGAACTGGGAAAGGGAGTTTGGTGTTTTTCTTAAATCTTCAGTTAAGGAAGGCAGCTGTATTCAAGTTTAAACATATTTAAATATGTCACTTGCCTAAATGGAATTGTGGGATTAATGCCTATTGGACTGCGAGCTACCACTACATACTGTGACTTTAAGCCATAAAACACAGAAAAGAGCAACAACGATGAGTACAACACTGCAGAAGCTCCCACATTACTGGTGCTTTGCAGCCATAATTTTTTTTTTTTCCTGGACCAGAAGTGTCACAGGAATTAGATGATAGAGATTCACCTTTTGTACTCAAAAAGATGTTGTTTTTAAAAAAAGGCAGAAGCTGTCCTCTTGCTTATTCTGAAGCCTTCTTTGAAGCCAGGAAATGTGAGCAAGAGATCCCTTGCTTCTTCAGTGCTGGGTTCACTGAGAAGCCGGAGCAGTGCAGAGGGCAATAGATTATAGCAAAGCTTTATCTCTTCTCATTTGACAACAGTTTGAAAAACTCAGCATTGAAGGTTTGCATTTTCTGTTTCCAAATACAAAAATGTATCTGCACGGTACAAGCCCAACTCTGTGAGCTGAGTAAAAAGCTTCTTTAAATGAGGCAAGGTAAACAGTTTTTGTTGTCCATTCAGCTCTTAGCCCTTGGGGCTAAATTATACTACCACCTCTCTGTACATGGCTCTGCTTCTCATTTTAGCAATTTGCTTATCTTTAGACACTGTATTAAGCTTACTGTTGGAAATCTGGAATTTTAGAACTCAGAGGATGCAATCATTCATTATCCTAGATATCATCCACTAATCCAAGACATATCTCTCATTTGCTTGCAGGCTAGTCTAATACCACTCCATCACAGTTTATCTAGGTGAGTCTTATTTCTCCTCTTACTGCAGTCCTGTGCTGCATATAATGCCTTTTTTTTTTTTTTATTATTATTAAGAATGAAAAATAAGATGGGTTAGAGTATGTAGATGCAGAGAATTAAACCAGGGAGAATAACAGTAATGAGTCTGTGCTCTCCCTCACTATACCTTGGAGATTATGGGTGAGGTTTGAAGGTTCAGAAAATACGTATGGAAGTGTCGTATGTTTGACACTCTTCACTTCTGGAAGGAAGATACGAAGCACATTTGTCATATCCCATTATGAAAAGAACCTAATTCAACTGATGTGTTAGAATGCAAATTGTTTAAGTGGCCGTGACCTCCCTGGGGTGTAGAAATGGCACTGCAGGGAGATGATTACCGAGGCTTCTTGTACACAGTGCACAGTGCCCAGGGAGAGCTCTGCTACGGGGGAGTTTGCTACCCTGTCAGGTGCTGAGTTGAGCTGGCTTTTGAGTTAACATAAATTATTCATGTCCCTTTTATCAGTTGTTACCCTTACTTTGTCCTCTGCCTGATTTTGGCTCCAGCTGCCAAATTCCCTGGTGCCTTTTGAGTATAAATGATAAAGTGATATTTGAGGCACATTTGTGTTATTTGACTTTTGCTAACAACTTTATATATTTCAGCACTTTAATATTAACACATCCTGGGGTTAAATTACAAGAATTATGATGGTTGTTGTAGCATCACAAAGAATATTCTAAATTCTTTGTGCTCCATTGGAGTTCTGAAATTGTTTCAACATTTTTAAACCCAAAGAGTTATTTCTAAGCTACAATGGAATTGTTCACTGGCTTCCTTCTGCCTTTTCTTTAGCTTTTCAGTTTGTAATAATATTCTTTACTAAGTAATGCACGTATATCCTATTGCAAAACATCTGAAAAAGAGTACAATCTACTATTATCATCATATCACAGAAAAAAATGTTTGGGATTTCCTCTGTAAAATGCCTTATAAAAATTCAGTGCAAAAGAATTTCCTATCAACAGCTGAAAGGCTTTAAGCAAAAAACCTTAAAGCTTTCAACACCCCCCCTCCTTCTTTTTCTAATATAAAATTACGCTAATTCATACTACTTAATTAAATGTATAAGGCACAACATCTAAGCACAAAGGAACCATTTTCCAGGCAACTAGAAGGACCAGAATTCATTCCTTTGTGGACTTTCTCTGACATAAAGGGATTAATTCAACATCAACAGAGCTGCGACACCTGTACTACACAAGAATCTGTCCCCACAACCTTAGAAGTGAAACTTCAACCCATATAGCTGTGTGTCAGCTGTAGTTAAATACACTATTAATTGTTTCTACTTCTAAAGGTTTTAAATACTAAGTGAAAATACCCATGGTATCCATTCATCTCTCTACTTCTTCCTAATCCCACTACAACCGCATTGTAATGTTGGAGTGTTTAACTGAGCAGTTACAGAGCATGAAGTACAGTAAAATTAATAGGAGATGAAGAGATGTGAGAGTCTGGGAGTGGTACAAAGAAAACCCCAGTAGATTGAATGAGACAGAGCTGCTGTGGTTAAGATTCATGAATCTTTCAAGTTTAGGCTGAGATTTCAGTTCAAAGGAAAAGGTAACCCTGAAATTAGGGGCTTCTTACCCTGAGCATTTTACCCCGCTGTCTCACCTGGTTGAAAGAGGTGCATCAGCACAAAACATTTGCAGAAAAGATGAGGGGGGGGAGCACCAAAACACAGAAAGAACAGTTGTGCAGACCTTCGTTCCCTAAGACACCAAGCTTGAAATTACCATCTCCGGTAAAACCGAACTGGACAGCTTTCTATACGCTGTCTCAGACCTCTTGACTGACAGGGTGGCATCAGGAAAGTTTGACATGGCCAAACAGCTGAGAAACACAGATTTCAAAGCAGAAGGTGGCAGCTGGAGGTGTCAGGAGAACAGAAAAAAGAAGACAAGTGCTCAAGTCATCAATGCACTCTCAAGAGAGAAGACTTTGCAGAAATTAGCCATGGTTGATTTTTGGCAATGAAGGCAAACAAGCTGTTGAAATAAAGCTGGAGACTGCTCCTTTTTGAGGGGCAACCAAGGCTTTCAGTTTGCACATGCTTTGCTAGGCTGCACAGCAGCAATGATCTCACCAGGTCCTACTGACTCTCCTGCTGGAACTGAATCTGTGGAGGAGCAGAGAGGTGAGAAGAAAAGCAACTAAGACCTGGGAACTAAAAAGGAGGACCTTTTTAGGCATCAGTCATGATGAACAGCATCAAAAAAGTGAACACATAAAACTGAAATGAGACTGAAAGCCTTCTTATAGAAGTAAACAGAAGAGATCAAACGATCCCATTTCTTTTCCTGTTATCCTGCTGTATAGATTTCCTATATAACGACACTAGAGCAATAATGAATTTAGTAACTAGTTTTTCTTTGTTTATCGCTATATCAGCCCAGTCTGGATATGTAAATATATTATATTGATATATTAATATGTAAATATGTTAATACACCATAATGTTGAAATGGTTGCAGCATTTATTACAACATCATCATAAAATGCAATACAACTCTCTTCTGTACAGTCAGTCAAGTGCAGACAGGTAATTGTTCAACAACTACTTGAAAAGAGAATATGCAACTACAGTCAATATTCCATAAACAAATGAAACAGTCAGGAGTTGTGTACCAGTGCCTGTTTCCGAAACAGCACATCACTTGTTCTTCTGAGTTTGCTGGTGCTTACAGAATTGCCTGAGCAGTCACACTTTTCTTTCAAGGAGACCATGCCAGGAATCAGGAATTGGGTGTTCCTTCACCTTGGCCTCCCAGCAAGTCCGATGTTAAGAGACATGCTCCTTACACATACCAGGGCCCTCATAAAAGGCATCATTTTCTTTTTAAAACAAAAATGTCAGAACAAGCCTTAGGAAAGCTATACATTTTTGTGCTCATTGAACCTATGGAGATATAGACTTTGTATCTCTGCTGCTCAGGAGACTGGCAAGAACTGTCCAATAGGTTAAAGTGTCTCCTACCTCTCACATGAAACTTTGCCATTGTGCAAGAAGGAATATGAGATTCATGGTTCCACAAGGAGCATACACAAAAGATAATACTGCTCTATAGCCTACAGAGAGCATATACACCTATAAGGTGCAAGTACTCAACAGGGAGCAGAGGGGTGGAGTGGTTCTGATCTTTGCTCCCTAGTATGGTCATGCAGCCACTTCTGAAAATAGTAAATAAAAATTGTTCTGAGAGCAAAGGCTCTAGGACATTGCTGTAAATCCTTGCTTACAGCCTGTTTATCCACCTCTTTTCTGTACCCGGGTGAGCAAACCTCTCACTGCTTTCTAAAGGGTGGCTGGCTACAAGAGGCCAACAGAAGTGTCCACTTCTAAGAAAAAAGTCAATAAACTTCTCCCCCCTCAAACAAATCCATAAATAAATAGAACAAAAAAGCCACACAAAACCAAACCAAAACAACCCCCCCCACACACACATACACAAGAAAACCCCAAACACACAAAATCACAAACAAACAAAAACCACACACACACACACACACGCAAAACTCCTGGAATTAATCATTATAGGAGGTGCAAAATTCCAGCCCTCTAAGACCAGATCTGAAAATACGCAAAAGGTCAAAGAAATCCTTTCAGCCATAGATTTTCTTATAATATAGTGCTCAAAATACTGCCTTTGCCAGAAACTTGAGGAATGAAAACTAAGTGGAAAAAATGTCTCCTGAGTATATGTCAAAGTGTTTCTATCTGAACAGATGTCCTCCCTTTTCTATTATAAAGCAAACACACTCTTGCATGACTCAATTAATGCACAAACATGATAAACCTACTGGAAGCAAAATAATTGTGTTTTTCCTTTCTTATGTTATTACATATGCCAGCTAGATGATCATTCTGACTGCAATGCTTTATTAATCAAAGATGAGATGGTTGCCTTTCTCAACGTCATTAAAATTTAATGTCTGCAGCTGCTGATCACCTAGCACTGTATCTTTGATGTTTTGCATTTTCCCTTCTATTCACAATTCATTAGATGTTTGCTTATGCCATTTCCCCAGGAAAGTTACGCATTAAGTTTTCACGTAATAAAGATACATAAGTGTACACATGAAGAGCTTCTTGCCTTTGAGTGATCTTTCTTTGGTGGATATATTAAATTAAGACATTTTTACATCTACAGAGCTGTGTACGCCAGAATTTCTCATATCACAGATCTACTCTCATCACTCTGGTAAACATCCGCATGATATGTACTTCAAACTTAACACAATACAGATACAAACAGTGGTCACTAAACATTCTCTTCTCATCTCACTGCACAACTCCAAAACATTCAAAGTTATCATCAAGGCTACAAACCAAAAATTTTCCTAATGGAGAAATACCCCAATTTCTTTCATAAAATAAAGTATATTCAAAGGGCAGCTTTTAAAGGCATCTGAGGAATCTATATACCAGTGCTCCAGGACCAAATACAGCTCTTAACTGCAGTGTTGTACAGTTCTATCCATACACTCTTCAGTGGAAATTCCTATCACTTCCACATCAAATATATCCTAAAACTTCCCCACAAAACTTATCTGAATTTTAAGACCAAAACTAAGGGGTTTTGCCTTTTATTACTTTTCCTAAATTCACTGGGGGGACAATAACAAGGTTTTGTCAAGCTGCCACATCTAAATAATGATTGCTGAAATCCCATTTACAAAATTGTACATGCAAAAGTGCTTAGAATATATGAAAAAATTTTTAGAACCTGCCTCTCATGCCATATCATCAGTATCATGGTATTAGCACAGATTGACTGTGTGACACCTGCAGTGCCAAAAGAAATGAGAGCAATAATTATCTTCCCAACACAAGCAGGCAGTGTTCCTTTTGCCCAGGCTCAAGAGGCAGATGTGTTGAGCAATGTGCTATTTCAACATAGCTGCTGTGCAAAGGAGTGCAATTTAAATTCCACTGAATGCTCATTTTTTGAAAACAGTTAATGATTTTCTAACTGTTGAAGATACCCTTAATATGTCACCCTTTGTGACATATTTATGGAGCAACAGTCTCTTTGGTTTATACCAATATTCAAATCTGCACATACAGACAGACATGTGTAGTTCTAGAAAGTGTAGGGGACCAGCAATATTTCCAACACTGTGGTTAAAAAGTAATCTGTCTACATCGACTTTGGGCAAGTATAGCTTTTGGAAGAACCATGCTGGTGCAGAAACCCAGCTCTGAAAGAAGGACATAGTCATTCTTTTTCCATCTGTGTGGACACAGAAAGTCTGTCTTCCCAAATTTTTTCTTCTAAAAGGAAGATGTTTTCTTCTCCAAAATGACACTGTCTCATTCTCTGCCTTAAAACTTAGCCACTTGTACCTGTATGAATAGAACAGGCTTTGCTCAAAGAGTTATAACATCTTCTAGAATGACAAGTTAACTCAAGACTTCTAAGAAAAATTATTTTCCAAGAAAAGCCACTAAAACTGAAGCAGCATTAAGTTTACCAAGTACAACCAGTGAGCCCTGTGGGAAAGAACTTGTACACTGGGTAAAATAATCAAATGCTAAGATGGTAGTCCTTGCTTTCTTCCTGTGCCCTTCAGGATATTTGACAAAATAACTATTATTCATTCTGAAAGGTTGCTGAAGGTACAGTTAAAAGCCAGCTAGGGCTATTCTCAAATGCTGCCCAAAAATAATCCTATTTACATCCAGTACCTGAATATGTATAGACCTTAAATCAATTTGCTGTCCATATAGTTGGGTGAGGGGGTTTCAGTCCCTCTGTTTTAGGGGCCACACATGCCTCTGAATCACCTAACAAGGATACCATGTCCCATTCAACATCAAGCACTGCCTACTAGGCATTACATGGAGTCCTTACACAATATTTTTCTTTCTGAGTGAATTAAGAATGTGTTCTGGAATCAAACACCATAATGCAGAATGGAAAGGAATCTCCTGGGCTTGTGGGTTCAGTGTGCTGCTCTCGCAGACAATCTCAACACAGCACTTTTCTCCTAAGGCTATCACATTTAAAATTACAAGAAACATCTTTAAATGATAAAACATTTTCTGAATACTAAATCATTTTAATATAATTTAAATTGTTTCTGAGATGACTATAAATACAATTTTTTTTTAATCAACTTGTTATTATCTGAGTGTTAAAGGCCAAGAATTCACAAGCAATTTAAGCTCTTAAATAGCTCAAAATGTTCCCCTATTAAATACTGAAAATATTGAAAAACCCTTCTAAAGCATAAAATTATGGATTTTGTCAATTAGGATGGTATAAGTAACACACTTTCCAAATTATTCTACTTCCCTTGTTCAGACTGTGTAATTTATTATGGAGTGAATAATTCATAGGTACTGTGAAACCTTGCCAACACTGGACAAAATCACCTGTGAACAACACACTATTTGAACTTTAAGCCACTTTGCTTTAGTTGCGTTCACTATCCCAGCATCTAAGTTTTACTGGATGGTACAATCTCCTCAAACCTGAAATCACCCTAATTTGCACAAGAATCTTCCTCCAGACTTATACAGAAAATAAGTAACACATGCTAAAATCTATGAATGTAACCACATGCTCTGAAATTCCAGAAGGAATTATAGATATTTTGTCACATATCTTGAAGGCATGAGAAAATTCATTGTATTACTGGAAATCAATAAGATATAGAGAATAATTTATAGATTTTGTGCCTTTTTTTTTTTTTTTTTTTTTTGTGGGATGGTAATAGACAATAGAAGGCAAAAATGCCTTCATTTCCAGAAAAATATTAAATACATGAGAAAAAAACCTAAACCCTAACCCTTAGAGTCTGGTTTCAGGAATTCACACTACCCTGAATTTAGCAGCTTAGGAGAAAACAGCCAGCTCAAAGATATTCAACATTCCCTGTACCTCCATCTTCAACGTAGTCCAGAAGGGAGACAAGGAAAAGGCAAAAAGGTGAAAAGGTGTTCAAGAATCTAACACATTAATCATAATGGCAGTAACATCATAGGTTACAGTCCAAGTCAAAAGAAATCTCCAATACACTACACGTTTCTGATTCCCAACTGTGTGAAGTAGGTTAGATACTGATCAAGGAACAAAAGGCATATGACTAAAGGAATACAGATTCATTTCAGACAGTGGTCTGAGATATATAAGGGACCTAATCTATATATCCATTGCTCTCTGGTTGTATTAGTATCATTTAGTAGTGAGTTTGTGACTAATTTTTCTCATTTTTAACACGCTAAACCCCAACAATGAAAAGCTGTAGCCATAGTAACCCCGATGCTGTTATCAGTGAAAACTGCTTGCATCCACTCAAAAATAAAAGTGGTTTTAAATTGAAACATCAGCACTGAAATAACAAGGGCACAGGCAAGGTATTTGCTACTATGTTGTAAAAACAAGTATGTCCAAGGACTAATTCATCAACAGATGGCAATAAAATGGGAAGGTTGTGACATTCTGTTCTGATACCAGCTTTTTTTGTTTTGTTTTGTTTTTAAACACTTCAGACAGTGATGTCAAAGGGCCAAAAGGCAAAAGACATCACCATTTACCCCTCCTGTAATCCAGGAGGAAGTAGTTAGTGACCTGCTGTGCCACTTAGATCCCAACAAGTCCATGGGTCCAGATGGGATTCATCCTAGGGTGCTGAGGGAACCGATGGAAGAACTGGCTAAGCTGCTCTCCATCATTTATCACCAGTCCTGGCTAACTGGGGAGGTCCCAGATGACTGGAGGTTGGGCCAATGTGGCTTCCATCCACAAGAAGGGCTGGAAGGAGGATCCAGGCAACTATAGGCCTGTCAGCCTGACTTTGGTGCTTGGCAAGGTCATGGAGCAGATCATCCTGAGTGCCATCAAGCGACATACAGAAGACAACCAGGGGATCAGGCCTAGCCAACATGGGTTTAGGAAAGGAAGGTCCTGTCTGACCAATCTCATATCCTTCTATGACTGGATGACCCGCCTAGTGGGTGAGGGGAAGGCTGTGGATGTGGTTTACCTTGGCTTCAGCAAAGCCTTTGACAAAGTCTCCCACAGCATCCTCCGGGAAAAGCTGGCAGTCCACGGCTTGGACAGGTGCACCCTTCGCTGGGTTAAAAACTGGTTGGATGGCCGGGCCAAGAGAGTGGTGGTGAATGATCCAGTTGGTGTCTGGTGACCAGTGGTGTACCCCAGGGGTCAGTAATGGGCCCAGTCCTACCCAACATCTCTATTGATGACCTGGATGTGGGGATTGAGTCCACCCTCAGTAAATTTGCAGATGACACCAAATTCGGAGGAAGTGTCAATTTGCTGGAGGGTAGGAAGATGCTGCAAAAGGATCTGGACAGGTTGGGCTGATGGTCTGAGGTCAATGGTATGAAATTCAGTAGAACCAAGTGCAGGTACCTGCACTTTGGCCAAAATAACCCCATGAAGCGCTACAGACTGGGGGAGGAGTGGCTGGATTGTGGCCCGGTAGAGCAGTGTGCTCAGGTGTCGGGCTCTTCTCCCAGGCAACTAGTGACAGAAGGAGAGGGCATGGCCTGAAGCTGCACCAGGGGAGGTTTAGGTTGGATATCAGGAAGCACTTCCTGACAGAGAGGGTGATCAGACATTGGAATGGACTGCCCAAGGAGGTGGTGGAATCACCATCCCTGGATGTGTTTAAAGAAAGGCTGGATGTGGCACTTTGTGCCATGGTCTAGCCAATGTGGTGTTAGGTCATAGGCTGGACTTGATGATCCCAGAGGTCTTTTCCAGCCTCAGTAATTCTATTCTAGATGATGCACCTGTGACATCCTATCCCCACCACTGTCAATAGTCCATCTCACAGCCATTTCAGTAGGAACAGGATTTGGTCCATAGTTTAGAAATTCTCTATGGAAAGTGCAAACTCTCTGTACCTTCTCCCAAAATGCAGGAGAGGCAGTCATGACAGAGATACAATCCCAAAGGTGACAACATCCTACATTCGTTGTAGCAGATCCAATACGGAACCTCTCAAAATCACCTGGTAATAACAGCATGGGTGAAGATGAACAGCAAAATTCTCTCCTTCCCTGCAATCCCTTTCAATAGCAATATCTACACATTTACTCACTTCATCACTGCAATCTTAACAACACTATCACCCCAGTTATATAGTTACAGCAGCATTAGATATTTATTAGACATGTCATCCTCTACCCTTGTTCAACATGAGCATGCCCTACAGAGAAGATGCAGAGGAGAGGCCCCAGATATGCCAGTAAGCTATTCACACACTTTCCCACAACTTGCAATTTAGGTATTTTCTTAAACTGTGGAAAGATCTGAATTGTCAGCAACAGCAAACACTGACGTCCAAGTGGTCCCACTGGGGAAGGCAGCTCAAGCTGGTGGGAGGCAGAAGCGCAGAGTCTTTTTGCAGCTTCCCCAGTTACACCAGTGACCTGGCAAGAGTAGGTTGGGGCGATGATCTGTGCCTGGCATATCCCAAAGAGCAACAGTTTGAACCCTATTTGTCAGTATTGTTGTAAAGACAGAGCTGCTTGTGGCTCCCATCCAAATTTAGCAAGGCTTTTTAATCAGCAAAACCCAACTCAAATAGCAAAGCCCAGGAACACCTGCAGTGATGCCCAGAGCGGTACTGGCTTTTCCCTGCCTTTTTAAAGCGTTCCTGAGAAAATGCCCTGATTTCTTTTAAAACAGTTCTTTTGCATATTCCCTGCTGGAGCAAATGGTAGCTCTATAAACGCCACAAAAACCCATTTAATTTGGATTTAATAGGGCAGTAAAAAATCTATGGGTTCTAAAAGAGCACTTAACAGCAGTTTAATGAGTACATGGGATAAATCTGGGCAAGAAATATTCCAGCAAGACAACACAGTGCCTGGTTTGAAGTTCATTATCCTAGGAGATATACTTGCTTAGCTTACATTTGTGATTAAATTTGCAATAAAAGTTGCCACCAACTGAACCTCAAAACCCTGTTTTTTAATGAGAATTAGCAAACACAAATGCAGAAAACCCACCAGCGTTTCATCAACTTGTTCTCATTGTGGACATTTACTGAAAATAAGCCCCTAGAATCTCATGCACTTGTAACAACCAACAACTTGTAACTTGCCTCTTGCTTGCCAAATTAGTTTACAGTAGTTGCCCCACTGAGGATGTACTTTACTAATCAATCCAGCCATGCAAAACCAACCGGTGCCTCTGCTCTCAAGCTTTTTTTTTTTTTGTAAAGCATTTTTTCTTTTTAACCCATCTGCAATAATCACTCTACGTCAATCCCTGGCTTTTGTTCATGCTTTGAGCTCTCTTCAATCCTCATTTTTTGATCCTGGTAGCTACTTTTGGGCCCAATCCTGCAGCTGCTAGCAAGGCCTGCCCTCTTCTCTACAACAGAACTGAGCAAACAAGTGTAGTGACAAACTACTTCCCCATCTATGCAGACAAAAAAAAAAAACCTGCCCACAGCCTCAATCACTCAAGGAAAGAGAATAGATGGAGCAGCACAACAAGATAAAGTAGCAGTGTCAGACAAACCTCTTCACAGTTAAATTACAACACACTGGATCTTGAGGCTGGCTGCTGTTATTATCCACTTAGAGCCAGTAGCTGCCACTTTTCCTACATGTATTGGATCCCGTTCTGGATGTAGCTCCACTGCCTGAAACTCAGTGTGAGCAATAGCTGGGCTTTAAGCACCTAATGGCCTCTTGTGCTGAACCAAGAACCATCCATGAATGCTTTGCTTCATTGGAGCAAGCATTTGAGATTGTGCTGTTTAAGGTGAGTGCTCAGTGGACCCAGGAATGATACCACACTCCTGGTTTTCTCCAATAGGAAAGGCATTTGTCTTGTGGCTCCTTCCATGAAGCTTAGCAAAGTGGTGCCACCACAGTCACCCAGTGGCATGCTCATGCTTTAGGGCTACGTGGGAGACAAGTGGCAGTTCAGGGCTTGTTTTCTTTGTGCAATTGCTTGAAAAATCATGTTCAGGACTGACCTCAAACATTTCCATGAACAAGTTGACTTCTTTCCTATCTCTTTAAGTGAGGCACCAATGGGCCCTCTCTTAAGATTGAACTTCAAAATTCTTGTATTAAATTGTGTTTGCTGATACAGATAATAAATGTATTAAAGGAATTATTAGGGAAGACAGGTTTTGAAATATATACCTTTCTGTTCAGTTGTTTTGTCTATGAAGTTCAATTAGCAGAGCCTACTTCAGAGAGATTGGGGAAAGTGCATTTATAATTAATTTTTGTCCTGCATTTTAAGGTACTCAGAGGAAAGGCACTCTAACTGCACAGCATTACTATTACTAGCATGTTTTTGCTCTGGTTTATAACTATCTGCCCTGCTTCTTCTCTTTTCCCCCATTTTCAGGGAAATTATAATATTTTAGAAAGAACAAATGCTAATTGGATGAAACCTCAGGAAAGAAAATGCTCAAATAACCTTGAAAATTATTATTTTTTTATGATTGAGTATGTTTATTTCAGTCAGCAGTACATGCAAACTAGGAGAAAATAAGAATATAAAAATATATAGGATGTCTACCACATAATGGCTCCTTGCAAGGAAGAGGAACAATAAATATTTAATAAAAATGCAAATATAAAGCCATCTGAGGAGCAACTTCTGCCATAATTTCACAGGGAGAAACCAAGTGCAGCTGGGTTAACACCCTGAACTTCATTCAAGAGCTGGGCCTTCAGCAATTCATTCTCCTTCACCTAGAAAGGATTGATCTGAATTATTTATGTTTTGGAAATCTTTGGCAGTCTGTATTCATCACTCTGACGCAGGAGATACAGTTGCTGCATATTGTTCCAGCTGGTGTTGCTTGACAATCTCTGCTCACACATGAAATGCAACGGCAGAACGGAGCCTGCTTTCAGCCTGCTGCATTATCTCCTTGTCCCCATCTGGGAGCAGGCAGGAGTGTGTCTGCAGAAAGCAGAGCCTGGTACAGAGGCATGGTGTAAGGACAGAAAATTGGGTTGTTGTTTAGACTCTGAACAGCAACTGTTGAGGAGCAGTGTCCAACAGTGGATGAAAGGACCTAAAGACCATTTCAGATATGTTGTTTTCTTATCTCTTGGGTGTCTTTCAATACACATGATCCAAAAGAATGAGTTATTTGTAATAATTAAATTCTGAAACCTATTTAACTGTTCGTATCATTGAGCAGTTGACAGGAAGCCATAAATCATTTTACTATCCACTTTCTTAGCATAATGAAGTCTTTTCTTTTTTTTTTTTTTTTTTTTTTTTTTTTTTTTTTTTTTTTTTTTTTTTCTTTTAGACCTGTTGTTTAGACCAGTAGAGAAACTTCGGCTACAGAAATGGTGCATGAAGCACTGGTTGTGATTTGTACTGCGCTTGTAGAAGATGCCCAGTCTCCCTGGGCTGCAAGCAGCACCCTTACTTTTAGAAATTAAGATTAATAAAATGTAATTTGTCAAATCTAGAGCCATTAGCCTGTGGTCAGACCTGCTCATGAGCACAGATTTAAAATGAAAAGCATGACTTAAACACACTTGGCTGAGAGCACTGCAAGCTGCTTGTCAGCACTCCAACTTCTCAGCTGAGCCAGTGTTGTGAGGATCAAAGGTGTGCAGGGTTGACCCGCATGCACAAAGCTAATGCAGGGTCCACTCAGCATGTTAATTTGTTTTCCCCCTAGGAATGCCTGGGAAAAAAACCCAGAATGAAGCTAAAACTCCAAAAATTTTTGGCATCCCATCTCTGCCAAAGCACTGCACCTCTGAATTACCATGTGGAAGTCCAACACGTTTACATACACCTACCAAAACTCCTTCAGTAGTATTTGAAATAAGGTAGCCACAAGACAAAAGAAACTGGGATTTGATGTTACTTTCCCTATTTGTTCTCAGTTCCTCCCTCTGCCATGGAAATAGGAAGTGCCCAAACTTGTAAATTAAATGATCTCTGGACTAACAGTAGCACCGTGACACAGCCCAAATGTGTCAGCTTGCGAGATTCCACAGGAGGCAGAGAACTCAACCATTCTCAACACTGAGAGTGGGTCTTTTGTAGTTTTTTTTTTTTTCTCTGAAAATGACAAAAGTATTTTTCTGTGTATGCCTTGGAAAGAAAAGGTGACTTCTCTGTAAGCTCTGCAAACTCAGTCTGGCACATGAAAGCAAAGATGTGATATTTCTGTCTGTAATAACATTGATAGCAACAAAAATGTAGCATTTTAGACTATGATGGATTGCCACAAAGTCAAACTTAGGTCTGAGGAGACTTATGTCCTTGGACATCCTCAACCAGAAAAGCATGTCTAGCCATCTGCAGAGGGAGAAAGGCTTTTCCAAGAAGGAAATCAGGCTCTGCGTTGTCCCTTGCTCTAAGTCTTCTGATGGCAAAGCAACCCACCGACACTGACTGCAGAGGATCAGTCCCACACCTTAGCCTCTGAACAAGTTTCCACTTGGGAAATTGTTAAATTGTTAAATTGTGTGGTGAATTGTTAAATGCTGGGGCCTGAGCAACCCCAGAGGCCACATTCTGCTCAAGACTACCTCTTCCAGGGGGAACAAATAGAGAATGCTCACCTAAGCAGAAGCTACAAAATGTGTATTTCATCCTTTCTGTTTATTTGTGTGGCTTTTGGCATTATCTCCTATGTTCTATTCGAGCCTTATCTCACAGATAGCAGGCAGCTTCATCATGGGCATTTCTGGGAAGATCACTGCTGTCTTTCTCATGTTCAGGACTCAGTGAGAAGTTTAATATATGCAACATTGCTTCCTTCATCATATTATACAGAATCCCTGTTCAGTTATGCTCCTGAGGTGTGTTGTGGTGCAGGACCACAGACAGCCCCATTTCTCTCTGCCCATATGTCATGCTTTTTTTTTTTCCTCTGAGAATGCTCCTTTTTGAGGCCAGGGTAAAATCTCCGATGTTTATAAGGGCTCTGAGTGGAAGCAAAGGATGAACTCCTCTACACCAGGGACAAAACACACTTGGGCCCTTCTGTAGCTTGTGGTATTCTTGCTTGCCTGACATGAAAAGAGCTGGTGAAACTCAGGATTCAAGAAAAAATTATATTTTGCCACTTTTCTGCTTCTCTCTCCTACTTCTGTTGGAACATCCCTGGGGAATGGCTTCACTTTTTTTTATATGCTGGAAGAAAGCTGAGGCTGATCCATTAGCTATAAACTTCTGCAGTGCAAAGATACTTCAAATTTCCCATTTTCCTTTCATAGTCTAGACACAGTGGTGGGACAACAGCCAATAAAGCAATGTCAGGCACTCTTGCCAGTAGCAGTTTCTTTAGTTTTGAAAGTGCAAAGAAGGTGCAAAGGCATAACATTGCCACCAGAGGTGTATTTGCACTCAGCGTTCCTCTGTTAATATCCTTGCTTTAATAGCAAAACAGTACATTTTAATTGTCTGTCACTAAATGTTTGTGTCTTCTTTCACATTCTGTTCACTGCTCAATACAGAATGATATTTTGTTTTCATTTACTTAAACTAAAATATGCTGAGGTGTATTCTAAAAAGTTGCACCCGTGAGTAGTTTCCCACAAGGCCAAACTTTTCTTTTGAGAACGATTTGGTAACAAGTTGAGTGGGCTGGCTGCTTCCCAACCAATTATTTATTCAGAGAAACTTCTGCTTGTGAGCACACTGCAAAATCCTCAGGACTGTTTCTATTCATGGATTTTCTCAGTGACAGATAGTTGGTCTGCAAAAGTGTGCATTTCAGAAATTTTCACCCAGTGAAAGCTCAGTCACTCAGGGATCTGGGAACGTGATGATTCATATAAGAAAAAACAACACTGTGCTGCTCTTGATATGCTGGCATAATACAAAACACTGTCCTGTAAAAATACTTAAAGATGTTCAGATTCTAGGAAAAAAAGTGTTTTTTTCTTAACCCCTACCCAGGCAGCTTGGTCCTCCTGTATTTCTCAAAGGGGAATGCCAGCAGGTCTACTGTAAAGCAGCTCATATAGCTTGACATAGAACTAAGTTGTCCTTCATGGACATAACTTTCATAACCAAACTGAAAAGAAAGACAAAATGCAAGAAACTCAAGCCAAAACTGATAGGTTGCTACCAGGGTTTCTGCAATGAACTGCTAGTTAATGTGTCTCCAGAGGTTATGAGCTGGGGTTAAGCAGAGACATTTATGTACTACAATGAGCAATGAGCCTCTACATAGTACAAGACACTACACAGGCAGTTTTTTCAACAGTCTTGAGGATGCAATAGCCCTCATCAGCAAATTCAAACTAAGAGCAGACACAAAACTAGGCAAGGAACTCTGTGCTCTGTTTTCCTGGAGTAAAAGTATTAAATATCAACAGAACATTAGATCAGACTACACATTTGGGTGACAATTTTGACTGCTGCTACTGAAAATTTTATAATAAATAATATGATTTAATCTGGATCTGTAGAGATCAAAGACAGCTTCTTTGGGACCTCAAGAGGGACATGAAAAATAACATATTACCAAGAAATCATAATCTTAAGTGTTTTCTCATCCCAAAGAAGGTATGTGCCTGACATAAAAGGCAACAAACACATCCTAAAGTCCTGCATCTGGGCTGGGCCAATCCTAGGCACAATTACAGACTGGGTACAGAGTGAGCTGAGAGTAGCCCTGAAGAGAAGGACTTGGGCATGTTGGTTGACGAGAAGCTCAACATGAGCCGGCAGTGCGCTCATGCGGCTCAGAAGGCCAACTGTATCCTAGGATGCATCAAGGGGAGTGTGGCCAGCAGTTCAAGAGAGGTGATTCTCCCCCTTTAGTCTGCTCTTGTGAGACCCCACCTCGAATATTGTGTCCAGTTCTGGTGTTGCACCATAAGAGGGGCATAGATCTGTTGGAATGAGTCCAGAGGAGGGCCACAAAGATGATCCAGGGTCTGGAGCACCTCTGCTAGTCCAGGTCTACCTGGACTTCTGGAAAGCATTTGACACTGTTCCCCATAAATTTCTAATGGAAAAACTGGCTGCTCATGACCTGGATGAGAATACGATCTGCTGGATCAAGCACTGGCTAGACGGATGGGCCCAGAGAGTAGTGGCCAATGGTACTAAAACTAGCTGGCAGCAGGTCACAATTGGCATTCCTCAGGGCTCAGTGTTGGGACTGTTTCTATTTAACATCTTTATTGATGATCTTGATGAGGACATAGAGTCTACCATCAGTAAATTCGCAGATGACACCAGGTTAGGCAGGTGTGTCGATCTGCGTGAGGATAGGGAGGCTCTCCAGAGAGACTTGGATAGACTGGATAGCTGGGACAATGTTAATGGTATGAGTTTCAACAAGGCCAAGTGCCAGGTCCTGCACTTGGGCCGCAGCAACCCCATGCAACGCTACAGGCTTGGGGAAGTGTAGTTGGAGAGCTGTCTGTCGGAGAGGGATCTGGGGGTTCTAACTGACAAGCAAATGAGTATGAGCCAGCAGTGTGCCTAGGTGGCAAAGAAGGCCAATGGCACCCTGGCCTGTATTAGAAATAATGTGACCAGCAGAAGCAGG
Organism: Todiramphus chloris collaris; assembly: GCA_025345505.1. Taxonomy (NCBI): domain Eukaryota; kingdom Metazoa; phylum Chordata; class Aves; order Coraciiformes; family Alcedinidae; genus Todiramphus; species Todiramphus chloris. The sequence goes on from JANVCC010000020.1 coordinate 46,736,018, forward strand.
GAGGTGATTGTTCCCCTGTACTCAACCCCGGTGAGGCCTCACCTTGAGTACTGTGTCCAGTTTTGGGCACCTCAGTACAAGAGAGATATTGAGGTGCTGGAGCAGGTGCAGAGGAGGGTAACAAAGCTGGTCAAAGGACTGAAGACTAGATCACATGAGGATCATTTGAAGGAGCTGGGTCTGTTTAGTTTGAGGAAGAGGAGGCTAAGGGGAGACCTCATCACTCTCTACAACTACCTGAAAGGACATTCTAGAGAGGTTGGTGCTGGTCTCTTCTCTCAAGTAATTCGTGACAGAACCAGAGGAAATGGCCTAAAGCTGAAACAAGGTAGTTTAGACTAGACACTAGGAAAAAATTCTTCATGGAAAGAGTGGTGAGATATTGGAATGGGCTGCCCAGGAAGGTGGTTGAGTCGACATCCCTGGATGTGTTTAAGCATCGCTTAGATGTGGTGTTGGGGGATATGGTCTAGGGGTGAACTTGTAGACTAGGGTTAATGGTTGGACATGATGATCCCAAGGGTCTTTTCCAACCTAAATGATTCTGTGATTCTGTGAAAAAAGCAGCCTGTACCTCAGATTTTCTTAAGCTTTATCTAAATTAAAACTGCCTTTTGTTCACAGAAAGTAATCCAGACAAAATAGTAAAAATATTGTAAGAAATAAGCAGAACTCTTCACTTACTAGATGATGAGTTATCAAATATTCTAAACAGACAATACCCAAAGTATCACAGGTACACATAACCAGGAAAGAACTAACACAATGTATGTGTTACATATGTTTAAAAACAAACAATGTGTTAAAAGATCCATCCTGTCACTTAAGCAAAGATCTGCACGGATACTTTATGCACCAGTAACATGAGCAGATCCTCCAAGTAAGATATCGTGAGCTAAAAACCCACAATATGTTGGTATCTTCTCACCAATGCTCCTCAAGGTTGGGTGACAGAGTACTTCATTACTATATTTTTATTTATTAAAAAGTTTAAGCTACAGGCTGATCTGTTTAAATACTGATATATGCCGCCCTAAATTTTTTATTGTTGGTTTCCTTCTGCTCCCAAAACCCCTGGATCTACTTTTTCTAAGAATTAGAGTCTTCAGATTTAGACAGTTAATCCCAATACCCCAAAACAGAAGATACCCGACTCACATTTTTGTCTGTGCATGGTTATTAACTACTGAGGGGAAGACTGGATTTCTTCTCCAGAGGCAACCTCTGATTCAAGACCTGGTGCCGTCTTCAGACACATCATCTCATTAACCACAAAAATGCATTATATTGTTCATTTCCTTAAACAAAAATACAGGAAGATCCCTAAGCCAGTGAAGCCCACAGGAAATCTGACATATACTCCATTAAGACAATGATACTTCTCTTATCCAGTATCATAAGGGGACCCGAGAATTTACCATAAGCAATATTATCCTTGATATGATACCTCTTACACAAATTTATCCTGCAAATTTTTATTTCTCAGGAATAAACATTTTGAAAGGTTAGCTTTTATAAACTGTTATTTTACCAAGCTGTGTATTTACACAGACATAATTTGCCAGTCCCTTTGTTCACTTGACAGCATCCAATTATCCCCTGAACTCCTTCACAGAACACTTAATTTCCCACTTTGGTGATTCCTATCGTATTTCAGCTAACCTTTCTGTTAGACTCTCTCCAATATGTTAATAGCTCTGGCCTTTACGAGCTTCAGGCCCACTGACAAATCCCACCAAGTCTTTTTACTGTAGCACTAGGACCTTCCTCCACAGCTATCTTCCTCACCTGGTTTCCATTAGACCCCTATCTTTCCTAACTCAAGAATTTTTACTCCTCTCTGACTAATATTTTGTCACGCAGGCAAGATCTGATTGAGTCATATTTATTGCTGCCTGGTGCACTCTGTACACCTCTCTATTTTCCGTCCTACCAATTATAGGCTATAGTAATATATGCCCTGTAACCATGCATTAGCATTCAGTCTATTTTTATTTTGCATAAGTGCTAGCACTGACTTGGAATCACTCTTGCTTCAGCATCAGGGGAGGAGGGAGAATGAGGATGATTTTGCAATTAGTGATGCCCAACTGTGCTCCTCCAGAAGATGACTTCAGCCACTGCAGAATCAGGCCAATGTTGAATGTTTAAAAAACCTCCCTAAATGTTCTTCAGTACCCTTTAAGGAACTGTAACTAGATCCAGCAAAATTTCCAAATGTCTTAATTGTGTAAAACCTGAGAAAACAGGCAACATTTCAGACAGTGATCACTATTTTGAGAAAAAGATAAAATTAGCCCCAAACTACCTGGATTAGGATGGGGGAGATTTCGCTGATTTGAGGCATCAAGAAGTTTTGAAATTGTCCTTAAAATATAATTTCGTCTTTAAGCACTAATCCACTTTTAAAAATACACCTGGAATGTTTTCAGTCTCTTTTGAAAATGCTTCACTCTAGCCCCTCCAGTAGATAGCACTTGTTTCAAACTGTGTGATTAAGTAATGTAAAGTAACGGTCTATATGTTAAATGCGAGGGTACCCTCTAGTGGTGACAATGCTGGATGTTCTCCATGGGACACAAGCAGTCAATTACAAATAAGACGCAGCCAGGGCTGTTCCCTGTATATTAAATGCCGACCCAAACGCAGGCATTTGCTCCTTATGCAACGTCTTAATTTTCTTCTTGCACCTTTTTAATTTAATTTTTTTTTTCCTACTTGCTGCTTCATTGCCTCCTGTGTGATTACTTTTTCACTTCACAACATCCATACAGAAATTCAAACTACCACTTTCCCTAACAGGACAGTGAGTTTAAGGAATCAGTGGAGTCACTTGAAAGCATCAAGATGTGTAGAAAGTGCCTTTACAGACAAAATGAAAAAATGTGATTTTCAAACCTGATGCCAGTTTTACCAAAACATCTGCATTTTGATTTTCACCAGTGCAGATTAACTAACTAATTAATAGGAGGAACAAACACAAATCTGGCACGCCAAGGGATCACAGCTCATACACAGTATGTAGCTGTACTGCATACAACAAAAGCCTATCATCCCATCTGCTGCTGCTTTTACTAACCTCCACATCATGAGAAAACAGATCCAAAGAGCCAGCAGAACACAGAACCTCGACACTGCAAAAATGAGAGCTCAGCAGCAGCTGAGGATCTTCACTCAGAGTACAGTGGCTTCTGTGTGGCTAACAGCATTCAGTACCAAACTGCAAACTCTGCAGCTTTCAGTCCTTTCCTCAAGTTAGGCTACAGGTCAGCAATAGTACACCAGGAGCTCATAATGAACAGAAATACCATGTATTCCTTATCAGCATTTTTTAAAAACACCTGAGCTTTTATGAAAATAATTTCACACAGCAGGTGGCAGTAAGTTGTTCCACACAATAATTTTAGTTGATAATTAAATGATTATTTTTAATATAATTAAACCTCAGTAGCATGTGTTGAGTTCTGTTCTCAAATGATTTGTCTTGTGAAAATCTTGTATCATTCTCATGAAGATTCATGCCTCTCTGTTTGTATGTATGTATAAGAATGTAAAAGGACTGTTAACTGCTATTTTTGTGCTCTGCCATCCTGCAGATTTGTTGGCGTTTGATCAAAATGAGAAGATTTCATTCTATACATTGCCACAGCAGAGCAAGAAGTGGTACATGGTAATCACAGACAAGACTGAACAGAGAGAAACAAGAGAGAAATCTATCTCCATTCTTCACCTTGTTCCACTTTTTCCTCTTGCTCAGAGAGTGGAAGGAAAAACTGACATGGTTTATTTTGGGCAATAAAGACCAGAAATACTGCACACAGAAACTGAGGTGGAAATTTGCAAGGCAATGTTGGTGTGCTCCTGGGAAAAGATACCATGGTAAGGAAAATGAAACCACTGGAGTAGCTGGGAGAATGATAAGGATATTACTGGGGGTAACCCCTGCAGGCAACATACAAGATCAAGTTCAGGCTGCCCACACACCCTAAAGCAAATACATAAAACCACATGATTTGGAAATTTTTGTTTTGTGAGGTTGTTCTGAAAATGCACTGTGAGCTATGAGAGTTTGGGAAATTTTACATCCTGACCATTTTTTCCTAGCAGTTCAACGCTCTTGCTGCCAATCCAGGCTGTCAAAAAAAAAAGTATTTGTTTTAACATAAAGCTGGTTTTCAAACATCTGAATGACTTCAGGTCAACTGAATGAACTGTGAAGTTTTGTGTGAAGTTCCATTTTTCTTACTCATAACTAACTGGTAGAAAATAGGAAGATGGTTACAGCAGGTGCAGAAATTGACAGACACCAGCCATTGTCCAATAAAAGCTCTGTAATATGGGAAAAAGACTGTGAGGAAACAAATTTGGGTAATATGTTTGGGTGTCAGTCTCAAGAAAATTTCAAAGTTCCGTAATGTGTGATTCCTTTCACTTCAGACAGTTTGGGGAAAAGAAAGTTCAGAAGCTACCTGCTATTTTGGACACTAGAATAGTTTGCCAACAGAAAAATCAGATATTAATGATATTAGTGCTTTAATCTGATTTAAGTCTTCCACTCCTGCTAAGGATACATCTGCTGATATTGTAAGCGTACCTTATTTTATTGATCCGTGTCTCAGGCATGGAACAGAGTGAGCTTCCCACAGCCCTTTCTCAGGCTTGCAGGCTGTTTCAGAAGCAGTGGCTTCAGCCCCACGCTGATGCTCATAGAGAATGTTGATGGCACCCTTAAGGCTGAGACAAGTGGGCAACTGCTTAACTGTGCTTCCTGATTCATGTCTGGCTTTTTAACCTCTGCAAATTTTCATCTGTGACTCAAGCCTTACTGGCACAATAATGTCCCCTTTGCCTGCATGCCTCAATGTACATGTTCAGACTTTCCTTATGATTATTTCCAGGTTCTCTGGCTTCTCTGAGACTATTTTCAATTCATATAATTGTTAGTATTCCATGTTAGTTCACAAAGAATATTGTCCTTTTTTGTTTTCTCAGCACTACATAGATGTCCTTAAAATGAAGGGTATTTAAAAGAGAAGAAACATAATCTGGACCTCTATATTCTTCTATTTCAGGGTTCTTCTAAAAAAACTCCTTACTGTCATAACTCCTTACATGTCATAACCATGTGCAGTGAGTAAAATACAGGATACTTTTCTAACATAACAGCAATAACTATTTTAGTGGTAACTCCTTATTGTAGGTCTTAGTTATGCTTAAAAAAATGAAGTTACCTCTGTCATATCAGTTAAAAGTCCATGAGTAAATGCTCTTGATAGCCAGTTTTTACAGTGCAAGCCAAGAAAATGTTATATATAAACAGAGATATGAAAATTATTTATTACTGTCACTGGAAAATGTTATATAAACCTTTCTGCATTCTTCGTACCATCTAAGAATAAGCACAATTCTCCTTTGCCTCATACCAAATGATCTCACATGGTAGATATGCTGAATTATGAGCCTAAACAGACATTAATCACTGTGGAATTCCACAACTCATTAACTTAAAGGTGGGTAAAATGTTTAAAAAGAAAAAAGGGGAGGGGGAACAAAGAACATATATATATAATTGATATCAAAATTGCTAAAACATATCTTGTTATAGCTCAACATCAGCAAGACTGGCAGAACCATCCTCTTTAAAAAAAAAAAAAAAATAAAAAATTATACTTAGTAATTCTCATTCATGCTAAGTAGCTTGAAACAGTTCCCAGTACCCAGGACAGAGTTGTTGGCAAGGCAGCTTCCAATCCTGTGAAAATGTTCTATTTCTGTAATGCAGCTTAATCAATATTAATACACTTGTTATTCACGGAAAGGCAGTAATCACCATAAAGACACTTGGTACTTATACAGGAGCAGCGTGTGTAATTCCATCGGAAATGCACTGCACTTCAGTATTCAAGATAACATGTCTAAAGGCTTCCCAAAATCTGTCTCATTACATACAAATGTCTGTCTTCCACAGAGCTTTCTAACTCACCTATATACATCTGGTTTGAGTTTAAGGCAAAGCCTAAGGAAGTATTATTTTTATTATTAAATGAGTAAAAGATCATTTTTTTCAGTATCATACTATCCACCAATATGGTTGTTTCTCTCTAGTAAAATGAAATGTTCGGCTTTTAATTAAGGAAATTCTCAGGGAAGATCTGATTTCTGTCAGCCAATGGCAGGCACACAGGCTCAAAGAAAACAGGTGCTCTTTAACAAAAATTAGGTCATTTTGCAAGCATTAGACTGTAGCTTTATACTTTTATTTGCTCTAGAAATCTATGTTTGGTCAAAAGTGCAAGTAGAGATGTATCCAGGCAATGAATTGGGGCACAAACTATACTTGGGTAAAAAACAGAGAGTAGTATTGAATACCTTCTTGTCTCAAAACAATTCCTTGAAGGCCAGCTTCTATGCGCTAGACATTTTCTTTGGCTTTCCTAAACCCACCGCTGGCCTCTGCTCACTTGAAAGCTGCTAAAGTTTTCAGTGGACAACCTGCCGAGTTTCAGCCTTAAATAAGGCCTTCTTCAATCTCCCATGGAAAACATGGGCAAAGTTTACTCCTGACAAACCACATAATTTCTGATTAATTTTACCTAGGGAAGAGAATGTCTCTAGAGGAAAAGCAACATTTACAATTAACCTTCATTAAAACTCTTCAGTGAAAAATACAGAAGGAAGATTGCACCTGAACCTGTAATTGGTTACTGCCACTTCTTTTTCCCCCCTCTCCCCAGAAAAATTTATTTCAGAAAGTGAATTCACCACCATTTTCATGCTGTGCTCTATTTTCAGGTGTGTGTACAGCACAGCCAAAGTCATAGCTTTCACCAAGGCACCAGCATCCCCCAAAAAAGCAAAAGGAGAATTTTGCACTGTTCCAGGGTGGCTCTGAAGATGATCCATGTGGTGCACAGATTGACACCCGAGGTCACACAGAGTAGAGGCTCTGTAAAATAACTTGCACAGGAAAAAACAAATAAGTGTCTCAAATACCATCACTATTTAACAGTTAGCATCTTGCTTGGGATTGGACAGAGCTGCCTTCTCTTCCACACTATCACAGCTGGGTCTGTCAAAGCCTTCCTCCTCACCCCCTTTTTGTTTTTCATTTTTGAAACTAAGCACATCTTTCAAAACATAGCTACCAGCACCTCCCTTCTTAGGGTCAGCTCTGTGATAAAGCCACTATGAAGCTAACATGAAGAAATTAAAGATTTTGCAACTCCCTACACAGTTTAAGAGGTTTTGACTTTTTTTTTTTTTTTTTTCACTTCTAAGGAAGATGCCTGAATGGTGTCTGTATGAGGAAAGAGGGAAAAGGAGACTCAGAGCTGGGAAATCATTCCATCCTGTAAAAACAAAGCCAAAACAAACCATCCTCAAGATGCACGAAGAGCAGAGTATATGGGCCAAAAGTTGCCTACCTAGTGATGAAGACATTCTCCTAGGAGGAGAATTTACCTGTCTTTTATAGAAAGCCATTGTTGGATAAAATAAACTGGTCCTTGGAGATGGCACTGAAAAGTCAGTTTCCTGCCAGATGGTACAGCATGCATATGGGGCCTGTGGGAGCTTCCCCATCTTTCAGCAGCTTCTCAGTGCCCCAAGGAAACCCAAAATACCAGAAAAGAGCACACAAGCACAGCTGGTACTTTTATGTTGGACAGCACTTGAACTGGTCACGGAACAGCTCTGTCATTATCACAGGTAGTTCTGATGAAAAAAACAAAAGTACAGATTGCTACATGTACCCCACAACCTTCAGAAAGATGAAAATAAAGATCTGATTTTGGTTTTATTTTTATAGGACAGCACAAAACAAAGTGCAAAGAGACAATAAATGCAAAGAGCACAGTGCCATGGTTACCAGTGACATTAGATCCCTGACTGAGCAAACTAGCTGCAGGAATGATTTCTGTATAAACAGAATTACTCAGTTATGTTAGCTGCATGTCTATAAAACGCGACGCAATTGGTTTTTCCAGATGCAGGATGCAGTTTGTGTTTGCTCTGTCTGCATGGAAACTCTTCAATAAATACTCTTTTGCTCTGCTCAGCAGTCATACTGCTTTCATACCAACTTCACCTATTATACCAGCTTTGCACTAACTATCAAGAAATGGATTGACACAGATCTGGCTGAAATGGTTGCTTGGTTCTCAAGTCCTCTCCCATATTGGTCCAGGCAAAATAAAATGTGCCAAAAGAAGATTAATTTTTCCCTCTCTAATGGAAAATATGTATTTGCCTTGCATGACATAGCAGAGATCAAACAAAGCACTAGGATTCTAGAAACGTGAGTGTCATTCCTGTCTCTGAAATTAAAAGCATAGCATGATACTGGTTGCAGTTTCTCTCGTCTAACTGTGGGCCAAAAGCAGTGCTACCTTCTAAGCCAGAGCAGGTTGCTGAGGGCTTGTGCCAGATGAGTTTTGAATACTTCCAAGGATGGAGATTTCACAGTTGCTCTGGACACCTGTTCAGTGTTTTACCAAGCTCACTAGAGCATATTTCCTTTGGCTGGGTTTGTAAGATGAAGCAAACCTCATCATCCAGCTTTGCCTCTATTTTCACAACTGCAAAGTGGGAATAGTATTTTAATCATCTTTCTTAAAGTGGTCAGAGATCTGTTGATGACAAGCATGGTAACAGTTACTACTTACAGGATTCAAACTGAAGTCTAAGAACAGCAACCATTTTAGATGTAAGCAGGCAAAAGCTAAGATTTTCCTAGAAGTAGAAGGAAGAGGAATTAGTTGTATTCTCAGATTTGTTTTCTATATCAGCGTAACTGCTGCTTGCAGAGGTGAAACGTCAGTTCAGATGTCAGGGATTTTGCACTAGTAGCATGATCCCAGAAATCTCATAGATTGAACCATTCCCTCTTGTAGGATGCAGGTTTCCTTCACCAAATATAGTAGCAATCACTGTGATAACAGTTGAGAGACAAAAACTACCAAGAATGTTTGATAACCCAGCAACAACGCAAATCCTCTAAGACTCCATGGAAAAGGCAAGACCCTGCTGTGAAATAAGCACTTCATCTTGTCTGGGATGCAGGATGGTATGATGTGAGACTGCAAACTAATCATGGGTACTTGAACATTAAGCAGGACCATAAAACATTGACTTAAGGCATCAGTATAACAGAGCAGCATAACTTTCAAAACCAGGACAAAGCACTGAGGCCTGACTCTGACTCTCGGCAAAAATTTCTACAGGACAAGAGAACAAGCTGCACCCTTGGAAAATACTGTCCTGAAGAGGAAGCATTCATCTACTGCATGCTTCTGTTAAAACAAGACAACACACACACAGCTGTGAATATCTGAGGGTCCACTTTCTTGGTGTTCATTTGTGGGACACAAATTACCTTGAGGATAGCAGAAAGTGCATTTGACAGGCTTATTAAGTTTGTATCATGAGCAAAATCATTATATATCACACCCAAACAGCAGCACTGCTGCAAGTGCTTATTGACAGTTGCTGTTACCTAGCTCTATAGCAACAAGGATTTTATATTCATAAAATAAATTACTAATTTGGCCTTAATCCCTTCTTCATGCCAACGCAGCACTGTAAATTAAAGGAACTACAGTCATCAACAGGTTGTCACCAGCAAAGTGGATGATTTTTTCCAGTCTCTGAGGCAACAGCAGAAGTAGCATTTAATATGGGGTAAAACCCACAAATCTTTCAATATTATTGCAAGAGTTTTTTCTTCTGAGTTTCTGCTTTAGGAAAAGTAATCCTTGATAGCCTCAGATTAATCCAAATATAACTGATAAGTATTGCTTGGTAGTTTTTTATAAATAGTATTATTTCATATCTCACTTCAAATCTCTTTATGATCCTTATCCCTTAAAAGCCTTTGATTGATGCCATGAAAGAATATCTGGATTCCCCATCTTCTCCTGTGCTAATTTCAGCCACTTCACTGTCAGATAGCCTCTGCAGACAATGCTTTCTCAAGCTGCAGATGCTGGTCACAAATTCTGGAAAGTCAGGTTATGGTAACCTTTCCACTGCCACCAGAACACAGAAGTTACAAGTACTTCACTGTTCCCTTGGTACATATATACACAATTTCTGCTTATTCCTGCCTTGCCTCATAGTCATAGCAAACAAGCCCTGCATTTGCTCTATCCTGGGACGGCTGGATACAGTGAATGTTAGGTTTATTGAATGATTTTTTTTGAGAAAACAATGTTTGCAATGTTTTTGAAATTTTCTTTTGGTGCTTTCAACACTGAAATAAATGTAGCAATATAAGAAAGAGGTTAAGTCAGCTCATCAGTAACACAAGATGTGAGATTTGGGTAGACTTCTTACTGTACTCATCTCATAGATTTTGATAGGAATTCTAAGGAAAGTAGCAAGGGGAAGGCGTAAATTTGGAGTCAAATATTCTTCCAGGAAGTTATACCTATTTAAACTCAATTTAATGTCTGTGGAGTGGATGTCAGAAAAGCATAATAGAGCATAATAGGGTTTACAGAAATGCAGGTGGCCTTACTTATGTAATCTCATTCACCACTGCCAAACCAAGGAATTAACACAGAGGCACTTCAGCCACAACCAAAAATGGTTCACAGCACATTTGCAGTACTGAGGTGAGATTCTGAAACCAAAAGAGACAATTATTCCTTTCATGCTTTGATCACCCTTTTATAAGATGTTCCCACTCCCTCAAAGAGTAAATTAGGGAGAAGGGGTTTAAAGATAGAAAAATAGTAAAAGATGAAAATAGGAAAACACAAAAAGTTAACAATGGCACAAATACTCTGATTTCACCTCCAAGTAGCAACTTTTGCTTTTAATCCTTTGCTGACTGAGAAAGGACTATGTGGATCTACAAAAGTGATTATTATATACAGTCTGTGACTATACTAAATACATTTTTAAAAACCAACAATGAGGAATTTCTAACAAAGAGCTAGTGAACATTCAAATAACTCCAAGTCTTATTGCGTATACTTCATTGTCTGGTTTTCCATCTGATAGGAAAAAAGCTGAAATTCATCCCCCATTTATTTTTCTTTTCTATTCTGTATCTACCAATAGCAACCCTAATAGCGGGGTTGATGACAGTAACAGTTTAGTTTTATTGCCATGTACATCCCTTCTGCTATAAATCTGTTCCTACCTGCTAAAATTGCAAGGTCCTTCAAGAGTACAGTGCTTACTCCAATAGATGCTACCCCAGAAGACACAACTCCTGACAATGTTTGGGGTTGTTGTGGAAGAATACTAAGAGTTCAAAGTCAGCCCTGTCCAGGTGGCGCGGCCCTTCTGCTTTTAGACAGATTATGCCTGAATGCAAGACCACTACAAAAAAAAAGTATCTTACAGTATACTAAGGTCTCAAATTGCTACCTAGGAAAAATTCTGACTTGGAAAGTTGCTTCTTGAGTATATTTACAGATGATCCTCTCTGTCTCAAAATCTGTGGTAAAATACTGAAAATGTGCAAAAAGACAGTTATGTTGTCAGCAGCACTGTACAATAATAATGAAAGAAGTGTCTGGAAGACATCCACCACACTAGGCTGGGGTTTTTTCAGAAGTGTTTGCTTTGCTCTTTCCTGTCTTCTCAGAAATTCTTTTCTTTGCTCCTTCCCCCAGTCACAGCAAAGGTGTGGTTAGATTCACTGATCAGGATAACTGACAATAGCTGTCTCTCTTACAACCACTGAGACATCCACATTATTTGGGCTAACTCTTAACAGAATATTAAGCTGACCTGAGTATGAAACAGGGTAGGCTTTGGTATGCTAACACAGACATAGGAGAGGGAATTCCTTCTGAGTTCCTAGGAAATGTTACCAACAATGAAAATATACCATGACAGTGGAGAGTACAAGCATTTTCTGCTTCCTGGAGTACATCACAGACAGGAAGGTCTGGAGCATAAGGAGGGTATGTACCTGCCCTGCAACTCCAAAATCAGAGTGCTGAGTTTTCAGTAGGTGTCCTTGGTAACCCGTACAACTGATTTCTGAAGCAAACCATAATCTGAAGAGCTGACAAACACTTGGCATCTTCCTGGCAACTCAGAAAGGAAAAGCCCTCAAGAAAGGATTTGCTAAGTGTGCCAAAAGGGATATGTCAGTTGAAAAATTCTCTGATGGAGGAGGCAGCCTATCACTGAGATTAGTGTCCTGACCACAATGACTTTGGATGTCCCAAATATAACAAAAACACTTCTTCACCTCAGTTTTAACATGCATATTCTGATTAAAGTGAGCCAAGTACATAATAACATGGACACTTATAAAAATGTGCATATGGAAATGTATTTAGAAAAGTGCACACACACTTCACCTTTTGAAAGATAAAACAGAATGTGTGTGTACCAATGCATTTCCATTTATATCCTTCTTGCTTTTTATCTACCCATCTAGAATGAGGGAGAGCAACATATACTACTTTATCTTTCATTCAATGTGTGAAGCAGTTTATGCATTTTTATAAATATCTTTTATGTAGAGAAAATATATCCTATAGTAGTATCAGAGTCTTGGAAAATAGCCATTTTAGCAACTGAGTTTAAGATGTTGTTCTTCTCTAATGATAAAAGCAGTAATAATGGGATTTGATGTGTCACTCAAGGTAATCTCTTGGCAGAACACCAGGAGGCAGGTATAGGAGACCACACTATAAATCTAGCTGAGATGTTAAGACATTTTAAATAGGGAATTTTCAGTGAGTACAAGTAAATTGACTTTATCGAAGTAGCATTGTGTCATCTCTTTTTCCCTCTGCTTAGTTTGGATATTTCTAATGCATTCATTGGACTGAAGTGCTAAATAGTAATTATAAGTAGGACCAAGTATGAAGAGCAACACTTTCACAGCTACTTCCAATGCACATATTTAGTTTTTACAGTTTTTCTATTGTTCAAATCAAAGCTGATCCTCACATGAAAATTTAGTCAGAAAGTTCTGACTCCAGGATTTTTTATGTCTGATATCCAAATGGGGTTATGTATTCACAGCTTCTCTGGAATAGACATGTAGAAAAAAAAATTAAAAGCTTCATTCTATGGTCTGAGCAGAAACAGAGCCTGTGGGGGAACAAAAGATTTCTCTTTAAACGTCAAACTATTTCTCAGCTGGTGAAGATTTGCAATAGCAGCTTTAGATTGCAGTTTGCATGCAGTAGTCCTGTAACATAGCCATAACACAGATAAATACAGTCCATTTTCACAGTCAGATAATCTGAAACATGGAGCAGATAAAGGGCTTGATCACAAAGCAAATCCATTGCAAGAGAATGTAGGAGAGCACAGGTAATCTGTCTATTATTACTTATCATAAGGAAGTTATTTGAGAACATAATCAAGACTTTTACATTTTCACTGCTGTAACTCAGGAGGAGTGCCACTCAGTATACCACCACCTGCACTGCTCAAACAGAAGAATTTTCAATGAGAAATCTTCTAGCTTTAAATTGAATTCTTTGGGGAAAATGAAGTTTACTTTTAATCAAGAATAGTCAGGATCCTCATGGAAAACCTAATACAAGTTTTCCTATGTTTGGATTGCTATTAATTTCCTCCCCTCCTCAGTAAAAATGTATTTTCCATAACATTTTGGGTTTCTCAATATATTTTCCTCCAAAGTTCTCACTGGGAAAACAACCAAACTAATTACTTGATGATCTCTAAGCCACAAGATCATGTTTCCTTGCACATGCACAATTAGAAATATTGAATAAAGCCTGTAAGAAACCTTTCATTGCTGGGTACTTAGCGGAACTGATTGAAATTCAGATCTGCAGCCCAGTAGCAAGTTTTGGTAATTCAGTATCTATTTTCATCTCACATCAAGACAAAAAACTGAAATATCCATAGATTCAGCAGAAGAAAATGCACTTAACAGTTTAGCCATAAAGAGAATTGACTTTTCAAAGTCATTTAAATGCTGTTTTTCCTTTCTTGGATATACCTTCTCCTGGAATTTACTGTGGGGACTGGTAGACCTTATTTTCCCCAGTGAGATATTATACCCATTAGGGCTGTTTTTTCCCCCACCCATTCCTCTGCTATTTTTATCAAAAGAAAAAAAAAAGGAAAAATAGAAAAAAAAAAGCAGCAGTTATGTAAATCCAAAGCTTTTTCTAGCAGCACACTGCTATTTTTAATTAAGCCTTTAGGTATCAAATGGAATTTCAAGATGAAAACAAAAAGATTTACACTCCAAAGTAGTCAAGTGACCATTAATCATTAAAATTAAGATCACTTCAAGACCCAGATTTAAATTATTACACTAGAGACTTGAAGGTAAATCTTCCCTCTCTCACTACAACACTATTGCTAGTGCAGGCTTTCTCTAGTTTTGGTTTGTTTTTTTTTTTTTCCTAGGAAAATAACCAAAGCAAACAGAATTTTTGACCCAAAGCAAAACAGGAACACATAAAAGTCTCATGTGGTTCATGGAATGGGAAAAAAACCCTTTTCTTTGTAAAATATATTTTTAAGCCAAATCTGTGGGGAAAAGCTGCAAGCTCCAATAAATCTCAGAGTGCCTTCAAAGTGCTGTATTTCCTACTGCAGCTCCTGCACCCACATTGTCCAAAGGAAGCCTGTTTTATGTAAAGCAATACAACATCCTCAGGTAACTGCAGAAACAGTATAAAAGAAGGAACTGGCCAACAGTTCACAAGAACCTGGGAGCTAACAGAAAGTTTAATTTAGTATTAAACTTAATTGAAACATATGGTTGTGTTTCACAGAGTAGTATGTCCTGGTTTCCCTGTTGGGGTGATACACATTGCTCAGTGAAATGGGTGCACAGGTTTGGGACATACTAAATTTTATTTTATTTTTTTAAGACCACATTATCCCTAGGTCTTCTGGGTACTCTGCCAAGCAGATTTTAGTTAGAGACAAAGCACACTGATCTGTTACTGGCCATTTTGTCACTTTTCTGATAGCCGAAGTGACTTGCAGAGACTGTGTCACCACCAACAATTTCATGGGGGAATGCTGCCAGAGTCACATGAGAGTGTCATCTTGTCCCCTTGACATTCTCCACATTATCTTTTGAATATGCATGTGTACATTAATTATGGCCAGTCAATGACTCACAAACCCAAAGTGACTCTTATCTCATGGCTACACAGCAAGCATTGCATGTCAAGATGAAGGTCATGTCCTTCCATGTACATCAACAGCCTTTAACACTGCACACAAATTTCCATGTTTGGAATGCCAATTTTAATCAGCAAAAATTAGGCAAAAGGATTTAAGGCTTTTCAGGAGGATTTTTTTGCTAAGGGATATCAGAGAAGTGGGTCTACAATAGCTTCAGAGCCTACAGGTGCACACCCTTAGCCAAGCAGAATTAATCACTGTAATTAACAGTCCCAGGGTCAACAATATAAATCAGACATTTGTATACATGGGAAAGTTCAGTTGTGCTAGAGGTTCTCCCTGTCAGAAAAAGGAGGTTACCTGTGATAATTAAACAGTAATAGCAAGTTGTCCTTAGAGATGCTTTATATTACAAAAGCAAGTAATAATTTTTACAATGGGGTCACTTTTTAAACTATTTGAAAATGCATTATAATCAAGAGCATATTAACAGATTCAGCATAAGTGACTGTTAGGATATGCCCAGGACAAACAAAATGGAAGTCAGTCACTCCAAACCAATTACCATCATATTTGGTCTCCATCAAGAGCAAGTAATTACGTACATTTATCCCAGAGGCATCTGCATCATACATGCCTGTTAATCTATAAATAGAGATAAGTGTATGATATCTTGTACCTAACTATGCCAGTGAGTCACCAAAGAGGGGGAAGAATAATTTTTTTCTTGCCTGTATAGGCAAGATACTATTTATTAGCAAGTTAAAAGCAAGACTGGGGCACAAGAAATTCTGATTAGAGAGAGAAAACTTTCTTACCATGAGGCTGGTCAAACATGGACGGGGATCCAGATAAACAATGGGATCTCCTTAAGCTCTGCTGGACAAGGCTCTGAGCAATCTGACTGCACTTAAAGCTAGCCCTGATTTAAGCAAAGGGTTAGACTTGAGGCCTCCAGAGATCTTTCAAATTTAAAGTATTTTGTGATTAGAAGAGTCAACATGTCCCAGAGAGGCATCTCTGGGAATCTGCAGTATCTGAGGACCTACCTAAAACTGTGCTCAGTTTATTTGCTTTTCTTTGAGGCCAAGCAATCTTCATTTTCTTGTTGGTAGATTGCTTTAAAGTTGCTCTGAGTGATAAAAGTACATAACTGTAAATGTCAGACTTTAGGAAAATCGTGTTGTATAGAGACTGTAGAATATTGTACTAGAAGCACTGTAAAGGGATTTAGGGAATAGGGGGTTTAGGAAAAGGGAAAATGCATCATGCTTGTAGCAACATCATTTATATCCAATTCTAATGCTTGCATTTATCTCCACAGTGTTTTCTACCAGAAATCAGATATTATTTTCCTTCTGCACAACAATAAACAATAACAATCAGCAGCAACATCTGGGCTCTGCTCTTCTAAATAGTGCTTTCATGCAGTTATAATGTAAAGCACAGGAATTTAAATTGGAAATAAAACACAAATGTTAATTTGACACTTGGAACTTTACTACAGCTGTGCAATTTTAAGTCATTTTAACAGTAGACTTCTGTTATTAGGTTATATTTTACAATAACACTTCATTCATCCAGAGACATTTTCTTAGTCATCATCACTTGTGTTTTGGAGGGTTTAAACTTAATTTTCCTGTTTGTTTTTTTGTGGGTTTGTCTTTGGTTTTTGTTGGGTTTTTTTGGGGGGGTGGGAGTGTTGTTTGTTTGTTTGTTTTGTGGGATTTTTGTTTGTTTGTTTTGTGGGATTCTTGTTTGTTTGTTTTTGTTTTTACAGAGGACTACGGAACTAAAGCCACATCAAATCAAGATTTCCCTGTATGCATTGAGTATCCCCACACACTGTGACTTTCCATGCCTCAAGATGAACAAGAGATATGGGCTTCATCCCAGATAAAGTACAGACTGATTTGCATGGTTGCTGCTGTCTTTACTTCATCTTTGATATCAGGCACGTGTATCAAGGCAGTCACCATCCAGAGTAACCAGGGATGGACTAGTTTAGGTACAGCGTTGACATTTTACCTGGCATTACCTTCCTCTTACTTGATCAGATTTAGAAAGGGCACATGCTGGAAACCCTCAGGGATGATTTAAAACATCTCTCCTAAAGTTTCTGTCATTAGTGGTGTCACGTCAATGCCTGTGCAACACAGAATCGCAGAACTGCTCAGGATGGAAAAGACCTTCAAGATCATCAAGTGCAACTTCACTTCAAGGAATTGCCTTTCAGTAATAAAAATACAACAGCATCCAAAACTCAAAGGGGGAAAAGTATAATCCTGCCATGATGCCAACCTTTTGTCACAGAACTCTTTGGAAAACCATAAAGCCAAAGACAATGGTTAGAAGATGCTTTACCTGATCTGTAACTTAACCGTAAATGCAGCTGTGAATACATGGTAGTGCTTACAGTGTTCCTTGCAGAGTAAATTCATTCTTAGCATATATAGCTTCTACCCTTGGGAACATCAACAAAGCTCTTATTTCCTTCATCTCAACATAATATTAATCCACAAAGACTTCTGGGATTGTTTCCCCTTCTCCTTATATTAACAATGATTTTTTTTTTTCTTTTTCCTGGGGAGAGGGAAGGGTTCATAGTCTTAAATAAATACTCTACTGAGTTTCCCTTCAAATACCGCCTTAGCACTCTAGGAAAACACCTTCAAAAATTAATGCAGCTGATGCTTCTGGAGTGCAAACACCACTGTCCAGCACTTAATCATCCGGCATAAATGCTGGACATTTTCAGCACTGTCCACTCTCTCATCATCTGTCTATCGCTCCCGCCCCTTCAGTCAGGCTCAGAGAAGAGCCTTGGGCTTTTTATTCTTGTTTAATTTGACAGCCTACTCCAAGAAACCTTATTTGGTGTTTCCTGGTAGCACCTTGAAACTCTAGTTCTGGTCTCATAGTGGTGATAATACAATTCATAGTAATTTTCAGAAAGAAAGCTAATTAGCAACAGACGTACACAACATTCACAAGCACGACATTGCTGAGATCAGTAAGTCTCCTATTTCGTTATTCCTTGGTCTGCCTAATTAACACATGATGCATTTTCTTCTATCTTCTGGTTAGGTGTCTGAAACTTTTCATCAGGGAATCAAAACCAATTCACATTTCTTGACTTAACATTCATTATTTTATTAGGAAAAATAAAAAATTCCAAACATTCCTAAGTCTCAGGACTTTTATTTCCCACAAAATCAAATAATCACTAGTACTGGCTGATCCAAAATCTCATTAATTCCATGGGTTTGAAAAAACTATTTAATAAATTGGGGTCAAACACTGCTTTAAGACTAATAAGAGATTTACTGTTGACTTTGGGTAACCAGAATTACATTTCATATCTACACCAGCTTAGAAAATGTGAAACAATCCCCATCTGCCCTACACAAGCTAATTACTCCTCTTTTTGCTAGTGCCATTCAATAGTAACTGTAAATTGGACAGATGTCCATTTAGGTTTATTTACATAGTAACTTCATAGTAAAACTGCATATATGACAAGTACATCAGGAAATCACTGAGAAAGGAAGACACTGTAAAATTACAGATGTTATTTTCTGTAATTACTGAGTTCAACCAAGCAGTTACAGAATATTTTGGGCTTCAGGCTGAAAGGACAAATATCAGTATGAGGTTTTAGACTTGGCAAATTACTAAAGGAAAACTATGGGAAACATAAAAAGCTGCCTGGAGTACACTTCAAAAGTATAATTTGGAAAAATGATTTCTAGCAGAGAATTAAAACCAGAAAAGGACCAAAGAAACAAGGAAGTAATACCAGGAATTCACTGTGTGTCATCAATGAACTGTGTCATTATACAACTGGCCACCTCCACAACACCAATCTGTACACCAGTAACTAAATGGATGTAATGCTGCTTATGAATAAAGATTGACAACACTTAGCATTTTAGCTGGGTGAAAAGAATGTTTGTCATGACCACATGTGCATTATACATGCTGATGAGTTCATAAACACCAGTACCTGAACTGCATATAGAAATCTAGGGAGCATTCTGTTGATAAACTTGGACAGCTACACACAAAACCAAGCATGAGTACCCAAGCCATGGTAATCACAGTTGAATCTAAGCTTTGAATGTACCCAAAGCATTGTCCATATGTTACTTATTTGCAAAAGGCTTTAGTGAAAGGAGGTTAAATAGTTTGACAGAGCTTGTCTGAATATAATACCTGTGGAGCAGACACAAAATAAGTAGCTGCAGTACGTATTTATGGCTGGAGGCAAAGGGGGAAGGAGAGCGGAAGGGAAGGAGAGAAGGAGGGAGAGGGGGTGGGAGGGAGAGAGCCAATCTACAGCTGATTCACACCCAGCTAGCTCTCTTATCTTTTTTCTTTTTAAGGGAATCCTTGGATGTGGGAAAACGGGTTAATTTGGCTGTTTGTCATTAAATGCCAACCTGTGCCAATAACCAGCAAATGGAGCACATAATTAACTGAGTCCTACAATAAAAGGCAAAATTGTTAATTATACAATGTCATAGACATCCTTCACATGGTATTTTGGTTATTTCCTCTTCCCTCTATTCCCAATAATTAAAAAATTAACTCTATCTTTAAAAAAAGAGTAAGAAGTCAACCCAGACTTGTTATTTGAGTGACTGACCATAAACCTCCAACTACTCATTTTCTGCCCCAGCCTATTATGGCACTACACATCTAGGTGGGAAGCCACTGTGGCACTTAATTCAGAGTGGAATTACACCAGTTTAAAACTACTGAGGATCATATTTATGACACAAATTAAAGGTGTAAAAAAAAAACAAACCCAAAAAAACCCCTTCATAAACCCAAATAATTTCTATGAATAAGTGCACAAAATTCAAATTCCACAGCTGGCAATTGCAGAGAAGATCTTTTGACTCCCTGCAGATTTCTTTTCAGCATGAAGTCTAATTAAAGTGGGTTGTTTTTCTTTCCACACAGGAAATTCCCCCTGCATCTGCCACACAGAGTGATTCTTTCATTTTCAGGAACAAGAATTCAAAGGAATCCCCAAAGCACTGAGTTAGGCTTGTGCTAAGTATCAACCTTACTTATATTTGTAAGACTTCATTTATCTTGTTTAAAACTGGAACATTAATCCAAGGCTAGCCATTGTTTGGTCTCTGTATTTCTAAGACAACTGAAGAAGTTAGTGGAATACATAAAATACTGCAATAAACCATTTGCCCTATGGCAATTCAAGTTCCCTTTTAAAATTAGTTCAGGGAAACAGCAATTGGGTCACTCTCATTTTAGATCTTCCAACAGCAAAAAAGGCTGATTTTACTGAATTCGGTAAAGAAGCTTAAATTGTTGGTTAATTAACATAGACATTTAACTTTAGAAAATTAATCAAGTCCCAGAAGTGAATGTCAAAGTTACCTTGAGTCAAGAACATTGTAAAAGAATAAAACAAGGCTTTATCAGTATCACTGTGTCACAAGGTATCATGAAAATAAAACAGGTAGAAGAAACCTATTCCCACTAAAATCCAGTGTTCTGCCCAGAACATGCATGAAAGAAATAACTTCAGTGGGTAAAATTTGAAAGCAGTAGTGGCAGCACCTTTAGGCAGTTCTGTAACTATCAGGGACACAGTGGTTATTTTTTCTCTCTCAAAAAATGTAGTGGAAACTGAAATACATTTTTTTATTTTTAATAAAAGTAAATCATTCAGATTTTTAATCATTCAGATTGAAAGTTATATAGCTGTTTAGAAATAGCACTAACATTAGCCACAAAGCATGGCAAGTTTAAATAGAGTCACAGTATCTAGAACACTAATGCAAATAAACACTCACTGCTTTGTAGCATTCCAGGAGAATGAAAACAACCTAGTAGCAGTGGTGATATATAAGCCCCCAGACCCAGGAAAAGAGGAAAGTTTTGGGAATGGATCAACACAACAGTTCTGCCAAGAAAGCTTAATGATTTCATGCTCACTCACTGATACAGGTCAGAGATTCACCAGTGGAATAAATACTAAAATGCATCCTCAGTCTGCATCATTCCCTCAACCAAAAGCAGCCAGATAGTTCCCTACAGTCTAAAATGCAGCTACACTGCCTACGGCTTCTGAGCTGGCTCAGTTTGTAGCCACGTGCTAACGTGGCTACACTGCTCCTGGCACCAAAACAAGTTTCCTCAGATCTGTCCTGCCTCACATACTCTCAAAAGACTGTGGATTTCAGAAAGCTTAGCCCAGTCCCAGCCAGAGACACAGAACAGAACAGCAGCCCAACTCAGCGTAGTACTGAACAGCATCCAGCAAGGGGCCACACACAAACACACACTCACAGCAGGAATGGATAAAAGAGTGTGCAAGGAAGATCATCCTGACTGGGACACAAAACCACCACAGGAAGATGCTGGTACTACAGAGCTGAGGGTCTGGAAGCCTCAACAGCCTTGCAAAAGTGCTGCTGTTCCCTGGAGAATCTTAACCATAAATGTTGATACTGAAAGTAAAGTTCTTATGTCTAAGTGCTTGTCAGCACAATCTACCCAAAGGACTCTATGAACATTGTGATCTGGGGGATACTGAACATCAGGAAATAACATAAGGAAAGAAAGTTGGGGAAGTGGGAAAGGGGAAAGAAGTTATAAAAACACAGTGACAGAAAACCAACTTGAGATTTGAATTAGGGAAAAAGGATATGAAAAAATCATTAGCTTTTTAATACTTCTAGATGTCTAAAGACATTTTTTTTTTCTAAAATTATTCTATATGTAGTAGTGCTCTTCTAAATATGCAAGCCACACCCACATCATAGGAAAAACATTCAGATTATGAGCTGCAACTCCACCAGTCTGCCATGAAAAAAACAGGAAAACCAGATAAAGCCTTACTCATAATACAGTGTGTAACAGGTAATTATGCATCTGTTTCATATACCACCAAAAAACTTATATAGGTAACAGTGGGGATTTTGTTTGGGCAAAAGCTACAAAAATGAGTTATGAATTAATTCAATGAAAATTAATTAAGAGAAAACCACTTTTAAGATCCCCAAATCCCAGAAATTTCCCACAGTGAACTTCCTTGTCTACATTTGTCCAAAACATTATGCACCTTGCTTGTAACGCCTAGAACACAGTATTTTTGCTTCCTGGGTTGTCTTTAGCAGTCTCCACCACCCATGCTGTTCTCTCTGCAGCTGAACCAATGACCTCCCATGTCCAATGGATTTAACTTCTTTACAACTGCAGTCAAGAAACTGGATTTTTGTGTTGTAGCGACAGTTTCATAAACCATTCCTTTTGTTTGTGAATGTTGCAAGTGATTACCCTTTCGGACAAGGCAGGCATTCATGGGGTACGACTGGGGTTTGTGGGGGTTTGGTTTGTTTTTTGTTCGTTGGTTGTTTTTGTTTGATTTCGGGGTTTTTTTTTTTTTGATTTGGGTTTTTTTTTTTTTTGTTTTGTTTGGATCGGTTAGTCGGGGTTCCTTTACAAAAAAAACCCTCAGAGGCATGGACACATGCTCTCATCCTATCTGCTAAATGTGCTCACATTAGTAAAGATAAATAAATATTGACATGTTAACTATTAGGACAACAAAACCTTAACATATGCTATCAAATACCCATGTCACTTTGACGGGGAAAGAGGCTAAAAATAAACCAAACTCCCATGACATGACAGTCCAGGAGATATCCACCATCACTCCTCAGCAGATTCGCAGGCAGGAAGCTTTCCTCACAACTCTGGGACAATTAAATGTAGCCCAGGTGCTGAAGCCCCTGGAAAACCCACGGAAGAAGCCTCGCAGCCTGAGGATAAAGCTTAATTCCTAACATATTTGCAGTCACAAACTGTCACAAGTGTTTGTCAAAGTGCCAGGTACCTGCACTGGCTGTGGGTGCTGTGGGCGCCCGGGCGCTGGGTGCGCTGTGAGGGGAGGCGGCAGCTGCCCCTGCTGTGCCGGTTCCCGCCCCTTCCAGCCCCAGGTGCTGGGGGCACCGCAGGGGAAGCCGATGTCGGAACAGACAAAAAGGCGCCCAGCAGCGGGGAAAATCTGTCCTTCAAACCACTAAACACATATCGTCATGCTTTGTGGTATCGGAGGAATATAATTTAATGGTTTTTTTGTATGTATATATGTGTTTATCTATCGTGTGCTACCTCAGCAATGGGACCACCATTCCCTGAAGCACAACGGAAGTTTCTGGTACCTACAGAGAGCTCAGGCCTGAGCCATACTGTAGGCCTTTTTATATATGTAGACTAATGCAAGTAACATCCTTAAACTAAACAAAATCTGACTACACTGAAACAAAGGACTGGGAGGGAAAGAGCTTTCCTGGTAGCCCCTTTCTGCCATTTCTCAGATCAGATTTGCTTCTGCTAATAAGTTCACAGGTGAGATGTATAGAAATACAGTGAAAGCACAGGCTAAATAAACTCAGCCCGGCCTCTGCCAGTACATACGACTTCTCATGGTAAGGATTATCTCACTAAACTCACAAAAGCCTAGGAAAAAAAAAAATCCCACTGTAGCTGATTTACTAGTTAACTGCTCAAAACACAGGCAGTGAGGGACCGACTTTGAAGACAGTGTGAAAAATGGGAGTCTATCCTTTAAATAATATTTACAGTCCTTCAGATCAGATACAGTACTTGTTTGTTGATACAATTACTTGTTTGGGGTTTTTTTTCCTTCATTTCCCATTCTGCATAGTCAAATAATGTCTGCAAGCCAAAATCCAGGCATTTAAAATAAAGAATACTAGAAATTAGATTCTCCAAGTTGCAACATTTTTGTTTTGGTCATTCTTATGTCAGGGGACACCTTTCCTATTGACAATATTTATAAAAAAGTTTTAAGAAGGTTTAGCTGCAGACATTAAAATCAAACCAATTACCTTAGATTAAATTGCATGGGACTAGAAAGGGCCTTCTAATGGCCAAGAAAAATGAAAACATTCAAGTTGAAAGAAGAATTTTGTGTTTTATTCAGTGAACCTGAAGAAAAGACACCAATTTGTAACAGATACTGTTTTCAAGGGAAAAGACATTTCACAGTGATCTGACAGCAAAACCTAACTAGTTGATATGGTCTGGGGACACAAGATAGCTGTCTGTTTTTGTTGTGCTCACAGCACTGAGGACTAGAACCCACTCACCTTGAAGTCCATCCTTTCCAAAATGAGGCAACATAACTGAGGACAGCAGTTTAGAAAGCAGCAGAACCAAAATTCAGTAACCAACAATTTCAGGTATTTAAGTAATTTGGTCAATTTTAAGCAAGTAACTTTGGGGGCAGGGAAGAAAATAACCTCAGTCCCCTTGATACCATATTGACAAGCTCTCTTTGGCTTATGTTCTGTAAGTCCTTCTGATAAGACTGTCACATCTTCTTCAGCAGTATCAGGATATAATTTAAAATGTGTATTGTTTATCCTTTCTGATATATATTACACACACAGCTCAGCTGTCTCATAATGCAGAAGCAATACAGGCACAATCATTTCAATACAAACATTCACTAGAAAGCAGCCTCACTGTTCTCAACCAAACCAGACCATTTTTAATTCCTTTTATAGCTTTCAGAAATAACCTTATGGAAAAAGTGATTATAGTTATAAAGATTAAAAGAAAAAAAAAAACAAGGGGAAAATGACAATAAATAATGTAGTGTCTTTTCTGGGCATATCAAGAGCTTTGACATGTGAAGAAGGCTTTTTTTACTTCAGTGAGCTGGGTAATATAAGGTGTCAGAAAAAGAAAAAGAAAAGAAAAGAAAATAATCATCTGTCACTGACATAACAACAAGAAGATAAAATTACTTATATAAGCTGCAAACAGAAGGGCTCCTGAAAGAAATTATGGCTGGAGAAATATTTTTTGAAGAATAGTATTCATCAATAGTTTGAAGGTAGGAAGAAAAAAGTGTGCATTGAGCAAAAGAAATGTAACTATTTAAATTAAAATATTAAAATGCCTACTGAAATATAATTTCTAAATTTTCTGGGATTAATTTAAAAATATCCTTCCCTCCCCTTTTATTTGGGTGGACACTACCCAAAGGTCCTGCAGAAACATCAGTGCTCCAGACTTAAAACTCCCACCTGAAACAAAAGCAGACATAATAGCAGTGTTTATCTGTTACAGTTCTGTTTCCTGTATTGTCACCAGAATACCTAATGACCCCTTCACATTCTCTAGTCCATCTCTGTAACACATAGCCAGGATGGGCCTGAAGCTCAGAACACCACTTCTCTTGAACCTGTTGCAGATGGCTTGACCTATCCCATACGGCAGAAATACATATGAAACACCTGCATTGCTGAAACAGTCCTCTGGACAGAGTACACTTCAAATTTTTATTTAGCGGTTTGGTGAAGCACTGATTCTGCAAACAGTGAGTTAAACAGGGAGTCTCAGCACACATTAAGAATAGCGTAGGAAGCAATTTTAGAAAATTCAACACAATGAAAATGCTGTATGTTTTTTCCTCTTCTGTGTTGGATGGGTGACGCAAAACATAGAATCATAGAATTGTCAGGGTTGGAAGTGACCTTAAAGATCATCTAGTTTCAACCCCTCTGCCATGGGCAGGGACACCTCCCACTAGATCAGGTTGCTCAGAGCCCCATCCAGCCTGGTCTTAAAAACTTCCAAGGATGGGGCCTCCACCACCTCTCTGGGCAAGCTGTTGCAGCGTCTCGCCACTCTCATGGTGAAGAAATTCTTCTTCTTCATGGTGAAGAAATGTCTAACCTGAATCGACCTATCTCTAGTTTAATCCATTCCCTCTAGTCCTATCACTGCCTGACAGCCTAAAAAGTCCCTCCCCAGCTTTCTTATAGGCCTGCTTCAAATACTGGAAAAAAAAATTATAAGATACATACAAAAAATGCACAAGGATAGAAACAT
The DNA here is from genome assembly GCA_025345505.1 of Todiramphus chloris collaris. Lineage (NCBI taxonomy): Eukaryota > Metazoa > Chordata > Aves > Coraciiformes > Alcedinidae > Todiramphus > Todiramphus chloris. Next base: position 46,762,019 of record JANVCC010000020.1, read on the forward strand.
CATATAGACTGATACTGGTTCCTCTTGGGTTTTTTTATGCCAATCAAGACCTGAAATCAAAAAACTTAGGGTCAAAATGGACATAGTGATATGAGCTATAATAGTTACCATTAAGTAATACAAGGAGATTTGATTCAATTTTTACTTGCTTCGTGAGAGGAAGCAAGGCTGCTATTTTGTCCCTTTTGCACCACTGCGGGTGCACCTTCTTTCCCTTACTGCTGAGGGCTGTAATTGTGGTCAATTTGGAATAGAGAATCAGATCAAAGCATTCACCAAAGCTGCAAGATGCCTGTATGAAATTTGACAGTGTATGAGAAATGGTGTTGAGAATTTTATTCAGCTTTCTGAATGCAATCAAGAGCTCTGTCTTCTGATCATGATTCTTTTTTCAGGTTTAAAAAGTGATGCTACATTGTCTGATTTCAAATTTTTAATCTGTTTGCTACATATTATTATATATATTATAAAGGAGAAAGAGGGAGAAACTTTATTCTTTTAAAAGTTACTTATTTTTTCCTTAAGTTGAGGCTTGACAATTTTCACTTTTTACACCCCAGCCTACCCTTCACCATTAGTATAAGGAAACCTGATTAAAGGTAGATGGTCTCCGTTTTTCAGAAGGTGGAAAACCTTTCTTGCCTTAAATCCTTCCACTGGAGAAAGGACTGAAGTAATTTTGTTTAACATTTCTGAGATTATGCCATCAGACTGAAGCCAAAGAGGAGAGATTTCAGCCCCACTAGTGAACACTGAATGCACAAATCATATATTAATCTTTAATGACTTTTAATCAGTTATGCCTTGACAAAATCACCTGCATGTGCCAGGCACTCAGAGCAGTCTCTTTTCTGCCATGCACCATACTGTGGTATAGAAAATACCATACCATGTTCTCAAAGAGGAGAAACAGTGGGTATCTTGAGTGTCAATGCGATCAAAGGTGTCAGCTAAAATACTCATTATTCTATGTTCTTACCACTTTTACTCAGGAGGCAATATATAACTCTCAGACAGGATTTCAGCTAACTTTGCAGAGAGCATTTATATTTGTCTAACTTGTTATTGCAGCTATCATTAGAAGAAATGCAATAATGCTTTGTTATCATCCTGACAAATCCCGAGGGAATGTAAATGCCTTGCAGACAAAATCCTTTCAGGTCAGACCCAAGGTAGATCAGTAAAGAAATCTGGCTGCACACAAGCTCATGACAGCACCAAAACTTGTAGCAACTATGTGATGAATGGCAGCACAGTACTCCTTGATAAACATACAAAGATCTTAGTCTTATCCCGACAAGTTATCTGTTCCATGAAAGCTGCCAAAACCAAAACATTGTCGCTGGAGATGATTTCTAGGATTTGGCCACAAATGAGCAAGGATTTTGACTGTCTTGTTCTGCTGCTTCTCATATAACAGCAAATAAAGATGGCAAGCATCAAAGTCTGTTGACTCACTGCTTTTCTGCCTTTCTAAGCAGTCTGTCTTTCCTCCTTGTGCTATAAAGTTGCTATAGTACTGGAGATCTGAATTAATACACAAAGCTTGATGGGATTGCTTACAATTGCCAGAGATGTTCTTAAGAGGTCAAAAATATAGTGAAGGCAGAGAAGACAACAGCAGACACTGCTCCATCACTATCTGCACTGCCTTCCAAGAATAACTTGCCTTTTTTGACTCCATCCCAACAGGCTACTATGAGGCTGGCATGTTTTAAGAAGTTTCAAATTTTACCCAATATTCAGAAAGAATTTTCTAAGCAGGTTTATTAGTTGCTTACCTAGACAGCCCTCTGGAAGTTTAACATGAGTGTGCAAAGGAAGGCAAGTAAAAGAAAAGGGAAAACAAACAAACAAACAATCCAACCCCACACCAAATTTCCCCCCAACCATCAAAACACATGCACTTCATATTAAGTTTGTAATTTATAATTTCTGTTTTAAATCATGTTGTAACAGTCACAGTGCAAAACATGAAGCAGGATTGGAGTGAAAGACCCAAGATAGCAATGACTTGTCAAAACTACAAGGCTTTTGTGAAGTTTCCTAAAGCAGTTCCTAAGAAAAGCTCTATCACCAGCACCAACTACTTCCATCTAGCTATAGGATGCAGATAAATACATCAATAAATATCTAGATAAATAAATAGATAAGCATTCTCACTGGGTTCCTCCTGCTGCAGGAATTCCTTTTGTGTTTCCTTGCACCCAGTTCTGAGTACTAAACAGGATCATGACTGTACCTGCTTCAGAGTCTGAGGATGCAGAGGACCATTATCACCTGCAACCAAACTGTTCTGTGTTTTCTGAGCCACAGAAAGGCTCAAGGAATTTAAAAATAATAAAAAACCAAACCAAAACAAAACACTGTTGTCTCATCAATAAATACAAAGGTTTTTCTTTCATCAAAAAGTGTTTTTACTAGCAACAGAAAATCACCAAGACTGCTACATTTAGCATCAACAGAGATTGAAACTGGCAACAGCAGGGTTTTACAGCACCTTCTTAAAGAAGATTGACACTAGAGACCAAAAAGGCTCTCAGTTACTAAACCCACACAAATTATTTCATTCATGTTGAGACTCCTTTTCAGCACAAGATCACTCAAATATCCATAAATGTTATCAGGAAAGAAATAAAAGCAACCTGCCCTCTCTCACTCTGCCCTGATCTCATACACTAGGCTAGGCTTTCAGATGTTGTGTACAAAACAAGTTGCTATTTGCAGACACTATTTTACCTTTTCTGCCTTTTATTCTGTCTGCTCTCTTCCCATGTGTATTTCCTTGTTCATCCTCAATGTTTTTTTAAAGTCAACCCGAAACACTTTGAATATCACCCTTCCCTAAAAGTCTTCCACACCTGGAACTAGCAGCTGTAAGTTGAAACATCACTTCAAGCAAGGAATTGTCTCTTATTTTTATCCATGCTCTAGGAGCATTTCAGACATTCTGTGATAATCCTGAGTTTAAAAAAAAAAACAGCAATGCACTCATAAACCAACCCAAATTAGGAAAGAGAGAAAACAAGAGAAGTTCTGTTTTATTCTACTTTTTCTAAAAGGCTCCCAGTCCTATTACCCTTGAACTTGAAGTCAGGGCTGTCCGCATCCTTTGACATGGTGTATTTTAGAAAGGAATAAATTGCTCATCCACACATTTGAACTATCTCAAAAGGGGAGTTCATTCTGGAAGTGCCGGGACTCTGGGCTGGAGGGGCGTCAGTGCTACCATCAGCAGTTCTGTATGCAGGGGTGTAAAATTCATTTTTCTGAGACAAAGGCCAAGATACTTAGCTCTAGAAGTAAATCTCATGATGTGAATGATTACAACTTCAAGAAGAGCCTTACTCAATTAAAATCTGTAGCATTAGCTTCAAGTGAAGAGATCAGACCAAGGTCCCCAAGCAATTACATGAAAGAAAGTAACGCCTACAGCAGCTTCTCTAATAAGTCCAGGACTCTATTTTATACTATTTTATTCTCAACAGAGATTTCCTAACTAGGTTTCAAAAGGAATTCAACTTTGCAACAACCCCAGATTAAGAAATCCAGTCCATAGTGCAAAGTCACCATTACCTCCATTTCACGTAAATCTCCTCCCCTAACACAAAAGCTGACCTGCTTTTTTCTTGAGATTAAGTGAAAAAAAACCTCTAAGCATCTTCAAGTCTTCTACCCTGCCCACCACTTTCATTCAAACAAAGCTTCTTAAACCCTGTGCTACAGTTCTCTCTCACCACTCATGTCTGTACTCACACCTACTTCACAGCAAATTCCTTGGACTGTGGTTTTCCAAAGGCAAAGTGGGTAGGCAGGAAAATTTCAGTTCTTTCAGGTATTAGTGGTATCTGTTCTTAAGAGTTCTGAAGTAAGAGACCAAGTATCTATGTTTTGACGATACAAAAATCTTTATGTCTGATTTTGACCCCTTGAATTTCATCAAAATTCTGGAACTGAAGTATGAATATTTTGTCATTGCCTGTGACGTCTCTCCTAGTTTTCCTGAAGCTTTAGTTTTCTGCAACTTAATAATGTTACTTACTAAAAAAACCTGAGAAGTTATTCATTTATAGTCTGATGTAAGTAACAGATCCCAAAATGCTGCTTTGAACAAATATTTGTTAAAACTGATTTAAGAAAATACACTCTTTACTAGTCCTCCACTAAGAGAAGCAGTAAGGGAGTCACATCTTTTGTGACTGCTCATGATTGCCACTCAATATTTGGCTTATATCAATAGGTCAATATTTTCTTGTTTTTCTTTTACATTGAAATGCCCCTGAATATTTATTAAAACAAGCACAAGAGGACCCAAAGAAGCAGCATAAACCAGAGGTATTTGAAAGATCTACAGAATTATTTTACTTTACTTACATGTTCAAACTATGCCACAGAGAGTTTTGTCCCTTCCAGGGAACTGTTCTGTGTAAAAAAAAAATAAATCTGCAGTTAACATGAGCCTATGGTATAATTAAATTTTAGCAGAGAGGACATAAAGAAATGACCTCAGATATGAATCAGGAAATTTTCATCAAAGGTGTAGGCATGCAACAAAAAAAGGTTTTCCAAATGTCTTAGGAAAAGTTCTTACAACTAGTGATACAAAACTCAGATTTTTTTCCCCCTGGATTATTTCTCTGTCATTCTGTTCAGCAGCATTTCCTGTCTTCTGAAGTGGTCTACTGAAGCCCTTCATCAGCTTTATAGATTAATATCCTCAGTGAATTCAGTCTGCTGCATGGTGACTTTTACCTTACTCTTTGTAACAGATTTAAACCAATTATGTTGCCTTGTCCACAGCCATATTCTCTATTTTTTGTTTGAATTTTGCAGTCATCATTGACTAATCCATGCACTTAGTTTAAGCATTCATCCAGATACAAATTACAAACATACAAAATATTGCACTGCATGTGAAACTGATTAATATTTCTCTTAACATATACTGCTAATCGTTACCAAACTTGTTGCACGGTGATGCAAAGCGATCATTTGTCCTTTTGCTGCAAAGGAATAGGGGGATAAATTAAGCAGCATACCCTTCGTAAGCTTGCATGTTGGAGCTGGCATGCAGAATGGTAAGGGAATTAGAGGTGAAATTTCATTTTTACTTAAAACAAATTTAAAACTTCCCCTGTCCAGAAAAAAAACAAGCAGCCTTTTTCTTACAAACTAGAACTATAGATTGCAATTAAAAAAGGCAAGCTTCTCATACAACTTTATTACCAAAGCAACCACTAAAATACTCGTAAACCTCTAGCTCTTGCAGAGACATGCAGAAAATCCAAGTGTTAAAATATCTTACTATCAAAACGTATTTTGTTCTTTAACAGTAATGCAATGGAAGTGCTTTTCTATAGCCTTTTACTCACAATTCACAGTACAGCTAACTAATGGCTAGCGACTGTGATATTAATCCAGAAAAATCTATTGAGCAGCTTCAAAACAAATGCAACATTTCATTCAAAAAGCAGAACCCTGGGTATGCACTGGGGAGAGGAAAGGGACCTGTCCCAAGGTGTAAAACTAACATTTTTATATCCTGTGCTTATACGATGTCTGCTATATGGACCCAAACAACTATAGCTGACCCTCTGAAGTGCTAATGTGCTAAATAATAAAATAAGGAATCAAATGCCCCCAAAATCCACCACTGCATTTGAAGAATGTGTTTAAGAACTATTGTTAAAGTAGGAAAAAAAGATGAATAGCATGAGGAGCCTGACTCACTCCTGAAGCTTAGATTTTCAAAGCATCATAGATACTAGCATGGTGATAAGGGATAATACTAGATGGCATGGTGATAAGGGATGAGCACAAACACCTATAAGGCAAGGCTGAAAATTGGCCTAAATGTACCAAAGGCAAACACCATTCCTAGATGAAAAGCAACTTCAAATTGTCTGCTATTTTATAAGTACAATGTGCAAAAACAAAACAAGGGCACACTACAGTTATGGTTAAAAAACAAAACAAGACAAAATAAGTGGCCATTTTCTGGGTAAACTAATGGGAAAGGGAGAAAGTCAAACTGTCTGATTAAGTATAGACATTGTTAATCAGCACTACTGCTCTTGGAAGGGATCAGCAACAATTTTATTAAGGCACACCCTGAGCACTGTCAGCTGAAAGCATCACTGTCTCACTAGTCACCTCTCCATAAAGAGGAGAACTCTAGAGGAGCATCTGAAGTCAAGAGCACACATTCTGGCAAAGAGGTTGACCTGAGTATGCCACTCTGCTGAGAATTTTCTTCTGTTAATGTAGATGGTTGGCAGTGGCAACCGAACTCTTCCTCTGACAATCCCCTCAGGGAATGTCAGGGGATTGTTTAGTAACAAGTTTGGCTTCTTAAAAGCAGAGCTATCAAATCCTCCTGCTCTTTGAAACCACTGCACTGTTAAGTTCTGAGCTCACGCTCCAAGAACTATTTGGTACTTGGATTCAAAAAGAAACTAATCTCTTCAGTGTGATAATGATTAAGAAAGACAGGAACACTCTCACCTGCAGATCTAATCAGTTACCCACAGAAATCAAACATCACTAAATGTTAAAAGCCAGTGTTGTATGTTTGCATTCTATGTATAAACTTTCAATGACTTTAATTTAAAAACTCAACTGCTAAGCAGCAAATTACTTTTCAGATAGTATTTCTGGCCACAACAGCATCACTTCAGACTCCTTGCTGTCAGCAAAACTCCTCACTACAGGTGAGACAAGGTTGCTACTGTCACCAAGGTGGTGGCAATGGGAGCTACATTGCAGATAATGACCTGCTTTGGCTCTTCTAGGCTTGCAGCTACAACAGACTGACTTACAACGTATAACAGCAGGGAGCAGGGAACACCTCAGTGTTCAGCCATCATGCACCAAGTGACCACCCAAAGGACTGTGCATGTAACAAACTCTTCCCCAACCTCTCCAGGTCAGAAGCAGGGGAAGATGGAGGGGTGGCTTTAAGAGATGAATAGGACAAAACCAAATAATCCAGCTTTCCATGAGATGACACCTACCTGTCTTCTAGCCCTGCACTTCTGGAATGCTGTGGATGTGCCTGTGAATCCCTCCAGGTCACTTACACTTCAAATTTTACAGAAACAAAAATGCTAAATAAACTGTTATATCCTAAAACACTTTAGATAATTTCCAATGTTATTTTTGAAGCTGACAGGTTATGTAATGTTGTGTTACACAGATCTTGAAAAGACTTACTGTTACCTTTTTGAGTGGGCACAATTCATTAATTAGCAATGCATCAAAGTGAAAATAACTGACAGAAGCCTCCTGCCTCTTCCCAGTGTTATGTGACCTTTCCCTATAGACATATCACTTCCACTTATAGGTAGTTCAGAAAACACATGAAGAAGGGAAAGAAGAATTGTTATCTTAGTGACATATTTAGTCCTAAATAAGGCAAGAGGCTGTGCAGATATAACCCGAAGAGGTGGGCACTAACCAGCCATTTCTGATAAAAATAGTTTAAGAGTGGGAGTACTAGAGTGTAACACACATTCTATGAGTACTCTACAAAAAGCCTGCTATGTTACAGTAAATGTTGAGACGTGCTTACACAATTAGGACTAATTAAGCACATATCAATCTGGCAAGTAGACTAAAACATTCATTGCAATTTCTCCTATTCAACCAGTCAGTATTTGCTGTGGTACAATAATGAATAACGCTGACGTAAGACAGGGGAATGCTGCTTGCCACAGCACCTTCCCTACTGTTCTCTTCCCTCCAAACCCCTGTGTGTGCCTCAGTTTATCTCAGAAATTTCTGTAAGTTTTGCCTTTGTTTTAAAATGTGGAAGGAAAAATAAATATGTGCACCAAATCCAATGGCTTACAGGAGCAAAGGAAGGATTAGTTCCAAAGGGAGTTGCAGTGAGTCTGTTTAATATGCTATAGCTTCCAGAGCTGTTCTGTTCTGCAGAAGCATGGCTATTACTCAGGTGTCTGTGTAGGAACATGCTGTTAAAAAACACCCGATGTAGCTGTGCTCTCCATTAAATCAGTATTCCACAGCAAACCACAAGGGTCACATGAGTATAAATAAGGTTACAGTTTCAGTCTTTCCAAATAAAGCAGGGCAAAGAGCTGAAGTTAGATAATTAAAAGAATATTTTTCCAGGCATTTGGCATCAAAAGTGAGGAAAAAGAAGTAGAGTGTGCATTGCCAAAGCCAGTCAAACCTGCACGGGGAATAGCATGCATATATATTTAGTGATAGAACAGATACCTAGTGGCATTATAAGTATGCCAGGTGCATTCAGTTTCTCCCTGACATGATTTGGTTCAGTTCAGGGTTTTTTCAGATACTAGCCTTACTAATACACCTACTTGGTAAGATTAGCTCTTGTGAAACCTGAAATCACTCTTCATTTGGAGTTACAGAGAGTTTGATGTGTCTTTGTAAAATTAACAGGTAAAAATAATTATCAAACATGACCCTGTCTAACATATTCAAAAAAACCTGAATACTTTCACACAAAGATATCTGAACTTTGTATGTGCTACAGAGATAGAAAACCTATTGCTTTATTAATGAGAAACCCCAAGATGAGAGGGATTGTTTAACAGACTTCTGTCCATCAAGGCTTTTATTTTTGTTGCTTTCATATACAAATACACCAATGCACTTCTGAAAATGTATACCAGATTTTTTGACAGAAAGGAGACAAACTACCATTTTCACAAAAGCCTTTGCTGGCACTCAATCATGATCATCTTCTCTTTGTTGCTATACTGCCTGTTTTACCCATCCAGTGAGCATCAATTTGACCAAGGTAATCAGTCTTAAAAAAAAAAAGAAAACAAAAATCTTGGAGTAAAAACATTTTAAAAGCTACCATCAACAAATTACAATTTGGCCTTCTGCAAGACACTAACTGTTCAGTAGCAGCTGATTGCTTAAACAGATGAATTTTAAAGGCAACCAGCTTTCCACATACCTCTGTATAAAATGAAGCCTACTATTTAGCCATTACCAACACTGCTGGCACATGCATTTAGAATTATTTCTTATTTGTTGTCACTGCTATCTATATTTTAGATCAAACATGCTGTCACCTGCTGTTATTTTGGTTAATTAAAATGACCTTGGGAAAGCAGAATATCCACAAATACTTAATGCTACCCTGCCGATCCCACATAAGGGAAGTAACTGCTTGATCTATCAAAAGCAGATATCAACTTCATTAGCATCATCTTTCTACAATACCACCTGAAATTCTTAACAGCTTCTAGTACCATTTCTTAACTATTATGAATTGAAAGGTTTATATTTTTAATAGATTTAATAATTTTAAGTTTAAACACATAAAAAGCATTTTGTGCTTAATCTCTAGTGTTTTGATGCCTCCCTTAAATGCTCAAGAATTCAGGGAACCAAGGGACATAGTAGCTATTGGCTTTTTTACAGAAAACTTTGAAACTACTGCCACATGCTGACCACTCACCCCTCTCGCTGCTCCTTAGCAGAAGATGGTCTGGCCTATTTTCCTACCTCCAGGAACTTCCCTGAAGGGACAAGGTCTGAGTAGAGGGAGAGGTTAAGCTGATGAGGCTCTAGAAGAAAGAGATCAATTGCTTCAGCTGGACCACTGCCCCATATGTGCTACATGAGATCACTGACAAACCAGGATACCAATGCCAGTCATGACTTTTGCAAAGAGAAAAACATGGTAATGATTTTTGTCAACAACATAATTGTTTGTCCTAAACCAAATAATTTCTCCTAAAATTTAGTAGAAAAACCTGGAAATACTACTGGGAGTATACACCACAAGTCACAGCACAGTGAAGCAAAATGAAAACAGGAAATACCAAATAATACTTTTTTTTTCCCCAAAAGCACATCTAATCTTTTAAAAAATAGCCCATGTAATTCCAGATAATGACAGAGCTATAGCTTATAGTCAGTCTCTATACTGAAATACTGATATAGCTGTAGAAAGGATAAAAGAGACCACATAAGATCTTTCAATATGAAAAGGACGTCTCTCAACAGTGACTGGACGTGACAGAATAGAGGTCCACCCAAAAAGGCAGAGCTATTCAGCAAGATACAAGGCAAGCATGAAGACACAGTTTCCATGAGCTACTTTATTGTTTTTCAATAATAAAACATTTCAGAACTTTTCTTGCATTAAGTACAAAGAATGACTGACAGGATAAACCAAAAATGACAGATAGGTATTGATGCACAGAGAAACTGAGTTTCTGTATCACAAAGTGTTTAAGTAAAACCAATTTCTCAATGAGAATCAAAGGAAAAGAAAGGTCTAAAGTACACAATATAGTACAGCTGGCAGGAACTAAGAGTAGTTTCTTACATAGGAAAAAGTGTTGGGAAAGCCTAGAAGTGAGGTATAAAGGCCACACCATCAGCAACAGGAAAGCAGAAGAGAACCTCACTGTAAAATAATGATCAGAATGAACTACGAAGCTCCTATAGAACATGTTTCATCTTGGGGTCTCAGCAGGGCATCGGTGGTAAGAAATGCAGAGAAAACCTGAAATACCTCTTGAACCAGTGTGAAAAAGACTCCATTGATGTAAGGGATAAAGAGAAGCCAGGGAAGAGATGCAGAAAGGAGAACGTGTTCAGACTGATGCAGGTCTGAAAGCAGTTTTGTGGATGATTAAAAGACCAGAGGAGAAAGACATAATGTGGACATGAGATGCTGGCATTGCTTTTGTGATTACTACCAGTCATGCTACTCCTATTTGCTGTTATAGTTTGTCAGGTAGAGCAAAGAATTAAAAGAAATTTCTTAGAGGGAAAACACTCAGTAGCATTGTCCATCCTGTGTAGGGTGTGCAGCAAGGGCATATAAAAATACTGTACAGTGTGTAATTTTATTATGAAACTATCTTGTCTCACTGTTTGCATGTGTGAGCTAACTAAAATCACACAACACATCAAATCAGGTATTTGATGTCTTGATGATGCAAGATGTTCTTAGGCTAGAAGCCTGTCTGCTATATACATATTCTTATTTTTTATAATGATCCCTCATTTTATGTCATCTTCCCCAAACTGCAGCAGGAAGGCAGCCCATTATGAATGGAAATCACAAAATGTCATTGACAAGCTGTAATGTCAGAAGGTCTGAGGCCAAACAAACTGCATGGTGGAACTAACTGGTAATAGGTAGTTAGCATTTTTATGTACAGTTTGAAATATTAATGTGAATTTGCCCTTTGAGCCAGAGAGGTCTCAGGCAGGTGTCACAGGCACTCTGTGCAATCCACTGTCATTAATGATTCCTCAAAGATGGAACTTTTTTCTTGAAGAAAATAAAGTAACAAGTAGGAAGAATGGTTGTAACATGAGGAAGCAAGATTGCAATAGCAAATCTTGGTCATTTCTATTTCTGCATTAAGTAGAACAGAAGCTTTTGTGAGCTAGTGGTTGTAGTTCCAAAAAATGAAACATCGCTGCCCCCTTCTGTAAGCCAAGAAAGCTGTATCCATCAGTTACCTAAAGAATCTGTATAGAAAGGTAGGGAGTTAAGTACTAGCCGACATGGACATTGACGTACTGAACTTGCCCAAGATATTAAACAGAAGGTATTAGTTCCTTTTTCCATAATTATTTTCATGCCTGGATTAGCTTGAAGAGCCTGATAAAGATCTAAGCCTCCAAGGGAACAAATAAGGAATAAGTACAATGGAATTGTTTTATTACCAGTTTGTGTATGAGACAGAAGCATGCCCATTTCTGAATTTATTAAAAAGCTTTCCAAATTCTCCAACATTCATTGAAATGTCATCAGGTCTTTTGTTTAAAATGAACTTTCAAAGTAATCACATACAAAGTTGTTAAATTGTCCTACACTCCAGGGAAAGTAGAAAATCACTGACTGGATAACATTTCTAGAAGGAACCTGGAGACACTCACCCATCTCTTCATGTTGGATACAAATTTGACCATCCCAGCCCATGCTATTCTGATTTAGTCTCCTTTTTTGCAATGTTTAGAAATTCAATGCATATTCAACCTGCTCTTGCACAAACTCTGTGTAAACAAGAAATTCCCTTGATCACATTATCATATCCTCCACCTAAGACCTTCTCATTTCTCATTCTTGTTCAGTTTAAGTCTGCTTTGGGACTGTGTCTGTAAACTGCCATTATTTGATTCACCCTGGCCATGGTATGTGAGAAGAGTGTGTGTGAGCAGAGAGCGCAAGACTTAGCTAAATGGACTTAAAAGCAACAGCTCATGGTTCGATTGCACTTGTAGCTTTTAAGTCCTCTTAGTGTCCAAACCCTCTACTTTTTTCCAGTTCCTGCAACTTGAATCTACTGACTTTCCTATTATCTTTTTGAGAGCCTTTCCCAGGACCTTTTCCATACAGCTATATCTCTGTGCACCCACTCCTGCTGTAAGTCTCCCCTTAAGTACCTTTTCAGCTACAACCAACACACTTACCAGCCTCACTTCTCCTGAAAAATAAAAAGTGAGCTCAACAAACTGAAGACTCCCTCATTCAAGTTGTTTAACATAGGGTTGAAATCTAAAAATATTTTATTTATTGAAAGCAAGCAGCAGCAGCCTTTAACCACATAGGCTGAAACTCTGGATTGTGGATTTCCCTGCAGTGCTAAGGCCGATTGTTTCTTGGGAATTAAGCTGACCTAATGGTGTATTTGAAAATAATAGATCTTACAAAAGCTCACCTTCTTCACCAGCATTGCCTCCGATGCTGCTGGAAAGGGCATGAGTGAGAGAGAAAGCAGCAGTTTTGCTAAAGGATTAATAGATGGTATGAAAAGTCAAGAGAAAGTAAACCTCACAGATGCTCAGAAAGTGGAAAGGGTGATTATCCCCATGCAGAAAAGGTGCAAGCCAGCACACTATTGAATTGTACACAAATAGATACCCTGCATAATATGGGCAAGTTTCTTAATCTGCTCATTGCCCTCTCAAGGCAGAGTATTCTTTATATCACAGAAATGCCATGAAGAGAAATCTCTGTTAATGTTTATGAATTGCTGAGCCAAGATAGGGAAACCACGTGAATGATGAGATTCTTATATATTAAAATACAAGGAGTTATAGATTTCTTTTGCTGTGTTTAAATAAACATGCTGGGACTGCAAGAGTCTCTGGTAAGAGACATTCTTCATCTAGGCAGCTTTGCAAGCAAGAGCTGATTTATGCTGGAGGGAAGATAAACAAATCGGTATGTTTTGAAAGCTGAGCCAGGGCCCTTATGCTGTAATTGCTTTGAACTGCCCTATGATTTTTTATTTCATTTCAGTCTACAACATTGACATATAGAGACACAGAAAGTATAACACAAATATAATTATCTTAGTGTCAGCTTGATTCAGTGAGGTATGAGAGGCTCAGTTTCTGTCATTACTGATGACAAAGCTGTAGATACTGTAATTTTTAAGAAAACAACTGTCTTCTGATTCTAGAAATATCACGTTTTCATATTTAGTACAGCATCAGGTACTTTCATACGTATACTAAGCAAATCAAATGTGTGCATCTCAAACTAGCAGCATTGGGGAAGCGATCAAAATGCTGCACACTGTACTGGGACTAGGAAGAAAAGTGCAACATAAGATAAATAATGGTCAGGAAAGTAAAACTGGAACAGGAGTGGAGTCTGAACGATGCACCACATGGCTCCCACCATGTGGTGTCTGCAAAGGCAAGGAGTGACAGTTGATAACCCAAGAAAGTCTTTCAATACCTACACAAGGTGATTTGAGATTGATAATAGTAATTTTTCTATCAGTGGATGAAGTCAGGCATAGAGTCCTTTTCTCCACTTAGAGTAACCACAGAATGACAGCAAAGGAGCATAGACTTGACACACACAAACCGACGCATTGAAGCATGATGCCATGTCCAAGCTGACAAACCCCACTGAAATCATACCAACACTCAAAGAACAAAACATTTGGTATTGTAAAGCACTTTCCAGCTCTGTTTAAAAATGATAAAGACAACATATCTGCTGCAACACATAAGAAAATATTTAAAGTTTAGAGACATCAAGTGTAAACTCGTGAAGGTAGTCAGCTTGGATTAAATGCACAACTGCTATTATTTTTGGCTAAGTTCCTCCTCACACTCACTTTGACAGCACACACAGAAAGCCATTTTTCCTGGCTGTTAAAATAATGTGACAAGATGAGGACTATGTAATGATGCAGGAAACATTTCCTCTGCAACCAGTGCGGCAGTTGATTTCAAGTGATAACACAAGGCAGCTGCTCACAGGGACCTCAGAACTGCTTCATTTAGGGCAAAGAGTGAGCTCATAGCACAGTCCGTAACTGATGGGTAATGAGTTACACATCTCAGATTCCCACAATACAATACATCAGCAGCTCTGTGGGTCATTTCCTCCATCTCTTTAAGAAATTTCTCACAAATTATTCCCTAGATATCTCACTGTATCACTAGGGGCCAGCAAAGGCTGGACAACTTTCCTCCTGGGGAAAAAAAAAATCTCTGTAAAGTAAACTTCTGCTCCGTCTCTGCAAAGTGAACTACCGCTCCATCTCTGCACAAGTACCACAGCTCAAACAGGTTTCAGCAAAAAGTAATTTCTGCAGTGCCAGAATGGCACCAATCCATAAGTAGTTACAGCTGTCCATGTGCCAACATGGTGGCTTGTCAAATGGGCATCTGATGGTATGTATGAATTATGAATCTTCCCATTTAAACCTAGGCCAGCATTTGCTGTAACGTCCAACACTAAGAATGGCAGTAAATGAGGAAGCTGGCAAATGCACAGAGCATCAGTCCCAACATGGAGTGCTTTTGAATTTCCCACCTGATGAAGTGATGAATGTAAATTCAAATGAGCCCTTCTCCTGTAGTGCTGGCCAACTTATTAGGCAATTAAACAAAATGCTGTCAGTCACATTTGCAGCGAGCACCTTTCATGGTTATTTTACCAGGCTGTAGTGTGCACATGATAAACCACTAAACAAACAAGTTCCATTCCCCAAGGAAGTTACAAAACAAGCAGAAACAAAGTCAAAGTGAAAGGTGGCAGACCAAGACTCAGAGGATGTCAAGTAGCCCTTTAGAAAATAGGCCGGTTTAGCCCATAATCAACCACATGCTTCACTTCAGTGTAATATTAAACCCCAGTAAAGCATATGAAGAAACCTTTAACTGTATGGGATAACTGGAATCACTTTATCAGTGTATTTCAATGCAACACTATTTCATGAATGTGAAGAGACATTACAGGGACTATAGATGTTAGCATTTTGATGGGTTCAGGATGAGCTCCCTTCTAAGCAGAGCAGACTTGGTATTTTTGATTCAAAGAAAACCATATAGTTTCATGTCACTAGCTAAAAAAGAGTAGCCTTGTTTTTATTTTAGTCTGAAATAAAAATAAATCTGGAAATCATGAAAGTTGTTGCAAAACAGAATTGTTATTTTGCCTGCCAACTACAATATCAAAAACAGGTGGCCAAGTATCACGGATCACTGCTAGTTTTCACATCTTCCATAAATCCTTATTACCTTGACCTACTCACAAATATTGACTCTGATTCAGGAATGTAGTTAAATGTGTTTTTTTGAAGTCAGCATCATAGAGCTGAACTCCAACAAGGAGGCACTAACAGCTGGTTGTAGAAGTATGAAGGGTAGTTACTGGGGGTTGCTGAGGCAGAGAAAAGAAGGTGGCAAAACATCTTTGTCAGCCAGATGATCTAATTTCCCCCCCCCCTCCCCCCCCAGAGGACTATATAGAAATAGCGTATCAGGAATCCACAGATTTAACAGCAACCATTGCAATTTTTTTCTCGCACAGGACTAAGGTGCTTACAATGGCTTCAAAGCGTTAAATATGTTAGTCTTGCTCTCACCTGTTTTCAGAATGTTGTTGAACATAAGCACATGGTCAGTTGTTTTCCCTATTTGAAGTCCTTTGCTTCACACAATATATGCTGTAACGCAAACTTCTCAGATGTGTCTCTGTTCCTCAGGTGTGATTCTGATCTGAAAGCTCCATGGCATGCTCTTGCCATGCCAACAGGATCAGAGACATGCAGTCCAAATGTGAGGAAATGATGAGGTCTGATGGTCACCATCAGCAGCTGCTAACATTGTTACCATAAACACCAACAGTTTTGGTGTATTATTCATACTGTAGGAATCTACTTCAGTAATTCTCTATGGACAGGCCTACTTGCAGCGGAATCATCTTTAAACTTTGTAAATATATTCCAAATACAGGACAAGCCTTTTGCCTTTTTTGCAACAGGAAGAGAACTCTCAAAACATACTGTTGCTATAGTGGATTTTGTACGGGGAAAGATACTTCGAAATGAAAGACGGCTCTTCTACAGCAGCCACTGGCTTCCATTAGAGATCTTCAAATACTCCACAGTGGCATGAAGAACTCCTCACTGGGCCACTGCTGTAATTAACTAAAGTCCAACATATGTTCAATTGTATATGGCTGTATATATTTCATGCTATATTCTTCTCTCACTGTGTATTGACAAGAGCCATGAACTTGACTTTAGTTGAGGAGCCTGATAACAATACAGTGAATATGATCCTTCTAACCCACGTTGTGCCTTTTATTTCACATAAGCAAAATGCAATCTCCAAAATCTATTTTTCAAACTGCAAATTCATCAGTGAGGGTACAGGTCTTTGTCCATGCTCTGCAACCATACCAGCTGAAGTCACTTGTGGTGTCAGATTTTAGCCACAGTCACATTCTTCACTTGGACTCTTCCCCTGACATCACTCTAATTACAGGGGCTGCACAAATCAGTCACTGCTTAGGGTCACAAAGCCCCACCTAAGGGGCTTTTCATCACTTCCTTGAAGCTTTAATTCTAAACATAACTGGCAGATCTATGCAAGCTTTATATAAATACAGTCACCGAGTTCCTTTATGCATTATTTATATTGTGCTAAATAGAGCAGGAATCAGAAATGTAAGAAATTAAAAGATTATTTTCTATTTCACTACAGACTTTAAAGTCAATGTGTCCAGAAAAATATGAAAAAAACCATTCTCAAATGGAAAACATTGGATAAGCACAAGTTATAATCAAGAAATGTCAATAGAAAATGATGTGGCATGGTCTATAATACCTGTACTCCATCTCTAAACCCAAAGAAAGCATCAAATTCATTGCTTTCAATAGTCAAAATTGAATCTTTGGGCTTTTTTGTTTGGTGGTGTGTTGGTTGTTTTGGGTTTTTTTTCTTCTGCCATTCTTCTGTACAAAACCACAGCTAGTCACAGAATTCCAGTAAGCTCAGGAAAAGCTTATAAAAATTACTAATCACAAAAAGGTAAGAAAAATTTTTCAGTTTTTCCTTTTTTTTCAGAGACTTCAGAATGGAGCAATTTTATGACAGATATCAAAACACTACATCAGTAGCTATCAGAATTGTTATTACTGAAATAATTTTTAAATTGCTTTCCAAAAGTGTAGGCTATAGGTAAAAGACTAAGCAACCTTCAAATGAACAGGCAAGCAAACAGTCATACATCACCTATAATCAAAGCCACTAAAGAACAGTTTCTCTACAAGCTTCATTTGTTCCTCCCAAGAGCAGTGGCTATTGCCATCGTATTGTCATTTTTTTCGTTTGAAGATGATCCCTATTTGCATGAAATAGACAATACTGAAATGTTCTTAAAATGCAAAATATCTGCTTTTTTTTTTTTTAAAAAAAAAAGTTCATAAGAGTACTACATTCCAAAGTGTACTTTGCTTATAAATAAAACCACCCATTAGCAAGAGGTTTTCTGTGGGCTCTCTTCTTGTGCTCACTTGAGCAAATTCCAAGCCCTCCCTGTTAGACCCATGAACCTGTGGGGTACTTTGGTTATTTTCCATCTGTTATCTTCATTCTTTTGCACTGATGAACTGCAAATCCTACTTGAATGCCCAAGTTGCTTTGGCTCTCTCTAATGGGCTGAGTTATGCCTGAAAAGCAAACAGAGGGCCAGATACCCTCTGGCCAGTTTTCACTTGACTGCAATTAGACATTTTTCATTGCTGGGTGGGCAGCGGCCAACCAGCTGCTTGGTAAACAGTCACAGTAATTGACATAAGAAACTCTATTGCTCTTGTAAAAAAACATTTTTGGAAAAAAACCCCACTAATAATGTCTCTGAATCACAATTATCTTTATTGTCTGCCTGAAGACAACATAGAGATATAATCTGCTTTGGCTTTGTTCCTTTCCTTCAAAATTACATAGAGATGTCCTTATCTTGAAGAGTGAGTAGGATCTCTGGAAAGGATTCAAATCCAATGCACCTTTCAAAATAGAAAAGTTTTGTCTAAGAGTTCAATGAGAAAGGATAGGGGAGAGGTTTTAAAAATCATTAAACCATGAAAGTTTCTCAAAGTTTATTGTTTACATCAGCTGAGTATTTTGAAAGCCCACAACCAAACAAGTAATTGTGCAGGCTTGTATTGGAGACAGGATCTTAATATTCCATCAAATATTCATACAGAGAGATGGACAGATTTGCCCATCCATTATTTTTGTTTTAAAGCAAGCAGACCTCAGACCATGTTTTCCGTAGGGACTTCATCCTCATTTGGACTTCACTTCTGATGGCTGAATGAGCAGTGCCTACCTGGTTACTCTGTAAATGAGCATATTTGTGAAACGAGTAAACGTGTATTCTTCGTAAAAATACCAAGTGCCTAAAAAATACAGAACGGCAAAAGCTGAGTACAGAGTACTTTATAATGTGGTGGAAAAGAGAGTCCTCTAGTGGTCTCTGTTTGCCATTACATGAAAAGTAGTCAGTTTAGGGAAGAGTGCACGCTGTCAAACATGACCTCACAAGAAAAAAAATCTTAGTCCAAAGTTAATACTAATCAGGGGAAATTTCCCCCATGGATGTTCATGGCAGTCTCCAGAGTTTTCTAACCTTAATCTGCAGAAAAATCGTCATATGTTACCAGTCATTACATGTATGTTAAAAAGATCTTGGGCAGCTCTTACAGAGAAAGCATTTCTCAAGCGTATATGTGATGCTATTGTACATTTGTGAACTGATATAATAAGCATCTATTATATACATATACTATGAACTTTATAAACATATAGTGAACTGTGCTGATATAACAAGCGCCATATACACATATCGTCTCTGAAGTAAGTATTGGGATGAAAAAAAAAGGGGAAGTATTTGAAAGTTTAACTGGGCTTCACAGAGTCTAGGCAGTGGCAGCCAAGCTTCTAGTAATGAAGGAAAGATTCCAAGAAGAGTGATTATACTTGAGAGAAAGGCTTTAGTTTTGACATGAGAAAATAAGTTTGCAGAGGTGATAGAAAAAATAGAAATAAATGATCCATGTAATGGGTTTGGAGACAAACTTTGCAGGTCAGGATTTATATAATCTGGGAGAAACTTCATGCATGTGGGTGGGAGGGAAGAGTACTGCAGAACTGGGGATGTGAAATCGTGAGACACAAATTTATTCTAAATTTGTGGATGGAAAGAAGGCTGTATGTAAGATACATCAGCTCAGAATCTGGAAAAGACTTTCCAGAGCAGGATCATAGATATAGAAGAAGCTGAAGAGAGAAATATTAAAAAAAAAATAATTGAGGTAAACTTCACCAAAAAAACCAAAGGGAGTATGAGGAAGCTTTGGAAAGTGCATATTAAAGGAGCTACTGAAAACACACCAGGAGAGTGAGGAAAAAAGTGGGATACTAGGGAGACTAAACAAGACACAGCATACAGGTGTGCTGGCAGTGAGACCTGCTTGCTGCCCGTGCCAAGTTGACAAGACAGGATTGTAGGTCTTCACAAAACAATAATATAAATCGTTTGGCACAGTAGATATTTGAAATTGGTATGTATTTGTTAGTACCAGTTTTGCAGCTGCTTTTACTGAAACAAAGCATTCTCCTTTATAGAGAAAAAGTATAAAATGAATATTTGTGTATTCACTTTGTAGGAACTGTGAGTAATATCTCATGATTGCAATACATTAATAAAATGAAGTTTAGTAAAATTATCCACTTGTTCTCTGTAGATGTTAAAATTTCTTAGCAGTATCAATATATATGCAAAAGGCAACACAGCATTCCTGAATTATACGATGTATATCCTGGCATCTGCTTTATACACTCCCAGAACTTAAGCAATCCTTTGGCAAAGGTACATAACCAGACATAAAAATCTGGTAAACAGCGGTTTCTAAGAAAGATTTGTGTGGTCTTCGTACCAGACAGTTCCCAGCACTGTCATTAAAGGCTTATCTCAGGAAAGCAGTTGGAAAAATCTATTCTCCCTTTAAAGAAGAACCTCATCAGTCAGAGCTGTAGGGGTCATCTGTCATGACCATCAGCTACCCTCTCTCTCCAGCATACCTTTGCAGAGTTAGAGCATCAAATGATAAGTTCCATATGCAAAAATTCAAGGGTCAAACACTGCCTGGCTATATTCCTAGATAGGATCTTCCAGTCTCTACCCCTACATCTTATTTTTTCCTCAGTGCTAGCGTGGCTTTTTTCAGCTTTACCACTTGTAGTTCATGCACCTATCAAAAAAATATTGCTGAACTTAGTGACAGACATAAAGTAAAGTTTGAAAATATTCCATTTTTCATACAGTGGGGAAAATTATTTCCTTTGAACATGTTGTCAGCCTCAAACAGGGAAATGGATTAGTGCAGAGTGCTCAGACTAGTATTTAGCTTCACATTTTGACATGTGCAACAAGATTGTAAAACACTGAAAGCTGCCGTGTCTGTATCAACTGCAAGCCTGCAGAGATACAGCCTTTGAGGTAATTTAGGACAGCAGTGTCAAACAGGTAAAGATGCACAATAACCTAGGGCAAAAAATACTAGGAAAAAATTCACCCACTATCTAACAAATGCAGGAATGTAAACTGAGTTTCGTAAGTGCAGCTGTCTCGTACCATTTCTGCAGTAGGTGTGACCACTATAGTGCCAAACACAAACTCCTTTTCGTTCTAATTGGGAAAACAGCTTGTCTTTGGAAGTACAAAATTCTGAATGCTGTTGTGTTGCCATCACCATCATCACAACAAACTCTCAAAGGGACTACAGTAGGCTGAATTGTGATTAGTCCTTCAGACTCAATAAGAGAATTATTTTTTGCAACTATAAACCACAGTTTTTGGTGCAGCTTTGTGGAGGATAGCTCCTGCTTTTTATGCAAGAGTGTCAAATCAGGGGGCAGAGGATGAACTCTTTATTGACTGGTCTACTAGGATTTCAAAGAGCAAGAGATGCTTTTTATTGACTCTAAGTCCAGTGGAAATGATGGAGGTCACAGAATCACAAAATGTTTGAGCTTGGAAGGGACTTCAGGAGGTCATCTTGTCCGGCACCCCTGCTCAAGGAGAGCTACCTAGAGCAGATGAGTAAAGCTTTCTTGTGGCTGGCAAAATTGCTGTAATTTGAACCAGACACTGTTCACACTGGAAAGAGGCCTTGATCAGTAATTGCCCTAATTTTTAGTAACAGTAAGAGCTGTGCTGAACCTCGTCTTCACAAACAAAGGTGAAGAAGGTAAAGATGGGACATTCTTTACAATCCTGCAGTGTTTATGTGCCACAGTAACTCAACAGACATAACTGACCAGGAACAGAGATCCTTCCAGTTCTGGTGGTTGAAGAAGTTTCCTTAGTGACTGCCACAGAAAATTCTCCTCTGCTAAAAGAATGGAGGGGCTCAGCAGCCTCTGGCATCAGTAATCATAAGGTCTGCTGTGATTCATTGTGAGATCCTGACCCAGTGAACGTGCAAATCTCCAAGGACAGCACTGGGCAATGGCATACCAGCTGAGGTCCTTCCTGTGGAGCCAGGCACAGGGATCTCTTTTGTCTCTCCTCTTCAAAAGACATTTGACAAGGTAAGGTTCTTGAAGATGGATCAATACACAACAATACATAACAGTGCATTGATCAAACGCAGCTCTTGACCTCCTTTCCACTGCACTAACGTTGCTATTTTTCAAGTAACTGGCCAAAGCAAGGGCCTAGAAAAAGAAATTGTTCTTGTATTCCTTTAAAGAACAACTTTGTGAAAAGAAACTAGATTTGATGTGTTATCCATTTTGAACTAGTCAGATCTCCAAACCAGACTGACAGTCACATTTTTACCTATGTTTCTAATGACAGGAGACAGTTTATGATGTTTGGTTCTGCTGCTGTTTTCTTACGGACAAGTCACACTGCTCCTTCTGACCATTAGCACACATTCACGTTTTCTGAGTGGAGTCAAGAAGGACAATAGGATCTTAGATAAAGAATATGGCCCTCTCAGAGTAAGAAAAATAATGGATTTCTGGTTGTGACACACTGAAATGATGTGACTGGAAACGTCAAGCACATTGCATGCATTGCACTCACAGCTGGCTATGAAAAAACAAATATACTCTGTGCTCCATGGTATCCACTTAATATTTGCATTATCCAAACACAGTTATTTTCCATCCAAAGTTTCTACAACTTCAGCTCCTAGTTGTGTAATCACCTGCCTAATACTGAAAGTGCAGAAAAGTTTTTTTTCTTTCTCCTCCAGCCATTCCAACAGTAACCTCTGTGTCACCTGCTTTTCCCTTTTGAATGTTCAGTTCCTCTCTCCCACAAGTTCAGTCTGCCTCTGCTCTCAACAAAGGCAGGAGGGCTGAGATCTCTCTCAGTCTCTGGAGAAGTTGCCCCAGCTAGCCTCCCAGAGGCAAGGCTATTAACATAAAAACAACTGGTGATTACTTTTATATGAAGAACAGATTTATATGGGTTTAAAGGGCGACATCTGCCTGGCCGAGTAGAACAGCAGCTGGTAATTATCACTCAAAGACACCAGTTTCTCAGTCACAGTGGATTCTCAAAACAGAGCTAGCAACTATTTCTATAATATATTTAAAGATAATACAATCATAAAGTAATTTTTGTGTCTAAAACTGAATGCTTGCCTCTTCATGGGGGCAGCCACATATCTTTCCACATTTACTAAGCACCCAAAAGGCAACAGAAGGTTCTTATGCTCAGCACTGTTTGGAAAAAAAACAATTCAGCATGTTCTTGTGAACTCTTCCTATAATTCAGATGTTCCTTTAAATATTTCTGAGGACCCAGAAGTATCAATCTATGCATGTAGCTTGCCTGAACAGAGCACCTTTTGTTAGTGATATCATTTACTTCATCCTTCCTAGCTATTATTTCTCATGGTAAATGAGACTGTCATGTTCTGCTTTATTCAGCATGATCCCTGAAATATCCAGGATGCTGGATTTGATGACCCCACAGGTCCTTCCCAATCCCATATTCCTAATCGCGTTGTGAAAGGTAATAATGTCCTTCCATGTGCTTATGAGGTCCTCTCATAGTCTTAATTGAGACTCTGGGCATAATCCAAATGCAAGTCATAACCATAACAATTTAATTAGAATTATTAAATCCAAAGAGCCAGAAGTACTTAATTAAATAAGCAGCTTGCTTTCTGAGCACAGAGACATGCTTCAGATCACTGTAGTCATAAAATTCTCACTGTGCAAAATTATGAGTTGTTGTTTGATAATAATCAATAGAACAGACTATTGAACAAATACCTTCTGACTTGTTTTCCAAGCCATCATATTGGTCCCAGTAGTTCGCAAGACAGATATAAATAACAATGCAATTGTGTTCCCACAATCGTGCTGTTATTGGTATCTAAACAACCACTGACATGACCAGACAAAAAAAGGAAACGAGGGTAGTTTGTCAAACCTTGCAGATAATTGTCACTCTAACCTCTATACAGGGCTGTAACTGCCAGGGTTGTTGTCCGTATCACCACAGTTTCCACTCAGTTTGGGGAATAAATGGACATGCACTGAATGGATGTGTCCTACAGAGGCTACATTACTTGACAGGACCAAGGAGTGAAAATATTTAAAATATGCATATATAAGTTACTACTAGAGATGAGAGGTGTTAGGCATCCAAAACACATATTATATATAGGGCATTGCAAGTATTTTAAGGATTTAATCCGGATTACTATCTATCATACCTGCAGGGACAATATTTGACAGTTATGTGGGAAGTCATTCCTGAGCACCTGTCTACACCTCAGCAGAGTTTGGTCCCACGAGTTTCATGGGAGCCCCCTCTTGTTATAGCACGTGCTATGCAGCAGCTCACCAGCCCAGTCTTGGCAAGACCATGCTGTCACCACGAGCTTGTGCTGTGAGTCTTCCAGATCTTGTCCATGAGTGCTCCTGGCCCCTTGAGTGCTGACAGTCTATAAGTGCATGCGGCATGTGGATTCTCATTTAAAGCACTTACCAGCTTGCATTTTAAATTAAGTGAGGGTATCCTTCCCTGGAGGCAAAACTCTTCACATTCATCTTCAATAAAACAAGAACTCACTTCTTGTCACTGTACTAATTTTAAATCCATCAGAAATCTGTAAATGACATAGAGCAAAACTGTCACTCATCCTCAGAGGAAGTCCCCCAAATGACAGACTTTTCTTTGCCTTCTGATAGCAAAGATAGCCATGAACAGCTGGCAAGAGCTGGCAAAAGCCTCAACCTGCCTGGAGCATAAGTACTGGCAAGAACCAAAATCAAATTTCCTTGCATGTCACATGATGTAGACCATAGTTTCAGGGATAAGTTTCTCCTGACACAGGATTGCAAAGGCAGTAGCACAGCCCTGGGCCCTGATGGCACCAACAAGGCACCTGTGGATTTAAGTGTGAGTGGGAGATCCCCCACCCTCTGCTCCTTCAGCCACAGTGTGTGGAAGGTGCCCATGGGAGACATCACAGCAATCAGAAAAATATTTAAGGGGTACATTAGAAATCAAACATTTTCAGTATATTTAGGATGAGTCAATATGGCCATGAGTCACTGAATTTCCATTTGCTACTCTCTTGCACCAAAACTTCCTTTCTGCCTTTATCAGCTTCGTGACTCAGACTCTTCTGTGATATGCTCTGCCCCAAATGCATCATATACAATGTGACGTCCATACATACATGCACACACACACACACACACAAGCCACGCAAGCCAAGCAAAGGCGCCGACGAAGTATTCCCAGAGCATCATTCCCACCTATTCAGCCTGCGAGCAGCAGATGGCAGCCCTGTTACCGCTCCTTATCTCTTCTCCACGGTGCTCAGCCTGCACTTGCAGGCAGCAGTTTACCACTCATCCCCACAACACAAGCATATCCTTCTCTTTCCCACCTCTCCTGGGGTTTTAAGTACTACCCATCACTGCAGGTAAACCGAGTCTGCAGAGTGAAGTCTGTTGTGGTCTGAATGGAGCTTTTCACCCTCTTCCCTAGCACAATGCCAGGGACTACTGAGTTTTGTAAAATCACTGCCCATGGTGAAAGCTTAAATGTAAATGCCTCATGGATGGACATGAAGTCACAGGCACAAATGCTTCCTTGGAGGACAAAGGAGTGGGCAGCAGAAGTCAATTTACACTCCCTGCAGAAAAGGTTATTTACAACAAGAATTACCCTAAGCCCAGTGCTTTCAGTTCTGCAGGGCTTTAGGCTCACTCACTTTGAATTTATCTGTGTGATTTGTTGGTAGTAGGCAGCCCTTGCCTTGTAGAAATGTTGAACTCTGGTCTTTGTTGTCAGTCAGCATTGTTTTCTTCCTTTGAAAAAAGAAATGTGTCCTGTATGGTATGTCTTGGCCTGGTGATGTTTTTGAGTGATGTTTTCCTGCAAAGTAAATAAGCAATTGTCTGCATATCCCATCCTCAGCCCTTCACAGTGTTTCTCCTTGTACAGTCACTTACACAAGCACAGAACACAAAGGAGAATAGAAGGATTTGCTGTTTATTCATACAAATGTATAAGACAATACAGAAACTACGCCTGGCAGAGAGAAGCGAATTCTCTTCCTTGGGATTTGGACTCACATTTCATTATCTGCATTGTACCCTGTTTCCGCCAGATGCCAATTCAGGTAAACTTTTTCCAGTTCAGTTCAAAGTCAGAAAGAAGCACAAATAAGTTCACCTTTTCCCTGCAGTTACTGTAATATTTTCCAGTATAATTATGATTCCTATCAGGGTTTTAGATAGAAGAAAACAGGCTTAAGAGGAAAACTCAGTTGCAACTTACTTTCTTGACCGGGTGCCCCATGTTGTGGTGCTCATGGCAAATAAAGTCTCCATGCTAAAGCATGGGAAGTTTTCTATAACTAGGAAAAAAAAATATCCAAGAGCAACAATATTTATTTTCTACACTCCATTAGCAGCCCAGAAGCAATTCAAGCATGTTACTAGAAACTGAACCCAGCTAATTAAAAATAATGTTCCAAAGCTACACTGATGTCTTTTGCATCTGGAGCTGGCTTCTGCAAATAAACATACACAAAAACAAGGACAAATCACAATAAATCTAAGCAGACAGGTACAAGCAAATTGGACTGTGGAAGTGACATGTCTCTCTGCTTAAATGTCTACCGCAAATCCCAAGGAGACATGGTAGGATTTAATCTAATTGGGTTTGCCACTTCCCTGCAGCTTATATGTGAGAATAACTGCAATTGTATATGACTGTACTTAGCTCAGTACCAAAAATCCATTTATTAGGCTATTAGAATCTATAGAAAACATAGGTTTGAGATCATTTGGATATGCTGGTTACATACTTGGTCTGCTAGTTTTGTGGTTACAGCTTCCAAATTGCTACTGATGAGGTGGTAGTAGAAAAGCAGATGCAGTTAACCATTTGAATGGATGGCTTAGAAAGGTTCTTTTCTCCCTTCAGAATCCATAATGGGACCTTATATGTTGGCTCAGTGCTCTGCAAATCTCGTAACATTCAGCAGGAGACTGGGAAACCAAGAGGTTGCTGAGGTTCAGAAATCTGTTCATCATAAAGCAAAGCACCTTTGCATGTGTGGGGCCCCATAGAGTTGGCACAGCACGGTATAGAGATGCAAAAAGAATTATGTTTAAGGACAGCCTTATGGGGCAACAGAGGGAAGAGCCTCTAGTCTTCTGGTTTGTCAGTATTTCAAAGGGTGCAATTAGCAAGAAATGCAAGGAAAGCCATTGGGCCATTCAAAAAAATGTGGTATCATCACTCACCCACCTGTTCAGTCTGCAAGAGGAGCAGGTGACTGGTGTACTCATCGTGGAGCACAGCATGATCAAGCTGCAAAGTCCCATCCTTTAAGCTTTTGTGAGATCACGCAACATTAATAAAATTCTTCTTGCCAAACAGATGTTTTTAAATGAAGCAATAAACTCTTACAATTTCTTTTTAATCTAAATCACGGTGATTTCAGGTATAAAGGTGAATTTTCTTGGAAGATGGAAAACTTCACCTATAGCCATAGTCCTGTAGTGTACACACAGTGGGGCCAAAAAAAATGACAAATGGTTCTTTCAACTCAGCCATGCTACAATGAATGCCAGGCTGTGGGGAAAGATTCTGGGGCTGTTTGTGACCTGTTGGACACCATTCAAGAGGTATTGAGAACGTATTCCACATGCAGATCTGTTTTAGGAAAGCAGACTTAAAATATGTGATCCTTACGTTCAGGACCTGGGATTACAAAGGCTTGATTTTGCTCCCAACAAACTGAGGGGCAATGTAGCCATCAAGAGAGCTACTGTGGATGCAGCCTTTTTGTGTCACATCCAGCATAACTTTCCTGGTAGCTGAGATGTTGATACTCTTTCATAACAGCCTGGCTTACACATAATGTGCCCTTTTGTGCCAAGAAGGCCAATGACATCCTGGGGTGTATTAGAAGGGGTGTGATTAGTAGGTCAAGACAGGTTCTTCTCCCCCTCTACGCTGCCCTGGTGAAGGCATATCTGGAATATTGTGTCCAGTTCTGGGCCCCTCAGTTCAAGAAGGACAGGGAACTGCTTGAAAGAGTCCAGCACAGAGCCACAAAGATGATTAAGGGAGTGGAGCATCTCCCTTATGAGGAAAGGCTGAGGGAACTGGATCACTTTAGCTTGGAGAAGACTGAAGGATGACCACATTAATGTTTATAAATATGTAAAGGGCGAGTGTCAGGAGGATGGAACCAGGCTCTTCTCAGTGATGTCCAATGATAGGACAAGGGGCAATGAGTGCAAGCTGGAACATAGAAGGTTCCATGTAAACATTAGGAGAAACTTTTTTGCAGTGAGGGTGACAGAACACTGGAACAGGCTGCTCAGGAAGGTTGTGGAGTCTCCTTCTCTGGAGATGTTCAAAACCCACCTGGACATGTTCCTGTGTGACCTGATCTAGGTAATTCTGCTCTGTCAGGGGGGTTGGACTACATGATCTTTCAAGGTCCCTTCCAACCTGTACCATCCTGTGATTCTGTGATAATTTTGAACAGATTTCTCTTACAGTGGCTCAACTCAGATCCAAACAATCACAAATAAACGTAATTCCACCACTTTCTATTTGAATCAGACACCCCACCAATTAATCATAAGCTGAAATTCAAAGAATATTAGTTAAAGTCTCTGTCCAACTGCTGCAAAATACCAGAGTGAAAAATCTTCTCTGGGAAATGAATAAATTTAAACATAGTTATGGGCAATATTTTTGGTAAAAGAACACAAACCAGAGAGGATTGCTTGGCAAAATCATTATCCTTCTTGCTGACATTGCAGCACCACAAACATGAGTGGTAGCTGCTCACCAAAGGTGGAGGCAGCCCAAACTAGTCTGGTTTTCCCCTGCCTTCTAGCCTTAGGATTGCTTAAAAAGGTTATGATTAACATAATTACTCTGAATGATGTCTAAAATGAATCCACAGTTCAAGTTATCAGCTGTCAGAACTGGCTTCCAGTTATGAAGTCCCTTCTCTCCCCACACATACCCACTGCTATCCTCACCCTTAGGCAGCAATGACAGTGACATTAAGCAGCAACCTGCTAGGATTTTGTAAGGCATGCAAAGGTTACGTTCCCTCATGAAGGTAACTGGTCCCTGTCTCCTCTGAAGAAAAGGTATCAGGTGAAGTAGGAATGCTCACAAAATAGGCTGCTGAGGGCCAGATGCCACCCAGCTCTGTGCATGGTTTGGCAATGCAGGGGGAAACAAACAGTCCGACCTTGCTCTGTGTTCCTGATTTCCTGTAGAAAAGGTAGGAAAATCCTATTGGGAAATACTTTTTTCTTTTTTATGCTTCTGCAGGGACCACAGTTTGATGGTGGGGTCTTACCTCTACTCCCCTGGCTCACAATTAAACAGTGAGGAGGTACACAGAGATGCCTTTCTTCTATGGTAGCAAAATCCCTGGGATTCTGTTAGAGAAACCCTGCCTTCAAACAACCTGAATGTGGTAGGTACAGCTACCCTAACACTGGGCAAAATGTATTTTTTGAGAATGCTCACCTTTATCAGCCTAAGAGAAGGGCTAGTAAAATATTAAGCCTAAGGTACGCATTTAATCAAAAGTGATCTTTAACATACATCAGAGACACTTAAAACTAGTAGGAGAGGGATAACCAAGTATTTTCTCTGAAAGCCTTTAAACTGTAACTCAAATGGGGATATACTAAAATACTTCTGACTTCTAGAAAGACACATCATGTACCATTACATTTAGAGACGCAGAAATTATCAGGATGGGATCTCAAATGGCTGTAGTATATCACACTACAGCAAATTCATTGCACTACACAAACTGATGCCACATGACAAAGTGTGACAGCTGATCTGTGCTACTTACGAGAGATTGTCAAGATGTGCTGAATATTTTCTAAACTGCTATCAGAAAACATATGTTTCCAAGGGGTAATGATACAGTGGGTATGAATAACTCATAAAAATTATGAATGAAGTGTTCTCACCTTCATTTGACCTTTGTTACTTCTCCAGCAGTCAGAGCTAAATGTGTAGCACACCAGAATGCATCTGAAGAAGAGACAGATGATAATAAGAAGCTGTTAAGAGATGCTCACTCCACTGGCTCTATTAGTTCAGCTTGCTTGCACAGACAGAATTTCCCTGCACGTGTGAACATGAGCATAGATCAATAAAGGGAAATATCCAGGTTGATACTCTCTCAGTCTGAACTCCTCTGAGCAAGCTGCACACACAGTTCAATGCCTTGTTGAAGACTGAGGACAGCGGTTGTGTGTAAGGAGCCATGCAACAAATGTGGTCCTATCTTCCCCACATGGTGCACCTCCAGCACCAACTGGGAGCGACACTCCACCTTTGGCTAAAGTCACATTACAGAGGTATCTGGGTGCCTTCACTCTCCACTTGCATTTTCCTGTCTCACACACCTACAACCAAGGTAGGCTGGGCTATTCACCTTTTGCAGAAAGATCACAGGCCATAAGAGACCTTTCTTGTATATAAAAATATGACTGCTTGTCATATTTTTCAAACATTGAAAGGAGAGCAATATTTTTAAAATGTTAACAGGAAAGCAATACCTCTGCATCCTTAGACATACATATGGGGAATAAAATATAGAAAGAGTTTTGTCAACTAAAACAAAGAAACTTCTGTCCATAGGATAGTAACACACAGGCTGTGGATGTTGAAAAGCTGCTAGCAGAGGGATTTTCTCAGGTTCTCACAATATACAGTGAGAGTCCTGCCTTTCTCATACAAGTTATGAGAAAAACAGTACAACGGTTTTTGTAAGCTGGACCAACACCTGGTGTTTTGCTAAGTTCTGTTTATGGCACATTGGAAAAATATTTTGAAATGGGTGTTGTAGGACTTCAGCCAATCCCCCTAGGAGATGGGTGATCACTGATGAATTGCCTTATAGGGCTAGGGTATATTAAACGGGGTTATAAATTAATAAAGTTGCTTCTTTGCCTTCTCTTGCTGAATTTGTGTGTTGCTGCATCTCTCTGCTCCCGGTATAAACAATGACACACAGGCTGGACGAATACCCGTCAGAAATGGTTTAAATGCAATCATCCTGTCATAGAGTAAAAGGAGCACCTCAGTTTAAGGGTTTATAACTTGCCTACCCCACTCCTCATGTCTGTTAATTCTTTATTTCCCACCCTCTCCTGTGGGTATTGTGTGTACTCCACACCCTGTGCATAGGATTTGGGAAGCTGGGAATGCTTTGTGGTCTAAGAGCCATGTCCAGGTTTGGGAGCCATCTATCCCTTTTCCTTCAATGCTATCTGGGTCAGATATTCAACTGATTTAACTACCAGTTTATCCCAGATAAAGCTCTTGAAGTTATTTCCATCTCTGTAAATGTATGATCTAAGGCCAAACAGAGACCAGCTGGGAGTTACCTCCAGTGGTCACTAGGATTCACAGGTTTGATGTGCCCATGACTTTCTCTTATCTTTGACACTAAGGCCTAGGCACTTTTCAGGGCATAGATTTTCTGAGGCATTTAACAGACTTCATGTCTTATTCTGCATCACCTACCTCATTCTCATGCCGAGTCCTCAGGCATGATAAGCGTGAAGAATGTGCAGCGTTTTGTCACTGAGAAAGGAAGTTTCCACACGCTCTGCTAAACAACCTCAACAGATGCTACTAAGAAGCCTGAAAAGTGATTTTCACAAAGCTATAAATTTCCTCACAGTCCAGACTGTGGTCTCCAGACGGAGCCAGAGCTATGCACAAACCCATCCAAAGGACTTGGCTCCACAATGGGATCTCTCAGAAAAACTCAGGTGGGAATTGCATTTGGGGAGCTGGGGGGTACACAAACCATGTGCCCAGGCTGACCCTGGAAACAGGACTGAGTGTGGTGGAAGGGCTGAGTGGGTAATGGGTACTACTGAGTACAAGCGCTCTTCTCGAAGGGCACAGTCAGACATATATTACAGCCACTCAGGGACACCCATCTCTCTCCACTTTCTCCCACCTGTGGCTTGTTCTTTAACATCTTGAAGCAGCAGGGAGGAGGCCGGAAACAGCATTAATGACACCTATCAACTAATTGAAGCTAAGCACAGGAGTCTGAACAGCAAATATGCTGCATAGGTGCTCAGCCACTACAGATAATAAAAGGCATGAGGTAAAAAGGAAGGCAATTGTAAACGGGTATGAATGAGCATCAAACACAAAGGAAGTTGTAATGAGAGCAGGAGCGTGAAGAGTGACAATTCAGCATGGGAAAGATAAAGATGGAACAAGAATGGGATCAAGAGAGAGAGCAGAGAAAGGATGGGAAAGAAGAAAAATTTGAAATGGAAACGATGAAAATGGAATATGATTTCCAGAGGGAAAGAATAAGGGTGAATGAGGGTCCTACTGGGTCAGCCCATGCATATTTAGTCAGTTATAATAAGGTAAAATTGCTTCCTCATTACAAGGAAGGGAATGATGTTGATATGTTTTTGCAGTCTTTTAAAAAACTGTACAGAACTTATAATTGGTGAGAGGAGGCATGGGCAGCACAGTTCAGACCTTGCTCAATGGGAAAACCCTAGAGGCCTATGCCAGGATGGTTGATAATGACTGCCGTGACTATCAAATTGTGCAGGGAGCTTTTCTGAGAAGGTATGATGTTGACCCCAGAGACCTGCAGGGTTACACTTAGGTCTCCAAGGAAAGGATCTGATAACTCCTTTCCTGAATTGGCTGTAGAAATGACAAATTTATTTAACAGGTGGATAGAAGGTGAAAAGACATCTATATCTGTTTCTTTTTGCTTTTTTTCTTTTCTTTTTTTTTTTCTTTAAATGGTGAAATTATCTTGAGGAACAGCTTCTAGGAGATGTTCTGAAGGATTTAGAAGGCTGGTAGACAGAAAATCTTTCTATTAAAATTTTCAGCCTCTTAATCAACATTTTTTAATGTGTATCCACAAAATAATGAGAAAAGTAATGGGAATCCTACCTATTTTCACAAAGACTTGCCCTTTCTTTCAGAAACAAGCACAAATAGACAACAAAGTACACAACTGCTGAAAGCTTACAAGCCACACTCTGTTACTTCAAGAACATAATAACAAAACAAAATCTCATTACATATATATGCAGAAACCACGGATACAGCATGGTATGTGAACGAGGAGATCAGCTATTGTGCTTACTTCAGCATTATACACTCACATAAAAAAAAAAAAAAAAAAGTTTTACAAGAGCAAGTTCAGATACAGTTTTTTAAATTCCCTTAGTGGAAGTTCCTGACACAAGCCTGTGTTTCCAGAAGGTGAGCTGGTTTGTTCTTACTGGAAAGCATTACCCAAGACGCATCTCAATTCAAGCCTGGATTACCATTTCAAGCAAAGCATGAAGTATTGAAAAGTGACTGGCTGGAACATGAGGCAGATGTTACCTTCTGCTTTCTGAAATATTTACTAGTTGTAATGACTCTGTAAAATGCAACGTTGACTCAGCGACTGCATTACCAAATTCCTTTCAGACTCTTGTCTAAATATCCTCTATGCCTGGCAATGTCATGCTGCTTCCTCTAACACTTTCCTCTAGCACCTTCCCCTGCAACGCCTCGGATAGCACCCCTCTCGTTGTGAACCAGCACAGCAGTCCTGAAGCGACTGCTCTGCACTAGGCTCTGTAGGTAAGGCTGAAATGAAGAGATTTTCCATGTCTTCAATGTAATTTTCTTTAACGTCTCCTTTTTCACTATTGATCATTTTTCTTTCTCTTTTTAATTCACCCATTCTCTCATTTACTTACTGGTTTTAATCCTTTTAATAGAATGTCCATTTTAGTTTTTACTTACCTCTGATCATTCCATCTGCAAATTCCATCTGAACCTGTCTACATTTTACAGCCTCTTCACTGCTAGCATGATTTGGGCTTTCATTTGATTGGATTTTGATTTTCTGGAGATTTTTTGTCAAGGGAAATTTACTACATTTTGAGGTGTGAAGATAACAGAATGTTTCTTTCCCCTTGCACTCCTACTTCTCTTCTAATTCTTGTATAAAAGTCCTATATCCCCTATAAGAATTTCAGTGGCAGACTTACCGCCAATTAGTCACATCTCATTTTGATTCTTGTATAAAGATGTTCACATCCAGACACCTGTCACAGCACAGATAAACTGGAGTCAGGACAGCAGGGCTTCACTGACATGAAAGAGAGAAGATTTTGGTCTAATAGCATTTCCTGAACATTTCACTTCAGCACCCACACTTGTATATGTATTATGCTACTTCCAATATATGCTTGTAGCACAAGATCTAGTTCATGCATCTTTTGTGTAGAATGATATTATTGTTAAAATGCTTTTCTTTTCTTTTTTTTGGATGATGATGTATGGTTGCCCATGAAACGACTCGATAGCCAAATGAAGCTAAAGGCATGATAAAATTAGTGATATAAGTACCAGCACATGTTGTCTGGCCTTTCTATTTCTCATTAACCTCTAGAATAAACATGTTTTTAATATTTGCTCTACTACCAATACTGAATCCTGTGCCTGTTGCATGTAAAATAACGGAAGTCAACATTTAGAGAAACAACTCAAAAAGAACAAACTATTATCTCAGTCAGCCTGGCAAAAGCTCAGTGGTGTTAGAAATCTTTGGTAAACATGCAAGAATAGAGCAAAAGAACATCTGATGAAGCAAAAAGTTCATATTTCCCTTGCTCATGAAAATGTGCTGGCAGGATGATGTAATACTTCATATTTGATGTTATACAGGTTAGTGATACTGATTCTTTTGCCAGACTGTTTCCTGGAATAAAGCATAAGAGCTCAGCTGGCAGAAGGATGAAAATACGTGATTGTGAACAGAACTGCCTATGGTTCTCTTTAGGAAAGCCATTGTTTTTTTATTGCTGTCACTTTTAATGGAGTTTTTGTCTGCAGTTCTCAAAGTACTTCACAGAGAAGCCGATACCAATGTTGACAATTGACAAATAGGGAAACTAAGGCACAAAGTGACTTATGCAAAGTCATGCAGCTTGGAAAAGTCCCATAACTTTGTTGAACAAAAGCTTTAGCTTTGATGCAGTACTTATTCTCAAATACGCTCATCATCTCTCAGCCCTGACAGACAGAAAAATTATTAAAAGAAACAGCATAAAAGCATGACTTGTTCAACATAGCAGAGCTCTTCTGACTGATGTCAGCTCATAAGCTTGCTCCTGAATGACCATTTATCCCTTGCTGAACAACTATAAGCTTCACAGCATGTCTTAACTAAAAGAAATTTGTTTATGTATTTTGTTAAGCCTAAACCAGTTCACAGAATATGTGCAGGGAAATCACGTGGTGTTCAAGATTTAAAGCTAGGTTTAGACGCTCTTATGGTTTGGTTGTTAGCATCAGAGCTCAATGTTACAAATATGGGGTTATTTTAATCTTCTATAACTGCATAAGATTCAGATTTTAATTGACTTCTTCCCTCCTGAACTCATCTCATAAAGTGTGTTAGGTATATCTGCGGAGTAAATAGAAGAATAATATGTTTAAATGTCTGTCTAGAGAGTTCCTTCCACCCAGAGCTAAAAATCAATACAGCTCAAAGAGATGTCTTTTGTTAATATAACTTTTTCTTTCAGCATGTTTCTAACATGTTTAATATTTTTCAGTGCTTATTTTGCTGGAACTGAAAGCCCAAGCTGTGTTGTCAGATCCCTGAACTCAGACTCCAGAGATATGTATTCTATTCTTGGAGCCATTTTTAACAACTTGGACAAGTAACTAGAGCTCTCTTGGCCCTTATATCCATTCACAGCCATTCCCTTTTCAGCCTTATTTTTGTAAAGATGTACGCATGTATTGGATTGTATGAACTATGAAGGTATTTAGTGAACTGCCTAACTGTGAGCAACACAGTGTCTTAAAGCTAGTATTAAATTCAGCATTTAAATCTTTTTAAGGTTCATCTTTGTGCACACCTAGATTGTGCTGAATTGGGCTAATTTGTCTACTAAATTTCATTCTCCCGAACTCAACTCAACCTCTACCTGTAGCACCCCAAAAAAACCAGTGGGGTTTGCAGGCTGGAATGCCAAAAATGACAGTGAAATGAACTATCTGTGCCTCACTTTAGGAGCATTTAGGAGAATTAGAGAGTCCCATGAGCCCTTAGCAGCAGGCACCTAAGCATAAGCTTTCAAAGTCTCCACAGAGAGCAGAGCCACTTTTCTTCAGTATGGGAGGGCCAGAGGCATTCACAGTATTCTTGTCTAACCTCCAAGGCAGATTTCAGGCTTGTGGCTGAGCAGGAGGAGAAGCTTCAGGTGAATTGCATCTATCCCTGGGCTCTTACAAATAGCCTGAGTTTTCCCCTCTGGACTGAATACTGTCAAGCTGAAAATATACGTTGGAAAAACACTCTCCATTTCCCCCTCAAATCAGCCTATAAATAACACGTGTGGTCCAAAATGGCCCTGATCCTACATCAGGAATAGATGCTGTGGTGCAGCAGTGACAACAACAAAGAGAGGGGAATTGGTTAAGTACTTTGAGGGTTAAAATCTGTGCCCTGAACAGTAAATTTTATGGCCAAAAGTGAGTCTTCTATAGTCTCATTTAATATTGCAGAAATGATTGGAACTGGGGACCATGACACTATTACCTGTTACCACAGATTTATTGAAAATTAGCAATTCCATTTATATCTATGAGATTTCAGGGATTATTCTGTTATAGACTAGAAAACTGACAGATTTATAACTCTGGTGAATCTAGTTGTACCAACTAATAGAGCAAGTGAGAAAATTTAGAGGTTTGTACTCCTAAAGGAGTTAACCTTTGGATAAAGAAACATTTTTCAAGTGGCATCTGAGAAATTATTGGATCCATAAATTCTCACTGCCGTAGCATGAAAAATATTCATTTCCTGGGTTTTATATTTTTGTTCAAGAAAGATACAAAAAGCAAAATTTAGTATAAAAATTTTTTACTCCACTCAGAGCCCTGCTGTAATTGCTACCATATCTTTTGTTAAAACCTTTGCCATACATCAGCAGAGCTTACCTGGCTGGCCCTAAGGAAAAATTCAAGGTATGTTTCTTCTAAATTCATTAATACTGGATTGACTTGATTGAAATTGCTGTAATTTCAATTTTGATTTTTGTGTACTCACTGGACTCTTTAAAAACTGATTAAAACCTTCAAATGTATTACATTAATTCCAGGACATTGTGGGTTTTTTGGTTATGTGTGTTTTTTTTGGGTTTTGTTGTTTTTTTTAATACGAGAGATCTCTGACTGTGGACGAGGCTTATGTAAATCACTAAAATAATCTTAAAGCTTCTGGTAAGATTGTAAGAGATTTGGGTAAGTTCAGGCTTCTGTCTCCCAAGAAAAGCAATACAAAAACTTGTGTGTTCAACTCTTAGGGACATGAGGTTTGGGGCCAGACCTGTCAATGATGCTTCCCCTGTACCTCTTGCCATAGGAGATGCTCTCTCCTTATCCCCTACACAAACTGTCCAGGCAAGCACTGTATATACGAAGCAGAGGCCACCCTCAAGAAAGACACCCAAGTACTACAGACTTGTATGTACAACAGTGAAGCCTGACTGAAAGCATTAAGTAATACCACAATAACATATGAAAATGAGCTTACAGCTCCCTCTTTCTCTGATGCAGGTCTTTAGGACTAAATAAACTTAATCACTGTACCTTGTGGTTTCTGAAACTCCTTGGTTTGCAGCCAGCATACACAGCTCTAGTTCCTCTATCTTTTATCTGCTTCAGATGGGAGGCCAGCACCAGTAACACTGGGAGGACCAGACACATCCACAGCCTCAACTGCAAGACATAATGAGATGAAATATATGTGTATAGAAAGTAGCCTTTAGTTAATAGAGTAGCTCACGATTTAGAGTGAAATACGCCATTTGCCTTGTTGAGCAGTACATCACTGTTACCTTTGCATGGCTGCTTTATTATTGATTATTGCAGATATTGGATAACCTTCAAACAGATATGCAATTTATCTATTAATATATAAGAATATCTACCAGAGACAAAGCTTCTTTGTAATGTGCAAACAGTGATCATTGTATTCCTACAATGAAAGCATCAACGCAATGAAAATCCTTATAATATCGCCCATCATGTTATGTTCTTTCATTCGACACAGTACTTATTGTTCAGGTGTATTAAGATGGCTGAGCTTGATTCTAAACTCAGCTATGCTGAGAGAAGATATTAGTACTTCCTTGGGACTACACCAATTTCTCTTATGGGAGCAGAGGTAAGAATCTGTTTCACTGATTTCAGCTAGACAGTGTCAAAAATTCAGGCTTAGACACTGGACTGTGAAGAATCATTTTTGCTATTATTAACTTACTGCTATTTTTGTTTAAATTACATATACAGATAAACAGATTCTTAAAATTACTTTTTAAAATAATTCAAGGTTTTATAAATCATAAAAGCTTCAGGTGATGAGGTCTGAAAAAGAAAGAAATGTTGAATTTCAGTTAAAAGTAATTCAGAGTGCTCACACTTGAAAGGGGAAGAAGAATGACAAGTGTTTGTCATACGGACCACATCTGCACCCCAGTGGCATCAACTGATTTTGATTATTAACTTTGGAAAGAAGGAAAATCCTTTATCTGCCAGTCTCTAAGGAAAAAAGCCCCTGAAATTTCACAATCAATAAGGTAAAAACTGAGTGTGCAGAAGAGTTATTTATGAATCCACCACACCATTATAACACTGCCCCTGAAACTAGAAAATAGAGGATTTCTAAGTGTCCAG
The DNA here is from genome assembly GCA_025345505.1 of Todiramphus chloris collaris. Taxonomy (NCBI): domain Eukaryota; kingdom Metazoa; phylum Chordata; class Aves; order Coraciiformes; family Alcedinidae; genus Todiramphus; species Todiramphus chloris. Next base: position 46,800,609 of record JANVCC010000020.1, read on the forward strand.
TGTTTCATGAGTCACAAACAAAGTTTAAAATGCCTACTAGAATTTTTATTTCTGCTTATTATTTAATATAAACTTATGTGTGAGATATTTCCTGCTACAGTTAAAAAAAAAAAAAAAGGAAAAAATTATTAATATCCTCTTCCTGTATTTTATTACAAAGATTGTGCTGGATTTTTAACCAGGATAAGTCAGCAGAGCTCCATGAAAGGCTGAGCTGTCCCCATTACAAAATCTCAGAATCCAGCCTGGCATGCTGTACTTCTCTGATTACAGCTGTAAAATATCCCAACTTGGCTGAACTCCTTAGTACAGAACCAAATGTAAGAACTAGCCACTGAGCTACACATATGTATAAGACTTGGTCATAATACTGAATTTTCTCTCCTTAAAGTGTAAAGGAATTCTATTTTGAAGATTGTATCATTTTACAATACTAGTAATTCCTGGTTTAGAGTAAGAAAATATCCTTGGATATACACAAAATATTATTTCTTGTACCTTTTAGTACAAATCCACAAATGTCACAGATTACAAATCCTTTTTGTATCATTCCTGTTCTAAGGAACAAAGACAACTTATTTGGTAGTGCAACATGGACTTTAAGGCCATCTACTTCTCATCAATTTTTAGAATTAAAAGAAAAATTTTAAAATAATAATGAAAAAAGAAATTTCCAAACTCCCAGAGTTAACAGAGTTTTGCTCCCTTTAAACTCAAGGGTAAGCAAACAGCTTGGTCTGAGAACTGATGAATTCACGATTTTCAGTAATCTAGAGATTCACTGAATGTCAAAAGCAAGAAGCATGCAAGAATGACACAAGGCAAGCAGTAAGAAGTTGCTTATTTAAATAGAAAACACTTAATCACCGAAAGAGCTGCTGAATTCCCCCAGGAATATTTTTCTTTATGTTGTTCAAGAAAGCTCAAAAATGTCACAGTATCTTTTTGCTTTAATACCTCAGTGGATCAGTACTTGAGACTACTATGAGGGGAAGTATTTTAGCCCAGAGACAGGCAATGAAAAGGAAGTTTAACAAATAATGAGTAAGAGAGCAAGAAGACAGGCTACGTTCTCCATGTAAATCATAGTTGTTCCAGAAGGGCTTAGAAAGAGAGGTTGCTGTTTTCAACTGAGAGTCAACTGAAAGTTAATGGGGACATTGCTAAAGATCACAGACAAACGGTTACTGTACTTTTAATGAATATTTTATTCATGTCACCTTTAAATTAGTTAAATTTGATAGGATGATAATGTAATGCAAAATGGCTTCCTCCCCAGACCATTTTAGGTGGAGGGTAGATCAGAATTTAATTTTAGGGTAATGCCAGGTCAAAATTAAATTTAAAAAATTATGGCTGGAAAGTAATAAATCCAAAGTGACCAATGGAAAAAATATTAAGCTAATGAGATGTGCAAGCCATTTAGAAAACCACAGATATTTTATATGACATGTATTTTTCTTATCTGGAAATAAGCCATTTTAATACCTGCTGACAGGGATGAAAGTGGGGAGAGGAGAAGTGGCATTCTTAAAGCTACTGCTATTGGGTCTTGCTAAAGTTATGAAGATAAATGAAAAAAGCTTATAACGGAGGTACTCATCATTTCATCAGCAAGCTTGTTGAAAACCCAAGACCCCTAAGTCCTCTTTCAGGCATATGTATTCTACTTTTCAGAGCATTGTCACTTACATATGCCAAATAAATTGTTGACAAATTAGGTTCATGAAACTGCCCTGAAACCACAAGGTATGGGACCATGTAGCCCACCTTCTCATTCCTCTTCTTTTCTCTATGATGAAGCTAGCACACATGAACAAGCAGTGTATTCAAGGGATCACACATTTTAAATCTACTTTTATAAAGCTTTACCAGTCATGTGAATGCTGTTCTTCCCTGAGTTAGTCTCCTTCCTCAAAGGAAAGTTGTCCTGGGCAGTGTCAAAGAAATGGGTGAAAGGACAGCTAAAGCAGCAGCCTGCAAAGAAGGCAGGGAAACAAGGTAGGAGGGCACAAAATAAACCTGAGGAATGTAGCTGAGGCAAGGAGGGAGGTATATGAATGGAAAAGTTTGTGCATCACTGGTAGGGCATTGCATTTCCCTTCAAATTCAATAATAAACAGCTACTCCCAGATAGCATGTCAAAAGATGTAATGATGTCAGATATTTCTTAAGTTTAATTATGAATAAGATCATTGTCATTCAAAGATTGCACCAGATCTACAACAAGAGAGTATGTAGCCCCAAGTGTTGCCATTGATGCTGGCTGCCTATCCACCACAAGATGCTGCTGAACTTGATGAAGCTTGAGAAGGCACCATGGCCATAAAAGCATGTCAAACCCAGCACAGAAGCTATGAGTGAGGAACTCAGTAAGAAGAATGTGCTCCACTGAAATAAGGCCTGAGAGAAAAGTGTGGAAACAGAGTTCTTCAGAGAGGAGTAAACTCATTTCATGCAAAGATATTAAACCACATCGTGATGCAAAACTACAAAGCACTATTGTTCTTTTGCAGTAAAGCCTTGGTTGTGTAAATATTGTTACAAACAAGAAAAATATGCCCAGGGAATTTCAACAATTACCTCAGTCACCTGATTCCCAGTTATTTCTGGATATTTTGGTGGCAGCACTGCAACTGATTAAGCTGAGCATGTCTGCTACTTTGAAAGGCAAGTAGGCTACATTAGCCATGCCACACTAACTTTGACACTAGACTAATGGACTATACCATCCCCAGGTTCCCCCTCCAGATCATTTGCAAACTGGAGCTAGAGAAGACACATAGTGGCTTCCCAACAATTAAAAAGCACATCAGGTTGTCACAATGCTTCAGCATCTACAGTGGTGATCGAAGGCATTTTGGGTAGGATTTCAGGTGTGAGTGTTATTTCATAAAATCTAAAGTGAAACCTGGGCATATGAATGAACATTGTTTTCTCTTCACTGCACAGAAATGAAGCTAAGGGGCGCCCCTGCTCCCCATTAGCTTAAAATGGACAGTGTCCCCAAGTCCAGCTCTGAAGGAGCTGCCTGAGTTTTAAAAACAGTAGTGCTGCACACGTCCCAGTGATCAGGTATCAGAAAGCACCCTGAGCTGAGCATTTTAGATATTCTGTCTCTTCATTGAAAGTCTGGACAGGAGGTAAACCCCAGAGAAGCGCGCACAGCTCTGAGCATCAGCCCCACTGCATCATGAAGAGTAACAATGATACGGAGAACTGGTCCTGAGCAACACTGAGCAGTTGTCCTCCATGTTGGACCTCTCATCACAGTACATAAATTATTCTAATTTGTTGTCCTTACTAGAAAGCTCACTGATAAGCTCGAATGGTCATCAGGATGATTGATTTTTATTTTTTCTTGAGGGGGTGTATGGATGCTCACTTTAAGCAATCTCTTCTGAAGGCTCAGTCTGATAATCCTTTTCAAGTTGATAATCCTTTTCAAGCTTTTATTTAAACTCTCTAAGAGAAAAAAGCAAGAATGAATTAGAAACTGGAAGAACACAAAGAAGCTAGAAAGAGAAGATCAATAACTCACATACACAGCAGTAAACAAACTGGAACAATTACAGTGAAAGATGGTTATTGATCAATATCAGAAGCAGCTCATACACTGGTACCTCTGTTTATACCAGACCTCAATTGTGTTCTTACTTCCTCATAATACAACTGCATTCTACAATTTTTATCACCAGGGAATTTTAATTCCCTTTTATTAGTGAATAATAACCTTCTGTTTTTAGACAGTGGCTGTTATCAGTAGATTTACATATCAGCAAAATGCTGACTGCCCAGTGCCCTGTATCATTATAACAAGTCTTGCAGACTGCAAAGCTGAGCTGCAGAAAGATAAACTGACTTTCCAAGGCCAGGGGCAGAAGTTGTGAAATACCTGCATCTTCCAAGCCCTGGAGACTTTGTTTTCTGGCAATTTTAGTCCCTGTAGACCTTCACAGCAAGAGGAAACTTTTTTCTTAAAAAAAAATATCTATATGTATTGGCAACTATTCTGTTTCCAAAGCACCCAACCAAAACTATTCTGACCTGCAGTCTGCAATACTGAGAGAAACAAAGGACCTGTACTCTGTGTGCATTCAAGTCATCTTGGAAGACTTTTAAACAAAGCTCTTCGCATCTATGTCGATCTGCTCATTATATTGAAAGATGAGACAGTATTTACAATACTGGTAAGAGTCCTCAAGACAGAAGTCTTCCCTGGTTTTTGTTTTCACAATTCTTTTAACAAACTTAATTTATGATACCACATGACAAAACTGTGCCACTTCTCCCATCTCCAGTTCTTGCAGCATTTCCAGTAATAAATCATTGCATATAATTGCAACCAAGTGCAAAAGTCATCACATGTAACAACACAATGAAATACAAAATAAACATCTACTTCACAGAAGTGACCAACAAAAGGAGGCCTGACCTTGGCATGGTAAGTCAGAAATTTCAGACCCTCCTGCCAGTCCCACCACTGCCTTTCTCAAAATAGCCAAGGCATTTAATTCTCACTGAACTGGGACATTTTCTTCTACTTCCCTCTCAGGTACTTGCCTGCTCTGTAAAAACTATCACACAGTTAAATTTTGTTCAATTACACGAGTCAGAGTAAAATTTAACTTTCAGTTGGTTTGAACTTTGTGGTTTGGACTTAATGAGATGTATCAGCACTAACACAGCTTTCCCTTTCTTGGGAAATTGCTCTCTCATAGATATCTGAGGTAGCTGGGTTTTAATTTAAGGCATAAGTATCAATCTGCAAGCCTGTCTCCATAAAATCTTACTTAAAAAGACTAGTTGCTAAAAAAATAATGAGCTGAAATTGGTCCTCTGTAGAAGTTTCTTTAATAAAATATGCTCTCCTTAAAAAAATAATTTTAAATCTCAGAATTCTATTCACAAATCACAATCTTGGAGTGAAGAATTAGATCTGACTGAAAAAAAATTCAAAACCAAAGTTGACAAGAAATAAAATAACTGATGATAAACTTTAAGGTGTTTTTTTTCTAGTGATGAATTGTATTTTATTAAGAACTGATTTTTTAATAAACCAAATAGTTGAGTTTCAAGACATTGGTTCCAAATATCTACAGAAACATTGATAAAAATATCTATAGTTGAGAGATTGTCTATAAAGTTTCAGTATGAAAAAATATATATGTTTTCAACAAGAATACATTTATTGTCAACAATTTCAAAAAGGTCTACTTAAAAGGCAGAGTATCAAGAGTCTTGGCAAATGTTAACAGGCATAAACATAAACAGTATACAGAAGCGGTGGAGACATGTTCTGGCTTTATGATCAAAGTCTGCCTTTAATGATAACAATCCCAGTAAAACAGACCTCCCGTCAGAATCTTCACAGAAAGTCCAGAAACATTCAGGAAATCTACCCTGGCTTCAGAGAGCCAGAGCATAAATTTAGACTTCTACAATCACACTCTAATGACACATGGCAGCACTACTAATGGCTTTTTGCGAGCTGTGAGTTGCATTTATCAAAAAGGTTCAGGTGGTGTATTTCCTTCCATCCGATCCTTTATCTCATTCCTCACCTCTTTTCCTTCCTTGTATCCTTCCTTTTAGGAAAGCTGGAAAAGATGCCATGTGGGGTTTCCAATGGAAAAAAATGACAAAAAGCACATCCTCATCCCTAGGGAGAAGGTGGCAGCAATAACTTGTGATACTTTTTGAGTTCATGGCATACTTTGTGCTGCCTTTACTGCGGATGTCACAAGCACTGCTACAACTTAAAGGATGACCTTTAGCACAAGGGCAGTATTGATATCAACTGATTTGCACAGAGGAAATAAAAACCAGAACCACTATCTCTGTCCTTATACCCAAGAGCAGATATCTTGAGCAAATGCGGTAGGGAGTCACTGAAACAAAGGTAGCATTGAACTTGAGCTGTTAGTTCTTTTATTTTACACTCTCATTGCCCCAAAGATAGCGTTATAACAGCTCTTGTGCTGTGCACGTGTACAGCCCTAAAGAGATGTTTCCTTGAGCATCCTGAAAAGAGCACTAAAGTTGGTTCTGTGTTCTCGTTCTGTTGGGCTGTATTACAAGCTTCGCCCACCCCTGCTTTTTTTTTAGACATCCACTGTGCATTTCCACTTTAGTTTTTATTCTGATCCAGCCCTCTGCTGTCTTGACATTGAGATGCTCTTCAAAAACCCATCACTGATTTCCCTGTAATACTTACACAAAATGGACAATATGCTAAGGAAAACTGCCTTACAAAGTTGCCAAAAGAGCAATTCCAATCTAATTAGGAGTTCGTACTGCTTCAGTGAAAGCAGCACAAACACTGTTAATATTCACTGCAGCTGCTTTGTCAATAACTCCCAGTGAATCCTCCAATTTACAAGAAAAATCGGGAAACTATTGGATTCTATGACACTGATAGATCTATCAGTATTCATTGCCCCTATCCTCTGCAACACAAGGCACAAATGCCAATAACTCTAACAGTCCCTTAAATGCTGAAGGATCATTATTAAAGTGTGCTTGGCATCCCTGGTCATTAATTATAATCTTGTGCACATATGCAGTGTGATTGCAGGAAATAATCAGCTTTGTCTGCCAAATTGGCAACATTTAGAATCTAATTTGTTATGACATACCATCAAAGATATTTAAACAACAAACCCAAAGCTCTGCTGCACTGCACACACTTAAAATACCAGATCACATCATTAAAAAATAGTTAACATATCCGAGGGGAGGTAATATTTATCCTTGAACCCTGGTTCAAGTGGAATTTCTAGAAAGAACAGTTATATCCTTTCTCCCTTGTAGTTTGCAGGAGAGGAAACCCTCTCCAGAGTGACGGACGGATGGGGGGGAGGGAATGACTTCGATTACACTACAGACTTGCTGTCAGTCAGGAGCTATTAAACGATCATTGAATAAATGTTTGCCAAGAGCAAAGCTTACCCAGAATTACTGCACTGCTCAGGATGCCTGCAGATTCATTTAGAGACTTGAAATTCATATTTGTCTAATTTCTTTTATAGCCTGTTTCCACTCTCATCTACCTACCCCTGCTTCACCAGCAGAAGAATGTGAACACCTAGAGCTCCCTCCAGACTTGCAACTGGGATTGAAGTAAATGAGCATCTCTGCCCCCCATTTCTGGGAGGAACAGCAGGGAAACTTTCCACAACCTCCCAGCCCGGAGAAAGGTCCTGTCTGCTAACATGTGAACCTCCCCCATACCCTTGTACAATTTCAGGAGTTATTTTTTTATCTTGTTATTTGGCTTCTTCACATTGACTAAAACAACAGCAGTGCCTGCAAACCACCTGAAGGAAACAGAGGGACTCCCATAAAAACTATTTGTGCTGCTGTCTCACAAGACCAAATCCTGCAGAGTTAGGACTTTTCCCTCTGGACAGCTTTCGATGCCCTCTGAGGAGAAGGAGAGTGCTACACTGCAGATTTTCTGCCACAGACAGTATCAAAGCTGTTGATACTTAAGATTTGAATCAACAGAAAAAACAACACCAATGCTGCAGGACTTACACTTCTCCTAGGAAAGGGCTTGGCCATGCAACAGGTTTGCATCAGAGAGGTGACAGGTTCTGGCCATCCTGACATCTGCTAGAGGTGAACTCTGAATCTGTGGATTATTCAGTCATGAAACACAGAAGAGAGGGTGCCACTTAGAAGGTATTAGAATAAAGTGTTACAAAACGATAGCAACCAAATCAGCTTTCAAACTTCCAAAACTCCAGAACGGGAACCTGCAATGGAGTCTATGAGACTATGAAATATTCAAGGGCTTGCCAAACTCATATGTATATTAGGGGGTGCAAAAGACTTCATCATATGATAGGCATACATAATACAATTTCTTTTCTCAGATCTATGGTAAGAATATTAAAATATGCATCAGTATAAACCAGAATTTAAATATTGAGCTATGCTTTTTATCCAGGAAAAAAATCTCTTTTTTTTCCCCCACATAAATGATTTTTAAATGGCAAAGCACTTGTCCAACATTTGTTAAAGAATTCTTTCTAAATTGAAATATGGCTATAGTTCTTCTTAAGAGAGCTAAATATGGTGCTTTTCCCTAGTGTAAGAAGCTGAAGTTGCATATTTTTCTGCAATTTTTTCCTGACACTTTTTCCTCTGCATGCTGCTTCCTTCAGTGCATGTTCTTCCTTCCGTCCCCTCCTGTAGCAGGAGTCCATCAGCCCAGTTAAAGCTGAGGATGGAAAATGCAAGGAGAACCGACAAGTGCGAAACACTTAACTGGTGTGATTGCTTCTCCATTCTCACAGTAATGGCTGTTTACTCCGGGAGACTAGACTTCAGCAGGATATTTTATTTAGTTTATGTGACAATTTCCTACTCTATTCCCATGTTTACTTAGAATCCAGAGTTCTGTATTATTGAAACAGCAGTTAAGAAATCACAGTTTTGTGCAAATCCATTTCACCACATTCTCAGTTGCTGTCATCAGCCATTGAACCAACACTAACATCTTTTTTTTTTCTTCCCTTTCTTGTGGTATTTTGTAGCTTCTAACTGATTTAATAAGAAAGTCTTTTAAAATACCTGAAAAGAACTGGTAATTTTTTTCTAAATTAATTAATGTTACATACTTTACCACACAATTATGAGATGTATGGGCCCCAAGGTTACTTCTTGAAATAGAAGGTAATAAAAAGATCTCAAATTCATTGTCCTGAGAAGACAAACTGTATTAAAGGTACTTCAGACTATTAATACCTATTATATCAATATTCTTTAAATATTCCCATATTTTACAAGAAAAATTATGGAGGTGAACTTCTAATTAGCATCACAAACATAAAAAAGATATTATCTACATAACTGTATAGATTTCACTATAGTATTAGACTTTAAACTTCCAGTTGAGTAACTTGTATAGATGTACTTTATTTTTTTCTTTTTTTTTTTTTTTTATATTTCATATCTAATTGTATAAGAATAGATGTGAACAAACTATAGACCAAACCACCCGAAAAACAAGGACATCAGTAAAGCCAGTTCTTTGAGTTGTTGCAACATCTCTGGATAAAACTTTGAGCTTCCCATTAGGATAAGCAGTTAAATAAAGCTTTTCATATAAATGGTGTAAGATCACAAAAGTACCACACTGTATAGAGAGTTTAATACAGTGTTCTTAAGAAAAAGAAAGCAGGTGGAGATTTCATAATGCTTTTTAAACAGGACACATTTTACCTTGAGAAGTTCTATTACAGTGTATTCCATTAAGGCCAACATTTAAATTACCTATAATAATATGGCTATGATTATTTTATTCTTTTTCTTATTTTGATAAAAGTAATTCAACATTATATATAGCCCTAAAACACTGGCCTTGGAAACAATGTCCCTTCAAACAAACCGTTTTAAATTAAATGTCCACTGAACAATGCTTTTAGACTGGGAACGAAACCTACCATGGTGCAAATTAACAGAAGTCTAATATAGTGCCAAGCTGAGGTGCTGCCCCTGTAGCCACACAGATAACAAATGCATTGTAAGGACAGTAACCATTGTCTTCCATGTATTTCAGTAGATTGAACTCTGAAAATGAAATGCCTCAAGAGAAAATGCAAGAGTGACTTAATCCTAACTCCAGCTCTACTGGCTTCATTTTGACTCATCCTCATGTTACAGAGGGAAGCTCTGAAGGCAGGAATTGCATTGACCTTTATATCAGAGAAACAGCAAGAGTTTTCCTTCTCAGTGCCAAGCCAAGAGAGTGCCCCAGTGGAACAGAGTTATTATCAGCTCCCATAATTCCACTACAGAGTACAACGTAAGAAAGAGGGTGCTCTGAGGAGCCAGAAAGACTGTGCGTACAAGGACAAGCTCCTTGAGTCCCCATCTCTCTCCTTGCTGAGATATTATTTCCAATACTTTAATCACTCTTGTCATTATTCTCTGAACACTCTCCAGTTGTCAGTATCCTCTTGAATTATGGAGAGGAGAACTGCACATAAGGAATATGCTAGCAGCAGTCACACTAGCACCAAAAACAGAGGTAGCAGAACTTCCTGCATTCTCTTGAAATTTCCCTTTATATTAATTCAAGAATCTCATTAGCCCTTTGGCCCACGTGTCTCCTCGGAGTTCACATGTGCCTCATCATCCACAACAAACGCAGACACACGCGTTATATCCTGGAATTTCACGCTAAGAAACTCATGATTAATATTGTCTCTAATTATAGTTGGGATAGGAACAACTTGATTACCATTGCTTTGTGCTCCCACATGGCCATTCTCCTGTCTACATACAGAACAAAAATACTTACTGGAAACAGCAGCCTTCCTATTTTATGTTGAGATTTTTTTTTCCATTTAGATGCTGTGATGAATCAACACTGCTATTAAATTTTCTCTTTTCCTAATAATCTCATACCTGATTGTTCCAAGATCCTCATTATGCTCTCATGTCCCTTACCATTTTCAGTAATTCCTATAGCTTACACTAGCTAACTGATTGCCCTCTTCCGTTTGTTTGCATCTGTTTTCTTTTGTTTAAGCCAGACTGCTTTATAAATAGGAAAGGTTCTCCTCCACTTTGCCTTTGTGGTTTTTGAGAGATCCTGGTGAAAGTTTTTACCTTTTCACAATTGCCTTTCCTGTTTTAATTCTTCTGCCTGGACAACTGGTTCAGAACCATTTTCAGCTTCATTAATAGCAACCCTTTTAAAATACAAGATAATACTACTGCTGAAACTTTACTCTGTTTACATGTGGCATCTATAATCAAGTTATGATAACCTGCACCAAACAAGCCATTAATTTTCAATTCTGTGATCATTTTGTCTGCTGTTATGAGGTCTGGCACTGAATTTCCCATGTTGGATTCAGTTCTTTATGGAACTGATTTCTTCAGGTGCTTCTTTCAGACTAAACTCCTTGTGATTTTGCTGTTATCTTGTTCATATATACTAGATGTGAAAGGACCTGGTGACCTACTGGTAGATTATAAACCCATATGGATCTGACATTTTGGCCAACTTTCATTGCACACATCCTGGATAGCACTTGTTTCTGTTCAACTAACAGACCCATCTCTTGTCATGGCATCCAATTTCTGATCTGCTTGAAGCCAGTAAAAATGAGAAATTATTACAGTGAAATCAGAAAGACTGCTTTTGTGAGAGATCTTTAGCTTTCCAGTATACGACAGTTCTGACAGACACTGTTGCCTTTCCCTGCAGGCATATGATCCTTGTGTGCCACTAAATATTTTCTGATGGGATGGTACTGCACCATTCCTAATTTTACTAGTTCTGTGAATTTGAACTAGGGGCAAGTACAATGTGGTTTTCACATCATGTGTCATTTAGCACAATAAACTGCTTGGATTGAAATGATGAACAGTTATCATATACATATCCCAACTTGCCCTGCTTAAATCGGGATGAAAATTTGAACTCGGCATCCCATTCTATTAATGCTGATGCTGCCAGTGACTTACCCTTGGAAAGATAATACTTATCTAGAAAGTTCACAAGGCTGCTGGGAGAATTATTTACTTGCTATGCTAAAATTAATTATCTGAAGTGCTGCATAATGGATCGGTAATGTTTGCCTCGTTGTCATCATCATGAAGTATGTTTCATTCATTTGCTGTAGAAAATAAATACTTATAAAAAATAAGATGGGCATTATTTACAAGCTGTACAACTTTCCAAATTCAGAAATAGAAGGTGTTCTTCTACACAAGCAAAATGTTTTTCCAAAGAGATATGCAAAATGGAAATACATTTCTTCCAAATGCTGAACGGTAGTCTGAAGATGAAAACACAATATAGTCTCCCTATAACTACCAGTACTTCTGTACAGGCTCCAGTAACTTCTTAGTAGAAGTCACGTAAAATTAGCTGCTCCATTTCAGTAACATATATAAAATGCTTGTATATTAAAAATCTAGAATTTTAAAAGTCTTTGTCTTCCTCCAGGAATCCTAATGCCTATTTCTTAGATCCTTGGGGAAATTAGGAAGCTACCAGACAAGTTAATGCTTTGAAGCTGTAATTTAAAAGGTTTTTTTAAAGAAACTCTTTTCTTTTTTCTTTTCTTTTTCTTTTTTTTCATCCACCCACTCTATAAAAAAAATTTTTTCTTCTTTATTTTATAAAAATATTTTTTTTTAAAAAAATTTTTTTTTTTTTTTTTTTTTTCCCCCCCCCCCCCCCCCCCCCAAAGAACCTGGCATATTTTAAACAGAAAATTGTAATAATAATTATGGTTATATTGACCTCTTTGTACTCTTAGGCTGGCCACTCAAGTGAAGTAGATTTTAACCAGCTCCCTGTGGAATTCTGTCAGCTTCCCATGTTCCTGTGCTGTGGCACTTCGTGCATTCATCTTGCAAGTTGCCTAATGTTATCTTAAGATTTGACTCACTAAAGAAACACTTTACCCAGATCATTTTGTTTCTTGCTCTGAAGAACTTAATGGATATGTGACAACTAGCTGACTGCAGGCCTGTCTGTAAAAACACTGCACTTCTCTTTGGGTCTATACGAACAGACCTCCTAGCTGTAGCTTAATATGGTGATAATGGGAGCTCTAGTGCAAGGAAGGTTTCAAGATTTTAACTGTATCGCTTAATTTTTCACTTGAAAAAAATGGACAGGCCCCACATGCAATATAATTTGCACTATTGGTCTCACTGGTGTAGCTCTCTGGTGCTGCTGAGACTTTGAATGAGCCAGAAGTCCCTATCCAAAGCTCTTTAATATCAATGAAAAGTCTGAAATCAAGTGTCAGGCTTTGGGTCAGGCCCCAAAGGTGTGATTTTGAGCAAACTGAAGTACCACGGGTATACCAGTCTCACATAACACAGTACTGTAGAGCCCCCTCTTTGCAAAACAACTACACACAACTGAGCTGCACACAGTGTAACTTCAGAGATATGGGAAGCACCTAGGTCTTTGGTATCATTACAATGAATAATCAGAGACAGCTTTGGTGAAATACCTTAACTTTACATTTCTTACACACATTGTCTTTCTTCTTTTTAGCTAGGAAGCATTAGGTCTCAGCCTATAGCTGGAAATACAGAGACTGAGTTGAAATACAAAAACAAAGAACCAGTTTCTATACTCTGAAATTAAGGCCATTTGCTGCAACTTATGCCTCACCTCTAAAAATCTGGTATGCTTTCCTTGGATAAACCGTACCAAAAAGGAAAGGTGTGTAAATGTGAAAATAGATCATGGCTTTGACACTTGTGTCAGTCTAACTGATGTAATTGAGATGTTCTTTCACTGAAATCCTAACACTAGGACTGTCAATGTCAGATAAAGAGCTCACATTACTTTCAACTATAAGAACATAGTTCACGATAAAATACACTTTGGATTGAAAAACTGCACTTACGTCCAGGCTCAACCACACAGAAATCAGTTTCTTAACACTCTATCTCTGATCTGAATGTCAGTTCTCCACACAAGTTATCCCCATTTTAGTCAATAGATTTACCACAATAAAAAGAGAAGTGTCATCCCAGAGGCTCCACTATGTTTATGTATATAAAGACAGAGAAAGAGAGAAAGAAGACTGAATGAATGTTCTTTTTTTATGCTCTTTATATACACTCACTAATATGCAGATGTGTATAATACCTTTCAAATTCATTTTACAGTCTTGGCAAAGAAGGCAGTTGTCTCGACGCACGGAGATGTGGACTTTGCTGCAAGCCCTACACACTCAAAAGCAACAGATGGACACAATACGTTTGCAGTCTTACGGGACATTGGGAATCTTTTTTAAAATAAATATGCCTCCTAACTCAAAAGAAGAAATTTACATACAAGTATATATCCCCAAATATCTCCCCGCTTCCTAAAAGCAGAGGATACAATAATTTCAATGGATGCATTGTTGCATGTCTTATTCATAACACGATTTACAAAAGTGAAGTTGGAATTTAAAAGCATCTAGATACACTTGACTGTCTACAAAAATAATGAAGTATTATTTTTATTGTTAACACTGCTGTTAAAATGAGATGTTTGGTGATTCAGACCTTCTATACAAAAAGCCTATATCTCAGTCATGTAAAGCTGGCTCAATTTAAGTAGTGCTGACATAACTATTTAGCTGCTTCAATGGTTTTAGTCCTCAAACAGCAGAGACATGGAACACCTTGAAATGAATCTTGATATTTCTTTTTGTTCCTTGGCAGGATTGCTATCTTTTCATGTTCAATGCCAGACATAAAACTTCCTGTGCCTCTATCGTTGATGAGAACAGTAACAAATGATGACAAGCTGGTATGAAAGAAATTGTTCATAGCACTTCAGGACAGTTCACTTGCCTTAATGTGACAACATGCATCCAGAAAATTCATGATTTACAGTAAGAAAGCAAGTTTTTGCCTCCTTGGTGAATGGAATATAGCTATGCTTGTGGTATAAATACAAAGTTTTAATCGTCATTATCATTAAAGGATGAGATGTCCCTACAAAGACAAACTGAAGTGAAAGGAAGTTTTTAAATAGGATCTCCTGTGGCATCTTTTACTAACCATTTGGAAAACCCTTCCTACACACACTCCCTGCCACACACATGTACACACATGTATATGTGCACACCTATAAATACATGCGTATTTATGACACTTGCCAGTAAACAACTGAATAGGATCTCAATCCTCAGTCAGGACTCATTATACTAGGTGTGACACAAACCCAAAATACTTTATTTAAAGAGTGCTTGTACCTGAAATGTAGGGCAAGGCACACTATGTGGTTACATACAGACAAACAGCAAAGAGCTAAAAAAATCCACTGTGGTAATACTGGTCAGCTTGATGGGCAGAGATTTCTGCGCACCAGCTCCCTGTCTGCTGTTAAGTTTACATGTAACATCCTGCCACAACAGTGTTTTACGAAATAAATGAAAGGAGAATAATAAAATAGCCCTTGAAATGTCTGAGAACTCTCCTCCGGTGTGCTATAAAATGGAAATGAAGCGCCTTCCATACCACCAGCCCTTAAAAAAGCGGAAACTGTTTTCACTTACTTAAAACTCATGTAAGCATAGAAAACCACTGAACATCAGAGAAACCTTTTTAATAGAATGAGTAAGATGCTGGACACTTAAAAAAATTAAATGCTAAATATTAGCAAAGACAGCAAAATGGCAGTGTATTGCAGAACTGTCAGCTCTGGGTCCTTAATGCTGATACTTTTATTTCTGATGATGTTGAACCTGCCATTTGTAAATAAGTCATCACCTTTTCACTGACTTTTGCCTTGATGCTTAACAACCAATTCCTGAAAGCTGGCATTGTTAATATTTGGAGGAGATCCTCACACAAGATTAAAAGGAAACACCATTTCTATTTGGAACAGTCTTCAGATACTGCCACAAAGATGTCACAGCAAAACGTAACTCCTCCCTTTCCAGGAACAGAACGTTCCTCTGGGAAAGGATTTAGTAAGCAGTAACAAGAGGACTTTGTGCAGTGAGTTCATATGATAGTATTTGTTTATAAAGAAAAACGTAAAAAGAAAAAGGGGCTGGTGGATCTCTCAGTTCAGCACAGCACAGTTGAGCAAAGGGAAGTGCCAAATTCAGACTGTGACCAACAAAGCAGCTTGCAGCAGAAGTCAAATATACATACTAGGAAGGCAGAGAAAGGCTAGGATAAGGTCTTACTGCTGACTGGATAGGGAAGGAGGGTCATATCAGAGGCACTTTACTATTAAACACATGCCATTGGGAGCACAAAAGCAGTCTCATTGCAGTGTGCCAGAGGGTAAACAGCTGAGCTGAGAAGCATCAGGCCTTGAGTGAGCAACCAGACACCAGGAGACTAATTCACTGCCTTGACTGCTATCCTGACACTCCTCTACGCCCAGTAATCAAGAGAGTCCCAGAAAAAACTTCATCTGATCTTGACTCACACTGAACTATAAAAATTTCCTTTAGCCAAAGCTGCTTCTCAGGGCAGACAGATCCAGAACTCCCTGGTGGTATCCCCAATGGACAAACCTCTCCACCAGTATGCATGGGGGTCTTCCTGAGATATACAGTGAAAAGAGTATATTGTATTTCTTTGTAGCCTCATCTTTGGAAACACCTAGATCCCTTCAATCAAAGCTCTCCAAAAGTTCAAGCTTAAGGGAGTCATCTGCAGCAAACATCTTCTGCTCAAGAAGCTCAGGTTTGGCAAAGCTGCGAGCAACTGAAAACAGGTCACTTCCACACTCACTTCTTTGGCACTGCTCCTGTTCCTAGCTCAAGCCAGCATCATCCACACATGCCTGGTGCTCACAGCACTCGTTCTTTCCTGCTCATTTGATAGAAAAGAAAAGTAATGAATGACCTAAATAGCAGTGGGTAGATGCGAACATCTGTTTGAAACACAGTTCATAAGAAATGAAAACATGTTTGTAAGTCAAATACCTTAACTGGAAGCACAAAAACTTTCGAGTTCTGTTTAAATATGAGGAGAAGAGTTCTCTACAGTAATCAGATAACCTATGCCCAGACTTCTGTACTGGCCTCCTATCTATTCCTGTTCATTTCTCTTTGTTCCTTTTGCTACTATTGGCCTCTTAACTCTCTCTCTATTTGGAAGCCCCAGCCCTCCCAATACCTTTAACCATCCTCATTGCACTTTCATTGAAATCAATGGGGCTTTGCAAATTACCATTGTACAGCTGACTCCATTATGCCCATTACAGATTTAAAAACATGATGACAAGAAGCTAATCTGTACGCACAACTCCCTCTCTTCTGCTGTAAATAACTCAGCCATATAATTTTTTTAATCCTGAAGTGCCTGAATTATAGACTTAACAATATGCAAAATTTCATCTTCAAATAAGTCTACAGTGGTTTTTTTTTAAACTAAGATAATACAGCACTTTTCACAGACTCAGCTAAACTGTGATAGCTTTTGTTTGGTTTGTCTTGTTTCTTGTTTAAAAATGGATAAAGGCATGTCAGGCCAATTTAATTTAAATAGGATGTTCAGAGACTAAGTGAAGTGGCAGAGTTTCAGTTCTACATAACATTAATAGTAGAATTAACAATCCGGTGTCCCTGCACAGCCCTTCGAAACAGGCCCTGACAATGCTAATCACATTAAAACTCAGTTTCCCCTCATTAGTACCACGACTGTGCCAGCAAGGAGGGAAACAGCAGAGTTGGCTGCTCCTTAGATGTTACCCAGCAGAGCCTGGTTTCACCATGTGACACCTCCAAGGTGCCACAGAAACCTCTAGAACGTCTGGCTAAGACCTTCTTCCAGACAATACTGCCAGAATGATGGAGAAAGAGCACAGCACTATATGGCTGCCTGACCCCACCTTATGAAGCCTCAGGAGCTGTAAAGGCTGTGAGCTGATGCTATTCTTCCAGCTGTACTGTCCAAACCCTTCAATGATAAACCACAGCAAGCAGACGCCAACACACAAAGGGTAAATGAAACCCCACAGCTGCAATGCCCTGTGTCAGCAATCTCAGGGACTTTCTGGTGCCAACAATCTATGGCAGAGTGTTCATTTGTGCCCTGGAGCTTGTGCAAGTCAGTGAAGAGGAGGACAAAATGTAAGTGAAACATGGGGGCACGAAAAATGTGGGCACGCAGACAAGATGCTATTCTCTTTTCTGTGGTTATTCAGCAGAGACCTGAAAGAAACACAGTGGAGTCTGAAGCTGGGATGCCCAAATCTACCTGATGCTAGAAAAACATGAGGAATCCCAGAGATGGATCGTCCTGGTACAGTGAGCCAAGCTTGCATTGCCATCTCTAAAGCCACACAAAGTAGCAGTGTGCTGTCAGGGGACAGCAACACCACCAGCCCCCATGGGCTGTGGGCAGCAAGGATGCATCCCACAGGTCGTAGGTCCAGTGAAGAGCCTTGTGTCATGCCCTGTGAGGCCACTCTTACCTGGAGAGCAAAACACTCCTGTAAGCAGCAAGTCAAGATGCCGCAGAAGGAATAAAGTGGTTTTCCCCAAATAACTTTCCTCCTCCTGTGGGTGGGGATGATTTAGCCCATTGTGTGATCTCTGCCGCTGTGTAATTTATATTCACTGGGGTGCCAGAACTGCACAGTCTCCTCTAAATATAAGCAATTAACTCCCATTAGCATTAGCGGGAATCACTCAGGAGACTTTCCCCCATTATTGATTATCTCGGTTTTGTACCAACTCAAAAAAATGTACAAAGAAAAGAAAATCACATAGTTAGTGGCTTTGGCTAAGTTAAGGCAGGCAAATTAGATTCATTATCATTCTTGAGCTAAACAGTGGGGCTTATTAGAATGTAGTTCATTTACATACTTTGATCTGATGGGTGTAGATACCTAATTATACAGCAGCCAGCAACTTATTTTTGATGTTTTTTATTAATTAATATTCAGTATTATAATTAAATGCACAGGACGCTCTTCTGCCAATTCTTTTTTTTTTTTTTCTGTGTCTAAAACAAAATTAACTTTTAAAACATACCTGTGAAGTGCATGAGCAGCAACAGATTCCTCCACAATGCCACAGAAAAGTGCGCCATGACTTACAACAAACGTGGCCCACAGCTTTGCCTGAGGCCCTGTTACTCCTCAACCCATCCTTAGCATCTAGCAATGCCATTGATGTTAAACCTGATACGTGAAATATGATCCTTTAGCAGTATCTTTACCTTTAAGTAATATAATGGGGTTTATATATAACTTTAAATAATATACTGGTTTATATATATATTCATCTTTTCTTTAATGGAATTATCTTATTTAGATATAGTTATTTATATTAAAAAATCAGACATTGATGTGGCTGACTCTGGCAGATCTTGGTAGCTCATACAAACCAAAAAAAAATCTGTCTATCTTCATGCAAAGTTTTGAAACCTGTTTTGAAGAGGGAAAAAATAGGACTAGTGATACACTGTTCCTCACATTTTTTAGTGACCATCTTATGTAAATATAAACACATTAAGAAAAAAAGAGATAAACATAGTAAGAAAATCTCCCATAGACACATACACAGAGTTCATGTAAGTAACAAAGAAGGCCATATTGTTTTCTTTGTGTGGCCTCAAGAAAAAAAAAGGGTTTCATTTCTGCTTTTACCTGCATGGCTCTGTTCCCCAAAAAGATAAGAGCTGTGCTCCCAAACCAAGAGAGCAATTGCTTGCGTGCTTAATATGAAGCATACACCTTCTGCGTCTCTTGTGGCACACTGTTTTAAAGAGGAGCACAGAGTATACATTCTGATGAAAGCAGAGTGCCCAGCAGATGACAAAGTTGTACCCTCTCTGCAGTCAGTAGGATGTGAGAGATTCATGCTGGTGAACCTGAAAGCAGGATTCAGCCATATGAAAATAAATGGAACATTAAAATTAGGTACCATATGCATAAATAGAGCAAGGACTTGGCTCTGAATTTCCACATTAGATGCTGATATTATTTACCATGGTTGTGATGGCAAAGCTATATGTAGACATAGGCACAGATTTTGAGAGAGCCTCAACATGACCCAGTGTGACAGAGTAGTGGCTACAGCTTTTAGAAGATACTCAAGCTATGCACCAATCTGCATCTGTCAGAGGTCTCTTCTTGGTCTGAGTAGCTCAGAAGTCTCCTCTGCAAAGTGGGCATTTCTGCAGGACAAGGCATATCCATCCTGTTAAATCTCCAGAAATTGCCTGCTGATGAGGTCATTAAATAAACCAGCCATGAGGGGTGGCATTATGTACAGATCACTATAAAGGAAATAGTAGTATCATAAATCTAGCAAGCAAAGCTTGCTAAGCCTTCAAATACAATGAACTTTTTTCCTGAGCAGACAGTTCCAAGCAAGCTGAAAAATTAATTTACTATTTGTTACCATTCTTGTTATGACTGGTATCTTTACAAGTCTGAGTCATTAGTATGCGAGTTTACAATTATCCTCTGAGCCTTGTAATGTCCTGTCATTTACCTCCAGGGATTTATGTCAGAATCCAACTCGGTTCATAACTGATCTTCCAGCAGGACAGAATGACAGCACCATTATAGCTCCCTCCAGCAGATGATGGTAATGATATTATTATTCCCCTGATCAGCTTGGTGATGATTGTTTGAACTTTATCAGTATTAATAGAGAAAATAATAAAGGTATTAATATTTGAAAGCTCTCTGTATTGTGTTTAGTATCGTATTATTGCTACATTTTATGGCAAGTACTTTGACATTTCAGTGAATTTCCATTTACAGTATTACCACTATAATCTACTCGTTTTATAATTGCTTCTGGATACTTGTAAGGTTTAATTTCTGATATTTCCTCTCAATAAAGAGACCTGCATATTAAATTGATATACAATTATCCTCACAAATTTGCATTGTTAGCCTGGAGTTGCGGGAGCTTAAAATATTCTGTATGACTACTGGACCAAATAAGGCCCTATTAAGGTTTCGCAGTCACCAAGATAGCTTCAAGTTCTACAGCAAAAGTAGCCTCTCTATCACAGTTATTTAAAATATCTATGCTAGCCACATAAAAGGATGAAAGCTGCTGAGCAAGCCAGACTGAGAATTTCAGAAGGAACCCCAAGATGGAGAAGAACATGTTGAACAATCTCCCTACCCTAAAAAGGAGTCAGGACAACATGCTTTCCACCTACAAAAAAGTAACATGCATAAAGATTGGATTGGGATGGGGCCATCCCACATGGACACAGTCTCAAACTAATTGATGGAGAGAAACAAGCTATCTGATAAAAAGCTCTGAAATGAGGTTTCTGAATTTGGTCTTTGCAAGGGACTGAGATGGGAAGAAATGCAGAAAGGGGAAATACAGATGGATTTACTAAAGTTGTAGCTCATGGGTTTGCATGGAAGACAGGAAAGTTACAGAGCATATGAACCAGAATTTGTATTTCATTTCTGGATTGATGTTATTTTTGAAAGTATGCTAGCAAACACTTTCCCTGTGCCACACTAACTTCTTCAGATCAGTGTAGACGTTCCTGCAGAAGTACAGATTTCATTCCAACATCTGCACAGAACTGGGTTTCCTTGGTTCTTCTTGTAAGAACTTGCACTAAGCTAATGAAGATACAATTTTGCTGTTACAAGACCATATGTTCTGAGTGATCAAATCCCATTTTTCTGAAGGGAAATGCATAAAAGAAAACTTTGACATTAAGGCAAATGCAAACAGTAGTCTGCCACCTCCTTAGTTTTGTGAGCAAGGCATCAAAAAGGTAACAATGTTGGTAACAGTAGAGGCAACAACTATTTTTCATTTTGAGTCTCAACCTAAGCTAGTTTATTTGCTTTACTCTCTCCAATTCCAGAGGAGCAATATTTGTAAATCAATGTTAGACACATTATGTGATAGACCCTATATGAAACGCTTATAGTACTATGTGATACTGAGTAAGATGCCCTCTTAAAAACTACCTCTGCTATGTCATATAATCATATCCTCGGCAGCTCTCGTGAGAACTGCTCCCCAGCCTTCATACCCAAAAATTAGGTGCTAGGAGGGATGGCAGAACTGAAGGGGAAGGTGTTTAAACAACGGCCAGTTCACTAGATGATTCATGGCATAGTATGATGATAGCTTTTGGGAGCCCTGGTCACACAGGACTCCCTGTAGAGACGCTTCTAAACAGAAAAGACAAATGGTGTTCATAAGAAGGCCAAGCTTATTAAATATTGCCCAGATCCAGACATCTATTTCAGATGAGGGGCTAAATCACAACACTCAAGAAACTATTCCGGTTTTCAGTTTTAAGTTTTGCTCTTAAAATTCTGTGTAAGACAGAAGAGGTGAGATCCAAGGATCTACTATCCAAATAGAAAGAATTCACTTCCATTATGAAGATGACTTCATTACCAGCTATGTTGTTGAAAGTAAAAACTACAAGCTTTAAGATAAGACACTACTTCTGTTCCATGCTTGTACTTACTCACCTACCAGCACACAGAAATGCTGACATCCAAGATCAGAGCATTTCCTGTTTTCAGCCAGTTCTCAGCACAGA
Organism: Todiramphus chloris collaris; assembly: GCA_025345505.1. Taxonomy (NCBI): domain Eukaryota; kingdom Metazoa; phylum Chordata; class Aves; order Coraciiformes; family Alcedinidae; genus Todiramphus; species Todiramphus chloris. Next base: position 46,822,617 of record JANVCC010000020.1, read on the forward strand.
CCTTGCTTGAAAGTCATTCATTCAAGTTTCATCCCAGCCTTCAACTTGGCCACAGATTTGCATCTTTCTTTGCAGCCTCCTAGGGCAGGTAGTGTTGACATCCCCCATGAACTTAGCGAGGAGTGCTAAAAGCAGTCTAATTAGCCCAGGATCTCATGTAGCTCTCAAGAGCTCCTGCCTGTACCGGGTCTGAATTTGTGCCAATGTCTGACTGCAGTAGAAGTAACATTAAAGGAAACCCCTAGGCTAGTCGGCTGTCTTACAATTGCATTAGCCTCACTGTCTTTGTCAGGCTTGTTCTCTGTGGAATTGCATATCCACTTAAGGTTATGAATTTGATTTATCTTCAAGATTTGAGGTGAGTTTCAATCCTTGTCACAGCAAAAGAACAATAGCATGGAGCAGAAGAAGATACAGTGAAGATATATCTGTGCATGTATTTACCACACACAGCTTTGTCAAGGCACTTCAGTCATGATTTGCAGACCTTTGCAATACACATTTCTTGTGTAGGTGCTGCTAAATTAGTTCAGATTTACATCATTGTGGGGAGCACGAAAAAATACTGATCTGAGCCAACCAAACAAACACATATTTGAACTGAGGTGTCAGGAGGCACAGATGGATTACGCCACCTGCACTACTTGCGGAATGCTCCTTCCAGTCAGTTCTACAGCACACTCACTTTGAGTTTACTTGTGTGGAATTAAATTACAGTTGTATTGATTTTTCACAGCATTAATTTCATGGTGATGCTTTAAATTGCTTAAGGCTTTATCCGGAATAGGGCTGAACTTGGGACAAAAAATTAATAGAGGCATTTTTTGAGAATCAAAAGAGGTCACCATGAGATACCACATAAGCTGCTCCCATTCAGTACAGCATACCACAGGCTGCATTTTTCCATGGGTTCCACGGAAGCAGCTGCATCAGACGCAGAGAGCTGCCTTTTACAGCAGATTTTGCTGTGCTGTTTATTGAAAACCTGGAATTCACTTTAAAGTTGTTTCCAACTGACATTCAGAAGTATAACTGTTAAGATGCTTTAGATCTTGTTGATGTCCTCAGACCACTTGGCAAAGAGCCATGAAGTTTCCCAGTTGCAGTTTCACAATATAAAATCTGCACCTGATTTCTCAATAACACTGAAATACTATATTCAGCTACAGTGTAGTTCACATGGATGTTCCACTTTGATGCAGTAGACCTAAATCTTGTGTTCTTCAAATCAGTGGGAGTTTTGCTTGAGGAAGAAATGAAAGATTAGGGCCGCAGAAAACACAAAGTCAGTAATTTGGCAGCCTGATTTTATAATAATCTTTGTCTAATGATTATTTAATATTGTACTAGGCTATTTGAAAGAATATTTTACAAAGCGTTGGAGGTTCTTTTTCAAAGATCATGTAAAAAGTGATTTGTAATTAGTAGCTTTAGATATGTAATGTGTGTGAGAGAATATTAGTATTCCATAAAAGCTGGTGTCAATATAAGTTATATGGAGAAGCACAAAATAACATGAATACCTAATAGCTAAAATAATTTGTTTAAAATAGTTTTGCGAGATTTTATAGTAGCTCCACCTGTGAAACTTAATTTATATCTTTTTTCCCTTTAAATTTAGTTAGAAATAACTGAGTTAGGAACTATGACCATAAATGACCTGAGCACTAAGGGAATATATTAAAATTTACTTTTAAGTACTTCAAAGCATTTCACTTTATTCACATGTAGACACTGGAGTTATTCACAGAGCTTGTTACTACAGCTCTGGAAATCACTCACCACTGCAAAAATTCATAAAAATATTATGATATTTACAATAGGTGTCAGTTCAGTAAATTCCAGTAACTGCTGACACCAGCTCTAACCATGCTTAGAATATGGCCTGTTCTTTAGAAAGATCTGGTGCAATCAGCACTCAGTCACTGTAGATCACAAGGGTAAACACCGTTTTTTGAAGGTTTTACCTTTGTTAAAAAATAATAAAACAAGAAGCTTGCTCTGCCGGCATGTGCAGGATGCCCAGGAGCAGCAGAGGGCACTCACACTCTACGGTACACAGACGGGGCTATGCTGCAGCGGGTTTGATTTCTGCAACACTGCCAAGAACTATCAAGCCCTGTGCAAGCACAACTCTCCCCCCTGCTTCAAGAAAATTCTATAGAAATTTTATTCTAATTCCCTCTGAATTCTTAGTGTACTTAGGAAGAAAGCTAAAGGGAAAAAAACCCCAAAAATAAAAAACAACACAACCAACCAAAACAAAACAACAAGCAAACAAAAACCAATAAGAAACCCCACAAAACAGATGAACAAAAAAAAAAAAAATCCAAACCAAACAAAAAAAAGCTACAATTTTCCTTGCTCAGACCTAGGAAACCTTCAGACACACATCCTAAGGTACTCAGGGCCAAATCCTGTGGGTCTTACGCAGCAAAAGGTACCAATTCTTGAAGAATTGTCCCAATGGACAGAGGAAGCACGAGCTGGTCATCAAGCACCAGAGAAGCAAGGAAACAAAATGTTTCTTAAATTGCCTAAAGTGGAGGCAGGATTTTTTTTTAAGCCAGCAATAATATCAGCATCGGTTGAGACATAATCCTGACATGCTTCTACTAAAATCATTAACATTAAAAGGATATCAAAATTAACACATCTCGTGTTCCCTAATGTGCAGTGGCTTGATTTGTCTCTTCACAAAGGATTTTTCTCAGCATATTCCCTTTCTGACCTAGATAAAATAATTTCTTATTCTTCATCTACTTCTGTAAGGTAGTGGCATGGTGAAGAATGTGATGTGTGAGCTACAGATGGCACTGAAAGAATCCAAGAATCTAAAAATACAGTAAGTTTTACAGGAGAGGTTTCGTAAGGTGGCTGTCTCCTCCTTGACATCACTATTCAGCTGGCTATTGGAATGGGACTAATTTAATTAAGAGAACAGCTCAGATAAAACATTTTTGTCAGATTCTCCAAGTCCTATTCACCTTGCTTGAGAACTCAAGCAAGTCTTCTCTTCAGCAGTCCAGTAATACACCTTCTGTCATGCCAGCTTAGCTGAGGATAGCAACAATAGGAGCAATTGGCACAAAGAAAACTACTGAAGTTAATGTAAAGATTATCATATTATTTTTCCAATGGTGACCCAACGGTCAAGGCAATTGCTGGCAAGAAATTGTTCAGTGCAGTCTTGATCTTTCACTCCTCAAAAGCTCCAGGTAAGTTTTATTTGCAGTATTTGGTCCTGAAACCCTCACAGCTTGCCACTAGCTCATTTCATTCCTCTGCTTTCCAAAGTACCTGAAGCAAAAGCACCTATTTCTAAGTAATAAACATCAATTGTGGGCTTGTGTTTGTTTGGCTTTTTTTTTTTCTTTTTACAATCATCACCGCTATTGGGTTGTGGTTTTTTTATGTGAGAAACATAGACAGAATGGTGAGAGGATAATACAGTTAAAATACAAACCAGATTGTTAATTTGACTGTACTCCAATCTCTCCTAGCATGAAACTTGATTTCCTAATAATAAATTTCAGTATCTAGTTTCAGTAAGTAATCAAATACTGCAAAACCTCTCTGCATTTAAAAAAAGAATAGTGTATTTTTAAGGAAAGAGAAAAGCTGAAGAATATAGTTTTTTGGCTAAACAATACAGTTCTTCAGATCCCAAACAGAACTGCTTTATTCAGAAAAAGCTGGAGAGGTGAATGACAGGGAAAGATGGGGGAAGAAAGGGAGCCATGAAGAAGAGGGTTAATAGAAGTTTTCCATTCTAACATTCTCAAAGTAAACACATAAACAACAACAAAAAAGCTTCTATCTGACCAAAGAAGAGTGTTAGAAGGATGTAATGCAATCCCTGCAGCATTTCAAACCCTACTTCAAATCTAGGTCTCTTTCCACATAGCATGTTCATTGCTTGCAGCAAAAATGGGTTCTTTTAAAGAGCATGTCCCTTTATCATCATAGAACCAGCAGTTTCAGATTTCATACTTGTGATCTCAATAGCTTGCAGGAATTTATATTCCAAACACAACTTTGGTGTATAAAACTGGGGGGAAATGTCAGACAACGTATTTGTGTATCACCCAGCAATCTGAGAGGGCACTGGTGCATTTTAGTTGTCCCAACATTGTTTCTCAGACTTCAGAAAAAAATGGGAAGACTTAAAAAATAATAATTAGTTGCTTTGAGAAGTGGAAAGGATGGGTGACCATTAACTGTTTACTGCTTTCTTGTTGAGTGACTGTTTCCTAAGGAATGTGCTGTCTGCAGTCTTTCAGATTCACCTGTTAAAGCCTTCAGTGAAGAAATCATTGCTGTAGTACATCTAAGTATATGCAGGTAGATGCAAATGTTTGCATTACTCATTTATCCTAGTTAACACTCCTAATTATACTTTCACCTGAGATGTGGATTTCCTTGGCTTGGTAAATTATAAGGTAGTCTGCTCAAATGTCAGTCTTCTTCAGGCATGAATTTTTGTGCAGTCATGTATGCAGAAGGTCAGTGACACTAAGACATGCACAATAACATTCTTGGTACTTTCCACGATTAAGTTCAGAATGCTTTTCTCATTCAAACCTCTTTAAAAGTCTTGATGCCACCTTTTGCCTTCTTTTCCATACAATCTATTTCAAAAAGAGACACATGATGGAGTGTTCCAGCCTTAGTGTTTCTTTTCTAGTAGTTCAGAAGGAGCACAATGTCAGATTACAGCAAGTCATCTTCATATCCCTTAAGCAGATCCAAAAATTCTTCAAAATATCTGGGCAAAAATAAAAATAAATATAAACCCAAATTTCTGTTTGGAGTTTTTTTGTTGGGTTTTTTTTTTTCCTTATTCTTCTTCCCCTAGTCAGGCCCAAAATCAATCTTGTATAAAAAAGTCTCTGGTAAAAATGCACAAGTGTGACCAAAGGCAGAAGTTGGACATACTGGACCCCGAACCTGCAATACAATCTTTATGAGGAGCCCTGAGTCTACAGTCCCAATGGCCAGAAGAGACACTGCGAATCACAGAGAGAGCCAGGAAACCAATGAGATCTCCTTCAACAAAAATACTTCCATCCACATGAATCCCACTCTTGGATATTTCTCACTGGTATATCAGCTTTTTCAAGATGGCACAGGAACTGACTTAACTTGAATTTCCTGGCTTTTGAGAGATTATAGGCATTATTTACTCTTTCTTTTTTTACCTACCACATTTTTAATTAAATTAAATTCCCCAAGCATGGTTAGCTATAAAGTGCATATTACTTACCTGCATCTTCAGATCTTTTACAGTCCCATGGGTTAAGCCCATAATTAGTTGGTTTTGTAAAATGCATATTATTTACTTGACAGGCCAGAATGGCTCTGGAGGAACTGTCCTCATGTTTTGGTTAAGTGCATAATTAGGCTGGTTTTTAAAACCCATATTATGTTCCACACATTGAAGCCATGGCATTCCATTATTAAATATGCCTTCTCTTTTATTAAAAAAAAAAAAAAAAAAAAAAAGAAAGAATTATTTACTCAATTGACTAAGACAGCGTGTAATTATGTATTTAGGATGTGTGCAATGCATGATAAAAAAATACTCACGAAAATGTATGGAAAAAACTACTTTGCCCTCTTAAGGCTTTTTTAAGCCACCATGTCTTCACCACTTCCACCATGTCTTCTCAAAATACCAAGTATGTTCAGAAGAACATCTATTTCATGAAAAAAAAAGTGTTCAAGCACTACTTCACAGGATACTTAAACATTTACCTCAACTTTCAGACTCATATCATATACAAAGGGAGTATTTGTGCTCTTTTCCAAGGATGAAGATATTTAATAACATTAGAGTAAAACTTTATTGTACACTCCTACTTGCTAAGTCCTTTGGGACAGATTCTCACTAGCATAAATGCCTATTGTTCCACTGAAGAAGGCAGTGGCATGTTAATCAGCAAAGCTGAGGGTCTGAATCACCATGTCCTAGAAATCATGTGCTATTACTTTCTAGTGGATATTTCAAAGCATAAAGGTTACGAGACTGGAAAATGCCTGTGAGTATGTTCATATCATTGCAATAGAGACCTTTCAGTGTGACCATTCCTCATGAAACGAACCCTGTAGAAAGCCAGCATATCTTTTTCATGCCACTCTGAGGTCTTACAGGGAATACAGATTGCTCACAGTCTTTGAGGTCTCTGAATGGGGATGCACATCACACAACTTCACTAGTGACATAGACCAAAAGCATGAAGTAGTAATTCACACAGCAGTAATTCCAGACAATTGCCCAAGTACCATCTACCCCAACTGAGTCAATTAAACATCTGGACACATTCAGTGCATTGTTACATATTATGGACCAGATTCATATAGGTACTAAAACACCAGTTCCTATTGATTTTAGTAAGTGAAATATCCAGGTGATGAAAGAGCTGTGCCCCTGTGCATTGGGACTCAGTCTACCAAAGGAGCCTTTGTGAAGCTGAAGTTATCTGGCATCGGGTTATCAGCAGCATGATTAAATCTGGATATGATTTGAAACTATCAACAAAGGTTTAATGTTAAACAATCAGAGAAGAGTTTGACCTCCCCAATCTTGTATCATGCTTAGTGCTGCTAAACTGAATGAGACTGATGGGATGTTTATTAACTTTAAATATGACTGCTGTTCAAAAAGGGTGATTCACATTAGCAGCTTCTTGAGAAGAAAAAGCATCCTCCTAAGTATCTGGTGTTCATTTACTGGGTGCAGTTAAATAAGAATTCATAACCACTCCAATTCACTCTCATCTCGCAGCCTTTCCCCACAGCACTGCTATTCCACCCATTTGAGACAACACACCAAAATATCTCTGTAGCTCCTCAGCCCCATGTCCAGGTGTAGAGCGAGACAGAAGCTATTAATTCTCCTCTTTGGGGAGGTGGGCAGTTCCTCCAAATCTAAGCTCAACAATAAAAGCAACCAAAACAACAATATGTGCCATCACATGGCCCAGGTCAGGCAAGAAAGCACCAGCTCTTCTCAAAACCTCGTTCACACTCATTTGAGTTCACTTCTTCCTCTAAGTACTGCACCAAAGCCAAGCTACAGGCCAAAACCATGATGTATTGCATAAAGAACTTGCCATAAGTAGAATATGACTCCTTTCTGGAATCTGCTCAGGTTACAGGCACACAATCAAATGCAATCAAGGCACAGTAGCTAAGCAAGTTAACACCTGTCAGCTGGGCCTCTAAACCTACCTCTGGAAGTGCCTTTATGTTCCACCCAGATGTGATTATGGAAAGGGCCATGCAGCGAAAGATGTTGCCTTCACCCCTGGCTGGTTTCGCTGTTCACCACCCCTCTGCTGCAAGTTGCCATCTTCACATTTCAGCTGGCAAATCCAAATCTGTGAGTGCTCTCATTTACTTAACTGAAAAAAAAAAAAAAAAAGAGAGAGAGAGGAAAAAACATATCAGATGGCTTAGTTAAAACAGATCTCTAAACTAAGTTGGCTGCAGTAGCATTACAGTGCACAAGGACTGATGGAATGTTTTTTTCTCATCAGACAGGTGGTTAAGCTGCTTATTTAGGGTGATAATCTCTAAGACATCGGTAGTAACAAATAGTTGGGAGAAAATTAAGCAGCTCTTGCAACACTCCTCTAGAATAGCTCCAGCCCACACTGGCTGCAGAGGAAAACATGCTACCTTAAATTTCAGTGGAAAGGGTCTCAATTTCAGTCACTGTTCTCACTAAATATGAAAAAGAATACACAAGGCAAAACCAGACAGGTTTCTTAAACAAAGATTATAATTAACTTTAAACTATGTTGTCCAATCATGTTATTCATTACAGTCACTTGCATTTACTATAAATCCACTAGAGTTTTCCTGTTTTGTTTCTTTACTTCAATACAAACCCAAGAACTCTCTCCTACAGTCAGATAGATATTTCCTGAAATAACACATGAGTGGTGGCTATTTTACCCAGCAGGTTCTTTTATCACCACAGAGCAGGAAAGTTGACAGGCTTTGTGTCTGCAATGTAATTAGCTTGTGGGAGTACAGTCATAATGAAAGTAAAATTTACATTATTGCAGGCATGTGATTGTTTGCTCTTTCAAACGGGAGTAAAAAGTGAATTCCAAGGCAGGTATTTGGGGGTCTTATTTAATCAATATCCTCAGACTTCCTATATGTCTGCTGAGAGGAAAGGAGACAACTGGAGGTTTAGATCTGGTTTCTCCGTGAAAGCTTTTAAGACCTCAAAAGAAGAAATGAATGATGAAAAATGACTAACACCATTGGGCCTGAGTCCCATTTAGTCACATTCAAAATCCACCCAGATCAACAAAGAAGTTCTCCCTTAAAAGCAGATGTAGAGCTTTACAAACCCTTTCAAAGCACAGAAAGTAGCTACCCTTCTTCAATAAAAACAAAAGGTTTAATCTTTTAAGATAAATTCTCTCAGCAAGTGCATTTGTAGAACAAGTCTCAAACACATTGAAATGCAATACACTTTGACCCTCTCCTATTTATTTCTGGAAGGCTGAAACACCAGAAAAGAGAGCATTTAGGACACAATTAGGCCATGATCTCCTGGTGGTCCAGAGGAGGGAAAAAAGTGAAAAAAAAAAAAAAAGAAAAAGAAAAAGAAAAAAAAAGACCCGTATGTTCTAGGAAACTGTTTTCTCTGTAAACTCAGCCCCATGTGACAGCTCACAACACTTACCATGACAGTAAGTTGGGGCATGATATATATTATCATATGTATATATGCATCCCAGGTCCCTGGGATCTTTCTTTTCTAGATACTTTTGAACTTGTTGGCTTCTACAGAATTCCCAGGAAACAAATAACCTTTTCTCAGATGAAGCATGTTGTAATGAGATTATCCACCGATGGATAGAATCTTCCCAGGAAAAAGAAGGGAAGTAGGAAATTCTCCTTCAGTCATCCATTATACAAAATAATATACTGTAACAGCAGGAGTTTTAGGACCTGTGTGGAGAAACACAGAATCACATGTTGGGAAAGTGTTCCAACACATAATGGTCATTTTTTCTTTGAAAGCAAATTATGTCCTTTCTACCTGATGTTTGTCTACCCTGTTCCAAGCAAGGCACAGTAAAAGAGATGCCAGCAACTTACTCTAATGATGTATTAACTCCATGACAAGGAAGGCTTTTTTAAAATCCAGTTTGAATCTTGCTCGTTTCAGCTCAGATCTGTTGCTTGGTCCACAAGGGACAAGGGAAAGCTGACTTTAACATATATTAGGACAACGATCAGTGCCTCAGGCTCAGTAACCCATTTCTTTTAATCTTTCCTTGTGGGTCACATTTTCAGGGGTTCTGATTATTCTCCTTGTTCTATTGTAAACTGTGTCCAATGGAACCAAATCTTTCCTGAATTACATTGCCCCAGAAGGAGCGATACACAGATACTGTATCTGCATCCCTGTTCTCTGCACTGACACCCATTTTGTTTTACTATCATGTATCTGCTGGGAACAATGTTACCATTGGCCAGTTGGTTTGAAACAGAAAATCCAATCAAGATGGTGAAGAGGCAGTACATTTTCTTTCCATTTCCCTTTGCAGAAAAGATCAGGAATAACTTCAAATTTGGTTGAAGAGTCTGTGTTTCACTGGTTTAGACTGTTGCAAATTATGACAATGCACCTCTCCCCACCTCACTGCCATGTACAGGAATGATGACTATAGGGGCTATACATCTGCTGCAACATTAAGTATGAGAAGATTATGGCTGTCTTTTGGAGTTCCATCAGTGACCTTTGCATAACACTTGTGAAGCTATTTTTTCAGGCTACGTGCAAACTCAGGCAGTCACTTTTGCAATCATTTGCATGTCGCTCATAGACAAGGAACCTGTTATTTGAAGTTTTCTTTGTGGTCACAGAGAGTATGTGGTGATATAGAGATGTGTGAGACATACTGGATTCTGAGGATGTTCATGAGCTGAACTATGGAGAAGCCAGCAGAGAACCAAAAAGACATGAATTTCCAGACAACAGTCTAGATGATCCAAAAAGACATGTTGGTAGTAGTAATAATATTAGTGAAAGGTGTTTTACTGCTGAACAGTGAAATCAGTATGTGTTCTGCTGAAGAGTAGAGCGAATTAACATCATGTTGTAATCTAATGTAGCAAATTGTGATCACTCACACTTCACATCACAGTACCATGTCACGCATTTCTGACAGGATTGTACAGATGAAATATTCCTTTCCTGATCCACAAGCCCTGCTTAAGCCTCTGGATACAACTCCTGTTGAATGTACAGTCAATAATTATAGATAACTGTTGACCAAAAGATACTACAGTAAGTACAGAAATCAGATGCAGTGGTCAACATCCTGGAGAGTTTGATACTTTTTGTTGTCACCCTATCCAATTAATTAGGACGTATTTCTTAATGAGTGAACTTACAAACTGGTGTTACTATACCCTTTGAAGTAAAAGTAGGTCTCAATCTGCCTATTTAATTTTTTTTTTTTTCCTTTTCCTTAAATCAGCAAATTCGCTACATCGCCTCTTGCTGATTTTAAGAGGCATATGGTTCTTAATCCAGCGGTGTATGAATTATGGCAGTAAATGGCTTTGAAAGTGCCTCGAAAGCAAAAGTATGGAAATTTCCCCCCCAAGAGACTAGGATGAGCAGTCATTATTTTTGCAATTGCAGAGAACACTGCCCAAGTGTTCCAAGACTGCATGTGTATAATTGTTTGTCTCTTTCTTGCTTTGAAGTATATATATTTTTTTTAAACTGTAAAACCTTAGACACACTCAAGGACAGCTTCCACAGCTTAGTCAAGAACACCAGCGTATCTACATATTCACCAAGTCATAAATCTTCTATACTTTGGCTATGCATATATGACACATGACCCTTATTTCTCCCTTGTGGTTGCACTCTGAAAGACAATAGAGGTCCACTAAAGCACACAGCTTCCCTCTTAGGTAATATTTCATATGTATCTCATTACAACTACCAACACATCAAGGTAACTGAGCTGCAGTCTGGGAGGGGAGTTTAACCATAATTGTCTTAAATTGTCTAATTTGGATAAAATGAGCAAGAAAATTCCCTCAGCTATTTGTTAGTATAATAATGTCATCTATATGTTTCTTGCCTTGTGGTATTCTATTTTGTAAAGGGGAATGAACTATACTCTGAATCCTTTGGATATTTGGTTCGATCTGTCTGTCAGACATTAATTAGTTTCATAGCAATCTCTCACTGCTGTCTTGTAGAAAGACAGCAAGACTGAAAAATAAGCCAGGATGACAAAGGGAGAGCTTGACTTGCTTCTGACCAAAGAAATCTGTCATTAAGAAAAGGTTCAGAACTCAGATCTGAAGCTCCTTTGCCTGCCTTGTGGGAATACAGATGACTGGATTAAAACATTAACATGTTACTATACACAAAACCGTCTTTTCAAAAAATGGTCTGTTTGCTCATTTATTTCTATGTACATAAACAACTGTAGAGAGGGAGGTTTTCAGAGCAGAGCACTGGAACTCAACCATGCGACTCTCGCTAATGACAGTGGCTGTTAGGCAGGCAAAACACCGAATGAGGTTTCCAAATTAACCTTAAAATAACATTATGGAGGCCTCAGTAGCAGCTCTGCAGTTAAATCCATATTAAAATCTGCACTTGGAGCATCGCTAATGTCCCAGGATTTCCTACTCAAATTACTCTGCAACATCTCCCTATTTTACATATGGAGGTCTAATTCTCTGGTTCGTAACAGCAGTTTTTTTAACACTTGTACAAAGCATATTTGCAGCACCAGCAGAAAAGTGCTACAGCAGAGCAGAGAGTCATGTCTTAACTCTCCAGGAGACAAGGGAATTTGTTCACGTATATTTAAATATATTAACTTTCACTCAAAAAGAAATTTTAACCTGTCCTATTAAAAAATCTGGAGCTCAGACTCCCATCTTGTGTCAGATAATAGCAGGAAAGAATCATGTACCCTAAGTCACAGATACACATTTATGTGGCTATGTCAAAGATGGGCCTTTTGATATATTTTTTAACATAAATTGATATCTCTTTCATCATTAGTTTTCTCCAGCTCCAGCAGACAAGACCAACATTTAGTTCAAGACAGTGCATTCCCTTTGCAGCAGCATCCAGACTTCTCCTCTGTGCCCACACTGAATTTCGGCACTGAAGTGGAAAGCAGCTCCCCGTGTTTGTACCTCTGTATGCAAGGACCACTTCAAACATGATGAAATGTGGGGTTTTTTTTCCAAATCTGTACCATCTTCCTAACACCTTCTGCCTATACCAAACTTAGAATCATAGAATGCTTTGAGTTGGAAGTGACCTTTAAAGGTCATTTAGTCCAATCCCCTTTCTCCAGAAAGTTCTACCTTAACTCTCTCCTGCTCCACCACCACAACAAACATTCTGTCTTCAATGGCTCGTGTTTGTCCACACACATGACTCACCAAACTCTCCTTTTCCATTGGGAACCAGCCCATACCTGCCTCCCAATTCCATTGCTGCCTCAGGTGCCCTGGCATTCCACACCTGTGGCACATTCAATGTCCATCTTTGCCACATGCTGCTACACTATTTCTTCGATCAGTTGATGATTCCTTCATTTCATAACTTGTCCCTCATAGGTTCCTGAACCTTTGAAAATAAAGCAATTTTATTTAAATTGCTAAATACAGACATTGAAGGTTTAAAATAGCAATTGATGGATTGTGTTTTTACATGAAAAATATGTATTAGGTTTACCTTACTACACTACTTTGCAGGAGTAGGCATAATGATAAATTCCTGGTTTAAAAAAAAATTGGAAAAAAAAAAAAAGGGAGAGGGGGAAAAAGAAGAGGGATAAACTAATCAAGTCTTCTCTGAGGCATTTCATCCCCAGGGTGTTTTAAAGAACAAGTAGCAAAACTGCAGCTTTCTCAAGCTACTGCAGAAAAAACGTGAAAAGGCCTGGCCTGAAACACAGCCCAAAACAAATTACTCCAAAGAGGGACTCAGAAGGGAACAGGTCTATCACCTTCTTCCCCCTCAAAAAAAAAATACCAAAACAGTAGAAAAATTGGTTTGCTCAAAACATGGGAGCAAGGACAAGATCATTGATTCTTTCCTTTTGCTTAAAACAGTTCAAGAAGATTTTGTGCAGGGATCTAATGTTGCTTGGAGCCAGGGCTGTCAGCTACCAAAGGGAACAGGCAGTCACATGAGCATTGGACAGTAGCACGGGACCTCATCTGCTGTCCATCGATATTCTGATGCCCAGAGGGATACTGCTTAATAGTCCATCAGCCTTATGAAACAATTGATGAATTGACAGCTCTTTAACAGTAAACTGAATTCCAAACCTTTTTAAATTTAGCACATTATTGGTGCCTACCCACTGAGAAGATGGAAACGAAAGTGACACCAAACCAAATTTTCCATCTGCTGTTAAAGCCACAATAGGCAAACACACCGTTACCAAGAAACTGCTGGATAAATCAGCAGATTATTTGTAAGACAGACACAGCTAATACAGCGTGTCAGTACAGCCTCTTCCAGGTGTCCAGAGTGAAAGACACTGTCCTGGCAGAAAAGCAAATTGTGATATTAAAATAGTCAAACTTGAAACATCACAGTGAAGACTTGGGCATTTGTGCTACCAGATTCAGGGCAGAACGGACACTTCATGCTTAAGGGCTCCATCCTAACCAGGTCACATTTTGGACAAAACTGGACAAAAGCAGAAAGATTATTCAAGGTACATGGTTTTGTTAGAAGACCCTCCTGTCTCACCAAAGAGAACTGATAAATACAGGAGTTTTGAAATGCTCATTAAAGGCTGCTTGCTATCCAACAGATTCCTTGTACAAGCATCCCTCATTTTCTGACATAGTACTGCAATGAATCCCATAAGCCTTTCTGCTTAACCTTAACTGCAAAACAATGGTGAAATCATTAAGAGTGAGATTTCACTAGAATATGAAGTACACACCAGGTTCCTTACTCCTTTTTTTATAGTATCTTATTCAGTTTTCAACAATTTCAATAGAGTTCCTCTGATCTCTGATAGATCCTAAGAAGACATTTAAAGGCAGCTTGCAGTAATGCAGCCATCAACACTGAGTGCCTCATGATTTACAGACACACGCATTTTAGCTTACCACGGAACAGAGGTGAAGCAACTAGGGAAGAGCTTCCTAGTTGGGAGAAGGAAGTTAGCCTTTCCTTCAAACTATCTCAGAAGTTTTGCCACTCTGAACCCTAATCTAAATCAGGTTTGGGGGGCAGGGATATTGGGTGTCTTTGAGAACTCCTACTTTCATACTAGCTAAATATAACATGGGAAAAAAAAAAAAAAAAAAAAAAAATCCCTTTATCTGATTTATTTCCAGAGCCTCTTCCTCAAGTGAAATCTAAATGTCATGTATTTGGAAAAAATCACAGGCAACTGCAGTACAGCTGCAACTTTTTAAAGGGGATGCTTAGATGGAAGTTCCTAAATCCATACATTTCTGTTGAACCTAGCACTCACACCAGAGCACCTCCTGGGCCAAAATGCACCAGACCACATTTCAGAGAGTCACCTTCTGATATTGCCAACCCATGAGGTGCAGTAGGAATACAAGAACTATAGGAAAGGCAAATTACATTAGTCTTTCCAAATCTCCAGCAGATTGTTTCATGGTCTGGGTAAAGATACATTTGATTTCGTTCAAACGGGTTCAAACATTTTCTTAAGAAGTACCTGTGTCAAAATGTTTTAGTTGTCAGAATAATCACCTCTGAGGCCAAGCATGTAGGTACAAGCCCAAACATTAGTTTATCCATCAATATACTATCCATAATTTTGTCTGTGCATTCCTAAACTGCCAATCACCCTGATGCATAGATGCCAGTTCGAATTCTCACTCCATGTTAGTTTGATAGCACTGCCATCAGGGAAGAAAAAGCTGTACTGTGTTTCAACTAAAATATGAAAGTATGGCTACTTCCTGTCCATCTCTGGTAGCTACTCTGGAAGCTGGTGGCTCCGCTTCAAGAGACACAGCAGGTATAATACCACGTTCAGGTCCTGTTCCCTTCTGCAATAGAACAGGTTATAAATCCCAAGCCTGGACAAAACTCTTCCTCATTGTAGATTGGCAGATGGCTCACATGGCAAGCTTGCGTTCAAAGTCTTTGGGAGACTGTTCAAAATATATGTGAAACAACATATGTAAACAAAATCTATTCTGTTCTTTATCCTAGACAAATGACATTCAGGTGCAAGGCGCACACCTTCACAGAAAAGTCTGTTCTCCTGTTCAGAAAGCATATATCAAAAGAGATGTAAACCAGCAGCACTTATAGTACCGGCACCATTTTAATGGCTGAATGCAGAAATAAAAATTGGGATTCACTTCCAGGTGCAGACAGATGTCTGATGGGAAGATATTGGCTCTCTCTTACCAAACATGACAGGCATTTTTGGTGAGGGTTTTCTTAGCAGATGGCAAAACTTAGGTCCTACTGATTGCGGCTGGATATGAAGGCAGTCAGTACATGGCAGGATCAGGCCCAAACATGAGTCTGAACACCAGGTTTCATCCACATTGTTAAGAAAAGGTATTGGTATGAAAAGGGTGTTCAGACACTAAGCATCAAAATTAAAAAAAAAAAAAAGTGTAACAAACCTTTGTGATATATTGTGATGTTTTCTTTTGTATACTGTATCAATGACTGTGTGGTACACTCAGTGAAAAACCAGCCCTTGGTAATTGTCAGGGAACTTCATTCTGAGTGCAGCTCTACTGGAAATTAATTGCTTCAGTGCAATCTGAACCACATCATAAATGTCATGTAGAAGTTGCAGGGAGTGAGGAGGCAATGACAGCTCTATCTGCACTGTTTCATTTAAAGGTGGGTAAAACACACTGCGACAGAAGTGCTCTTCATCAATAATTTAGTCCGCAGTGTAAAGCCAAGCCTTGCCAAAGATGCCAGGGGAGCAGCTACCTCCCTGGTTTTAATGACACCAGCAGGGAGGGGTTGAGGGGCCATCTCAAATCAACATTCATTGCACATCTGGGCATGTCGGCAGATGAAGATATCTAGGACTGAGCTGACAGGACAAAGGGTTGAAAAAAGAAGTGTAACCTAGAAAACCTTTACTTTGAATTCTTTGTATAAATTCAAGGGGGATGACAGTTCCTAAGGTCATCTTACATAATAAAACTACAGTGGTCTACATAGAGAATTTTAACTCTTTCCAACACATAATCAAAGAAGCCGCAAGTTAAGTTTATATTATTCACTTTATGAATGTAAAATGCAGAATCCTTAATTCTCTGAAAAGAACTATTTTAATGAGCAGAATGTTAACATTTATATGCCCAACTTCAGCGTAATAACCCTAATTATAGTACCATGGAAGCCTCACTGTACTTGGGGTCACTGGAGTTCCTGTTATAACCCTTATCTTAGGGGAGTTTAATATTTTTGCCATTTCACAGTGTATCAGCTGAAACTTGCCATGCAGGCTAGCACTGGTTTATTCCTCCTTAAAATTATTCTTTTATAGCAGTTTGGTTCTTAAAATAGCTTCTGCTTGCCAAACATAAGATGTTTCACTGCTTTTATGGCAGTCTCTACACTAAAGCCTATCTACTCGCTCTGAAGAGAATATGGCATTCAGGTGCAACAAGACTGATACATCACTGTACCAAACTACCATATTCTCACCCTAGGAGGTTACAAAGCCTTGTAGTTACAACATGGTTGGAGCTATCTATCCCAGTTTGTGGTATCACTGCGATTCTGGCAGAGCTTTTAGGCAGTAATCTTACATTCTGGGTTATAAATTGGATGCCTATGTTTTGGCTGAATGGGTGATGACTCATGGAATCTTGACATGGTGGGATGTAATACCAAAGCAGTGGAAAACAAATGAGGACAGACGGCCTCCATCTTAGTGATGCATTAGTGACAGGTTATAAAACATCAAAGTGTTCAGCTGCCATCTAAATCTGTAAAGTAAATTCCTTTTGTCCAGACAAGAGCAGCATCAAAAAACAGCCATTTCCAGCTCCAATGTAGCCAGACAACTTTTTCCATTGAATTTTGCCTCTGCAATAGTAATAATCCCCACCTCTGGCAAATTAAGACTAAATTATTTAACATCACAGTACCTAGAGATGTAGCTTAAGGCTACTGAAAAGATATAATTGTTTTTTCCTTGTCTAATAAAATTATGTAACAAATTTGCTTCTTATTTCCTGCTCACAGACCCTTTTTGATGAAATGCTAGGTGCTTTCCAAATGATCTTCAAAAGCCCTAAGTAATCTGGGCCACACCAGAGCTGTTCTCACAACATCATGTTCTCACAACTTCATCCATGATAACTTCATTGAGGATTACTGCAGGGTTTATTCCCAACAGGGGTCATATGGGAAGGTGACAAACAATGGAGTTGGGGGAATACAGTAGGTGGAATCTCTCCTAATTGCATCTGACATTTCACTTTAATTTTCCTGGCTATTGGAAGGTACAAAGTGAGTAATCCAGTTCTTAATAATAATGTTAAAATGCTAAAGGCGCCAGAAGAGCCATTGGAAAGTACTGCAGAAGAGGTATAACATTTACGTTCTGGAAAGTTAAACAGTACACATAGACAGATCATCACTGACTCTGGTGGTGATTTCCAAGAGAAGACTTGAACAAGAGTAGGTCATAATTATATTTCTTGTCTGTGAATAGAAAAAGACCATAATCCTTCCTATGTCCATCCTCAGAAAGGAAGATGCTTGTGTTTATTCCACCCATTGGTGGCCTCCTCTGAAGGCCTGGCTTTTCACTGGGGAAGATGCAGTGATGCTATAGATGTGCCAGGAATAGCATCCCAAGGTAAAAGCTTTCTAGGTGACTGATACATTTTTGTCTCAGCATAGCACTTGTAGTGGGTCTGTCTGAGCTGCTTTTCCCCATCCAGCCCTCATGCTGCAGCACTGGGAGCTGGAGGGTGTTGATAACACAACTGTGTTATGACTGCCAGTGCTCACACGGCACCAGAGGATGGGGGGCAAGATGGGGGGAGGATACAGCCAACCTGAGCTGACCAGTGGGCTATTCCATACCATATGACATCAGCTCAACTATAAAGGGAGAGGGCAGGAGGAGGATGGGGGGGCATTCTGCTTTGTCCTTCAAGAGGCTGCTTCGTGTTCCTGGAGCCCTGCTTCCTGGACTTGGCCCAACATCGCCTGTGGACGGGAAGTAGAAAATAACATCTTATCTATCATAACCCACACCCCTGTGCTTTGCGTCTCATTCTCTCCCTGCGTGCCGTGCTGAAGGGGGTGGTGGGGAGTGATAGAAGGGCTTGGTGGGCACCTGCTGTCGTGCCAGGGTCAACCCACCACAGTTCATTTTTGGCGCCCGTGGGGCACGAGCAGCTAACTTGCTTGCTTGATTGCCTGCTTGCTTGCTTTGCTTTAGATACTAGTAACAAACTCCTGTGCAGGCCACGGAGTTTGCGTGCGTGGCTTATCTGGTGTTTTGCTAAAATGTTTACTGAAACAATGTCTATTTGCTTGGCTTTTGCACTGATAGCTTCAATGTGCTGGGGAAGCTTCTGTCTCCGGAGGATGAAGGGACTCGGCAGCACCCTGGCACAAATACTAACGATGTGTTTCACGCTGGCATCGGTGGCTTTGCCGTGTTGGGGGGGGCTACCTTGGGGAGAAAATATTTGAAGCTATCTCTCTCTTTCTACCGGAAATTGATGTAGATGATTTATTTGTGCATGCTCACGAGGTCCTCGTCCACCCTTACGTGAGCTTCTGGGTACTACTAATCAATATCGTTGGCCTAATCTGGGTTGTGTGTAGTCTGGTCCCAGTTTGGCCTGAGAGGAGACAAGTTTCAGGTGGGGTGGCACCGAAATGTGCCCTGAGACGGCCTGTCCCTGGGTGGCAAGGGGTCTGGCAGGATTTGGGCAGGTTCCTAGGACGGTTGTCACCTCCAGTAACCTGGGACTTTACCCCTGAACAGGCAAGCAACCCTGGCAAGCTGATACAGCATCTAATAGAAGGGTGCCTTGTCTACCCCGATGAGAACCAGCAGCTCTTATTGCTGCACTGGGGCCTGGCCTGTGCCTATCGAGCCACAGTTGAGTACTCTCAGAGGACTGTGGTTGAGGCAGGGACCCAAACTGCATCCAAAGACACCCAGGTTGAGATAGGGACTGCAACAACAACTGACAAAGTTGCCCCAGTAGTGAAAAAGAAGCAGTGGACAAGGAGAACAACAGGCCCCTACCCTCGGTTAGTGAGGGATATGGAAGAGGAGAAAGAACACGACCAGCAAGCTGGACCCTCAACAGGAAGATGGGAGGAGGGGGTGACAGAATTGAGGCAGGAGGCAGAAACCACCCGTTCCCTGACTTCATCAGAACTTAGAGACCTGAGGAAGGATTACAGCCGCCAGATAGGGGAACGGATTGTTACCCGGCTGCTTCGATGCTGGGATACTAGGGCTGATATCCAACAGCTGGAAGGTAAGGAAGCCCAACAGCTGGGCTCCCTTGCTAGGAATCGTGGCATTGAAAAAGGAATTGGAAAAGAGGCAGCAATTTGCAGTCTCTGGAGACGGCTCCTTTCAAGTGTCAAAGCAAGATATCCATTCAAGGAAGACTTAATGAATGCCATGTCCTCAGGAAAATGGTCCACTGCTGATGAAGGTATCCAGTACCTGAGAGAACTCGCAGTACTGGAAGTCATCTATGGGGATTTAGATAATGATGAGCATCCTAAAGATCCAGAGGATGTTCAGTGTAAGGGCCATGTGGAAGAAAGTAAGAATGCACTGGCATCATATTCTGCCAGCTTGGCAGCAATGTATTATCCACAAATGGATAATCCAACTGTGGAAACTGTTTCTTCCTGGCTTCAGAACTTTGAAGAGAGTCTTGGTACCTCCATGTCCCTAAGGGCTAGCGCCTTGGATATTAGGAGTCCCCCAAGGAATCAGCCAGTCAGAGGGAAAGGGAGTCCGAGGCGTATGCCACGTGGTGCACTCTGGTTCTTCCTGCATGACCAGGGGGAGGATATGAGGAAGTGGGATGGTGAACCAACCTTTAAGCTGGAAGCCTGTGTACAGGAATTGAGAGGGAAGACAGCCGTTAAAAAAGGGCCATCCAAGAAGACCATTAATGCAGTCAGTGTTGAAGCACAAGAAGGCAATCGACGATCTCGCAGATATGGGAAGAATAAAATCAACTCCACTGAGCCTGATGATAGGACTTCTGGTTTGACACAGCAAGGGTCAGACAGTGAATATTCAGACCAGGAGCAGGAATAGAGGAGCCCTGCCTCTAGCCAGGTAGAGGAAAGGGACAATCGGATTTACTGGACTGTGTGGATCCGATGGCCTGGCACGTCAGATCCACAGAGGTACAAGGCCTTAGTCGATACAGGAGCGCAGTGTACAGTAATGCCATCAGAATACAGAGGAGCCGAGCCCATAAGTATCTCTGGGGTGACAGGGGGATCTCAGCAACTGACAGTATTGGAGGCTGAGGTGAGCCTGACTGGTAGGGTGTGGTATAAACACCCCATTGTGACTGGCCCAGAAGCCCCGAGCATCCTTGGCATAGATTATCTCAGGAGAGGCTATTTCAAGGATCCAAAAGGATATCAGTGGGTTTTTGGCGTTGCTGCCTTGGAGGCGGAGGGAAGTGAACAGTTGTCCACCTTGCCAGGTCTCTCAGAGAACCCTTCTATAGTGAGGGTGATGAAGGTTGCAGAGCAGCTGGTGCCAATGGCTACGACAACGGTGCATCGGCAGCAATATTGCACCAACAGAGATTCCCTGATCCTTATCCAGGAATTGATTCATCAGCTGGAGAGCCAGGGAGTGATCAACAAAACTCATTCACCCTTCAACAGCCCTATACGGCCTGTGCAAAAGTCAGATGGAGAATGGCGATTGACAGTGGACTATCATGGTCCGAGTGAAGTTACACTGAAGCTGAGTGCTGCTGTGCCAGACATGCTAGAACTTCAGTATGAGCTGGAGTCCAAGGCAGCCAAGTGGTATGCCACGACTGACATTGCTAATGTGTTGTTCTCCATTCCCATAGCACCAGAGTGCAGGCCACAGTTTGCCTTCACCTGGAGGGGAGTCCAGTATACCTGGAATCGATTGCCCCAGGGGTGGAAACAGCCCCACCATCTGTCACAGATTGATTCACACTGCACTGGAGGAAGGTGGGGCTCTGGAGCATCTCCAGTACATTGATGACATCATCGTATGGGGCAACACAGCAGGAGAAGTTTTCAAGAAAGGGAAGAAAATAATTGAAATCCTCCTGGAGTCCGGTTTTGCTATAAAGCAAAGCAAGGTGAAGGGTCCTGTGCAGGAAATCCAGATCCTTGGAATAAAATGGCAGGATGGGCGTCGACACATCCCGATGGACGTGATCAATAAGATAACAGCAATGTCTCCACCAACCAACAAAAAGGAGACACAGGCTTTCCTGGGCGCTGTGGGTTTCTGGAGAATGCATATTCCAGATTACAGCCTCATTGTGAGCCTGCTCTACCATGTGACGTGGAAGAAGAATGACTTTAACTGAGGCCCTGAACAGCAACAGGCCTTTGAACAAATTAAACAGGAGGTTGTGCACGCAGTAGCTCTTGGGCTAGTCCGGACGAGACCAAATATCAAAAACATACTCTACAGCGCAGCCGGGAAGAATGGTCCTACCTGGAGCCTCTGGCAGAGGGCACTCGGGGAGACACAAGGCCAACCTCTGGGTTTTTGAGGTCAAGGATATAGGGGATCTGAGGCCAACTATACCCCAACAGAAAAGGAGATACTGGAGGCATATGAAGGAGTTCGAGCTGCCTCAGAAGTGATTGGAATGGAAGCACAGCTCCTCCTGGCACCCCGACTGCCAGTGCTGGGATGGATGTTCAAAGGGAGAGTCTCATCTACACACCATGCAACTGATGCCACATGGAGCAAGTGGATTGCATTGATAACACAACGGGCTCGAATAGGGAACCCCAGTTGCCCAGGGATCCTGGAAGTGATCACGAACTGGCCAGAAGGCAAAGATTTTGGGATGTTGCCAGAGGTAGAGGTGAAACGTGCTGAGGAGGCCCCACCATACAACACATTATCAGATGACGAAAAGCAATACGCCCTGTTCACTGATGGGTCTTGTCGCATTGTGGGAAAACATCAACAGTGGAAGGCTGCTGTGTGGAGTCCCCTTACGACAAGTCATTGGAGTTGCTGAAGGACACGGTGAATCCAGTCAGTCTGCAGAAGTGAAAGCCATCCAACTAGCCCTAGATATTGCTGAACGAGAAAAATGGCCAGTGCTCTATCTCTACACTGACTCCTGGATGGTGGCAAACGCCCTGTGGGGGTGGTTGCAACAGTGGAAACAGAGCAACTGGCAGCGCAAAGGCAAACCCATCTGGGCTGCTGGGCTGTGGCAGGACATTGCTGCTCGGGTAGAGAACCTGGTGGTGAAGGTACACCACGTGGATGCCCATGCGCCCAAAAGCCGGGCCACTGAAGAACATCAGAACAACCAGCTTGCAGACCAGGCTGCCAAGGTGGCAGTGGCTCAGGTGGATCTGGATTGGCAGCTGAAGGGTGAATTATTTATAGCGCGATGGGCCCATCCATCAAGGAAGAGATGCAACCTATAGATGGGCCCAAGATCAAGGGGTGGATCTGACCATGGAGGCTATCACAGAGGTCATTCACAAATGTGAAACATGTGCTGCAATCAAACAAGCCAAGAGGTTAAAGCCTCAGTGGTATGGAGGACGCTGGCTAAAATATAAATATGGCGAAGCCTGGCAGGTTGACTACATCACTCTCCCACAAACCTGCCAAGGTAAGCGCCACGCACTTACAATGGTGGAAGCAACCACTGGGTGGCTGGAAAAGTACCCAGTGCCCCATGCTGCTGCCCGGAACACCATCCTGGGCCTTGAAAAGCAGATTTTGTGGCAGCATAGTACTCCAGAAAGAATTGAATCGGACAATGGAACTCATTTCTGAAATAGCCTCGTGGATGCCTGGGCCAAGGAGCAGAGCATCCAGTGGGTGATTCACATCCCTTATCATGCACAAGCCTCTGGGAAGATTGAAAGGTACAATGGGCTGTTAAAAACCACATTAAAAGCATTAGGGGGTGGGACCTTTAAACAATGGGACAAACACTTAGCAAAGGCCACCTGGTTGGTTAACACCAGAGGATCTGTTAGCTGTCCTGGCCCTGCCCAAACAAAACCCCTGCCTGTTGTGGGAGGAGATAAGGTCCCTGTAGTGCACACTGGGAGGTGGTTGGGGAAGGCAGTGTGGATAGCTTGACCCTTGGGAAAAGGCAAACCCCTTCATGGGATTGTCTTTGCTCAAGGACCTGGATATACGTAGTGGGTAATGCGGGAGGATGGTGAGACCCAGTGTGTACCTCAAGGAGATTTGACCTTGGCAGAAAAATAACCTGGAATGTGAGTTGTATGTTGCAGGAAATGATGCTGTAGGAAGGAAATGGAATAACAGAAAGTTAATTTGGTGAAGGACCAGATGAGTACAGCAAGGAACAAGATCTAGCCAGTGTTGGTGCTCCACAATCAGACATACTGCTTCTGTCCAGAACATCCACCTTGACAGATGAGACCCAAGTCATCGAGTGAAGGAATCTCATGGAATGAGGGACTATCTGTTAAAGGACTGAGGATAGTAGTTGATGATAATGTATTGCTTGGGTTTAGAGATGGATTAAATATGTATTATGTGGGGCCTGAGCATGACGCAAATGGTATAGAATAAGGGGTGGAGATTGTAGTGGGTCTGTCTGAGCTGCTTTTCCCCATCCAGCCCTCATGCTGCAGCACTGGGAGCTGGAGGGTGTTGATAACACACCCGTGCTATGACTGCCAGTGCTCACACGGCACCAGAGGATGGGGGGCAAGATGGGGGGAGGATACAGCCAACCTGAGCTGACCAGTGGGCTATTCCATACCATATGACATCAGCTCAACTATAAAGGGAGAGGGCAGGAGGAGGATGGGGGGGCATTCTGCTTTGTCCTCCAAGAGGCTGCTTCGTGTTCCTGGAGCCCTGCTTCCTGGACTTGGCCCGACATCGCCTGCGGATGGGAAGTAGAAAATAACATCTTATCTATCATAACCCACACCCCTTTGTTTTGCGTCTTATTCTCTCCCTGCGTGCTGTGCTGAAGGGGGTGGTGGAGAGTGATAGAAGGGCTTGGTGGGCACCTGCTGTCGTGCCAGGGTAAACCCACCAGATCACTACAGGCTCTGACCCACTGCAAGCTGCCAACCAAATCCCATATTGTCACAGTGTGCCTTATACCAGGTGTCACCAAGAGGAACCCATCCTTCCACGCTCTTGTTACTTGCTCCACAACACCAGAAGAACAGATGATGATACATGGTCAGAGGCACTTCTTAGTGTTACAACATAAAAGCTGATGGGATTCAAATGGATAATTATCTAAAAACAGATCAGGAGTTTGACTATCTCTCTAAAAGGTTCCAAATTACATTGTTCACTGCAAATACGAAGTTTTCTAGAAAGCTAATTCAGAAGCCTATTCCAGTGTTATTTCTTTGCTTGGTACCTCACCTTCAGGAAGAAGCCTGAATTTTAAAGCAATAGAGAATGGAAGCTGCCCTTCTTTCCCTGCTGAATTGCAGAAAACCAGGAGCCCCAATTATAATAAACACAGATAATAATAGAAGCCTCTACTACTAATGCACACGCAGAGAGATTAAAACAAAGGTGCGCATGTGCACTAGAAAAGGATAAGTTTAAAGCCATATGTGTCAGGCTTTTCTTCCAAAGTGCCAAGCTAAGCAGAACAATTTAACAAACACAGGGAACAGAACAATAATCATTTCAAAACAACAAGAGAGTGATCCATGCCCGTAAATCACAGCTCTTAGATGTGATTTACATATCAGTTCTCTTCCACCATGCCCCATGTAAACATTTATACCTTGTGCAAAGCAAGAGTGTGTATCTGGGATGTAAGGGCAGTGAGTTGTCCAAGGAAGTGTAAGGAACTTCACAATAGGCAAAGCAGCAGAGGTTCAGGACCTCTTAACTGAAGCAGTCAAGTGCATTAACTTGTTTAATTTTAAACGGCTATTGCCAGACTCCCAGCTGGTGCAGCCTGGCACAGCTCCATGGATTTCAGTAGAGCTACTACAACTGACACTAGCTGGGGATCTGGCCCAGTTTCTCAATTTGTCAAAAAGGTGGCAATTCTTAGGGTGCATTCCTGTCCTATCCAAATTGTTGCAACACCACTGGGTTACCGAGTTGCAACAATTCACATCAGACACAATTCTGCATCTTTACTCTCCTTCTTCAGGATTCCTCCAGAACTAGTGCCATTATGCACTCCAAGTGCTGAACCCCATAACGAGACACCTTTTCGTGGGGCAAGAAAAAAATTAAGCCAAGTTAGAATTTCTAACTTTTTATAAAGAAAAATATAATTTCTCCAATGCTCTGTGCACAAAAATAGAACTGTGCAAAACCAGAACAAAAAAAAAATCTAGAGAACACATCAGAAAGACTGGAGTGCTGGGAATACCTACAGGTTTCACATACAAATCACCTCAGCTCTGCTCCTGCCTCCTCCATCTGTGAAATGGGTCCAGGGAACATTCACCTCCTAGGAGCGCTGCAAGCATTGAGCGGCACTCCGAATGCACTGTCTCTTTATTAATGCAATTCTGAAGGGTCAAAAAAGAGAAAATACCTAACAAAAGAGCCTATCCAAGAGAAAGTGACACTGCAAGCATTTAAAACATTGAAAACAGTTATTTTGTTATATGGCACAAAAATCAGCAATTTTGTGAAGAAACTACTGTGAAATGGAAGAAACACATAACAGTGGTATGTCTAACAAAAAAGAAAAAAAAGGAATATCTGAGTCTGAATCCTCCCCCTCAACCAAATGCCCATCATGCAGCCCAATAGGCTTAATCTGCCATAAAGCCAAATACTTCCCAGAGGAGGTGATCGTTAGTTTGAACATTAATTTCCCTTCCCCTCTTCTTCTGTATCCATTAAGTGGAATAACAAGAAATGTTCATGGCCATAAGGTGTGTTTGATGGCAAGGAGTAAAAGAAAATGTGCAATTAAAAGATGTAAATGATAAACTGCATCACATCTCAGCTGGCTTGACCAATATTCAGGACTTACGGGACACGCACATTTTGTTCTCCCGTGTTGAGGTCAGTGAACTGCAGAGACCCAAGGATGGAAAAAGTTGGAGGGGAAGAGAGAATTTATTAATGCTCCATCATTTTCTTGTTCACTTAGATTTGCAAAACATGTTTCTTGAATGAGTTTGAAGCCCAACATATAAAAAGCTGACTATTTATATATTTGATTCTTTAAAAGCAATTAGGAATACAAAGCAGATGGTACAGCATTGTAGATTTCCCTTTTCATATTGCTTAAACACTAGAGATCAATAAGTCTAATATAAACAGATGATTTCCATAGCAGGGTTTATAATTAGCTGGCACTGAATGTGTCCAAACTCTAAAATAATTAGCAGAAGCATGTGGCACACCATTAAAACCTTGTGGCTTGTCTGCATTTACATTTATAATTATTAAAGTTAATTATGATGCTTGTGGTGTGGTTCCAAGCTCCTTTACAACTTAGATTAAATATTTTTTCAGTCCTACTTTTTCTTTTTCTTCCAGCCCACCAAATGCCAGCACTTTCAACAAACTTCATTTCATCA
The DNA here is from genome assembly GCA_025345505.1 of Todiramphus chloris collaris. Classification (NCBI taxonomy): domain Eukaryota; kingdom Metazoa; phylum Chordata; class Aves; order Coraciiformes; family Alcedinidae; genus Todiramphus; species Todiramphus chloris. Next base: position 46,849,408 of record JANVCC010000020.1, read on the forward strand.
GAAAGAAAAAAAAACGGAGGTTATTTTTACAGGAATGACCTGAATATTTTCCTAAACAACAGTTTTATTTTTCTAAAGGGATAAGACATGGGAATTAAGTAACTCATCATTTTTGGAAAAAAAAACCACATACAAAAAACCCCAAACCAAAACAAAAAAAAAAAACCAACAAAACAAATAAACCGAACCAAACCAAACAAACCTCCACAACAAACAAACCCAACCTGATTAGAAGCAATCATTTTAAAATTGTCTAAGAAAACCATTCTACTTATACCTGATGATCTGTTTTAACTAAAATTCAAACAAAGACATTCAAGAACTTACACCAAAGTAAACCTTACTTTTATATGCTCTGATCCTGGATGAAAGACAGTGAAATCACAGCTGCATATAAACATCATATATTGGGCAAGGACTTCTGAAGGTCTGATTTGGGTTTACAAGAGCCTTCCCACAACCTGAGCTACGGAAAGCTGAAGTCTACCTATCTTGTAACTTAAGAAAATTATTTTCATAAACATTCATCATTAAGACATTCTGTGACACATCCAGAACCCTGAAAAAGTTGTGCTATTTGCATATCTTTTTTCCATTATTCATGTCTCTGAAATTTTCTTTTCTTTAGCGTATGAAATGTGGTATGAAATGGCCATTCTTGACATTATGCACCTCTACATTTCCTGGTGAGAATTTTTTTTCCCCCTGAAAACTGTGTGGTGACAGACACACCTTCTCTATTCTCTCTTCAGGTTTTACCACTACAGAGGAAGTCACAGAGATAAGCATTTGTGTAGCAGAAAATGCCACAAGCACCAAATACCATCAGTGGGAATCATTCTGACACACTATTCCCAGAGAGAGCAAAACTCACTCTTTTGCATATAAGTTACACGGTTTTGATCAGCTGCTGGAGTTTACGTGATACAGCAGGATACCCAAGAACATGGTAAGACCCTATACCTTGGTAGCATAAGTTTAAGTTGTGGATTTTGTTCAATAAAAGGAAAAAGTATTTCACAGAATTCAGAGAGGATTGAGGTTAGCTTTTACAGAAACTGAGCCTTCTAACTTCCAGGTGCTATTTCATACATGCAAGTGCTCCCATTTCTGAAATCACAAGGAATATCTAATTTCTACTATAAAGAAGCCTTCACCCCCCCCCTTTTAATGTGTTTCTGTTCTTTATATAACATGTCCATCATGAACTTCTTGGCCCTCATTCTTGTTTCCTCTGGCTCAGGCCAGACCTGGAGATGTCTGGAATGTGACAAGGCAGTATTAGCCTGCCAACTATATTCTGTTAGCAAATTTATTTTCTTCTCCTAGACTGATGATAAAAATGTCATGGTGTGATGCTTTAGCAGGCCCAAGAGCTGCCCACCTACAGCTGCAGGGCTTGAAGAGAGCTCAGAGCCAAGAACGCCATAAGGAGAGCAGACAGCAACTCCACCAACTTTGCTCCTTCTGCATTGCTTATTCTCCTGCTAAATGATGCAATGTGACCCCCTCAGGGATTCCAAGTCTGATCATGTTTTTCTCACTATTTTTTTCTTTCCTACTTCCTCCTTCTCCTTGACTAAAGCAGCCCAAACTGCTGAATTTTTCATGAAAGAGATAATATCATTGTACATAAGATAATGGCATTCAAATACATCCATCTGCTTGTTAGCTCTGACTACATCGATTGTGTTTCTTCTGAAAGAATATTTACCAAAAAGGGAGGGGAAAAAAAAAGTTCTCTTTTGTGGCATAAAATATGCACATTTTCATAACTGAAATGCAGAATCCCTTTTACATACTTTAGGTAAGAAAATAAAATGAACTGAGAAATTAAGAAAAGCAACCCTGAGGTCCTGCCAGGACAAAAGTATTTCCACTTTCCAGTATTTCATTAAAAATCTAGACAGGTTTTATGCTAAAACACAGGTTTGTTTGTTTTTTTGGTTTTTTTTTTTTTGTTTTGTTTTGGTTTTTTTTTTTTTCAGTAAACAATACCTTGTTTTGGAGATTAAATACTGCATGCCAATGACTGGGCTTTTTACCAGTCTAAAAGTTTTCAAACATGGTCTAGAGGATTATACCTAAGGCATTCGGTCTTTTTTTCCCATAAAAACTGCCCAACCTAAAGTAATTCAATTTATCATTTTATTCCAACAACACAGAATAAAACCATAAAACATGTGATATCCAATTACTGAAAATCTGATGAAAATTACTCACACAAGTAGGACAAGTGAATATATTTACTGAATATCAGATGCTCTAGATAAAAAGGATAGCAAGATAAAAAACTGCCTATCAATTTTACACACATTGAACTGCTTTCACTTTGTTTCCTATAGGTTGTGTACAACAATCCCTGAGCTTGAAGTTTCATTTCAGCAAACAATATATTCTAATTGGCTTGTTTACATTTATTACAGACACATCCTAAAATCCAAGATGTTCTTTGTGCTCTTCCTTTGACCTGCTTAGCACAGCAACTGCTCTGGAGTGCCTGCCATCTTAGGTTGTTATTTGAATAACTCTTGTTTAAAGAACAACTACAGAACCAAATGCTGTGTTTCTCAGACCATCTTGAGCACATTTCAATGCTTAGTGCTGAAATGGCAAACACGGCAATTAAATGTAAATGACAGCAGTTGATCTGATTATTTCCTTCCCTCCAATCTCCTTTTTATTATAAGCTTGCATATTAAAGAAGCAGGAGGGAACAACACCCCTGAACATTTGTCCCTTTGTTTGCTGGGAAGGAGGCCTGTGCACGAGTGTGCCTCTTGCAGGGATCTATGAAACAGGGGAAACGAGAAGAAATCCTGATCTGCAGGCAACTTCCACGTTGCAAAGCCTCCTGCCCACTCCCTCTGTGTGCATCTCAGGATTTACCAGCTGCAGCTCTACATTCCCTTAGAAAAACAATGCCTTCTCAGAAAGAAAGATGTGCTTTCCTAGAGCTGGGCTTAATCACTTCCAGTGTTTCCAGAATGGGAGGTGAGCTTGCACCTTCTCTTTTCAACTGTTATGGAGCTTGTTCAGCACCACATGAGAGTTTCTTCTCTTTCAGCCCGATGCGCTCTCAATTTCCACTCCAGTACCAGAGCTATGCCTGCCTGAAACCCAGAGTGTATGCAGTCCCACAGGCTGGACAGAGAGCAGCATCACCAGGAACTAGTGCTGTCTCAAGCATTACTCTCTGTGATCATTTCCTAAAGCAGAACTTTGTCATCCATTGGACACACAGAGAATGCTGCCTAAGTGTTCCTCAGCTATGATTTGGTTTCTTTCAAAATTGAATTTAGTACGACCACATATAAGGATACTGTGATTTAATCACAGATGTTCAACAAGGGCAAAATTATTCACAAATTTTTGGTTGTGAATTATTTTTCAGGTCCATTGACCAACATGTCTCACTTTACACTGTAGTACTCCATATTAATAGCTGATGCTGAGCTTCCCAAATGATGACATCTGTGTAGTAACCAGGGAGCAATTTTTTCTGGACAAATGCCTCTCCTTTTCTCTGACTTCTAATCTGCTGCCTATTGTAAGTTTACTATGAAACACATACTGTGGGAGCTTTATGTCCTAAATTCAGAGGACATGTCCAGTCCAGTAAAATAATGCTTCTATAATGATTGCTTCAATACTGTTTGTGCAATCTCTTTGCAAAATCTTGTTGTTTGTGATTCTTATCCTACAACTTGATATGCATAATAGCTTGAAGGTGCTGGTGATGGAATTTTTCCAGCTCTTTGATGAGCCAGCAATGACTTGTCCATGTTTCACAGCCACAGACTAATGTGGAAATTACTACAGCAAAATAAACACTAACTCTGGTATTCTGTGGGATACCATACAGGCGTCAATTTATGATGCAATCTCACATGCAAAACATGTATTTTTAATTCAGTATATGATTTCTTGGACATCTGATAGTCTCTTTAAAAATAAATTAAATCCATCACCCACACTAATATGTTGATTCTGAGGCTGTATCTTGCACAGGCTTTTCCAGCCATGGACTAGTGCATAACCTTGCTTTTCTTCCGACTGACGATAAATCTGTAGACTTTAGCTGCCACAGCAAATCTGTTGGTCGTGAACTAGAGGTCTTCTATAGTGTGTGCAAAGAAAGCACAACCACCTGCACAGAGAAGTTCACATATAACCTTCTCCTTCAGTGTTGTGGAGGCCTTCAATCTGCTCAGGTTAAAGAGCTTGCCAGATGTTCAAAATTTAATAAATATTCCTGGCATCATGTCTCTAGTGGCATCATCAATCATTACTACAAAGAACAGTCCAAAGAACAGTCTGTGCCAAAATATACCTTTGCTTGACTCCTTTTGCTATTACAAATGGATCCAACAGAGTGCCAGCCACAGCCTCTATCCAGCACACCATTGTGCAGATGACAGATAATTTCACAAACTTTTCTGGACATCCAGGAGTTCAGAAATATTGCCAACAGTTTTCACAGAGCTGGAAGTCTAATAGCATCAAAAGCATTGGTAAGGTCAATGAAGACTTGGTATATGGGTGTGTGTTTTCCTTCATATACCTTTTTTTGAAAAGCTGAGGAGAAAACAACTAATGTTACACCCTAGCACCCTCTTAGATGATGTGCATTCCCTCAATATCTACAACACTGATCATATTCTGTTGGCATTTTGTTCTTTTTCCAAAATTAGAATTGCTATAGAAACATCTTTATTTGTACACCAGAGTGCTGGAAGATAAAGGTGTATTTGAAATTCACAGCCTAAGGGCATGTAATTTAGTCATGTGAAGATCATGATACACATCTATTCCCAGAAGAATTAGAGTTCCCAAATCCTTACATATTCTTTTGAAAATTCCAGTTTTAAATATTATTTCTTTCTGTTCTTCCCTAAATTGATTTAAAGTCAAATCTTCTATGGTATTAAAGGGCTGAATTCAACTGTGAGGAAGTTAGAAGAGAACAGATGAGTGAGGCCTTGCTCAGGTACACTTTGGGTTTTTTTCAGAGAATTTAGGAAGCTTGGTTTTCCAGAGTACACAGAATGACTACTAACATACTCTTAAGGCTATGTGACATCTTAATTCCTGATACTTTTTCCTCCTTAATTTGACAATTTCCCTCCTATTGAGATCATTATGTGGATTATTTTTAGCTTAAGAGCTCTTGCCCCTACTTTTGATGCAAGTCAATAACTGAAACACAATCAACAGGAATCATGTTTAACAAATACAAAAAGGAAATTGCCTTCTACTGCTCCATTACAAAGAATATCCAACAGGAGTATTAGTTTATCGGAACTTCAGAGGTGAAAAGAGCACTTTAACCAGTTCCGAATCTGATACATCTCTGAATCTGTTGTTTATTCTCAGCTTCAGTCAAGAATTGTTTAATTAGGAGAAAAACAAAACCAAACAACCAGCAACCTGAATTATGGACTTGATTGCTTTTGCCTAGCATTGCTCTACATTAGTGAAGTATCCACTAAAATTAAAAAGCTAACATTTAAGTCATCCTTTTAGCTACTGTGAAAGAACAGACATGACACACCTCATCTACATGTAACAGTATTCCCAAAAATGAAGAGATATATGGAGTTTCTCATCCTGTTGCCAAATTTAAGTCTCAAAATTCTTTTTAAAAAATCTCAATTGGGAAGTACTGAGCTATTCTGCCCCTTATCACAAGGGCTTAGACTGGGCATTCACCACTTCTCCAGACCTGGTGAAGGAATCCCATAAGAAAAATCAATGTGTCTAGGGCTTTACAAAGAGTGAAGAACAAGGCTGATTTAGATTGATTTGAGGGTGCTGAGGTATTGTCTGTAGAGCTGAACCCTTACCAACATCTAGAAAGTATTCAAACCTCTTCACTGTTTAGATGTATTTGAAGTATATAAAGGCAAGATGTGCAATAAAGAAAGAAACTGATAATTTTTCACAATGGAGAGGAGGACAGACACATGTCTGAAGATAGCTCTCTCCTAACAGTTGATGGCTTTTCCCTTCTCATTTATGCCACAGAATTATGTTAGCTAATCTTAATTTGTTCATGCATCCATTTATTCAGTACAAAGTAGAATTTGTGTTTGGTCATTATGATTGTAGGGACAACTGATCTGCATAGACCAAACCTTTCCTAGAGTTCTGTTGTCTCCATTGGTAATGGTGGGTTCTTCAGGCAGCTGCAGGATATTCTGTTGACAGGATTTGGCTTTCTTGTATGCCAGCCAACTTGTTCTTTTACTCATCTTTGAGTAAAAGACAACTTGTTGATCAAGTGTGCTTGGAAGATTTTGGCATGGGCAGCAGGGCTTCCAAGATAGAGAGAGGTTACATTACATACCTCTGTGCAGGGCCAGCAGAGGTACAGAATGTAGCATGCAAGACAGAAAGGTGCATCTTTCTCACTGCTTTCATTGGTATGAAAAGAAGAGCCGTCAACCCTTTGACAACTTTTAGGTTATGTTGTACCCCACGGGATACAAATATTTGGCATGTCCTTGCATTCCTGCAATTGCAGTCCCCCACCTGCAGCTGTCACTCCTGCAGACAAAGGAGACCACTATCTAGCATCTTCTGCTGTGCATGCTCTTGGAGACTTTAGAGACAGGAGGATGCACTGGCTGTCTAGTGTAACTGCTTCTACAACTTAAGTCAGTGATTTTACATAAGAAAAAAAAAAAATCTTGTATCAAGCTGTGTAGTTTTGGGCTTAGCTAGAGCATTGCTTTCAGAAAAGTGTACAGTACTGATTTAAGGACTAAGATGGGTGGAGAATGCTTCATTTTCCTTGGGTAATCTATTCCAGTATTATTTTCAATGTTAAACTAAACATCAGACTAGCCCACATAATATTGCAGATTTCAAGAGGGCAAGTTTTAGCCAATTGTAACTCGAGTTGATGTATCTTGCCATATTTGCCCAGCAGAGTCTCAGAGGGTTACACAAGATAGATACTAAATTTCTGTATACCAATCTGATCTTTGAAAGTCCACGCATCCAGACATCATGTTATCTCAGAAACAGAGACCCTCTAAACTGTTACTTCTAGTGGATATTCTTTGTAATGAAAATACATAACATGATTTCCTTTGTCTTATTATATTTCTTAAATAGCATTACTGCTGAACATTGAGTTTATATACTTATACCAAAAGTAGGGTCAAGATTTCTTAGGAATATAAAAATGTTTCTTCTTTCAGTGTCCAATTAAAAATTAGACATACTTTAAGGAAACGTAAATGAGAGCTTTGAGATCCTTCAGCAAAAAACATGCAGAGAGCCAAATTACCATTGTAAGTGGGACACCCCATTGCTTAAGACACACAGACTCGTTAGAACATAGCACTGAAGAACGTAATGCACAAAGCAATCTCATCTTTACATGGGAATGGACCAAAGCCAAAATTACAAAACTTCCCTGTCTAACATTAGAAACTTATATTAATTTTTATATAAGTGGCCTAATTATAAGAGATGTTATAAGGTAGGTGACAGAAAACAGCCTCTTGAAAAAACAAGCATTAATTAATTGTGATAGTTCTACCCTTACATTCTCTTTACTTTTCATAATCACCATTCAAACACAGAAGCATTTACCCTATAACTTACACCATAAGACAAACTACAGCAGGAAATCCGAAATTTTTTACCTGGTAGGCAAAACTAAAAGATACACTTGTCATGTGACTGTCAGAGGGGAAAGAATTCGGGGAAGAGAAGAGAAAGAAAGTAGGAAGGACATGGGGTAAATATTTGCAAGACTTCCTTTAAAAGCTAAGTTCATAAAACTGCTGTAAGGAAAGCTGATACTTTGCCTCATAAGAGAACTTTGGTGAACTAGACTGTATAAAATTATAGAGGTTATTATGTTTGTAGCCTCCTTGCTGTGCATTCTTCCACAGAAGTGCTCACACCTGCTGTGCGTGGCCAAATAACATGAATTAAAAATGCTGCACAGCGATGAACTTTGGTTTCATATGAAAATACCTCAGAACTGGTTTGCTATTAACACCTCAGTATCTCCAGTGGTCCCAGTCCCCGCATCTCTCCAGGCTGCTGATAATATAATGCAACCAGAAAAAATGTTTTTTAACTCCAAGGTACACCTGAAACCTAGCTAGAATCACCAGCCTCTAAAGGTTAAGAATGATACAACCCAGTCTCAGTGTTCAGAGGGATAAACAGCCAAGGGCTGTAATTTTTCTGCCCTATCCCCCAAACTACAGTGCATACGCCCATCTGCCTTATATATAATGCACATGCTACAAGCCCGTGTTTGCCATGACAGCCATGAAATCCCAGGCCGTTTTGCAGAAGCCATTATCCTTAGGGATAATAAAATTCTGTATGACAACAAACATAGGAGGTACCAATGCCTGGCCAGAAAAGAACTGTTTTATGGGTAGCTGTATATTAGTTTTAGGACAGGGTTACTGGCAGCTAGTGCCCTAAATTATATCTGGAAGACATGTGAAGTGAGACAAGTGGAACGGACAATAAATGCCAACTGCTGCGGGCAAGGTTTATGGGGCCACCAGTGGTTTAACATTTAGGCAAATGTCTTGGACATGCTAATTTTCTACTTCTCCCTCTGACTGAAATGACCAGCTAGCTGTAACCAACTCAGCTCAGATTTAAAATATCAGGTATGGAATCCTTACAGAGCCACGTTCATAATCAAGTCTGCAGATAAACATGTTCACAAAAGTGCCGAGTAACACTAACAAGTAAATTGCAAACTGCTTACAGACATTCTGTCAAGTAAATTAATTGCTCAGTTCTACTTTATTAGGAGACCTTTATGGTAGTGGGCAAGCCTTCCTTGCTAAAATTCTTTGATCACTCTTAATACTGGAAGCCCTCTTTTTTTGGGCTAACTTAATACTGTTGTATTCATGCAGCCTAATCTGAGTAGGTGCTAAGTGCTTTGCCAGCAGAGTCGTTGCAGAGCGAGGAGGAGAGATCATTCTGTTTATTCAATTTTATTCTATTCAATAGGCTGGACTTCTTTGTTTACATGATAAATTTCTTAGCTGTCATTTTTTTCTTCTCTCAGTTTTATGTATTATACTGTGCTCTGTCACTTTGTTTTTCTGTTTCTTTTTATCAAAAATTGAAGCAGTTTCAAAAAAGCTGATCTTAAATCTTTTCTGCTTCAAAATTAGCTGTTGCCTAAGCAATCACATATGCAGGTCAAAGTTTAAAGGCTGATCCTACATTAAGAGAATTCAATACTGGAAGTCCATGTGGGACCAAAGAGGAAGAAATGCAGATCCAAGACCATAACTTGCCTTTTCAAATTTATCCACTGCAAAAGAAATTGTAACCAAACTAGTGTAACATTTAAAAACAAAACAAAACAAGAAACAAACAAACAAACAAGCAAAAACCTCAAAACAAAACAGCAAATATCCTTTAAGCCTTGACCACAAGACACCATCCAATCCCAGAAGGCACAGAAAGATAGTCAAAGTCTTCAAGTGGAATTCTGGACCCAGTAAACTGAATTTAAATAAAGCCAAGATTTCACCAAATGACCTCTCTCTTACTGATTTTAATCTCTATTGCTTCAAAATGAATTGGAAAAATACCTTATGAAAAACAACAGAAGGTGTAACACAGGGAAGGAAACCAAATGTTTCCTTCATCCAGAACACTAGCAAAAGCTTGTAATTAGGAAGATTCGAGGGTCAGTCCTGCAGCTTTGCTTTAATTGTGCTCCTCTTCAGATAAGATTCTCTTATGGGTGTAAACTGCCTTGCACTCCCTGCATGTATAGTGTACAAGGGAGTTTAGGGAAGGGCTTTCAGTCTTCATGAAGGAAGAAAACACATAGAAGTTAATTTTTATCCATATCATAAACTTTCTCTGTGCCTTCCATGAATTAGGATATACAAGCAGAAAGTAAAGTAACAATTAAAAACTCCATGTGAATATTTAACTCAGAACCAAGATAACTCATATATCACAAACAGGAAGGTTTCATTTGTTCAGATAAAATCTGAAACTCTTTGTTATGCTCAAAAATACAATCAAATGAACCACAACTGCCAGATGTGGGTGGCAAAGAGGGGCAGTCTCTAACTAAGGGGATTGTTGAGTTCATACAAACGAGGTGAGCACTCTAAGTGCTTCTTTCTCAGGAGTCATGGTGACATTTCTCACTTTTTTTAATTTTATCTTACCAGATTTGCTGTTTTCCCTTCCTTATACTAGCCCTAATCAATGCTGCAGGTCAGGTTGAAAGAATGGACAGCCCTAGAGCCACATACATTTAAACCACTTTGATGCAAATATTGATCCAAAGAGCACAGACATGTGGAGGTGCTGTTTTTTTAATAGACAAGCTTCTCCTTCCCTCTCTCCCTCCCTCCCTCCCAGGTTTGCACTTCATGAGATAAAATAGAACTGTCTGCCCAAGAGCAGGAATGAATACATGAATTAACAGATCCAAAGATAGACCAGCCTCAATGATAAATTCTGTTAAATCCAGAAAGCAAGATGCCATCTGCATGAAGTGCAAGTGCATTTCATGGCCTTGCTTTCTTCAGCACTTCCATTTCTTCATTCACACTTTCTAGTAAGGGTATTTTGGCAGACAACATACACAGTGGTGAGAGAGAAGTAGTGCTTCATGTCAGTATGAACGGTGCTGCTGACACAATGTCCACCACAGCCTGATGCTTAATTCCCATGTACACAAGCCTATCAAAGCATTTTATTAGAAAGCCACCATCCACGGCTTATATTTAGAAACAGAGAGCGAGTCCAAGCTACAATCCAAAGATGAGATCAAGGGAAGGAAAGAATTCTAAGGACCGCTTTGAAATTCAACACTAAAAAGATCTGACATTCTTCTATCTGTAGGCATTTTTAGGCTGGACTGAAAATAAAAAGAAAACCTGTTTGTACAGAGAAAGCTTGCCTGGCCCTGTGCCAAGACAGGAAGTCTATCAAAGCTGGGCAGTGTTTGAAAGCAACAGAATACTAGAACCAAAAAAAGAAAAGGGGGTGGGGGGGTGAGGGTGAGAGAAACTAGAATGAAAAGACTTACTTCTACATTGACTTTTTTGCTGGTTTTCAGATGGCTGCGCATGGTTGTTGATAGCTACACCACTCCCTGTTTATTCAGCTCAAGCCTGGAGCTATCCGTGCGCGTGGCCTGACTTCATGTGACTGTTGCAGAGCCACAGCAGCACTGCTTGTGAGAAGGATGTGGACACGAGTGTCTATATTTATATCCAAACATTAGTATGAATCAATCCATTTCTAAGCAAAACTACCTGATCGCCATGAGATAAATCAGGTTGAGTGTTCAACAGTATACATAGTCTCCCTGTGGGTTTATCATGGAGGTTAAAGCCTACAGTGAGCTCCAATGGGTCAGAGAGAATTTGTTTTGTGGTGGAGAGCCATTCACTAGACATTCACCACACACACAGGCACACAATTATAGCAACACTGGGAATGTTGTCTTCCAGCCTTTGACCTTGGAAGAACATTAATTCTTAACAGACATCATCTGTTTTTTTCACGTCTGTAATTTTATTATTAGTAGTATTTTTTTGTGTGTGTTTTGGTTTGTTTTTTTTTTTTTAATTTCTCGCTGTAATATGTTCAGGTACAAATGGTGCTGTCATCTTGAGCTACAAGTTAGAAAGTTATTACTTTTAATATGCCACTACCTTAGGCCTCTACTGTTATGTAAAAGAAAAATAACCTTGTGTGACAGTTTAACATTGATCGATGTGCCTGCCAAATGCAAAGAGATAAATAAGCAGGTGATGAATAAACAGCACTTCAAGTAAAGACATTACGCTGCATGCATAAAACGACGCCAGGCACCTAGGAGCTGTGGGTGGCCGAAGGTTAGCCATTTCATGCCCACTCAGTAAAGCAGACTTAATCGCTTCCAATATTTTCTGTTAAAAAGCACGCTTAATGAGCCAATTTCACAAGCCCAGAGAAACTGATTATTATCTCCGAGTTCCAACCGAGTTGGTTGTTTTCCAAGAGCCAGGTTTTCCTTGACGGGATAAAAACCTTTTAGGAAAGGAAAAA